>CM066036.1:717752827-718352827 GCA_033557465.1 Ichthyophis bannanicus
GGATAAGCAGCGGTGGTGTTTGCCATCAATAAGCTAACAGCGAGGCTTGGGAGGGTGATGAAATTGGTCAGGAGGCTGGTGTTGCTGAGCCTGGAGTTGAATGCACTTATTACTGCCAGGCATGTCTCAGGTGAGAGCAATGAAATAGCTGATGCTCTTTCTCATTTCCATCTCCAGCACTTCGGACAATTTGCCCCGAATGTGGCAGCCAGGGCGGGTCGCATGCCCACGGAGATGTGAACCTGTGGATTCGAAATGCAGGCAGAATGCTGATGGCATCATTGTCATTCAAATACCTGGAAGGCCTACGGGAGAGCCTGGGATTGGCTGCAGAGCTTCATCATACAGCGGGGAGCCAGTCCAGGGCGGAGGGTGTCAACAGGCCTCCTTTTTGAATTCCTGATGCACTTACAGGAACAGGGAACCTCGGTTAGGCAAGCCAAGCTGATACTGGGGGGTGTTGCTTTCTTCCTAAAGCTGAGCGGTAATAGAGATGTGACGAGGGAGTTCTTTGTGTGGAAGGTGATGGAGGGCTGGGCCAGGGAGGCCGCTCCGCGGCCGGACACCTTATCCATGCTGTAAGGGGCAATGTGATAAGTGGCAAAAATCACCAGGGGTGGGTTCGAGAACAAGCTGTTCAGGGAGCCGCTCTGCTAATGTTCTTTGGGGCTTTCTGCAGGAGCGAGGCCTTGCTCCGGTCCACTTCTGACACAGATGGCACCGCCATATGTGTGGGGGATGCTGCAGTGGAAGGAGACAGGGTGCACCTGTTTTTGGCCCAGTCAAAGGCAGACTGGCTTGGAAAAGGGAGGGCGGTATGGCTGAGCACTTGAGAGGTTGAGGCCATGAGGAAGTATTTGCGGGTGCGCCTGCCAATTGGGGAGGAGGGGGGTCCCTGCTGCATCACGCGGATGGGGCTTGCCTCCTCCAGTATCAATTTAGAACCCTGCAGCTGCGGGCGGTAAGGGAGGTGGGGTTTGACACCAGTGAGTTCACGCTGCATTTATTTAGAATATTTACGGCAACCACAGTGCATGGGTTGAATATGGGGCTTGGGTAGATTCAGGCTATCAGGTGATGGGCTTCAAACAGATACAAACTTATGTTAGGCCATAAGGCCATTCGCTGACGTTGCTTTTCTCTTGTCACTAAGTCCTGGAGCAATCTCAGTCTGGATTATAGGACATTCCTATGTCTACTGGGTGGGACGAGAGGCAGAGAGGCGACGCTTGGGCATGCAGCTTGGTTTCCACCCCGACAGCATCTGAAGACACTGGATGGGAAAAAGAGGGAAGCAGTATGACTAGTTGAGGCCTGCCCTTGCCGGCAAGGGAGCAAGTTGACTGCCCGCCGGACTGGGTGGTCCTGCATCTTGGGGGTAACGATCTGGTGTCCACAAAGAGCATAGATCTAATCTTCAGGATAAAGGCGGACGTGGCCTGGATTCATGTCAAGCTGGGGGCGGGGGTTACCTGATCCTACAACTTCCCACAGCAGAAGTAGCAGTGAGTGAAGAGGCTGGAGGGCATTGAAAATAGCAGGAGGAAGCCGAAAAAAGAAGTTGGGAATTTCGTACGGAACTTAGGCGGGGTCATCATGGAACACCAGGGCATAATTTGGGAGGGGGGGGGGGAGATTGTGTACGCAGGAGATGGGGTCCACTTGAATGACATTGGGTTGGAACTGTTCATCGAGGGCTTGTGGCAGACCATCGGTTCAATACGCACTAAGGGGTGAGTTGGGCCATGGGCCCTTCTGGTGGCGGGACCTCGCCAAAGAACAGTGGGAGGGGAGGGGAGGGGTACCACGGAAATGGAGGGACCCAGGTACCAAGCCAGGGGGGGCCGAGGTACCAGGGCCCAGGGGGTGCCTGCTCCCAGTTGCTGGGAGCATTGAATGGAACAGGACATTTGGGCACCAACATGGAGTGGTTGGTGATGGGAATAAAGGGCGGGGGCCCTGGCCATGGGGCAGGCCAGGGCCTACGACCAGGCAACAGGAATGGTGGAACGCCTCCACGATAATCCCAGCTTAGGGTCATTGTTTACCTATTGTTTACTCAATACTTACTTAATTTGTACAGAGGTTAGGATTGTTATGATTGTTTAACAGTGCAGTATCTTTGTATCCGCAAACTGTGGCCTTTAAGATCCACTAATAAAGCAGTTTATTCAAAAGCAATGCATCAGGCCGTTTCTTGATGCATGCAGGGGGGACGGGGGGGGCGGGGGGGGGGGTGTGGCAGAGGAGGCCTGAAGCTGTCCGGCGTGCCCCGAATTATGGTTGTGTGAAGGTTTCTTAAAAATAGGGCAGATGAGGCACCTTTAAAACTGAGAGAAAATGAGTCAAAGGAGAAAAGAGTTAATTATAACCAAAATGGAAGAAAAGATTGAGGTAAACTGCTAGGTACGTATGACCTAGATTGGCCACTGTTGGAAATAGGATACTGGGCTTGATGGACCTTGGTCTGACCCAGTATAGCATATCTTAAACTAAGAGGACAGAGATGATGCAGTATCAGTGACAGATATAGTGGAGTTTGAGACAAAAATCAGGTTTTCTGGTTAGTGGTCAGTGTGAGGGGTAAAGAGAACAACAGAGACAAAGGGGACAAGGCAAGATGATGTGACAGAAATGATCTGGGAGATTTTAGCAATGCCGAAAGCTGGCTCTGAAGTCGTGCAGTATTAACTCTGTATGCCTGTATGCAGCGCATCGATACCTTGTGATTCCAGCGCCTGCACACAGAAAGGGACGCCTAGGTAAATTAGCCACATGTTCAACCGTGGCGCAAATGTCAGCGTTGAACGGGGAAAGAAAGCCAAACACATGCTCACAGAAGTCAGTGCAAGTTTGGCATCCTCTCCAAGAGAAATAGGTGCACCGCGTGGCTAATTTGCATATGTGCCTTGACACTATTTTAATGGCATCAGGGGGCTTTCCCCAATGCCTAGATCATTTGAGGTGAAGTGTCAAACTTCCCCTCAGATGATCCAGGCATCAGGAAAAGCCCACGATGCCATCAAAATACTGTCAGGGTACATATGCAAATTAGCCACAGAGTACCCCTTCTGTGCACATGTGTTGGACTCGCTCTCCCAGTTAAACCTGCCATTTGCTCCACAGTTGAATGGATGACCATTTTTCATATGCAGCCCTTTCTGCATGCTGATGCTGCAGTCATGCGCTATCGATGCGCTGTATAGAGGTGTACAGAGTTAATAGCACATGACTTCAGAGCCAGCTTTTGGCATTGGCCTGTTTGTCTTTTTAATTCACTCTTACGCCCCTCTTTACCGCCAATCTAACAAACTTTGTCTTTTAAATGTTTCACAACTTTTTTATTGCTAAAATTTCCCAGATCATTTGTCACATCATCTTGCCTTGTCCCCATTGTCTCTATTGTTCTCTTTACCCCTCACTCTGACTACTAACCAGAAAGTCTGTTTTATGTCTCAAGCTCCACTACATCTGTTGCTAATACTGCATCAGCTCTATCCTCTTAGTTTACCTCAATGTTTTCTTCCATCTTTGTTATAATTAACTCTTTTCTCTTTTGACTCATGGCATTCTCTACCTTATATGGCAGTCTGATCCCACCCGGTGCATCCCAGGATGCCCTGCACAGGGCCAGACGCCACCATTTTTCAGGAGTGGGAGCACATGAACAATGCTCCCGCTCCATTGTAAAGGTACCAGGAGGGTGGTAGGGAGTTCGATGCCACTGGGCCAGCAGGCTTATTTTTAATTGGGTGGGTGGGGGAATCGGGGCTGCTGTTGGGGGCACTGGCTCCCTGAGAGTATATAGATGGCATCAGGGGCTTTCCCCGATGCCTGGATCATCTGAGGGGAAGTTTGACACTTCTCCTCAGATGATCTAGGCATCAGGGAAAGCCCTCTATGCCATTAAAATACTGTCGGGGGCATTGCCACGATTGGTTATGAAATCCTCTACATGTTTCTCTGCATTGGGCACAGAAAATATTAACAAGCCATTTTAATACACAGAGCTCATTTACCTATAATTTAAATATGCTTCACGGTACTGTGTGCGCTTGCTTTTGCTTTGCTGTTTATACATGCATCAGTCTCTTTTCTGCATTTGGCTTGTCAGAACTTGTGCTTATAAGTTTATTTATTTATTTAACCAGTTTTCTATACTGCCTTAGCCTTCAATCAAGCTGTTTACATTATTTAATTACTACAAACAGGTACTGGATACTTTCCCTTGTCCCCAAAGGGCTCACAATCTGTTACCTGAGGCAACAGAGGGTTAAGTGGCTTGCCCAAGGCGTGTCTATAGGACTAGAAACCATAGTCCCTCCTCCAGCCTGAGATTGCTGTCCCTCAGGTGGGAATTGAACCCCCAGCCCTCTGGCCTGAGGTACTGTGTCCTAACCACTAGGCCACTCCTCCCTTTTATAAGTTGTGTTATCTTCACATAAAGGGCACGTTGGTCTTTCTGCATCGGCCTGAAAGGCATTAGCAGGAGCTTCTAGATGACAAAAAGAAAAGGGTTCTGTGGTATAAAGAACAAAACCGAGAAATATCAGTGTGATTGCCAGACAGGCAGCAACAGACATCAGTGGGGCATAACTCTCTGAGGTGGGCATATATCAGTGACTTTAAGTTGATGTTGGGGTGGAAATAGTGGGGCAATAATGGAACAGTGTGCATTTAAAGAGATAAAGGGGCCCTTAAAGAGATAAAGCGTGCTAAGCGGTTAGCGTGGGTTGCAGCATGCACTAACCCCACGCTGTGACCCACAGTAACTGTTAACATGAGGCCAGCACAGTTAGCGCATCCCAATTTCCATGCTGTGCTGCACGCATCGGGGTGGTAAGTGGGTGGGTTGGGGCGGAGTGAGAGCCTTGCAGTCGATGCACCCCGCTCTAACTACAAGGCATGCCATTAGCATGAGTGCTCTTACTGCCACCTCCATAGGTGAAGGTAAGTGCTCTTGTGCTATTTTCATGCTGTGTTAGCACAGGGTACACCACGTTAAGTGCCAGGAGCAGGCTTTCCACACCCCCGGCAGTTATGCATTGTTGTTGTACCTAACAAGCTATCGTTTTGAACAGTGTGGGAACACTAGATGCAATACCATAACATCCTTTAGCAAAAGGGTCACCCAAAAGCACCTAATTTGAAGAAGACGGCTCAACAAACTGGAGAATTGAAAGGAGAGGAAGATAGAGAAGTAAAAGGAAAGCTTGGTAACATCAAGAGCTCAAATAGCAGTGTGCGTCACTTTTAGAGTGAAAGGGAAGACAAGTGAGTAGAGATAAGAGAAAAAGAAGCAAGTGACAGCACAGTTGGAAAGTGATGTATGAGAAATTGGAGCAAAGAACATGACATAATTACAGTAGAATGTATGGTCAAGCTCCGGGACAGTCCACTGAGTAGAAGGGATAAAGAATGAGAGAGAGAAACTTCCAGAGAGAAGAGCAAATACATAAGAAGATGTATCTGGAAAGTATGAAAATCATCAAGCTGGGGGAGGTGGAGGTGGCGATTAAGGGCTTGAAAACAGGGAAGGCCCCAGGGTTGGACGGGCTGACGGCCAGCTTTTACAAAAAATTTAGAGGAGCGCTGGTGAAGCCTCTGACACGACTGTTCAATTTACCAAAGGAAGGTGAACAGTTAGCGGAGACGATGGGTTGGGCAGGGGTCACATTAATTTGTAAAGAGGGGAAAAGATCCACAGGAGTGTGCGTCATATAGACCTATCTCACTGATAAATCTGGACGCAAAGTTGCTGGCCAAAGTACTAGCGGGGATACTCAACCGAATGCTGGGAAAGTTAGTCCATGGAGGGCCAGGTGGGTTTTATACCAGGGAGGGCAGGTATCAGATAATATCTGGAAAATATTAAACGTAATATAGTCAGCAAAATGCACAACAGACCAGGCACTGCTTCTCTCGTTAGATGCCGAGAAAGTGTTCGACCAGTTGTCGTGGAAATTCTTATTCTCCGTGTTGGAGTACATGGGGTTTGGGAAAGGCTTGTGGACTGGATAAAGGCGCTATACACGGGTCCCAAGGCGTGCGTGAGAGTAAACGGGG
Source organism: Ichthyophis bannanicus (assembly GCA_033557465.1). NCBI lineage: Eukaryota > Metazoa > Chordata > Amphibia > Gymnophiona > Ichthyophiidae > Ichthyophis > Ichthyophis bannanicus. The sequence continues at coordinate 717,758,894 of CM066036.1, forward strand.
GATACTCAGGATTTTTCCCATTGGGGAGGGGGACCAGACAGGGGTGTCCCCTTTTGCCGCTGTTATTTGCTCTGTCTTTGGAGCCGTTAGCGGGTAAGATAAGGAGGGGACTAGATATTAAAGGGGTGACGGTGGGGCAGAGGGAATACAAGATGGCTATGTTTGTAGACGACATCCTACTTATGATTACGAAGCCAAGTGAGACATTGACTGCAATTATGAGGGAGTTATAGGAGTATGGGGGATTGGCCGGGTTTAGGATCAATTGGAGTAAATCCGAAATCCTAAATTTGACAGGAGGGGAAGAGGTGCAGAGGGATCTACAAAATGCTTTTCAGTTCCAGTGGGCAAAAAGATGTATTCGGTATTTGGGAGTTCACTTGGGGAGGGATTTGGAGGACCTTTATGATTTGAATTATAAGAAGGCTTTTGGGCAGGTAGAAGCACAACTGGGGGCATGGAGTAGGGGGTATATATCTTGGATGGGGAGAATGGCAGTGATGAAATGATGTTGCTCCCCCAGTTCCTTTTTTATTTTCAAGTACTACCAATAGAGATACCGGCAAAGGCGCTACAACGATTGCAAAAGCAGATTGAGGGGTATATATGGGGGTACAAGCAACCTAGGGTGGCTGCCCGGACCCTGCAGGTGTCAAGGTTGGAGGGAGGTATGGGGGTCCACAACTTCAAGAAATACTATATAGCGGCGCAGTTGAGGGCAGTGTATTCATGGATGCGGGAACAGCACAAACATTGGGTGGTAATGGAAGAAACGGGATTTAGACCAGGTGAATTGGAGAGATTGGTTTGTGGAGGGAATGGTAGTAAGGGGGAGAATCCAGTGGTAGGCCATACTCTGGAGATGTGGCATCGGCAGAGGAAGGGGTTGATAGGGGAGAAAAGGTGCGCGCGGACGATGTCGCTAGTGGCGTGTTGTGAAGAGGAGGTAGGACCAGATGTGGCAGTGTTACAAAGGTGGGCACAACAAGGGTTAAAGCAAGTGTCCCAGATAATTCATGGGGAAGGAGTAAGAGACTTTGAAGGTATTCGTGATTTGTACCATTTGAGGGAGAGTGATAGGTACCAGATGGGATCCTATGTCAGACAGAGAAAGCACTGGCAAGATATTGTAAAAGAACCGGGATGGTTTGAAGGGAGTTGTTTAGGCTCGATGGGGAGGAAGGGAATTATCTCCCGAATCTATATAGGGTTAATGGAGAGAGGGGAGGAGAAACTGAGCTATATGAAGGCATGGGAGAAGGAGTTAGGAGTGTCTTGGGAGATAGAGGAGTGGGAGCGGATAGCACAGGATACAGCAAAAGCATCTATTGCCACATCCCTTCGAGAGAATGGGTGGAAAGTACTGTCCAGGTGGTATTTGACACCGGAGCGTCTGTATAAAGCGGGAGTCTGCAGGTCGGGTGAATGTTGGAGGCGGTGTGGAGAGAAAGGAACTTGGTTGCATATGTGGTGGTCATGCCCGGTAGTACAACAGTATTGGGGGAAAATTGGGGAACGCTATAAGGGAATTTACAGGTTCAAGCTTAACCCTGATGCCAGAGTCATGTCTCTTACTAAAGAAGAATGAGGAGGGGGAAGGAAATTGGAGCATTGTGTGGCAATGTATAATTGCAGCAAGGTGTGAAATTGCATTACACTGGAAGAATAGTATACTGCCACCTTTAGAAAACTATGCTAGGCGCTTGGCAGAACTGTATCAAATGCATCGGTTAACAGGGTTAAAGAAAGGTAAGGTGGGGAAGGTGGAGCAACAGTGGATGGGAGTGTGGGATTGGGTTAACAGGGGTGAGTGGTAGACGGGGATAGGGGGTGGAAGGGCAGAGGCGCAATAGAAGGGGGGAATAAAGGGTATCAAAATGGTTTCATGTATATCAAATGATTACATGTGTATAAGTTCAGAGGATTAAGGTACAAGGGGGAAGCAAGGGTGGAGGGGAGGGGGGAGAGGGGGGAAGAAGGGGAAGTTATTGAAACGAGTTTGGTTCTATGTATAAGCAGCTGGAGGAGTTACAGTCGGGGATGTAGAGATTAATGATAGCAAATGGTAAGGGATGAGATATATTTTGCCAGTGGAGACGAAGGAATGTAAAGATTGTACTCTGCTTTGGTTGCTGTGTTAGTGTCAAATGAAAATTTAAGATATAAAAAAAAAATCATCAAGCTGAAGGGTAGACTATGGAGGTAGGGAAAGGAATCCAGGTCAATGAAGACGAAAATAGCACTATAAGGTTAGTTATGCATAATAGCAGTAAGGTTAACTTGGAGTATGAATTGAAATTGTAGTTCTCAATAGAGGTTATTTTAGAAGAATCTACATACGTAAACAGTGGTATTTATCTGTGTAGATTGACTAAATGACAGTTTCAGGAAGTCTCTGTTTACATACGATGATTTCCGAGATGCAGAAATTTCAAGGGGGGGTGGCTTTGGTGAGCCAGAAATTATACGTCCGTTTCCCATTTTGCTGTGGGAATACACATATCTGTAAACAAATTTCACCATTGGCTTTTGCAGTAGCCCAAGGACATGCATACAGGGTTGATTTAGGATGTTGGTACCAAAGGCAAAGCTTAAACTTTACACACAAAAATTAGGGCTTATCATGGGCCCAAACTAAAGTATGGTAAAGTTCTGCACTTACCACATGTTAGATAGAAAAATTAACATACAGTAAGTGCAAAGCCACTGGGCATTCCCAGCACCTTCCCAAACAGTTGCCGTATAGTAAAACACTTTCCATTGGGGGTAAGCATTCTGACAGCAGAGATGCAGCGTGAAGTTCACACCCATAACACACCCGTTTCCTGCCCCATAGCATGGTATGCAGTGTTCTTGTGAATTAATGTCTGTTTTCCATGAGCACACTAACAGTTACTGCAGTACTGACTGCTTAGGTAACTGCAAGGTTGCAATTAGATATTGAAAGGGAAAAACCCTTTGGAAATTTCCTTTCAGAATTTACTGGCCGTTCTGTGCCCTAGGGAGGCTCTTCCCCACATAATGTGCTGTAGAGAAAAACAGGAGGAAAGTCCCTAAGGCAAATCTCAGAGGTTTTCCATGGGTAAACACACACAGATCAACTTCTAATGGAACATATAGAGCCAGCCTATTGTGTATGTGTGTGTGAGTATATATATATAGTTATAGTTATACGTATACGTATACAGGCACCTCAGTATTCTGTGGTGCTATACAGGTGAAGTAGTATTTTAGAAGGCCTATCTAGGAAAAATCTGGGATGTCCAGAGCAGAAAGTCAAAAACTGGGGGAGTAGCAGCCATGCCTTCTGAAATCACTCCATCTCCACCCCAAAGAATGAACATCCCATTAACCAGGTCTTTAGACAGGCCCCATGCAGATAGCAAGCCTAGGTAAGCACACGATTATAGGCAATTTTACAAATCTGAATGTCACCAAAGTGCGTGCCCACAGAACTGGGTACTTGAGGCGGGGGGGGAGCATTTATGTTATGAGACTAGTAAATTCTGCCCTACTATTTCATATACTCAGACATGTGATGGTGAGCCAGAAATATGTTTGGAGCATGTATTTGCGGGCAGATTTCTTTGGCCAGGAAATCTTCACCATTGTGATGTAAGAGCAATTTACTCTATCCCTGGAAGTGTTTCAGCCAGGAAATGAGCACTTTTTTGCAGCTTATTCATGATCAGGAGCAGGTATAGATATAGATGCCTCAAAAAGCAGGACCTGATGTGCTTGTGGCGTTCTGAAATCTCTTTGTGACATGCAATTCCCTTACTCCACTCAGAGAACAACAAAAGGTGGTGGTAAACGGAACTCACTCAGAAGAAAGGAAGGTGAGTAATGGCGTGCCCCAGGGGACCGCTATTGTTAAATGTATTTGTGAGTGATATTGCTGAAGGACTGAAGGGAAAAGTCTGCCTTTTCTTTTTTTTTCTTTTTTTTTTTTAGCGTTGACATGAATATTTGCAACAGACTGGACTCATCTGAGGGAGTGGATAATATGAGAAAAGATCCGCAAAAACTGAAGAATGGTCTAGTGTTTGGCAGTTAAGATTTAATGCAAAGATATGCAGAGTCATGCACCTGAGATGCAGAAATCCAAAGAAATTATATGCAGTAGGGGGTGAGAGGTTGATGTTCATAGACCAGGAGAAGGACCTCGGAGTGACAGTGTCTGAGGATCTCAAGGTGGCAAAACAAAGTGACAATGCGGTAGCCAAAGCCAGAAGGATGTAGAGAGGAATAACCCAACAGAAAGGAGGAGGTGTTAATGCCCTTGTACAAGCCATTGATGAGGCCTCACTTGGAGTTCAGTTTTGAAGACCATTAGGTATGTTTACAAAGCTGTGGTAGCGGCCTCCGTGCGATATCCGAGCCACGGCCCCATTGGTATTGCATGGAGGCCACTACTGCTGCTATGTAAACATGCTCCCCATATCTCACAAAGGATAAAAAAAGACTTGAAATGTTTCCGATAAAGGCGACCAAAATGATTTGGAGTCTGCGCCAGAAGACGTACGAGAAGAAACTTGAAGACCTAAATATGTATACCGGAGAGGAGAGGAGGGACAGGGGAGATATGATACAGACCTTTAAATACTTAAAGGGTACTAACAAACAAACCTTTTTCTAAGGAGAAGCTTTAAAAACTAGAGGGCATAAAATGAAGCTGCAAAGGGGGTAAACTGAAAGGCAATGTTTGGAAATACTTTTTCACTGAAAGGATGGTGGATGCTTGGAATGCCCTCCCGATGGAGGTGGTGGGGGAAAATACAGTGACTGAATTCAAAATAGCATAGGACAGACATACTGGATCCCTTTATAGTAAAAGGATAACATTGAAATAAACTTAACTATCTTTTATACGTCAACAAATAGAGGTCGGTGACCTGCACATAGCAGTAGGTGCACCTACTCTAGCCATCGTACTAGGCAGACTAGATGGACCATACTGGTCTTTATCTGCCGTCATATACTATGTTACAGTGAATATGCATGTGGGGCTTCGCGCACATAATTGTAGAATTGTTCCTGTGTAATCTGTGCACATAAGTGCTGGCTTATACTCGGAAATTTCCTAAACTACCATGATTTATGTTCGTAAATGGCACTTAACATTTACACGGCTCTTTAAAGAATTACCCTCTGAGGCTGATTTTATAAGGGATGTGCAAGGGTTACACAGCAGTTGTGCATATTAAGTCCCTATTTTAAAGGACATGTGCACGTTTTAGGCTGTCACCATTCTGTAACAACAAGTCCCATCACGTGTACTTTCAGCTTGGGCGTGCAGAGGGCGGAGGCTAAATTTAAGTGTGTAAGTTATACAATGTTAGAACTTGCACACATTTCTGAAAAATCAAGTTATGGGCTAGGTATGATACTTGCAGACAACAGGTCAAAACATTTCTGCATGCTGCCAAAATAGGCGAAACACTACAAAATTCACTGAAAGCAAACTGATATATCAAATCTATACAAGTGAAGTTGTATGTATATGCTGCTAATTGTATTTGCGTGTGTGTGTATGTATGTATAATTTTTTTTCAGTAAAAGATAGCAGATTTCAAAGAGGAGGGAAATACCTTTTGGAATTTATACCTAAATCCAGTAACATTCCAGAATATTAAAATGCATACAAATAATAGGCATTTAATAAAAATAGAACAAAATGATCAAGCAGTTCTACAAAATATTATGAAGTTGAGTTGGAGAGTGCACTGTATGCCTGCCTTTCCTTAAGCCTTTATCAAGGTAAAAAGAAAGAATGTAAGTACTTGAGGAACACTTCAGGCTCGAGTTCAGTAGGGATTATTTTGAGTTTCTTTTCATGTCAAAAAATTGATCAGAGGACTCTGGGCATTGAGAATTCTTGCAAGAGAGACACAGTAGCATGACCATACTAAGAGGTTTAGTTACTAAGGTGCGCAAATGTTATTGAATGTTATTTTAACACAAGTCCCATGTTATTCAATGGGTTGAAGATACATATGTGCTAATGGTGAATTAACGTTAGTGCACCTTAGTAACTAGACTTTCATATTTGTTTTGCAGTTTTTTATTTTTGTATGAAAAATACTTACATGAATTACTTTACATGTTTTAAACACTAAAAAAATATTATAAACTGCACTTCTGTTTTATTTGTACTTGGCCATAGGATGAAGAAAATAATTCCTCTTAAAATGGACATACTTTTTCCGGTAAGCAGAGGAAGAGCACAGTTTTAGGATGAAGGATTGTTGTGTTACTATTGTGGAACTGTGCTCTACCTGCTTAGTGATAAACAGGGCCACAACTGATCCATTGTTAAAATGACCAATAAATGACCCTTTGTATTCTGATTAACAAATCTGCTAAATCTATGAATCTTAACATTCACATCCATTCATACAATTTATCTCCAAATAGTTACTGGGCTTTTGATTCTAAATATAATTAGCTCATAATTTTGCTTGGCTGAATTACTTTTCTGGAGGGCCTGCTAAGGCTTTCAGTTGTATTATCTAGCAATAATGAATCTGATAGGTGAAATTTTTTCCTGTAATGAGGATGAGACGCAGTTGTGACACCTGAGTCTAGTAATAACAGAAGACTGCTAATTATCGACAGCACTTTTTCTGTGTGATGCACAGAGAAAAAAAAATCCCTCATTATTAAAAAATAAAAAGTTACAATTATAAGTGACACCGGAGGAGAGTAAATAAAATGAAGTGATTAAAACATTGCTGCTTTAAGGGTGTTTTTAATTAAGTGGAAATGCTAATGTTGTCATACTTAGCAGATGGGATTAAAATTAGTTATTGTAGCTCATATTTTACGTTACGGTTTCCACAGCGTGCCTACAAGATCTAAGAAAGTGATACATTCCATAAGACATTAAAAAAAATGAAATTCTCATACTCTTTACAGCTCATAATAATTAACATCATGAACAAACTAGGGAACAAAAAAAAATCCTGCCCAGGGTTTTACCACAGTGACTTAAATAGCATGGAATGTAACCATAATATATTGGACACTCACATCACACTGCTAGAGCACCCTTTCATCTGTTTATTATATCCCTGAAACACTCAACAAAAACAAACTTTTATGCTTGGCAGTGCATCCAGCATCAAATGTGGCGTCAAGAAGGTAGGGATTTGGTGCAGGGAAAGACGGTGGCCACCCACCAAGGTGATGTTCTGAACTGAAACACAGGATGCATCATGTAACTGCAGATAAAATCTAATTGCACACTTTCTCCTACTTTATTTGTGTAAAATTTTCCATCTGCTACATCTAAAGACGTCTAAACTGTTAGTATCAAACCTACATTCAGCTGCCAGCTGTGCACATTAACGATTGCAAAACACTGAGTAAATGAGGCATCATAAAACATAGTAGTACTGGTCCATCTGCCCAGTACTGGTAGGGACCCCAATACCTGGTCTTTTAGAAAGTGCTACTGCTGCTCAAATTGAAACAGAGAACATTATACCAACATGCGTAACATTCTTTGACTTGAACACGCCGTTTACATTTTCTATCATGACGAGCGATGATGGGAAACTGCTAGTACAAGTTAATGTTCTTCATCTGTCTCACAATTGTCATTTCAGTAACTCTTAATGAATGAAAATCAAATTCTTCAGTACTTGCCCCCGTATACTTAAGCCATTTATGACATTTTGGAGAAGTATTTTTTTATTACATTGTTTTTCAAAAGATCTCTCTAAACATGAAATACATTTTTCCCCTGACTTTGACATGCATACTTCATATCTACTAAGGTAAACAATGAGGATCTAGAAGCATACTGTGTGTGTGAGTGTGCGCTCGCTCGCATAAATACACTTACATTGCCTTTCTTTCTAGCCATATATATCAATTTATAAATCAAAAATTGCTATAAATATCTTAACATTTAATCACGACACTAGCTGAATTTTTTAAAATAAAATTTCACTGTATTTTTTCCCTCCAAATTGACAAGAAGATGAAATCGAATACAAAGTTCAAATCTGGTTTGCCTGTGAAAGTCAGCAGTAGATCACAGAAGGTTTTTTCCCATATAAAGACTTTCCAACTATGCCTTTTCTATTTCTTCATTTAGGGTCTATATTTTTGACGATATGCATATCCCTTTGGATGAGGCATCAATGGCCACTTTTGACCAGTTATTTTCTTTTTTCTTCAGTTTTTAACAAAAAAGCATCTGAGAGCAAACAAGCTTTTTTTTTCTGTTAGACAACTAGTATCTGTGAAGTTGTGACTATACTCCTGTTAAAAACCAGGCAGATTAGAAAGCCCCATTATTTTAATTCTTAGAAATAGGGGACGGGTCAATAATCAAAAAGCAGTTCTATTTTTAGTACCATACCGAATGTATTACTGTTGTGTTAAAGCAAAATCAAGGTCTTTATAATGGAATATAATACTCTGCTATATGTAAAACGCTAAATGCAGAGTGGGAAGGGAGGGGGAAGGTCATTCTGGGGTGGAGCCACAAAATACATATAGGTGCTGATTTTTTGTCTCTATGAGGATAATTTTATAAAGCCACACCTAGCTAATGTGGAGTTTTGCATGCATCTATCATGTCTAATTTATAAAGTCAAGTATGTGTGTACTTAATATATAAAATAGGAGCATAAGTGGTGAGATACAAGCGACAAATCTAGTAGCAATCAGTTACATTAACCCTAAGGCTGCTATAATTGCTCACGTCTAGATTTTTAGCAACGTGCCTAAGTTACGCGATTTTATAACTTAAATGCTTGGACTTGCGCTCTGCTCCTGTGCGAGCCACAGTGAAAATGTGAGCCATTGGTTTGTTGCCCGTACTTACAGAATAGGGACCGGCTAAAGTACAAATCACTAAAAATAGGTGACTTATGCACAGTCATGGAGCATATCTTTATGCATTTTAGAAGGGATATGTAGAAAGATTCTGGAACGTCCAGACCAGAAAGCCCAGAAATCGAGGGGAGTGGCGACAGTGAAGGGGAGCACATTTAAGTGCCTTTTGAAATCGCTCCATCTCCACCCTGAAAAATGAGCGTCCTATAATTGGTTATGGAGGTGGACTCCATGCAGGCTGCAAGGCCGGTTACATTCACAGGTTTAAGTCATTTCAAAAATGTGGATGTCCCCAAATTGCAAGGCCTCAGAACTGAGTACTTGGACGTGCCAGCAGGTATTTCAGAAGGGGGAGGGGGGCAACTATGCTATGAGACTGGAACATCCTGGCCTGCCATTTCAGATAATCAGATGTGAGGTGGCAGATCATTAATATGTTTTGGAGTTTGACTTTACTCAGGTTTTTTCCGGCAGGAAATAACGGGCGCAATGTAAGCACATATGTGCTGTCCTCTGGAAGAGGAAACGAGCACATTTTTCACCTTATTCGTGGTCAGGAGCAGTTACAGGCATGGACGCCTCGCCAACCAGGGCAAAATGTGCTTGTGCTGTTCTGAAATCATACTGTGACATGCATCTCCCTTGCTCTGCCCTGGCCACCCTTCCACTGTGCCTCCGTGCTACATGGACATTCTCACATTGGGGACGTCTAGATTATCTGTCTTCTAAAATGGCTCCAGGGATGTCTCCATTCTTTCCATATCCAAGTTCCTGTTTTTGGACGTGCAACTCATGAATAGGGCTTCTAAAATACCCCCCTATATGTTTGACTTGGATAGGGATAAACCTGGTATAAGCTGGGCTGTCCAAACCAAATGTAGCACTTATATGTGTAGCGGTAACATTATATCAAAATGCCCAGTTTTAGATAGCAAGATCATGCATAATTGTCAGTGTTTTAATTGTTTAGGAGAGTAAGTGGCCACTTATGAGTGTAAAAGACCACTTATCAATATCAACCAGCGTACGTATGCACATTGCTTGCACGGTGCATGCTTTCACTGTGAGTGTGCACATGGGCAAAATTTGGGTGGTGCATGGGCAGTGTGAACAAGTATGCATGTTTTAATTACAGAGCACCATCATTTAAGCATGGACTTGAAAAAAGTAGGTATGGTCGTTTATACTTGCTCTAGGGCTGGTGTAACTGATTGCATATTCATTTAAGGCGAGTTCTCTGCTACTTAACACTTGTATTTTATAAAGTCAAGTACGCACAGACTTGATTTAATAAAATAGGCACGACTTTATAACATTACCCTTATAGTGTCAGTATTCAGGGTTTATATATAGAGAGACAGATTTCACAATGCGCCTCCCATTTCACAGTGTGCCTCCCATTTCATAATAGGACGTCCAAGCGCAATCTGGGACGTCAAAGCCAGAACATCTGGATAAAAAAGCAGGCACGTGCAAGTTCAGGCATGATTTCGGAAATGTGAATGTGCCCAATATGCACATATATCAAACATCTATATAGACGTCCCCAGGATAGCAATTCAGAACCAAGATGTCAAATAGCATAATAGTTAGAATAGTGCATTAAGAGCAGAGTGGTCAGGGTTCTAATCCCAGTGTTGGCCTTTGTGATCTAAGGCTAGTCACTTAATTCTCCATCTTCTATATACTCTTTGAATGCTTTAAGGTGAAAACATGCACTTTCCTGATGCCTATTCATGCCTGGAGCAGGTAAAGACAGGGACGTGCCTGCAGACGTCTCTGATGTTTCTGAGATTGAACGGGGACGTGTATGTACATTTCCCCTCCCCAGTCACAACTCAGCCACTCACCCCGTGCTTACTTTGATGTCCCTGCATCAGAGACATCTGCGAACATCATTTGTGGAGTGGCTATGGAGACGTGCCCATGATCTTCATGTGCATGTCTTCAGTTTTCCAAATCATGACTAAACATTTTAAAATGGCCCGCGTAGCTTATAGCTGGAAACTCCACTATTAAGCCTTCATACATTGAGAGGATAATTTTTTAAACTCCTGCATAATTGGTGCGCATTACTATGTGTGCATTTGAGGCCTATTTTATAAAGTCAAGCAAACATATACTTTATAAAAGGTGTCTCCACAAAAGCTGTAAACAACCAACTTACTGATGAGATGCACAAAATAGTCATTAGTTATGCCTGACTCATGAAGGACTGGAAAATGAAACTGAAATAAATTATCCACAGCTTTCTTACACAAACATTTACAGCAAAAATATTTATTTATTTTGACATAGCCCGCAATACACTACACTGTGCTTACGGTGGATAACCATAAACCAGCCATCACAGAAGGTGCACAGAAACTTACCTAGAATTCAGTATATGTGGCTTTAGAGAGATGGACACATTTTCAGGGTCTGAGGGCTGTATGTGTGCAAAGCAAATTTAATCTCTATGCCATTTACACTTAAATAAAGTTTAGGACCCTTATACTAAAGTGTGCTGTGCAGTTAATGTTTGATTTGGTGCACGTTAACTGTGCAATTGGACCCAAGGTAACACTTACCATACAGGCAGGATACAATATAGGCCAATTTTTCCATTGTCAATCATTGAATGGGCAGGTTAGGGGCAGAGAGTGGGCAAGGTGTGCACATTATAGTTAGTGCAGCGTACAGATCACATGCTAATGCTGGACGTAAGTGCATCAGGGTTATGGTACGCATCTGCAAATTAACTGTTGAACATGCTGGTCACACCCCCAACAGTTATCATGGAGTCTTTGCACTTAGCACATGTTAGCTTTTGCTCAAAAGGCTTGTTGCAATGCATTTTAGTAAAAGAGCCCCTTTGTGTGCAAGCTAAAGCCAATAATGACATTTTAGGGTTGAAAATAATATGCTCCTTTGGAAATCCCCATGCTCGGAATGCATTCTTTGACCTTATTCATATAAATAGGACACATTTTAAGTCCGCTAAAACATCTAATAAGGACACATAATGAAAACTATGAGGTCTTGCATGAAAGTTAGGTTTAAACTTCCCATCCCCCTAGGGAAATAAGTTCATTCTATTTCACAGATATTACTAATTATTACAAACAGCATGTATACAAAAGCACGCTTTTTTGTTTTTTTTATTAATAATAAAGAATGTAAAAAGATAATGTCCGCAGAGTGTTTCAGAGTAGCCAAAAATGAATTCCTGACCTTCAAAAAAAAAAAAAAAGAATTCCTTCATTGGGCAGTCTTTTTGGATGCAATTCAGTTAATCTTATAAATTAACACATTTGATAAGTGTTTTGAACCGTGCTACATATTTTTTAGAAAACAGAAATTTTCATGCTGCTTTAAAGACCTGTGACATCTCAGCTCAATGGACAGTATATAGTAAAAATAAGATTGCAAAGATACACAAAGCTCATTAGCCCTGACTTCAATAAGGGACAGATGTTATGTATTTATTAATTATTTTACTCTCACTTACTAGCTAAAAAGTTCCAGAAAGGTGAGTTAAGATGGTATGGAAAATAATAGCTGTTATATATGAGACTAAAATAAAATATAATGCATGTTTGCGGCTATTGCTATTGTACAGTACTGGACAAGCCAATTTGCTCGTTATGTCAGGCCACTTGCTCTGTTGATATGTAAAATAAAGTACAGTAATGCATAATTATAAAGCAAGCATGCAAGTCACAAAATGCATGCTGAACTTCTCTTGCCATTTTTGGTGCAGCTACTAAATACTTATAGTTTTAGGAGAATCATCTACTGTTCAACCTAAAAGAAATTTCCATGGTATATAGTATGTGACCATACTTTGGAAATGAACATCCTTGTTTTTCTACAGTGTGATTAAGAAAATCTGTCCATACTTCACCGTGTTGTTGCATGTGTTTATCTGCTGATTGCAGAATGTGTTGAACAGCATTTAAAGGACAAAAAAATTGCAGCGCTCTGCTTTGATTTATTCAGCGAAGAAAACATATGCTGCCTGTTCTGTTCTATATAACTCTTTCATGATCCATAAAATTCACATTGAAAAGAGTAACAATGAAATTTAGAACGATTGCACGATCGGAACTTGTTTCTCCCTAGTTTCCTTCTGCTCTATGAAATGAACTTCCCTACTGTAGTGGACCCAAATGTGTCCTTGATGTGAGCTGTGTGACTGTGCTCTTTCTGTGTTCGTCTAGGTTAGAAGCCGTGTATTGCGGATGTTATCCACTTTGTCCCAAAGCTTTGGTATATCCAGAAATCTTTCCAGGTAACTGCCTTTTTTTGTGTTTTCTCGTTCTCGAGATCCATGATATGTGCTTTATCATAAAGTTTGAAAGTAAACTTATGCAAGAGCAATTGTTTATTTGGCAAGTCAAGATGTTAGTGTTAAGGAAAATTTTATGTGTTATAATACATTAGACCAAGTTTATATTTACCATCTGTTCTTTCAAGATAAGAAAAAACCCTCCCATATTTTAAAATAGCATTCTTCTGTCTTAGCATACACATACCATAACGATATATTTTTATAAAAGGGTTAGTGTTGCTACAGTGACTTACAGATTTGTTTTCAGTGGTTTACAAGGAGAACGAGGAACTGAAATGCGGACCAAATTATTTAGACAATTTTGTAATTATAGCATGCAACTGTAGCACTGGATATCCACTAATGTTATACCATGTCTTTGAAAAATCTCATCACTAAATGTATCACATATGCATTGTATTACATTAGAATAGTGCATTTTAATCACCCAAAGGAGCCGTGTAAACAGCATAGCTACATATTCTTATTTAGCATTAAACATCCTTGTGAGCTGAGGTAACCTTATAAAATCATGCTTAAATAATGTAAAACACGAGGCGGCACAGAGCAATATGCATTTTTAATTAGTAAAGTGACTAATATCGAGTGTGTGCTTTGAGGTTTTTGTTTCATTAAAAATGTATCTGTTTTTCCCGCAGCTGAATATTTGTATTCTACACCTGAACAACTTTATAAAAGGCTTCAGAATTTCTGCAGGAAACCAGATATTGTAAGGAGGCATCTCTACAAGGTAGTGGTTGAGCATAGTTTTTGCATGTTGTAATTCCTTATTGATATACCAGGAAGTAGGTAGGAAAAAACATTTAATTAACATCCAAATACATAAAATAAACTTAATAGAGAAGAATACTAGTTATTATTCTAACAAGGATTAATGAAACTAGATACCAGCTGTATTAACCCAGATCTTATGAAATACATGCGCTTAATATGTACTACATGCTTTTTTAGAATTTATTGTTTTCTAAAATGACAGTCCTTTACACTTGGACCCAAGAGGCTTGTAGAAATAGACCTGGATTAATGCAGCTCGTTAGTTGTTCAAATGAAGGTAAGAGAAAAATTCTACAATTATACTAATGAGGATAAACCTACTTTCCTGTCATAATTTAATCTGCTTTCCTCAAGAAATTCAAGCAAACATCTTCAGGTAAGGGGTTGTTTTTTTCAGTCCCTTTAGAAATGTTTCAGTTTTCATGGTGAAGCCTTAACTTTTCATGTCATACTTTTAAACGAAGGGCAAATTAATAGTGCAGCATTTTTTCATAAGGCAGCAATGCTGTGTAATTCTTTCTCCATTGAAGGCATGAATACACTGTGGCTGAAGACATTATTGGCCTCTAAGAAATCCACAATGAACTTAAAAATTTTAAATGTAATTAAAATTTCTATAGTGTGAAAACATCCAGCGGTGTATCCATAATTATCCCAGTAGCCTCATCTGTGCAGTTTTTGGTGCATTTTTATCCTATAAGTAAATAAGCATTTTCCATGTCATCTTAATAATAATGCCCGCTTACAATTCAACAATATTTCTAAATAATCTTTTTTCTCTTCCAGTGTCAAATACACATTGCTACATACACTCAGTTTAAAAGCATGATGCCTTCCATGAGTAAAAGCGCAGATGTATATATATCAGAACAAGAAAGGATGACTTTACTTCTGCAGGAAATAGTTAAACTTCCAGAAAAAAAAAAAGAGAGAACCAAAAATGCAATTTAACACCCAATTTCAAGCTCATTATCTTTCATTGTCTATTAACTTGGCAATGGTTCAGGAGGTAGCTCATAATAGTTTAAAATGCTGACGGAACATTTCCAGCGTTCTGCAGTGCTTCTCGAGTCAGTATGATAGCATGCTACTGCTGCTAGACGTCGAGACCGCATAGGGAAAAACAGTCCAGAGAATTTACCTTTGCTTTTCCTACAGTAATTCTTCAAGCTCTGTAGTAGCTTTGTTTCAAAAACGTCTCTTCACAGCGCAAGGGGATGATCCTTTCCTGCTGAAGAAAGGGAATAAGCATATGCCGAAGTATCCACAAAACAAATATTGATATTAATAGTTACATTTAAAAAAAAATAGAAGCATGTGGAGATGTGTGCACAGAGCCTGTAAGCAAATGCTTCATTTGCCTCCAGTGCCTCATTTTAAAAATGTACCCCTTGGTGAATTATTTATAGGAGCAGCCATATCAGCACAGAAATGTATCAGTGGATCACAGTGTGAGTTGTTAAACCCTTGATATTTAGTCATTTTAAGAACTAGGAGTAGGTGTAGCAACAAGTCCTTATAAATGCTATTTGCAATTGCTTCTGTGTAGGAAAAGGCAAATAAAAACTATATCAAGTTGTAATACAATAATATATTTTGAAGTAATGTTAAATGTAAGGTCACAGATTTATTTATTTGCTAATATTTAGTATTTTGCTCTTTCAGCTAAGGCTCATGAAGGAATGCCATGCATAAAATATAACTGTATTTCCAGTACTACCTAAGTAAACTATACCATTATACAGCCATCGCATAACTAATATAAAACCAAGCCCCACATCAAACATATAGATCAGAAGACTATAATATAGGTCCTATATTTTCATTTTTATGAGAATCAGTACCATATATACTGTAAACGTTAGTATACAATACATGAATTAACAACAGAAAATATTTTCCAAGATAAAATTTTAGGGATCGATGTTCAGTGGCGGCAGACAGTGCCTTTAAGGCACCTGGCTGCCACCAGTTTTATTAAAAGTGGATATTTGGCACTGGAGCCTATCCGGTGTCTGGCGCTAAATATCTTGTTTTATTGGCCAAGGATATTGCTATTCAGCCGCTGACCGGATAGCAAAACTGCATAAAGTTAGAACTGCCACGGACCTGCTGTAACTTTATGCAGTTTATCCAGCTGTTTTTTTTAATTTTTATATTTATTTATCAGGTTTTATATACTGCTTTATCATTTCAATCAAAGTGGTTTACATTGAAACTTAAACGTGGTAATGTACATTAAACAGGGGCATTGATAACTTGGATTTTTCTGCTTTTTCTGTTCACCGGTTAGCTGTCGACGCTAACCGGTTAATTGTTGGAACCTCCTGCAGACTCCAGAATGAACCAGGCATCTTTTCTGTGGGCTGTGGGAAAATTCAAAGGCACTAATTCAGTTAGTGCTGCTGAATATCAGGATCACCAGGGTTTATGCGGTTTGCAGGCCCTGCAAAACTCATAAACCTTTCTGTATATCGAGCCCTTAGGTTCTCATTAAATACTATATTTCCCAGAAAAAAATAATCTGAATAATCAATCACATTCTTAAGACAAACTGCTTAATAATGAAACATTTTGTTAAGAACAGTGACTATATGCTTATTAATTAATCAAATGATAGCTTTTTCTGCACTGACTTCTCCTAAGTAACACAGATGTTTGATTCCACCGAAAAAGGTACTCGGCAATAGTTTTATGTGGCACAAAAACACTATTAAACACGCAAACATTTTTGTATTTTCAAAGAACCCAGAATTAACTGGAAAATAAATACTTCAACTTTCAGTTTATAAAAAAGGAAGTCCTAAATATAACCTGCCATATATTACTTGCTATTTTTTGCCATTTTAAAATGAAAATCTATCACTAATAAATAAGTTTTAATTGTTCCTTATAAGATATATGAGCACTCCTCGACTTTGATCAGTCTGAAGGTCTACTTCTGCTTGCCTGTTCAAAAACATATGCTTTTATATATCTTTTTCATTTCCCTTTTATTGTTCACTTTAAGATTCAGTTTGATTCTACTGCTTGCACAAAAAGCTTTTTGTACCGGTCTGCCACTTAATCTATCTTCATATCTGGTCTCTTATCAACCTGTATGTCCCTTGCACTCCTTTCAAGCTGATTATTTAGTTATTCCATGTTACAGGAAAATCCATTTGGAACATTCCCGTAACGCTGCTGTCAGCTGGGTCGCCCCTTCCTTATGGTACACCCTTCCTGTGGACTTAGACTGAATCCTCCTAAAGAAAACTCAAGAAAGGTTTAAAAACCTGGCTATTTAATAAGACATTTTCAGATTTTATGCTCCCTTAATGTGGTATTAGAGTCTCTATACATACCAGACTAAAGCTTTGTTTCTCCCTCTCTTCTTTATGTTCCATATATCTCTTCTGGATTGAAGTTGTTATCCTACTTCAACATATATTTTTTTTTACTGTAATGTATAGTCCAACTTTTACTCTGGTTCTGTAAATCACTTTCTCACTGTGCGAAGACGGTATATCAAATTTAGAAATGAGTCAACAAATTTGCAATTTATTATTATTGGAAAGCAAAGGAATGTACAGCTCTTTGAATTTATGGTTTCCTTTTCTTTCAGATTTATAACGTGGCTGATAAGGTATAGGAAGTGGGGCCTAGTTGTACAGGAAGTATTGATACATAAGTGTGAGGTCATACAAAATATAAGGATTGATAACATGTATAGAGTAACCGAGGCAGATCGGACCCGGGGCTCCCTACTGTCTTACCCCTCATCCCCTACCATCCCCCAAGCCTCAACAGCCCCTTTTTAACTTCCTCCCCTTTCCAACAAAACACAACTGAGTCAATTTGGGAATCAACTGGTTGCAGCTTTATTAACATTCATAACGTTCCAGAACATTTCCGTTACAACATAACTTCTTACTAAACCAACTAGCGAAACGAGCCTTCACCAGCCATGCTATTAGCAAGGTGACCTCATTTTGCTTCCACCGTGGCCGAGCCAGCGGCAAGCTTCCTCCCCCCTTTTACCCAGCCTCGCCATGTTATTAGCAAAAGCCGGCCAGGGGTTGTCTGGGTTGGGGGCAACCGACCCCCACCCCAATTATAATTTAAGGCTCCGGACCCCAGAAACCTCCGGGATCCTGCCACCCGGCATAAGGAGACTTTAACGTCCATGTGCCGCCCCCAAAACCCAACTGCGACCAGTGAGCCTCCCGCTGCACAATCCATTCCAAAGCCTCCTGCCAATCATTGAGCAGCAGGTCAACACCTACGGGGGATAAGTGCACCCCATCCTGCTGATACAAACCCCCACAATCAACATCCACCCAAGAGTGCAAGATTTGATATCCCCCGTGGTCACAGACCCAACGACCGACCTGCCGATTAATCTTCGTCAATCCGCGGGACCAACGCCGCTGGAGCCGGCAGGCAGGCCTTGGAATGATATCAGACCATAGCAAAATAACATCTTGAAACATCTGAAGAACCTCAGCCAAGTCCTTCTTTGCCACTCTAATCAATTGTTTACAGGTCCACGAGACCAGGTCATTACCACCCAAGTGCAGCAGCATCACTGAAGGCTCCTTCCTCACCCGCCGATGGTGCCGAAGCAAAGGCAACAGCTGTGTCCAACGCAGACCATGCTCACCCAGCCATAGTACAGACATCACCTCCGAGTCGATACCCAAATTAAGCCCAAGTGGCCGCCCCGCTGCTTGCAGGCCCGCCCATTGAACAAATGAATGTCCAATCATCCAGCAACCGTGAGGACACCGAACAACATCTGCAAGAGAAAGAAGTTAGCCAGATGCACCGCTACCTCCCCAGTCATAAACGCACATAACCCAGAAAGGCCCGAGACCGCCATCTGCCAATGCGCTGGATCTCCACCTCCGGCAGCCCCGCTGCCGCTGCACTGGTTGCCGCCCCAATACGAAAGGAATGCGAGGCAAATGGAAAGGGGTCCTCACCCACATGCTGCAGGACCATCTGAAGCACTGCATCAACTTGGAAGCGTGTCACCCAGCGAGAATCCTCATGTAGAAAAACAAACCACCCGCTGCAGGGTGAACCAACAGGTACTCCCTCAATGTCGCTACAGGGCATGTAGGAAGAGAAACCACCTCCTTCAGCACCACCCACAACCCCTTACCCAGCAGGTCTGTTTTTGATCTGGCCAGCCTAACCCTCAGCTGCCCCTCCTAACCCTCAGCTGCCCCTCCCCGACCTGTACATGCCCACTCCACAAGCCACCACTACCATCGGAATAGCCCGAGTTTGCCACCAACTCCCCCATCCGAAAAGCCCCGAAAAACGCTAAGCAAAAAACTGCCCTGAAAAGCGTGGCTTCGTAACGTGACACCGCTACCTTGGGTAACGCCGTCCACAGTCTAACAAGCAACTCGTGCGTAATTGGCAGCCTGGCATCGACCGGGGTTGGACGGGCTCGCTCCCATCCATGTAACAGTCTCCGGGCCAAGAACCCTGGAGTCACATAGCCCCAGCCTGCTGCCCTAGCAAAAAAGGTGAAGCCAGCTAAGTGACTACGCACTGATGCCCTGGAAACACCGTTCCCTTTCGCGTAAACTATGTACTGTCCTAATAGCCTCTCGGAAGTGAGACCTGGCTGCCAACCACAGGACTCCAGAAACTGAACCACTTTGTCGCAACCTCTCTGATACGCTGTCCATGTCGCCACAGACACTGAACTCTGCAGCAGATTCACCATCTCTGCAGGCCAACCTGACATAATTGCTCGGGGACCGCCAACCCTTCTGCCTCCGCCTCTGGTGCCAAGGTCCGGAACAGCTCCCACTTGAAACGAGAAAGCACATCAGCAATTCTATTAGTATATCCTGGTATATGCCTGGCCTTCATCAAAACATTCAGCTGCAAGCACGCTAAAACCACTTCCCTCATCAATGCAGCTACCTGAACGCAACGCGGTGCATAACGGTTAACCACACTGACCACTGCCTAGTTATCGCACCACCAAACCAGCTTACGATTCCGTAGCCTATCGGGCCACAATTGCAGCACTACTAACATGAGAAACAATTCCAAGAATGTAATATTGCTAGTCAAACCAGATGCATGCCATGACTGCAGCCAGCCTTCGGCACACCAAGCTCCCCCGAAGTAAATGCCCAGCCCCCCCCCCACCCCCACGCTGCATCTGTGTACAGCTGTAAATCCACTCTAGATGTTTCAGGCTCCATCATGACCGATGTCCCATTAAAACCTTCCAAGAACTCGTCCCAAACTCTCAAGTCCACCTTCATAATCCTTGACATCTTAATGTGATGATGCGACTTCCAAACCCCAGCTGTAGCCGCTGCCAATTGCCGCAAAAACACATGGCCCATCGGTATGACTCTACACGCAAAATTCAAGGAGCCAGTCAATACCTGCATCTCCCGCAAAGTCAACTTAGTGGAAGCCATCCTGTTAGCCACCAACACCCGCAACGTCCTTACCTTTTCCATCAGGAGACAAGCTACCATTTCCACCGAATCACGCTCCACCCCGAGGAAAGTGATTCTCGTCGCTGGACCTTCTGTCTTACCGATAGCCAATGGCACACCCCACACTCCGGACATATCCACAAAGCCTTGTAATAACTGCTGACACTCGTCCGACTGTGCTGAACCGACAAAAAAGAAATCATTTATTTTTATTTTTATTTATTCAGTTTTGTATACCGCCTTATCCTTCAATCAAAGCAGTCACAACACAATTGGGGGATACATTTAACACGCAGGGATATGAGACACATACACTAATACTTACAGGGAACATCAGATAATGGACCACATTCTCACAACCGACTCTCCGGACCAACACCCAGTGCAGAAACGAACTAAACTTTTCAAAATAGGCGCAAGAAACAGAGCACCCCATGGGCATGCATTTGTCCACATAGAACTTATTCTCAAAGCAAAAACCCAACAAATGAAAAGCTGACGGGTACACTGGCAGGAGACGAAAGGCAGACTCAATGTCCACCTTTGCCATCTGAACCCCGGGGCCACATTTCTGAACCAAATCCACTGCCTCGTCAAAGGAAGCATACCACACAGCACACAATTCCCTCGGTATATGATCATTCACCGATGCTCCTACTGGGAAAGACAAGTTGTGGATCAACCAAAACTTCCCTTGTTCTTTCTTAGGCACTACCCCCAGCGGAGAAACCACTAAATTTGAGACTGGTGGCTCCGCAAATGGGCCCACGATTCTCCCTAAACTCACTTCCACCGCCAACTTGTCCCGCACTACAGTCGCAAAATGCTGCACAGAAGGGGAATTGCGAGCTGTCCTCCCCACCACCGTCCCCTGCACCAGTATAACAAAACCAAACTGTAACCCCAATTCCAACACCTCCCTGTCCTTCCAACTTGGATAGCGCTGCAACCATGCCCTCATTGCATCCCAACGTAACGGCGTCGGAGCCACCCTTACAACGTCCTCATTACTTGGGAGCCGACAAGGGCATGCCAGTGGTTCCTTTTTTGATGCATTTAATTGCTGAATGTCCACCACTGCAGACCGAGCAGGCATGTTGGAACTTACAGTCGGGAAGCGGACAAGAGGACTTATTGAATCGCCAACAAATGTCCCCCTCACCCCTCCCCCTGCCTTCTGCTGGGGGGTGGCCCCCCTGCCCGAAAGGACCGACCCAACCCCGCCGCGTTCCCCGCCCCACCTCTTGCCCCACCACCCCCTCCTGGACCCACCCTGACCGACATCTGAGTCAACCATAAATTAATATCCTGCGTACCCCATGTCAACGCTTACTCTCCTCCATCTTATACCTAAACCTTTCATCATAGTTCAGCCATGCACACCCCTCATGAGTCTGCACCGCCTCCAAAATCGCATCAGCGTATGACAACAACATTCCGTAATCCTCCGGTGAATGCTGACCCCAACACTCTCCAGCCGCAAAATGGCTCTTGTCCAATTTACCACGTTACGCAACACCTTCCTGATCCAACCCGCCTTCTCATCTTCTTTCCGCTTCTTCTTACTCTCCCCCGACCGCTTCCTGCCCTCCAATAATCGTAAAATATCTATATACCGCCGTTTCCTGATTCTTCTACACAGATTCCTCGGAACCCCTTCCCGTAACTCAGAAAAAGACACCAAAGTAGGTGCGCCCTTCCCCCCCCCAAGACTCCGTCTGCACCCTGCCAACCCCTGGACCCGTGCACTCCAATCCAGACGAGGATGACGAGGAGCTGGAAGCCGAGGCAGAGGAAGAATCCGAAACATGCTGCCTCCTGCGAGAGTGCTTCGTCTTCTTCCTTGCCTTAGACCCCCCCACACCTTCTTGCATGCTAACCTGCTCTGCCCCATCTCCCAGTTGCGCCTGGAACTCACCTGCTGCCGCCATGTCCATCGTCTGCACCGCCCTAGGCAGGGTCGTTGACTCGTGGACCTCCTCTTCTCGCCACTGCTGTCCATCATTAGCCATTGTGTCCTCCAACCTTACGAGGTGCCCTGGTGTTGATCCCACACTCAAATTCATAGCTCCCCACTGAGGTCCAAATCCTCACCCTGCCCCTTGAGCTGTTGCTGGATCCTGCAAAGGCAAAAGAGAAAAGGAAGGGGGGGGAGACAGGGGAAGGCCAAGAGGGTTGCCATTCTCCCAACCACTCCACCCTAGAAGAACCTTGCCCTCTTCCTAACCAGTGCTCCCATGGCGCATTGGCACCAAGTGTCCGAAAGCCGCCCTGCCCTCCCGACCAACCCGTGGTGAAAGTAAATCCTTGGCCTCCGCAACTAGGGGCCCCCTGCCACGGCGTGACCCAGCCCCAAATCCCTCCCCCCATCCAACAGACCTAACCCCACCCCACCCAGCCCTTGCCCAGTGCCCCCTCCCAAAGGGTTTCCTGCACTCACCTCGGCCCCAACAACGCCCATCCCCCGACCAGGAATGGGAGTAGTACTAATTGATGAATCGCCAGACCCCAAAACTAGCTCCTGCATCCCGGCCTCACTAGCACCCAGCCTCCCTTCGCATACCCCCGGCACCACAACCCCCCGGTGTGAGGGTCTCCCCCTACCTGGCTTGGGCCCTACTGCCCTCCCCCTCTTTTCCCGGCCCTCCTTGTGCTTGCAGCGCGCCTATCCGCATGCCTCCGACCAGCCCGACCCCCTCTCTCCACCGCGACTACCTCTGCCTCGCTACTGACCCTCTCCACCTCCAAACAAGAAGGCTCCACCACACCGGCTGCAACCTGCCCGGCCCTCTAGCCCTACCCTGACGGCCCCTCTGAGAAGGCATCACCCCTGATGCAAAGACCTTTTCCTACCACTAATCCCCTTGTAACCTGCTATGCTTTTTTTTAAATTAATTTTTAAAACACCACCGACTTGCACCACTATACTTGCCTTCGCCGTTCTGTGCCAATGAGGCCTGTGCATCCCCTGCTCCAAATCCACCAGACCCGCAGACCTCCGCGGCAGATCAAAGGACGCCTCTAACGACCAGACCCGCAGCCACCACCGCGTTCAAACCAGCACCACAATGTTTCCTCTAAACCAGCGCCTCCTCTAAACCAGCAAAACCAGTGCCACGATGCCTCCTCTTCCCCCGCCGATCCGCAGACAGCCCTCATGCAGCCAGCCTCTCCGCGCAACCCTGTGCTCCTCGCCACCTCATTGGCTCTCCTGCTGCCACTCACAGGAGAGCCAATGGGTTCAAAGACTGCCCCCGCCGTCGTCCAGACAACAATGTTGGCCGCGCACAGGTCCCCACACCGGGCCGAATGCCTGGTTACGCTCGGCCATCGGGGACCCTGCCCCACGGCCTCGTAATTATTCATGATACAACAACTTATTTGTTTACAAATGTTTATATTCTACAAATCCAGTCATGAAATGATCAATGTGGAAATCTATAGTAAAACATATTGTACAGTATATAATAAAAGACAATACAAAAACAAAACCATATGAATAGACCAACAAAATATAACAACAATTTTAATACAAACCAAAGTTTAAAACAGAATGTAAAAACCCATAAAATATCAAACTGTCAGCCCAGAGTTCCATCAAATAACTTGGCCAAAGGCCACAAGAAAAAACCCTTAAGTTTCCTTCTGAACCTTAAAGCATCTTCCCCATAAGTTCTGATTATAAGGTTGGCTGATTAAGGTTATACTTGCAATGTAGTTGCTGTAGGAGAAAGAGGATAGATAGGATTTGAAAACTAAACTTGTGATTCTTAATTCAAAATGAAAGTATTGATGCTGCTTTTCTGCTTGGGAGTATTATTCACACAAAAGGATGTTATTGTTGTTAGGCTGCTGTATATGGCTTGGCAAAAGTAGTACCTTGTAAAAGGATAGTAATAGTAAAAATAATGATATAAATAATAATGTTTTTATACTTGCCCACAACTTCTCTCATGGTTTTTTTTCAGTAGTAGATAAGATCAAGGTGTTGAAACTTTTCTTTAAATATAAAGATGTTATGTTTTATGGAAGGAAGTTGAATGTGTTTCCTGATGTGTCTAGGAACACTCAACTACGCCGAAGCAGTTCTTTGACTTGAAGTCTAAGGTGTTGGGTTCGGATGCAACTTTCTTTTTGCGTTTTCCATGTAAGTGCATTATAACTTTGCATGGAAACATATATTATTTCTTTGAGACTGCTCAGAGAAATTTTTGGCAGATAAGGAAGTTCTGGGTTATCTGGAGTTAGATATAAGCCCATTATTTTTTATTGGGGGGATCTCCCCTCCCCCTTTATTTTTTATTAGGGGGGGATCTTCCCCTACCCCCCCCCCCCCTTTATTTCTTATTTTACATGTTACTTTTCTTTATTGACCTTCTCTTTTTCCTTGATGTGGACTGGTGTTTATTTGCCTACCCCCCTTCTATTTTTTTTTTGTTGAGGGAAGATTATATTTTATTGTTTCCTATTTTGTAATAAGCATGGCTTGTATTGTTTATTTTAATTTGTATATTTGCCAAAGCTCAATAAAAAAAAGAAATTACTTATCATCCACTGAGATAAGGCAGCTCTGTCTACATCTGCCCAATTGCATCTGCTTTTCCTCTTTGCAATACTAATCAGCAACGTAGATGCTGCTGATTAGCTATTTGTTGGTGTTGATGCTGCCATCTTGAAGTAACAAAATGGGGATGGGGTGCAACGATTTCTATGACCTGAGAGATTTGTGACAGCTGGTAGGAGAAGTGGAAAAAGGGAATAGTTTTATTGAAGTCTTGAGTAATTGACACCAAGTTTGTTACAAAAAGCAATATACAATGGGATTATAATTCCTATCCTTAAATAAGAAATTAACAAATATATATAAGAAGGAAGTTTCAGTTCATTTTGAGATTTTTCAGGTTTTTCCCTGTTTTTTAAGCATTATTTGTTTCATTTCAGTTATTCAATTTAATTTAAAAAATAACGTTTTTAGAACTTTTGAACGTATGCAGATCAATTATACATACATTTATTCATAGGTAAATATATGCTAAGGGGCATTTATACTAAGCCAGGTTTTTGCAGCTAATAAGGCCTTTTACTGCAAATAGCACAGCGTTAACAACAAAAGCCATGTGCTATATGTTGGAGGTTTGCACAGCATTTCTCCAGTAGATACCTCACAGAAAATGGATTGAGAGTGGTACGGCGACATCGTGGATGCAGCTAACGCCACTCATTGAGGTTGCAGTAGTTGCACGCACACTGTCTTCAATTTAGATGGATACCTGAGCTGCAGACATACCCATATCCCATGCACTCTGCGCTATCTGTTAACATGGGCCAGTAGCATGCACTATTTGCCACATTAGTAGGCAGCGCAGCTTAGTAAGCATGCCTCTAAAGTGTTTTGCTCACACTAACGTATTTTAAGACAAGCTAATGAATGCACATCCCTAATATATATTGTATTCTACTGTGCAACAGCTTTCTCTGACTTTGTAACCATGAAAGTACAGTTTAACTAGTTTCTGAAAGTTACCACACTTCCCCTAAATCATGCCCCCTCACCCTAATTTCAGGAGGGGGGGCCATAACTAAGCCGAGCTACACACATCTAGCATGAGGGAGGGGAATAAAGGGGAGTTAGGGCAAGCTGGGCAGCATGGAAGAAAGGGGGAAGAAAGAGAGGAAGGGGTGGAAGCAAAGCTGGTAATATCCTGGTCAGTGGGAGAAGCAGTAAGAGCAGGAGAATAGAAAAGGAGCCATTGGGATGTTGGCAGGCTTTCAGTCGGGGACGAGGCAGTAGGAACAGTGGAAGTGTGGTCTGGTCTGCAGCGGATGAGTGGGGGTCCCTTGCCAGTAAAGAAACACAATTAGAATTAAATGAAATGGATGGAGGTTCTTCCCAGGTAGTTTGGGATTTACCAGCTAGCAATTGGGAGGTCTTGGCTTCTCTTCTGGGCCTGTGAAGGAAGTGAGGAGTGTGGTCGTCATCAGCATGGTGTCTCTGTGCAGCAGGAGGAGCACTGCTGAGCTGAGCAGAGTCTCAAGGAAGCTGACAGTTTCTAATAGAGCCATGCGGGTCTGCTGGGCTGTTCTCCTGCACTGTGTTTAAACTGTGGCAGTGCGGGTCCTTGTGCCAGTCATATTCAAACCACAGTTTAGCTTTATTTACACTATTGAGTGTTTTTGCATGTTTTCTTCGGTTTTGAACAGCCTATGGGGCAAGGGGGGATGTTGGGAGTGCTGGAGTGTTGTTTGCGATGGGGGCTTCATGAATGCTCCTTGTGGAGACCTGCGACCACAACAGCTACCCGTTGGTATAGACTGTTGGCTATTTGGCTACCCATAGATTGTGTAAAATACAAAGTCCTACTCACAGTCTTTAAGATGAACCATGAACTGTCATTAACTTACCCACAATCCCTCATTGGGAAGACACCAAACAACAGATCTAGGAGAACACACACTCTTAACACTATATATACAACGTCAACAGTCACCAAGACAAACCATGCAACGTCCAAGAGAGCCTTCTTTCTATTCACCCCAACCCTCTGGAATGTTCTACCAGATGATCTGCGTGCTATGAATGACCTGGCAAACCTCTGAAGAAAACTGAAAACGCGCCTCTTCCTTGAACACGTCAGTGACCCAACTTAACCGATTAGGCTTTATGGACCCCTCACTCTCTAAACATAAGTCATTCCCTCTCCCCATTCACCCAATCTGCTTACTCATGTAACTACAAGAATGTATTATAGTTCAATGTTACAGTGTTCTTAATATTAGAATTAACATTCAGAGATATGTTTATGAAGCGGTGATAGCAGCTACCATGTGGAATGTGTGCGTCGGCTCCCTTTTATTCAGTGGGGCCGTGGCACACATTCCATATGTTTGCAGTTATTGCCACTTCGTAAACATACCCCTCAATGTTATAATTATTAGAAGGTTCCATATAAAGCCCTGTTGACCATTTCTGTTACCATCTAAACTGCTTAGACTTGGAGATACAGCGGTATATAAAAACTGCTAAATAAATAACAGTGAAGGGAAGAAAAGCGAAGCATTTAAAAAGTGCAGGCAAACTCTGCTGGCCAGAGAGAGCGAGCTGTCGGTGGCAGAGCTCTGCCCTAGGCAAGGGGATGGTGCCAAGGGTAAAAACAAGAACCAGAGGTCTTCTGGAGGTGGGGCCGCCTCCACCTTTTTTTCCATGGGAAAGGTCACTAGTGGGAGGAATCTAGAGTAGCTGGGTGAACTTCCTGGCCCATCGGAGGTGTCCAAGCCAGCAATCGGGTCACAGGATGCAGAAGCTGTTCAACAGAAGTTGACAGCACTGAGTCAATTTAAAGGGTGCAGTGGTATAGCATTTTGGCCGGGAGGGAGCAAGTTTTCGGGGAAAGGGGCATCCTTGACCGCATGAGGAGCATTAAGAGAGGCAGTATGCAAGGACATCAAATACAAAAAGCGGGAGTCTTAGGAATTGCCTGCAGAAAATATATTTAAAACATTTGATAGTACCTCCACCATGCGATGCAACACTTAGATCATGGAAGCATGAGAGGCTGACGTGGGGGGCTGAATCCTAGGCATGTAGGGAATTGGAGCCTTAATATCATCCTCAAGAAAAGTGGGGTCCCTAGTGAGAGGGTGGTGATGGTGGGTAGTCAGATGGTGCATGTGGCGGACTTTCAGCTGTCACGAGGCAGACATACGTTGAGTGTGATTGGCCAGCTTCAGGGTAGAGTATGAGACAAGAGTAAGGGAGGGAAAGGATATTGAAGTTTGTGTGTGGCACTGCCATGAGCTTCAGGGCAGCGTACCGCTGGGTGTCACCGCTAGTTGTGCAGGGAGGGGAAAAGAGGGAGAATGCCACACCATGGCTGCATCGCCACCGACTATCCTGGTGGCCGAGTGTGGCTGTGGAGTTGGGAGAAAAGGGGGTGTTTACTGATTAGCAGCTGAAGCATTATGCAGTGAGGAAGAAAGCGATCCAGGAGAGGTTTGTTTGTATAGTATATTACAGAACCTACAGTAAGTGTTGAAAGTTGGAATACAGCTGTAGCCATTAAGTTTGCATTGTATGACGCTCTCGTGTAATGTGGCAATCAGTGGAGGTGGTACAGCGAGGATGTGAGTGCGATGCCTGTGTTCTAATATGCAGAGCTATATTTAAAATAGGCAGGGAATATATTTTCAATTATCACTGATGAATAAAGACTCAACTTTCTCTTCTTCCCTCACTTTCTTTGCATGATGCCTGCTTCCTTTGACCTCATGCTCACTAATTCCTCACATAATAGGCTTATTCTCTTTCTCTCCTTGTTAAAGCAGCGTTTCTGAGATTTAAACATTTTTATAATAAAACCTCTGCCAGCTGCCGTCGCTTAGATATTCCAGTTATGCTCCAGAGTGCCCAGCAATGGGAAGTCCCATATCCATGGAATCTGTGAACGTGTGACATTCTTAATACCATGAATAGTGAGAGGAAGAGCAGTGTGATATTTCGCTGTGTGGCAGAGTGTAAAAACTAAACAACTTAGATCTAGGATTTTCCTGTTTTGCCTCTTGGTTTTTGTCTGCTTGTTATGTTTCAGCTGTAATTCGGACTTGATACAGTCCCACATACTGCCAGCTTCCAATTAGCTTCCATTGTCTGATTGTTAATAGTTGTAAAAGCTATCTTCTATTTCAACGTCACTGGTTGTTCATGCGCAGCCTTCGAGCTTTTCTTCTTTTTTAACTCCTTCCCCTTCTCCGCTATAAGCAAATACTTCATAACATCCAGCTGAGAGGGCAAGGTGCAACTCATACAGCTCATCTGGTGCCAACAGGTGTCATAATAAATGAGATTCCTAGACATGTAGGTGTGTTCCTTTGCAAGCTTCAGGGCTACAGTCCATACCTGGAAGTTAGATCCTTATATCTCATGGTACATATGGTAGCCCTTTGAGTAAAGGTTAAGTGCTTACAGACCTTTTATTTCTATGGGCACAGCAGAAAGGAGCACATAGTGTTACCTCTGCACCGTTTGGCTAACCTGGCAAAGCCAATAAATGAGAGATTTGTGATGTCTCTTGGTTCTGCCTACCCATCCTTTTTATACAGAAACTTGTGCAATGACACATTAAAGAAGCACATGGTTTCTAGACTATTCAGTTGGCTGCATTATATGCCTAACACCTGATTCTAAGTTGAATGCTCAAGCCCACCTACAACCTTGTCCCCACCCTGGGGACCCACATGACCATTGCCCAGGAATTCTAGAAAGTCCACCTTATACCAGCTGGGCCTTTTCAGTGTTGACATCTTATAAGGTGGGGGAAGGGGAGCTGTAGCAGACAGCAAGGCTAGCAGTTTCCCCCATTAGCCCTCTCTGTTGATCCTGTTGCTCTTACACTTCGTGGCCCTCCTACTCAATATTTGAAAGGTTACATGCCTAGTTGTTTTTCTTTTGTGAACCCTTCAGTGTCCTTCCACTCATCTGCCTCCCCTGCCATTTGGACTCAAGCATCCTGCCATGATAGGGGTGTACATTTCTAGCACCCAGTCTTTCTGCAACATGCAAAGGATAAAGGGGGGGGGGGACCTGCGTCACTTCATAGATACATCATATAACGAAGCAACATTGTTCTGCTGGGGGCAGCAGCTGAAAGGATAGGCACTGACTTCTGCCTTCACTTTTAAATGTCCCTCGGTCCGGCCTCTTCAATAACATCAGCTTGCTCTTTATATATGTCCAATGAGGGATGATGGTGACATAGTCACTCCGTCCTCCCCCACCAGCTAGCTTGTCATTAGGACATGCTGGTGCATGGACCTAGAGCCTGCAGCACAAGCCAGTAAAGCCACATAAGCATTGAATATCTGGATTTAATTTAAACACCATGGCAGGCATTAATAAAAAGACAATGATGTTTAAATAATGGTCAGTCAGTATTTAGGAATCTGTTTCAGTGCTACTTTTTCCATATTATGTTTGTAATACAATGGCTATGAAACTAAAGGTATGTTACTAAACTGTGTTAGACTTTTGAGCTAACATAGTGTTTTGTGCAAATAGCACCAGCTTAGCTGCAAAAGCCATGCACTATCTTTTGGGGGAATGCACAGCACTCTTCCATTCCACCAGGTCGTGAGTCTAGAACAGTGGATGCCTTTGGTCGTCGATGCTTTCAGTTCTCCATGCTATCAGCAAGAATCAGTTCTTATATATTATACATGGGAATGTTTCTTGAACAGGTTACAAAAGACTTGGAGCTTTTGAACCCTTTTCTTCAAGAGGATAAATGGACAGATCATTTGACTTTGGTCAAACATGCTCAAAATGTCTCTAAGTTTATGAATCTTGCTACCTTTGACTGTTTTGAATGTATTAGCAGGACTTCTGCTATATCCATAGGAGCACGTCGTATTGCCTGGCTCCAGGCTTCAGACTTGGAGGAATGGGTGCAAGATAAGCTGGGAAACATTCCTTGCACAGGAGAAAATCTCTTTGGCAAGGATTGGCAGCTCAAAGCTAATGAAATTGACACTGATAATACAACTTTAGACAGATTGTCAAAATGTACAGCTAACCCAGCCAAGAAAAAGGTTTTCAAAAAACCTTTTTTCTCTAAAAAGAAAAAATTCTATCCATCTTCCACCCAGCATACACATGTTCCCCAGAAGGGGCAACAACAAACTAGACAAAGAAAGACACAAGCTCAGCAGACCCAGCCTCCTCAGGGTCTTTGACTGTTGTCTAGAGAACTTAGCCATTCTTCCTGTTCTAAGCCCAGAACCTTTAAATATTCCAGGCCGTATTTGCCATTTTGCCAAAAGATGGCAACAAATCACATCAGAAAATTGGACTCTATCGTGAGTCTGGGATACAAGCTTCATTTCCTCAGCTTGCCCCCATCCACACTAATAAAACAGTTCAAATCTCAACCACCGGTCTCAGACCTGTTGTGGCAAGAGGTCACCACTCTTCTGGCTCAAGGAGCTATAGAAGAGGTTCCAATGTCCCAGAAGGGCACAGGATTCTTTTCCCCCTATTTTCTCATTCCAAAAAAGTCAGGGGGACTAAGGCCAATCCTGGACCTCAGAGAACTGAACAAATATTTAGTCCAAGAAAGGTTCAAGATGATCTCCTTCGGCACACTTCTTCCATACCTTCACGAGCAAGATTGACTATGTTCTCTAGATTTAAGGGATGCTTACATGCATATCCTTATTCATGCAGATCACAGAAAATTCCTTTGATTCCTAGTCATTTTCAATACAGGGTCCTTCCTTTCTGACTGGCCTCTGCTCCAAGGGTCTTCACAAAATGCATGGCAGTAGTAGCAGCATTTATGAGGACTCTAGGAATTTTTGTCTTCCCTTACTTAGACGATTGGCTCATTCAAGCACCTTCAGCTCTAGATGCAAGTCATGCTCTTTCCCGAGCAATGCAAATACTGCAGTACTTGGGATGGATCATAAACCTTCCAAAGTCCCAGCTCACCCCATCTCAATCCCTCAAGTTTATAGGGGCTCGCTTGGACACGCAGCAGTCAAAGGCTTTCCCGCCTCAGCCTCGCTGTCTCTGCATCATCGAACTAGCATCTCAAGCAGTGCTACAAACCTCCCTCACTGCCCGACAGATGCTTCGACTTCTAGGACACATGGCATCTACAGTCCATGTGATTCCTTATGCACGCCTTCACATGCGAGCGGCCCAGTGGACCTTAGCTTCCCAATGGTCCCAGGCCTCAGGATGCCTATCAGACAAGATCAGAGTTACCACATGCCTGATTGCATCTCTGCATTGGTGGCAATCTCTGGAAAACCTTACAGTAGGCTCTCCTTTTCAGCAACCCCTACCTCAGGCTGTACTGATGACGGATGCATCCAAGTTGGGTTGGGGAGCCCACTTGGGCGATCTGTCTACCCAGGGTCTCTGGACCCCACAGGAGGCTTCTCTTCAAATAAACCTCCTAGAACTAAGGGCCATTTCCAATGCTATTCGAATCTTTTGCTTCCATCTCATAAACAAAACAGTTCTGGTGCAAATCGACAATCAAGTGGCCATGTTTTACCTAAACAAACAAGGCGGAACAGGCTCTATGCAATTATGCAATGAAGCTTTGCAACTGTGGGCCTTTGCTAGAGAGCATCACATTCATTTGTTGGCAGTATACCTTCCAGGCATTCAAAACGTTTGGGCGGGCAGGCTCAGCCGAGTCCTGTTGCCACACGAGTGGTCTGTCCACTCATTTCAACTTGCTCGAGTGTTTCAAGTCTGGGAAACACCAGACATAGACCTCTTTGCAGGTCCACAGAATGCCAGACTTCCCCGGTACTGTTCCAGACTTCCAGCTCAAAGTTGTCAGGCGAGGGATGCATTCCTGCTCCATTGGGGCCAGGATTTTCTCTATGCCTTCCCACCAATTCCCCTAATTCCCAAAACCTTATTCAAACTCCAGAGAGACAGAGGTCGCATGATACTCATAGCTCCCTGTTGGCCAAGACAAACATGGTATCCTCTTCTCTTAGATCTCTCTCGAGCCATTCCTCTGGAGTTGGGGAGTGCTCTGGATCTTCTGTCCCAGAACAATGGATCCCTACTGCACCCCAATCCCCAGTCATTTCAAGGCCTGGCTGCTCAAGGCATAGAATTTCAAGATCTAGGCCTTTCACAACAAGTGAAGGATATTCTTCTAGCTTGCAGAAAACCTTCCACAAGACATTCTTACGCTTTTAAGTGGAAGAGGTTCTCAGTCTGGTGTTCCCAGAGGGGACTTAATTCCCTCTTGGTACCAGTAGAGTCCCTTCTGGACTATCTCCTTCACTTATCAGCTTCTGGTCTCAAGACCAATTCGATTAGAGTCCGTCTTAGTGCTATTGCTGCATCTCATAAACCCTTCGATGGACAACCAATTTCCTCTCATCCTCTTGTTTCAAGA
Source organism: Ichthyophis bannanicus (assembly GCA_033557465.1). Classification (NCBI taxonomy): domain Eukaryota; kingdom Metazoa; phylum Chordata; class Amphibia; order Gymnophiona; family Ichthyophiidae; genus Ichthyophis; species Ichthyophis bannanicus. The sequence continues at coordinate 717,792,229 of CM066036.1, forward strand.
TTTATGAGGGGTCTCCTTTTAACAAAACCTCCCATCAAACCACCTCCGGTGGCATGGGATCTTAATCTTGTTCTGGGTCAACTCATGAAGCCACCCTTTGAACCTTTAGCTACTTCAGAGCTAAAGATTCTTTCATGGAAAGTCATTTTCCTAATTGCTATCACTTCTGCAAGACGCATTAGTGAACTGCAGGCTTTAGTGGCTGACCCGCCTTATATGAGGTTTCATCATGACAAAGTAGTCTTAAGGACTCATCCTCATTTTATGCCAAAAGTGATATCACCTTTACATTTAAACCAGTCAGTTTATCTCCCAGTCTTCTTTCCTAGGCCTCATGCCTCTAGCGTGGAAAGACATCTTCATACCTTAGATTGTAAGCGGGCTCTGGCTTTTTATCTTCACAGAACTCAGCCATTTAGAAAGTCTTCTCAGCTTTTTCTGGCTTTTGACTCGTCATTTAGGACTTCCAGTCACTAAGAGAACTCTCTCTAAGTGGATTGCAGACTGTATTTCCTTTACCTATCAGAGTAAAGAAATCCCTCTTGAAGGCCATGTCACGGCTCATAATGTTAGAGCCATGGCAGCCTCAACAGCTTCTCTTCGTTCAATTGCTATTGATGTTAGAGCCATGGCAGCCTCATAATGTTAGAGCCATGGCAGCCTCAACAGCTTCTCTTCGTTCAATTGCTATTGATGAGATCTGCAAAGCAGCAACTTGGGCTTCTGTACATACTTTCACTGCCCACTATTGTTTAGACAAGGACTCCCGTTGGGATGCCTTGTTCGGTCAGGCATCTCTTCCATTCCTAGATCAACTCCTTCCCACCATCCACTCTTGGATGCCTGAGGTCCCTGGGAGGAAGCATGGCCCATCTTACATAGATCCGCAACATGCTGGGGTCATCCCTAGGCATTTTTAGCTGGGGAGTCCCCATATGTGAGAACTATATTTCTGCTTGTTCCTGGAGATAGCGTAGTTACTCACCTGTAACAGGTGATCTCCGGGAACAACAGGAATAAGTCCTCACAACCCACCCACCTCCCCTAGGAGTTGTCTTTCTCTCTCTTTCTATTTTTCTTCTACTTCTCTCCTTTGGTCTCATTTTTCAACTCAACTGAAGTGAGAGAGGTAGTTGGGCAGGAAGGCAGCACGCATGCGTGGTGGGATGCTCCCAAAAGCTTTCCTTTTGGATGCTGGGGAGCGTTCCCGTGCAGGCTCCGTTGGTGTTGACGGTACCCATATGTGAAGACTTATTCCTGCTGTTCCCGGAGATCACCTGTTACAGGTGAGTAACTATACTTTACTCCTGTGGCTGTAAGTCGCACATACCAGTGCCACTGAGTTCAGGAAGTTAAACGGAGACTCTTCCTGTCTTGCACAAAACAGGAAGTGCCCCGTTTAACCTCCCGGCACTCAGCATGCCAGTGGGCTGCGATTTATCATAGCCGCGGGAGTGAAGGAAAATGCTGTTTACTCCCACAGCTGTGCAAAGGTAAGCCAGGCTTCAGACCTCACCGACACCCTCTGAAGCCTTTCAGGCATAAGTGGGGCTCTTCGTGGTGTGGGGCAATATGGGGGGGGGGTGGAGGAGAGAGCCGCTGGCCCTATAAGAAGACTGGGGACTAGAACAGGAAATGGCATAATGTTGGATGATGGTACTGCCATTGAAAGGGAGATAATGCTAGGAGGGGCTGATACTGGGGGGCCAGGACTGGAATAGGGCTGATGTGGAGGATGGAAGGGCTGGAAGGGAGCTGATTCTTGGAGGGACTAGATCTGGAGGAATACTGATACTGGGGGGCAAGGACTGGAAATGGGCTGATACTGGGGGATGGGGAGCCTGGAAGTGGAAGGAAGATGATGTTGGAAGGGATTGAACTGGAGGAGGACTGATACTGGGGGGAAGTGCTAGGACTGGAAAAGAGCTGATGCTGGGGTGGAGGAACTGGATGGAAGCTGATGCTGAGAAGGACTGGAGCTGGAGAAAGAGTGGTTCTGGGGGGTTAGGACTGGAAATGGGCTGATGCTGGGGAAGGGAGAATGGGACTAGAAGGGAGCGGATGCTGAAAGGGGCTGGGACTAGAAGGGAGCTGATGCTGGGGAGGGGGACTAGAAGGGCTGGGGCTGGCAGAAGATAAAAAGCTGAGAGAGTGCGCATGGAGAAGGGAACAGATATATTGCGTGAGAGGGAAGAAAAATCTATGTCTGGCATAGGGAGAGTAAGTGGGGATTGAGGATGAAGGGGTGACATTTGAGTGGATGAAAAAGGAATAAAGAAAGAAATGGAAGAAAGAGCAAAAGGGGAAATATCAGTATGTTAGAGGCAGATGTAGAGAGAGAATGGAAAAAACTAAAAGACAGAAAAAAAGGACAAATGGACAGCAGACAATGAAGTTAGCAGAAGACATGAAGAAAGTGACTGGGGCAATTGCAACTGAAAAATAAAATGCCCTAACTACAAAAGGTAGAAAAAAACCTATTTTATTTTGAATTTATTAACTGGATTATGTTATCTCTGGGAAATGTGCATGGCACCTTAATGTAAAGAAGACAAAGATCCTGACAACTGGAAAAATCAATAAGTTCATCATTGATGGAGAAGAAATTGAAATAGTTGACAACTTTAACCTACTTAGATCAACTATAAATAAAGAAATAACAAGTAATCAAGAAATCAGATGATGTATTGCTCTTAGCAGAATGACCATGAAAGACCTAGACAAGATTCTCAAAATCAGAGATGTCTCTCTCCATACAGAGATATTCAACTCATTCAAACCATGGTATTTTCAATAACGTCATATGAATGCGAAAGTTAAGAACATAAGATATGCCATACTGGGTCAGACCAAGGTCCATCAAGCCCAGTATCCTGTTTCCAACAGTGGCCAATCTAGGTCATAAGTACCTAGCAGTTTCCCCAAAAGACACAGGTACCACAATGCTTGTATTGGGTCAAGCAGTAATATTCTGGGTCCCTTTTAATAATGGTTTATGGACCTTTCCTCCAGGAACTTGTCCAAACCTTTTTTAAACCCAGCTACACTAACAGCTTTTATTACATCCTCAAGTAACAAATTCCAGAGTTTGATTACACGATGAGTGAAAAAATATTTTCTCTTATTTGTCTTAAATAGTTTACCCTGTAGCTTCATTGCACGTCCCCTAGTCTTTCTATATTCTGATGGTGTAAACAATTGATCTACATTTACCCCTTCCATCCATTCATTAATTTATAGACCTCTATCATATCTCCCCTCAGCCGTCTCTTTTCCAGGTTGAAGAGCCCTAACCTTTTTAGCATCTCTTTATAGGGGTATCCTTCTATCCCCTTTACCATTTCGGTGGCTCTTCTCTGTGCCTTTTCTAATAATGCTATATCCTTTTTAAGATATGGTGACCAGAACTGCACACAATATTCAAGGTGTGGTCACACCATGGAACGATCGAGAGGCATTATAATATCCTTTGTTTTATTTTCCATTCTTTTCCTTATGATACCTAGCATTCTGTTTGCTTTCTTGGCCGCTGCTGCACACTGGGCGGAGGGTTTTAACATGTTATCCATGATGACGCCTAAATCTTTTTCCTGGGTGGTGTTTCCTAATGTTGGAGCCTTGCATCGTGTAACCATAGTTTGGATTGTTATTTCCTAGATGCATAACTTTGCACTTGTCCACATTAAATTTCATCTGCCATTTGGATGCCCAGTATTCCAATTTATCAAGATCCTCTTGCAATTTTCCATAATCTTCGTAGGTTTTAACAACTTTAGTTTTTTGTCATCAGCAAATTTGATAAACTCACTCGCTATTCCCTTTTCAAGGTCATTTATGAATATGTCAAAAAGCAGCGGACCCAGCACAGATCCCTGGGGCACTCCACTATTCACCTTTCTCCATTGGGAAAATTGGACATTTAGCCCTACCCTCTGCTTTCTGTCTTTTAACCAGTTCCTGATCCACAATAGTACAATGCCTCCTATCCCATGACTTTTTAGTTTTGCCAAAATTCTCTGATGAGGGACCTTGTCAAAGGCTTTCTGAAAGTCCAAATATACTGTATCAACTGACTCACCTTTGTCTATCTGTTTATTCACATCTTCAAAAAAAAACATAACAACTTAGTAAGACAAGATCTTCCTTGTCTAAAGCCATGTTGGCTGTCTCCCATTAAGCCATGACTATCTACATGTTTAGTAATTTTGTTCTTTATTATGGTTTCTACCATTTTTCCCGGTACTGATGTCGGGCTCATCGGTCTGAAGTTTCTTGGTTCACCCCTAGAACCCTTTTTAAAAATTGGCGTTACATTGGCCATCCTCAAGTCTTCAGGTATTACCGATGATTTTAATGATAGTTCACAGATTACTAATAGCAGGTCTGCAATCTCATATTTCAGTTCTTTCAACACCCTTGGGTATATCCGGTCTAGGTGATTTGCTACTCTTCAGTTTATCAAATAGTTGTAATACATCTTCACGGTATATCAACATTTCTTTCAATTCTTCCGCAGTATCACCTTTAAATACTACTTCAGTCATGAGTAACATCCCTACATCTTCCAAGTTGGACATTGAAAAAGGAGAGAAGAAAATTGATACCTTTGAATTATGGCGCTGGCAGGAAATACTGTGTATATCATGGACTACCTGAAGAACAAACCAGTCAGTACTACAGGACATCAAACCTAAGCTTTGTTTAGAAGCTTAGATGACAAGACTTCGACTTTCATATTTTAGACACATCATGCGGAAAGTGAGATCATTAGAGAAAGACATCATGCTTCGCAAGATAGAAGATCAACGCAAAAGAGAAAGGCCAGCAATGAGATGTATCGATACAATAACAGCAGCTATGGGTGCCACTCTTTCAACAATGAGCTGCCTGACTGAAGACCAAACACAGTTTAGGACAACTATAGAGAGGGTTGCCATGAGTCAACACTGTCCCGGTGACACTTAACAACAACAACATCTTTGTATTTTGTTTAGTACAGAGGAAATTAATTTAAAGGTTTTTTCCTCCAGTGGTGTTGTACATTAAAAGTTTAGTTTTTAGGGTTCCCAGTTTAATTATTGTCTTCATATTTCTAAATTGTGATCCCCTGTTCTGTGTTTGGTGATGGACTGTGTTTTGCATGTGTAACTAAACTGTGGTATTCTGTTCATGTAGTTTCTACAGTATGTGACAGTCCCACTTGTTCTCGTTCTCCAATAGGAGAAGTATTGGTATTCTCTGAGATTTATCGGTTTAATATTTTCAGTGTTGCTTTTGATAGGTAGGGTTTGATGCTTTGTGAGTCCTGGTAGTCCTGTTATGATATGGTGGGTTTGCTATCGGTTCTGAATGAGCAGGGTTTATAATACTTCCTAATGTGCCTGGCAGTTGGTACTGGAGTATAGTAATGTAGAAATCAGGTAATCTTTCTTTATCCTAACTGTTCATGCAAATGATATTCAGACTCTCATTATTTATTTATTTATTTACAGTTTCTTTTATACCGCGCTATTCGTCATCAGTGCGGTTTACAATGAACATAAAAACTACACGTCTCAAATAATTGATCTGTGCTTACAATGAACAGGACAATAAACGTGGTATACATTAAACAGGTTTCATGAACAGTGAAACAGAGAACGTGAGAACTATGTATAAAGCAACTAAATGCAGCTATATGTAGAGCTACATGAATCTAGGTAAAATTTTCTTAGTGAGAGGAGGTGCAAAGTGAGATTGCGGTTCTACGGATTAAGACTGTGGAGTGCATGGGTTTAATGTGTTGGCCTGGGGTGTGGAGGTGGGTTGGTATGGGAGGGTGTCCGAAACATCGTAGTGCTGCAGGAACAGGTGATGCTTCAGTGCCTTCCTGAACTGGGAGAGGTCACTGATGGTTCTGATGCCTGATGGTAGGGCGTTCCAACATGATGGTGCAAAGTAAGAGAAGGCTCTGGATCTAGTGACTTGAGAGCATTTCGTGATTGCCTTGCGTAGTACAAGAGAGTTGGAGGCAGTCGATCTCCTTGCTCGATTAGGGGGTGTAATTGATATCAGGTCAGTGATAGTAGATGCGGAGTAGTTATTGATCGCCTTGTGAGTCATAGTTAGGATCTTGAAAGAGATCCTAGATTGTATAGGCAGCCAATGTAACTGTTTCAGTATTGGAGTGATGTGGGTTCTCTTGGAGGCTCCATAAAGGATTCTTGCAGCTGAGTTCATTGCCAATTGTAAGGGGTTAATTGCGCTCTTTGGTAGGCCATGTAGGATCGCATTGGCGTAGTCTAGGTGAGGCATTATTAAGGCCTGAAAGACTGATCGAAAGTCGTCCTGTTCTAGCAGCTGACGCAGATAACGAAGGGTCCGGATTTTATGATAGACAGATTTCGCTACGTTGCTGATATGAGCCTTCATATTGAGTTGTTGATCGAGCGTAACCCCTAGGTATCTCACTGTAGTCTTGCAAAGGAGTTCTGCGTCACGCACTTTGATGGACGTTGGTGAGGTAAATGCAGGGTTTCTGGTCACGAAGAGGACTTCAGTCTTTTTGAAGTTTATCTTAAGCATTTGTGCATTTAGCCAGTCTGTGACCGCATCAAAGCACTTGATTAGTGGGGAGAGGTCCGGGAGTTCTGTCGAGAATGGCATATACATCAGGACGTCATCAGCATATACCAGGCAGTTGATGTTAAAAGAGTGGATGAGGTCACAGATAGGTTGCATATAAACGTTGAACAGTAAGGCGGAAAGGGAGGAGCCTTGTGGCACACCTTTAGTTTGAGGGAAGGGGTCAGAGGTTGAAGATCCAGAACGGACATGTTGCCAACAGTCTCTGAGGTATGAAGAGCACCAAGACAGAGCTGATCCATGAACTCCCTTCTCTCTAAGACGTGACAGGAGTACTTCATGATCGACAGTGTCAAACGCAGCGGCAATGTCCATGAAGATTAAAGCAAAACCTTGTCTGATGTTGTCTAGGCCTATGGTTAGAGCATTAAACAGGGATGTCAGTAGTGTTTCCACACCATGTGATTCACGAAATACGTGCTGACATGGATGCAAGGGTGCATTGGTATCTAAATAATCTTTTAGTTGACATTGGGTAATCTTTTCGATGATTTTCGAAAGGAGAGGAATGCTGGAGATGGGTCTGTAGGATTCCATCAAGGAGGGGTCCAACCTGCTGTTTTTTAGGAGAGGTCTGATGGAGGTCTGCTTCAGAATGTGAGGGAAGGTCCCAGTAGAGAACGATACATCTATCATTTTAGCTAGAAATGGGCTGAGATCCGCCCGTAGTGACTTTATCCAGGAAGCTGGACAGGGGTCAGAAGGTGATGTTGTGGTGTTTATTTTTAAGATGGTGTCTTGAATGACTCTGTCAGTTAAGAGGCATGTTTACTAAAAGTTAATGCACATTCACAAATGTTAATGTGTGCTAAGTGCAGCATCATCCATTTATTTCTATTGACGTGGTGGCACTTAATGTACATTAATATTTAGTAAACATACCCCTAAGTCATTGCCAGGACAAAAAGGAGTCTTGTGAAGGGCTTCTTTGAAAGTCAGCTAAAATTTTAGATGTTCAAAATATACATTTTAAAATAAAATAAATTAAGTTTATGCAAATGAGGCCCTGTGGATATGTAAATGATGCCCCATAATGAGTCTCTGCACCTGGCCCCACCTCACCCTTGGGGTGATAGCTGCGGGGTGGGGGGGTCAATGAGAGAGAGAGAAACTGGTTAATGGATAGGATAATGAGAGAGAGACACTGAATGATGGCTGGGGGGGTGTCAATGAGAGAGATACACACAGAATGATGTTGGGAGGGCTTTGAGAGAGACATTGGGCGATGGCTAGGGTGGCAATGAGAGAGAAATAGAAACAAATTGATGGATTGGGGGCAATAAGAGAGAGAGACACTCCTTCTCTAAACTTACTTATCTGTTCTTCTCATCCCATTTCCACCCATCTACTAAGCTCTATCTCCTCCACTATTGTCCTTTCCATCTGTCATATCCTCAACTTATCGTTTTCAACCGCAACTGCTTCTGCAGCCTTCAGTCATGCTGTGGTTATACTTCTCCTCAAAAACCATCCCTTGATCCTACCTGGCATTCTATTTATCGACCCATCTCTCTCCTTCCCTTTATTTCTAAACTACTTGAACGTGTGGTTCACCGCCGCTGTCTTGACTTTCTCTTTTCTCAGTTCCTTCTGGATCCATTGCAATCTGGCTTTCATCCTCTACATTCTACTGAGACTGCTCTTACCAAAGTCTCCAATGACTTGTTCCTCGCCAAATCCAAGGGCCTTTACCTGATCCTCATCCTTCTTGACCTTTCTGCTGCTTTTTACATTGTTGGTCACCACTTTCTCCTTGATAACCTATCCTCACTTGGATTTAGGGGTTCTGTCCTGTCCTGGTTTTCTTTCTTTCTCTCCCACATACCTTTAGTGTATGTACTGGTGGATCCTTCTCTACTGCTATCCCATTTTGTCAGCATACCCCAGGACTTTGTCTTGGGACCTCTCCAATTTTTCTTTCTACACTCAGTTCCTTGGTGCACTCATTTCCTCCAATGGTTTTCAGTACCATCTCTATGCTGATGACTCTCAGATCTATCTCTCTGCATCTGAAATCTCCCCAAGAATCCAGGCCTTGATCTCTGCCTGCTTATCAGACATTACTGCCTGGATGTCTCACCGCCTTCTGAAATTGAACATGGCCAAAACTGAGTTCCTTATCTTTCCCCCTAAGCCCACATCCCCCATTCCTCCTTTTTTGATTTCTGTGGGTAATACTCTACTCCTCCCTGTTTCCTCAGCTCGCAACCTTAGGTTCATCATTAACTCCTCCATCTCCTTCTCCACATACATCCAACAGATAGCTAAAACCTGTCTTACTTTATAATAATATTAGTGTCGCCCCCGCCTGGCCAGGTAGATAACTGATACCAGGTGAGGTCGCCTTTTTGGCTTTAAAATAAGTTTCCCTCAAAATGGCTGCCAGGAGGGCTGCTGGGAATTGTAGTCCTATCTTAAAGCAAAGGAGTTGTGATCCGAGGGTTAGGCATAAGACAGAGAAAATTTATTTAATGTAATCAGGGGTTCCTTCATACACAGGACACAAGTGGAAAAATCAAATATAGGATTTTTAATCCCACGCTACAGCTTCAAAAGAAATAGGAACAACTTTGCTTGTATTCCAAAAAATGCAAAGAAACAGGCACAACTTTGCTTGTAAATCAAAATGCCACTTATTCCAAAACTTTTAAATTCTTAAATGTTTCTCTTCTTTACAGGAACAAAACTCTTGCAGCAAAACAACTCTTTAAATGTCCCTTGAACATTAGTATCAGCTTTCAACCTTATAAGTTGAGCTTAGCACTCAGCTGTTTTCTTCGGTTGTGACGTCTTCACAATTCAGGCTGCTTCCTAAGCAGGCATACATTCAATGGCTTTCTGGCTCAGCTCTCTTCTACGTCAGAGGCTTGACATACAGCACATTGCATTTCAAAGGAACTGTCTTCCATATCTGTTATCTCCATATCTTCAACGCTATCATTCTCACACACATCCAAAGACATCTGAGGGGAGAGCTTGCTATTCTCTTTCTTAATCAGTTCACTCAATTTCTTAAGCAGGGCTTGTTTCTGCACTAGCTCGTCTGCTATATGAGCTACTTGATACTTAGATAAACAGTCTCTCTTTATCCTGGGGTTTGGCTTGTTGCTGGAATCAGCTTTTAACTCTAAAGCTAATTCTCCCAAACGTTTACTGTTTACGAACTGAGAAGGACACACTTGCCTGGTTTCAGAGGTATTCAGAATCTCTCTCTGCCCTGCAAGCCAGTCATGCTGTCTTCCGTTTGTAGCAGCTTCGTTAGCTTGCACCAGCCTCTCTTTCCTTGCTCTCTCAGCTGGGCTTGGCAATCTCTCATCAGTTCTCTCTCTTCGGCTTCCAGTGTTTCCTTCACATTGTCTTTCATGCTCAGCAAGCACTCTCTCACTTGCTCTCGCTTCCCTCTTTGCGTTCCTTGTTCTTGCTGCTTCACTTCCAGCTCCACTCTCACTCCCACTTCTGCCTCTGCTACTTTCTCTATCTGTGTTTCTGAAAGTCAGCTTTTTAAACTTTCCTTCTTCCTGAGCCACACCTTGCTCCCAGCACATGTGATTAGGGTCAGGCTTCTCCCTGACGTGCTGCTGTGGGCGGGGCTTAGGGATGACTAGGTTCTGAGTCAGAGACTCTTGGTTACTAGGGAAACCCTTGATACTTTCTGACTTAAAGTGACAGGACTCATTTCCCTGTGTGTCTCTATGCTCAGCAGTGCTTTCCTCACCACAATTAGCCAAATTTGTCCCTTCCTTTCTTAATTCACTACTAAGACCTTTATCCATTCTCTAGTCACCTCCCATCTAGACCCTTGCAACCTTCTCTTCACTGGTCTTTCTCTGAATCATCTCTTCCTACTTCAATTTGTTCAAAACTCAGCTGCATAGTTAATCTTCCGCCTGTGTCGCTATGCTCATGTCACCCCTCTTCTCAAGTCACTTCTTTGGCATCCTATCCGTTTCCACATCCAGTTCAAACTGCTACTGCTGACCTATAGGTGCCTTCATTCGACTGTTCCTTACTACCTTCCCTCTCTTATCTCTCCCTACACCCTTCTCCCTTCTATCTGTGTTCTTCTCTTCCACTGCCAATGCCATACTTCGATCTTGCTATCTTGCTGCTCCTTATGCCTTATGTGGCAGACTCCATCTCTGGCCCTGTTCAAATCTAGGCTAAAAATTCACTTCTTTGAGACTGCTTTTCAATCCTGATCCCCCTAGTCTCCTGTTCACTTCCTATGTGCTTCCTTACCATTTCCTTAGATATATATTAATCCCCAGTTGCGTTGTCTGTCTTGACTAGAGTGTAAGCTCTTATGAGAAGGGACTGTCTATTACGTGTCTCTGTACAGCACTGGGTATACCTTGTAGCGCTGTATAAATGATAAGTAGTAGTAGTAGTAGAGTGATGGCTAGAAGAGGACATATAGTGTCACCCCTGACCATACTGCTAAAAAGAAAGGAATTCCTTATCACAGGACAGCAGAGAATCAGTCAGCATTCGGTGGTCTTTAAACTGCCATCATATCCGCTTCTGCTCTGATTAGAGTTGCCATATGGCCAGGCCGACTGCCGTCAGAGCTGTAAAACCGACAATGGAAAAGCTTTTTTTTTTGTGACTTGAGTGACAGCTCAAAGGCGGCTCTCACTGCCTATGAGATAAAAACCTAGAAGATCAGTGATGCAGCAGTGACAAGGCATCCGAAGCTGAGACTTTGAAGAAAAAAAAAAAAAGCTTGGTCCTGTGCATCATTCCACTCCTGTGGGTGGCCCGGCCAGTCCCGCCCCCTGATGTGGCAGGAAAAGCAACTGCAGCGGCAGGCAGGGAGAGGGAGAAGGTGCTGAAAGAGAGATGTGGACACTGTTGAGAGTCGGAGGGCAGATGTGGGAATGAGCCTTTGTTTGTGGATGAGAGAGGATGAGTCTGGAAAGTTGAGCCAAAGAAAGGGGAGATGGAATGAGCCTGGAAAAGACCAAAATGAGGAGACATGCCTGGAGTGTGAGCTGGAGAGGAGTCGATGACTGGCAGAGTCTGGGTGTGGAGTGTGTGGTCATCAGCCTTTGGTTAGCAGGTGAAGGCAAAGGAGGGGATTTGAAGAAAGGACAGATTGGAGGGAAAATAAAGGAGAAGAGACTATAGGACTGTGCAAGCAGACAGAAGAGAAGAATTGAGGGGAAAGAGTGAGAAGAAGAGGGAGAAAAATAGGTGACTCGGGCATCTGATACTCTCAAACACACCACACCCTCTCACCCACTTCTAATGCAATGATGTACATACACACAAAATCCACACATCATCATCCATTCAGACACAGCATTCATGCACTGACCCCATTTACACACTTAGACATCCCCACTTACTCATACATGCACAGAACCCAGTCGTACACATACACCCCCACAGTCATATCCGCATTCTCCCGCAAATCCACTTACACACAAATACACACTCTTGCATTTATTCAGGTATATGCACACAAAGGTCACAATAAATCACTTTTAGACATCTCCCTCCTCTTTCCACAGCTCCCACGTTTAACCAACACTTCACTCGTATATCCTACCCACACCCACTCCAAATGACAAAATGAGCTTGGAAAGCTTGAGAATGAGGGGATGACCCTGAGGGAGTGATCTTGCAGGTGCGAGAGAGGTGGTGAGTTGGCCAAAAATGGATGAATGGCCAAGTCTGGGGACAGGTGAGCCGGTGCTAGTTACCTTTTTTAACTAAAATGAAATGTAACAGTTGGAGGGCAGAATGAGGTAAGTTTGGGGCACAAAAAGGGAAGAGTGAAGGGATGGGACAGAGGGGAGTAGAGTGCAGTCAAGAAGAGAGTGGATATGGCAAAAGGAGGGGAAGAGAAAGTAGTAGGAGGTTGAGAGGGTGGGTGTAAGAGAAATTGAGGTAGGATAAGGGAGAGGGGAATGTGAGGTGAAGGGATAGGAGACAAAAGACAAGGGGTATGAGAGAAGGAAGCTGTTGGATACAGGGTGCAGGGGAAAAGAAGATTGGGAAGGGGTATGACTGATGTTTTTGTTGGAGTGTGATGTGGAAGCTGCCGAGACCCTTTTGTTTGGCACATTTACTGAATCCCCTAATGTAAATGTCACTGCACGCTACTGGCCACAATAGTCCTATCAGCCAGCCAGAGGTGTGACCCAGCTGGCATTGGTATCCACGATGGCCCATTGCTATTGTGCTGTGCTGTGCAAGCACAGAGTGAGACTGTGGGAGGCAAGTGTGGGTGAGCCAAGCTGCCAACACCAGCCCGCCAGACCAGCCCAGTCATTTACAGACTGGTAAGGTTTTCTCAGTAGATCTACTGATGTTCTAGGGATTACTGCAATGTTTAATGTCCTACCTTTTCCTAGGTAGAGACCTTTGATGTGTGAGGTTTGGAAGTTGGTGTTGGCATGGTAGATTTGCTCTACTGTAGGCCCTGAGCAACGTTTTGGTAGAGTTTTGTATTATTTCACAATATGCCAGGTACTGAGAGGGTTTTTATTGCTGTTACTCAGATGATACTAAGAGAGAAATGTCTTAACTCTGCTCCTCTCTCATTTTTGAAGGAGGTGCTGGGGGAAGGGTTCTGTGGATACAAATATAGGTTTGTATTTACTATTATGGGGAAGAATGTATGTGTTGGAGACTTGAGGAGAGGACTGTGATTCAGTGAGGGTAGAATAGTGCAACCTCTTGTATTCCCCACCTCCTCCCCACCCCAATGTAGCCAGCAGGTGCTGAAGTTTGCACTGCTGCCATCACTGCAGTTATTTTGGAGGGCAGAGTAAGGGGCAGAGCAGGGACTGGTCATAAGCGTGACATGTGGCAGGTTTTTCTCTTTCAAAAAGTTGGCAACCTTAGGCCAAACCCAACCATAGTGTATCCTTTAGAAACTTACAGTATCTGCAGTAAAAAAGAAGAAGAATGGGACCTTTTGGCCGTACCTGTGTAGAAGGCTCAATCATGTCCTGCCCCCACAAAAGCAAGAAGTCTGCATTAGGGACAGGATGCAGCTGAGCCTTCTGGACAGACCCAGGCCCAGAGTCCTATCCTTCCTGTTTATATTATGACTAAGTTTGGGTGGATGTGCTGCAATTAACATTGACCTGCGGGGATGGATTGGGGAAGCTGAAGGCAGTGGCAACAGAGGGCACAGCTCTGAAGGAACTTGTGGGCAGCAGATGACTCCTACCAGCGAGTAGCCCCTAGCTTTTTTTAGGGTTTGCGATGGTAGCTATGCCCTTGTTTGTTAGATTTGTTTTAAATTTTTTTGCAATTTAATTTTTGTGCCCCCATATTTGCACCTACCACTTTCGATACAGCAGAGTCCTCTTCCTTGCACCATCATCTCAGTGATAGATTGAGAAACCAGGTTTTGGAAGAAAGGATCTATCTCGTAAGATCCAAAGTCAACCAGACAAATCCGTTTGAATATTGGCCTCAGTAAGCTCTGAACCTCCCCCCCCCTCCCCCCTAAAAAAAAAAAAGATAAGTCGGAGAATTAAAAAAAGGAAACAGCATGAGAAAATAGAGGAGAGATACCTGCCAATTTAGCTAAAGGAAACTTGAGAAGAACAAGAAATAATGTGAGGGAGAAGATGATCATCAGATTGTTGTGCACAGATACATGAAGTCTTATAAGCTAAATCACAGATCTGAAGTCATCATGGGAGAGACAGAGTTTGATATAATTGCAATCACTGAGCGTGATGTGAAGAAGAGCCAGATAAGAGGAATGAAAGAGAACAGGAAGAAACTCAATTACTGTGGGCTGACCTGAAAAAAAAATTGTATACACGGTTATATTATACAGACCTCCCATACAGAAGACATGATAATTGGCATCACTAGGATGACATGCAAAAGGAAGATTTTGCTTGTAAATGGCTTCAATCTACCAGATGGGAACTGTGGCTTACCTGCTGTGATGTCAACTAGGAACGACCTACATGGAATGTAATTCTGACAACTACTAGAAGAGCTCAGTTGAGAGGAGACTTCCTAAAATCATTTTTTTTTAAGGAAAACATATGATCATTATTCTGTACACTTAAATATTCTGTTCTAATCCATACTAAGCATAGGATCTTGGGCTTGAGGAAGGCTAACTTCAGAATGATAAGTGACAGTGTTGAAAGAATCCTATTGGGATTCTGAATGCTGAAGAGCACAAGGAAACTTTTTTGTTGACAATGTGTAGGAATATTTAAAAGGCAACAAACCATTGTTTAAGGCAGATGATAAAAGAGACAAACATAGCCCTCGAAGGAGGTAACAAAAAAAGTAAAAGCAGACGTTAGCATTCAAACTATACAGTTGTGATCAACATTATTGGCGCCCTTGCAGTTCAACTCCTTAATGTCCAATGTCTCTTTAAAAAATTGGCCAGTGAAATAACTTTGGACTATACAGTATATGTGCACATATTTGATACATAAAATAATCTAATAAAACAAGACCAATTAAAAAAGGAAATAGTATAAAAATAGGACATTGCCAAGACATGATTATTTTGTTGGACAAGGACCAACAGGTGGGAGTTAGCCACTGCTGAAGGTCACGTCCTTTTAATCATTTGCATTAAGAGATCAAACTTATCTTTTTAACTTGCACTTATCTGAACAGGTCATAGCACAATGGATCCAATGAAACTTGGTGAATCAATGACACAGTCCTGCATTTCAGATCAACCAACTTTCAAAACCCTACTTCAGGACTCTGGTCACCAAAAACAACACTCCGTCCCACACTAAAAGCCAAACCCATCGGGGAAGCCATTTAAAACTCACAGCATCTGACATCACAACCTGATCACTTGCTTGCTACTGAGCCAACAGGGGCAGAGAACAACATTGTAAACACCACTCAATCCGCTTACAAAATCGGCACAAACTGTACCAATCCAGCTCCAAGATTAAGCCATTCGGAGCAACTGAGTTCAATTTAAAAATTCATTGTTGTTCCCTATATTGTAACCAAGAGAGCCTGTCTACTCCCCGGACGTGAAAATTCAGAAAAAGAGTGATTATGTTGCATATTATGTTGTACAATTGGGGCTGCCACAGTATGTGTCCGAATCCATGAAGCATGTTCTGTCAACCTCTTCTTAAATGGACGTATAGTACAGCCAACATACTTCAGACCACAGGAACAAAGCAGCAGATACACCACATAAGAATGTCACACGTAGTGTGGTGCTTAGAATACCATTTCCTCTGCATTATGGGATCCGTCCAGATCTCCCCCACCAGAGATCCTGAACAGAATGTGCATTGCCCACAAGGGAAATGCCCAGCCTGTTCATCACTACTCTGGATGTGGGGGCAAACCTGAACCAACCAATCCCGCAAATTCTTGCCCCGAGTGTAGGCCAAACACAGACATTGGCTCCGTTGTGCTATGGCCTGTTCGATAAGTGCAAGTTAAAAAGTTAAGTTTGATCTCTTACTGCAAATGATTAAAAGGACGTGAACTCAGCTGTGACTATCTCCCACCTGTTGGTCCTTGTCCGACAAAAAAATTTCTTTAGCGGGATTTACATTGTTTTGAACCAACCTTTTCAGATTTTGACTTTATGAGGGTGGGTTGTGTTCTTTAAGCCCTTGGGTACATTTTGTTTAGGACATGATTATTGGCACCCTTATAAACAATTCAAATCAGTTTGAACAGAAGAACCACATTCCCATTACAGTCAAATTAGACACATCTGGTATCAATTGTCAGTACTCACCTGACTTGAATCAACCAATGAATGATGGCTCTAATGTTTAAAATGGCCACATTCACTCCCTGTTCCATTTTCACAATGGTGAAGACAAGAGAGTTGCTTGAGACCATCAGAAAAACCATTCTCTCCAGACATCAAAGGGGTACAAGGCCATCTCCAAAGACCTTGGGATACCTCTGTCTACAGTTTGCAATGTTATTAAGAGGTTTTCTGTCAAGAACTTCCCGGACATGGTGGGAAGAAGAAAATTAGTCCAGGAAGTCTTCGAAGGTTAGTGCAAACTGTAGGAAAACACTGATATGGAGCAATCTGGAGTGGTGATTTCAACTCACACCATATTTTATTTATTTATTTATTTAGACAGTTTTGTATACCACCTTATCCTTCAATCAAAGTGGTCAAAACACAATTGGGGGATACAGCATGGCAATAAAGGCTGTGTTCACAACTCTTTGCACTATTTAATTGCTTAGATTTAGTGAAAATGAACACCATAGTGCATGAAAATATGTGCACGACCTCCTTACCTTATGCACCTGTGCAGCATACAGTACAAACAACAGCATAGATCAAGAGTCCCTAATGTCAACCCCATTAGGAAGCTGCACCTAATGTACGTTTAGTATAACAACCAGCATGGACTAAGTGCAAAGCCTCCATGGTAATAGTCGGGAGCATCGCCAGCATGTTGCCAGTAGTTACGGCATGGATGTGTGTCCTTATGTGCACCTGGGCTAATTGCTACAATGGGAGCGGGTGATATGTTCCCATGCAATAGATGCAATGTGCTGTCCACACTCACATTCTGCCTGTTCCCCACCCCTTCGCAAGATGGGCATAAACGCATGTTTTAGTGCCCAGTAGCTAATACACACACGTTAACTGTCACTGTGGGCCATTACTGACCATTAAAGTGCCCATTAATCGCTTAGTGGACTTTGGTAAAAGGGCCACAAGTCTGAAAGATGCCATGGAAAAGTAGGGATTCAAAGGTACACGTGTCGCTTTGATTGCTATTCAAATTGGCACCAAAGGATGGGTGCTCAATAAATAAATAGCAATACAAACTAAATGAATCCATCTCTGGCTAGAATATACATATTAAAAAAAAAACCCAAAGAGGCACTAATGCATTAAAAATAGTTGTTTTATCCATTAAAAGATGTTTCCATACCTTTGAATCCAGTCTTATAGACCCTCTGTGCTTTTTTGCATATTATACTATTTTGGGGTGTTCTGTTTCTTTTGCTCCTAGAGGAGAAGGTTTCTATATAGAGGACAGAAATTCTTCTTTGGTGGCGGTTGTTGCAGCTGGTTGGGGCAAGGTCCTGAGCCAACGCATGCAATGACAGTAAGGCTGGACAACCGGTGTGTGGAAGCAAGGTAGCGAAGTTCTCCATGGGGGGGGGGCATGGGGGGAGATCTCAGTGGGGATCTCTACCTGGTTCCCCAAAGGGGGGCTGGCGGCGACAGGAATAGGGGGAGGGAGGATGATGCAACACCACCTTGCAACACCACCTTGCTGCTAATACTGCTGTGGGGGGGGGGGCGGCATAGTTTACTTATGTATATCATGAGGAGTTATGTTGGCTCAGGTCAGGCTCTTGTTATAAGTTGTTAATAAAGCTGCGACCAAGGTTTGTTACCAGACTGTCTTGTGTTTTCTTCAAAGCAGGGGCAGGGGTACAATGTGTGTGTGGGGGGGAGGGTAAGGGTCAATAGAAGGGGTAGAGGGTAGAGGGGATAGAAGATGTGGTGGGGCCTGGTGTTCTGGCTATCCTGGTTACTGACCCATGGTCCTCATGTACTAATGAAAGAGTCTTGAATATGAGTATTGTACCTTTTTTGGTAGGAAAAATGCATTGAGCTAATACAAGTGACAAGCACTTGGTAGGATCCCAAAAGACAGACAGATTCCATGCTGCTTATCCTAGGGATAAGCAATGGATTTCCACCAGTCTGCCTAATAATGGTTTATGGGCTTTTCCTCCAGGAACTTGTCCAAACTTTTTTTTTTTAGTGTCAGCTACATTCTACATTCTCTGTCAACAAATTTGTATTTATCAAAACAGAATGAGATAGGAGTTGTGTGGAATCCCTTAAAGATCTCTCCTGTCATTTGCCAGGACTTAAAGACCTTTTCACTCCATCCCACATGAAGCTACCTCCTCTTTAAAAACCCTGAGAGCCAATTTAGATCCCTAACTACCAATCCAGTCTCACTTAGTTTGTCAAGTTTATTTTATCAAAGGTGGAAGAAAGATCACACTGCATCAAAACTACATTGTATCCTCTATGGACAATTGATTGTAACTCAGTGAGACCAATAGAGCCTCTGTACTGTAACGGGAGCAAAATCCTGATTGGAGGCATCAAGTATATTCTAGTCCTCCAGGTGGTGTAACCTTATAGCCACTATTGTCTTCCTAATCTTTGCAAGACAAGGCATGTTAGCAATTGGATGATAAGTTTTATATACTTTTTAATCCAATCCTTTTCTTTTAACAGTGGGATCAATTCAAAATGTCTTAGAGCTTCCAGGTATAACCCTTCCTGTAAATTGTTATTTTCACAAAGCCTTAGTCACTGTATAAAGCCATCCAGGGCAGCTATCCAAAGGTCCTCTGCCCTTTGAATAGTAGCTGCCATATCTCCACCCCAGAATACTAACCAAGGTAAAATATTACAATTCTATTCATCTCTATAATGGTTCCACAATATAAAAGAGACAGCGAGGAACAGGCATTTACAGACTTCTTTGTCTAACTTCAGTAGTGTACAAAACTATGGAAAGAATATTAAAGAAGAAATTAGTGGTCTTGGGCAAGTCACTTAACCCTCCATAGCCCATGTTCCCTGTAAAATAGTTATCTCCAAGTTATAATGCCCTGTTCAATGTAATTCCAGTTTGTTCAATGTAAACCGCACTGATGCAGAATAGCGCGGTATATAAGAGAATGTAAATAAATAAATAAATAGAATACTGGATACAAGACAGCATATTTTCACACAGGGAAGATTTGGTCATACAAACTTGACTGTTCTTTAAGATTAGGATATGCAGTATTTACGGTATTACCTAGATGGACTACATTGAGACTTTTAACACTTATAAAAGCTTTTTCATGAGTGCATATGCCTGTACAGCATTTGTTCATAAAAGACTTCTTATAATATTATCCCGCATGTAAAAGAGCATGCAAGATAAAAAATGCAAGTGCTTTTATTCAACTTGAATGTAGAGGTGTTTGGGGGTAGGCTTTGGGTAGAATACGGGCACAGTCATGATTTATTCTCTAAGCAGGTGTACAGTAAATGTCCACAGCTTCATTTTTGCCATGCTATTGGCTACTTTGGTGTGGACATTTTATAAAGGCAAGGCAGATAAGTGCCTATGTGTTTTCATAAAAACGGTGCTTGCTTGGACTTCACATCTAGGTGGCCTATAATTACTCTCCAAATACACAGACGTTTGGTAAGCATGCTAAGTGGTATAGGAATAGGTCACAAAGTTGTAAATATGGTGAGAAACTGATTGAAAAGCAGGATACAGACAATTGGTAAATGGAGTCTACGCCATTGAAAGCAAAATGATCATTGGAGTTCCCTGAGACTCAACTTCATCATAAGGCATATGGGGACAGCCTTAAAGATCTCAATATGTATACTCTAGAGGAAAGATGGGAGAGAGAAGATAGGACAGAAACGTTTAAATAACTCCATGGCATAAACCACAGAAGGAGAGCCTTTTTCAAATGAAAAAAAGCTATGCAACGAGGGGGTATAGGATGAAGTTGAAAGGGGATAGGCTCAGGAGTGATTTGCAGAAATATTTCTTTACGGAAAGAGTTGTAGATGCATGGAGTAGACTCCTAGTAGAAGTAGTAGAGACAAGGACTATATCTGAATCCAAGAAAGTATGGGTCAAACACAGAAAATCTCCAAAGGGAAAAAAGGACTGTAGTAGTTTGTATGGAAGGGCAGACTAAATGGGCATGTCATGTTTCTATGGTTCAGCATTTGGACACATACTCTTTCAAGATGATTAATGGCAATTTAGCTGAAGAAATTCATAGAAACATGATGGACCTATCCAGTCTGCACTTCCATACCAATTACTATATTCCCTTTTTTCCCCTTTAGAGATCTTCTGTGTTTGTCCCATGCTGTCTTAAATTCATATACTGTCCTGGTCTCTATTACCTCTATTGGCAGACTATTCCATGCATCTATCACTCTTTCTGTAAAGAAATATTTCTGCATGATTACTCCGAAGTCTATCCCCATTCACCTTCATTCTGTGCCCCCTTGTTGCAGAGTTTTCTTTGAATTGAAAGAGGCTCTCCTCCTGTGCATTTATGCCACAGAGGTATTTAAACATCTCAATCATATCTCCTCTCTCCTGCCTTTCCTTCAAAGTATACGTATTGAGATCTTTAAGTCTGTCTCTATATGCCTAATGATGAAGCCCACTGACCATTTTGGTAACCACTCTCTGCACTGACTCCATCCTGTTTATATCCTTTTGAAGGTTTGGTCTCCAGAATTGCACAAAATACTTTAAATGAGTTCTCACCAAAGACTTATACAGAGGCATTGTCACCTCCTTCTTCTTGCTGGCCATTCCTCTCCCTATGCCCCTAAACATTGCCATTTCTATGTGTTTATCCACCTTAAGATCATCAGAAACCATCATGCCCAGGTCTCATTCTTCTTTTGTGGACAGCAGTACATCACCCCCTATACTGTGCTGCCCCCTTGGTTTTTTGCAGCCCAAATGCATGACCCTGCATTATATAGCGTTAAAATCTCAGCTGCCAAATTCTCAACCATTTTCAAGCTTAGCTAGATCCTTCCTCATGTTATCTACTCCTTCCTGAGTGTCTACTCTATTGCAGATTTTGGTATCATCTGCAAAGAGGCAAACCTTACCTTACAGACCTTTTGCAATATCACTAACAAAATGTTAAAAAGAATCAGACCATGAACAAATCACTGTGGCACAACACTGGTAGCATCCTTCTTAGAGTGAGCTCCATTTACCTGTGCACTTTGTTACTTCCCACTCTTATTATTCTGTCACTGAACTACTGAAAAGATTATATACATTAGTCAAGAAGATCTTACAAGTTTTAATTTTCAAATGTAAACCTACATACTATCATCTCTGAACTTTATTTACTAAAGTAATGCAAAACTATGTAGTCACTGCACATTAAGAACATAAGATATGCCATACTTGGTCAGACCAAAGGTCCATCAAGGCCGGTATCCTGTTTCCAACAGTGGCCAATCCAGGTCACAAGTACCTGTTGGATTCCTAAAAGGTAGACCAATTCCATTCTGCTTATCCCAAGGGTAAGCAGTGGATTTCCCCAGTCCACTTTAATAACTGCTTATGGACATTTCCTCTAGGAATTTGTCCAAACCTCTTTAAAATCCAGCTTCTCTAACAACTTTTACTAAATCCTTTGCAATGGATTCCAGAATTTGATTACACATTAAAATAAATGTTTTTTTCTCCGATTTTTTTCTGCTACATTTTAGCTTCATTGTGTGTCCCCTTGTCTTTCTACTTTTTGAAGGACATTTATGTATTCCACTCCACTGATTTATAGACCTCTATCATATCTCCCTCAGCTATCTCTTTTCCCCAGCTGAAGAATCCTAAACTTTTAAGCCTTTCCTCATAGGGATATCCTTCCATTCCCTTTATCATTTTGGTGGTGGTTCTCTGTACTTTTTCTAATTCTGCTATATCCTTTTTAAGATATGGTGACCAAAGCTGCACACAAAATTCGATGTGGGGTCATGCCATGGAGCAATGCAGAGGCATTATAATATCCTTGGTTTTATTCTCCATTCCTTTCCTTATGATTCCTAGCATTCTCTTTGCTTTCTTGGTCACACTGGACAGAGGTTTCAACATATTATCCATGATGATGCCTAGATCCTTTTCCTGGGAGATGATTCCTAATGTAGAACCTTCCATTGTGTAACCGTAGTTTAGGTTGTTCTTCTTTAAATGCTATCTTTTCACTTGTACACATTAAATTTCATCTGCCATTTGGATGCCCGGTCTCCCAATTTCTCAAGGTCCTCTTGAAGTTTTTCACAGTTCTCTTGTGAGATTGTTAAATAAATAAATAAATAAAATAAATAACAGCTTTGAATAGTTTTGTGTCATCTGCAGATTTGACCCTCTCACTTGTTGTTCCCATTTCCAGGTCATTTAATTATATGGCCCAAGTCATATCCCGGGGTACTCCACTATTCGCCTTTCTCCATTGAGAAAATTGCCCATTTAGCCCTACTCTATATTTAATGTCTTTTAACCAGTTCCCAATCCACAGTAGTACACTGCCTGTGATCCCATGACTTGAAGGACTAGAAAAGGTGACTGCTACTTCTGGAGAGAGATCTGCAATTGTGAGTATATACTTCTGGGAATTTTCTGAAAGGACTTCTTTATATTAAAGCTAAGTAATCTGTGAAGCCAGTATTTTTTGTTAAATCAGTCAGGGCCTAGTAGCAGCAGTTTAAGTTTAAATTTAAAACACAGAAGAGAGCTTTCTGGTTAAATTTGGAACCCAGCAGAGAGCTTGTAGTTTAAATTTAATAGTCACTCAGGGCCTAGTATCAGTAAAGTAATTTAAATTTAAAACACAGAAGAGAGCTTTCTGGTTAAATTTGGAACCCAGAAGAGAGCTTGTAGTTCAAATGTAATAGTCACTCAGGGCCTAGTATCAGCAAAGTACTTTTAGTTTAAATTTAAAATACAGAAGAGAGCTTTCTGATTAACTTTGGAACCCAGCAGAGAGCTTGTAGTCTAAATTTCATAGTAAGTCAGAGCCTAGCAGCAGCAAAGAGCTGTAATTTAAATCAAATCAGAATATAACTTAGCATAAAAGGCAAAACAGGGTCAGTACTCTTTGAGCACAAATAAAGTCTTCTAGAGACCCTTACAAAGAGGCCTTCTACCTAGGGGGCAAGAGACCCGTGAAACCTTTTCAGTAGGTGTTAACACCAGGTGGCAGGTCAAAAGGCTATTTTGAAAGACTCCTTCTATCCAAGCAAGGACTGTTAATCACCCAGGAAGTTGGTCACAGCTTACCTCAGCAGCACAGGCATAAATAGCTCCACCAGAGCTCTGTGATCCTCAGTCTTGAAGGACTAGAATAAGTGACTGCTACTTCTGGAGAGAGATCTGCAATTGTGAGTATATACTTCTGGGGATTTTTTGAAAGGACATCTTTGTATTAAAGCTAAGTAATCTGTGAAGCCAGTGTTTTTTGTTAACTCAGTCAGGGCCTAATAGCAGCAGTTTAAGTTTAAATTCCACCTCATACTGCTAGACCAGTCCAGACAAACGAGTTGTGTCCCCCCTGCCAGCAGATCTTGGAGACAGAGAATACTACCAGAGCTCTGATAGGCTGGACTCTGGTGATATGGTTCTACCTCTAGGGGTCTCCCTCAGTATTTCTCTGTCTCCAGCAGATCTGGTAGCCTTTTTTGTTTTCCCTTCAAAAGTTGATTCAGGTCCTGTTTAGGGCGAATTCTAGCCTTCTGATTTCTATCGTGGTTATTGATATGGACCCACGGTGTCTGCTGCTGAGCTCCTGTTTCTTACTCAGTTGAGCTCGCTGCCAGAAGGCATCCCCAGCACCTTACCACGAGGGTTTGGAGGCTGGAAGGAGGGCTCTCTAAAATCACTGTCTTGTGAGACTGATTTTAGTTTTGGGTGGTATTTGGCACGGCTCCCGCCTAAGCCCTTGGCTCCTCTGCACTGACCGGCTCTAAGTACAGCAGTTTTGTCGTCTTTAACGGTCTCCTGCAGCTCCGCGGTGACGGAAACGCTATTTTTTGTGTTTTTCTTCCCTACTCAGCTGAGTCAGTCCTCCCCTCTTCCTTCTTCAAATTGGGTACTTTTGCTTTGATTTCACCGGATTCGTCGAGTTTTAAACGTTGTTTCTGCTTTACTGTATCTCTGGTGGCCATTTTCAATCGCCGCGGAGCTTCGGTTTTTGGTGGGAAGCAGAGGCAGTCACTTTCTGTTTCTCTTAGCTTCATTTTCACGATTCGGGTTCCCTGCAGTTTTCTTTTTCGGGCAGGCTCTGCCCTGGAGTGATCTTGTGCTCAGCGTGCTTTCAGTTTAAAAAAACAAAAACACACAGAGGGGTTTTTATTTCACAATGCCTTCCTCTGTGCAGAGGTGCATTGTTTGTCATAAGAAAACAAAAGGAGCTAAACAATCAGCTGTGCCCAACTTGTTTTGCACACCCGTCAGAGTCTTCTTCGGTTTTGTCTAATCAAGGGGCAGCGGTTCCTTTCCCAGTTTCAGAGGGGTCATTATCTACTGTCGCTCCAGTGGAGGCACAAGGGCCTTCTCCATTAACTCCTCAAATGCCGGTTCTACCCTCTGAGGATCAGCTTTTAGCGCTGTTACACCAGGCATGGACTCTGTGGCACACTGAGTCATCTGCAGCACCGGCGGAGCACCTGTCAGTGGCATCTGATCCCCTACCTTCCTTAGAGCGCAAGCAGTCCCGGAATTCCATGGGCATCAAGGGCGGCCGTCCTCCTAAAGGGGTGAAGTTGCTCGTGGACGACGCACTGGACCACGAAGATGACAAATCCTCTATTGACGGGACTGGTGAGTCCTCAGATAGGGAGGATGGGGGAGTACTCTCCGTCAGATTCTTCTATTCCGCTGCAGGAGGATTCCCAGGATATCAGGCTGTTTCGTAAGGAGGAGTTGGCTGCCTTAATAGCTCAAGTATCAGAGGCACTTTGCCTTACAAATCCTCCTGAACAACAACCTCCTCACTCCCAGTCTTAGGCGAACCCCATCTTACAAGGCATCCGTAAGCCGTCAAAGTCTTTTCCCGTTCCCTCCGGAGTTGCAGCAGATGGTATCCCGGGAGTGGGATTCTCCGGACCTGCCATTGCGCAACGCTCGCTGCCTAGGACAGTTATATGTGTGGTCTCTGGAGAGCTTGGAGCAATGGCTCGCTTATCCTAAGGTAGATGCATTGGTCACTGGTGTCACTAAACACACTACCATTCCGGTGGAAGGAGGGGCAGCGCTGAAGGATCCGCAAGATCAAAAAGTGGAGAATCTGCTGAAGACGGCTTTCTCCTCGTCGTCTCTGGCACTCCAAGCGACGGTGTGCGGTGGTTTGACTGCCCGTGCCTTGCTGCGTTGGATTCAGCGTTTACCGGAGGATTCGTCTCTCGGACGCCTGGAGTCCGCTACGGCGTTTCTGGCAGACACCTTCTATGATTTGCTGCATCTTTCAGCTCGTTCGGTGGCAGCGGTTACGGTAGCCCGGCGCTGGGTCTGGCTCCGCCAATGGGCAGCAGATGTAGTTTCCAAAGCCAGGCTTTCCAAGTTGCCCTTTAAGGGGAAACTGCTATTCGGTGAAGAGCTTGAGAAGCTTGTAAAAGATTTCGGGGAAGTGAAGCCTCAACGCTTGCCTGAAGATAGACCTAAGGCTTCTTCTCTCCGGACATCTCAAACACAATCCTTTAGGTGGTTTTCAAGGAATAGTGACTCCCGGAAGTATCGTTCTTTCAAACTGTCCTTGCCTACACCATCGTCCAATCGCTACGGGCAAAGAGCTCAGTCCTTTCGTGGAGCACGGAAAGGCTCAGACTCCTACTCCAACTCTGGGAAGTTCTCCGGGACCGCGCATTCTTCCCGCTGACTGGGCGGGAGATCCACGCGAGACCTTGCCACCGGTAGGAGGGCGGTTGGCTTTGTTTTCTCAAGAGTGGACGCAAATCACCTCCAATCAATGGGTTCTCGACAGCGTGTCTCGGGGTTATTCTCTCGAGTGCTGCCGCCCTATTCCCGATGCCTTCCCACTTTCCCCAGCAGGATCTCCCAAGAAGAGACTGATCATTCAAACCACTCTACAGCGTCAGCTGATATTAAACGCCATTTGTCTGGTACCCTGCCTCGAAAGAGGGTTGGGTCGGTACTCCATCTATTTTGTGGTGCCCAAGAAAGATGGTTCCTTTCACCTCATACTGGACCTCAAGGTCATAAACCGCAGCCTTCGAGTCCTCATTTTCGGATGGAAAGTCTTCGGTTCGTAATCCAGGCGGTGCGCAAAGGCGAGTTTCTGGCGTCACTCGATCTCGCTGAGGTGTATTTTCATGTACCCATCCAGGGCGATCATCAGCGGTTTCTGAGATTTGCAGTGCTAGGGCAGCATTTTCAGTTCAGGGCAATGCCTTTCGGGTTAGCCTCTGCTCCCCGAACGTTTTCCAAGATAATGGTAGTGGTTGCAGCAGCGTTACGCAAGCAGGGGATACGAGTTCATCCATACCCGGACGATTGGCTTATTCGAGCAGATTCTCTATCAGACGCTCGCGAGACTGTCGCCCACGTGGTGCTCTTCTTGGAAAACCTGGGGTGGGTGATCAATCGTGCCAAAAGCTGCCTCCAACCATCTCAAGTACTCGATTTTCTGGGGGCTCGTTTTGACACTCGCCGCAGGCGGGTATTCCTCACTCAGGAGCGCTTTCAAAAGCTCTCATTTCAGCTCCGCAATTTCCTGCGTCAGAAAGTGCCTCGGACTTGGGACTACCTTCAGCTATTGGGGTCCATGGCGGCTACCATTGATCTGGTTCCTTGGGCAAGGGCACACATGCGCGACTTGCAGAGAGCGCTCCTGTCTCGCTTGTCGCCGGTGTCGGAGGACTATCAAGTTCAGCTTCCTCTGCTACCGGCGGTCAAGCTGAGCCTCCATTGGTGGCTCCAGCCTCGCAACCTCCTCCGGGGGGTACCTTTGGTAACTCCGCACTGGGTACTTGTAACGACAGACGCCAGTCTCTCTGGCTGGGGGGCTCACTGTGGCTCGCACACAGCGCAAGGGATTTGGTCTCCTCGAGAGGCTCAGTGGTCCATCAATCGCCTCGAGACACGAGTGGTGCGATTAGCCTTGCAGAGGTTCCAGCCTCTTCTGCGATGTCAATCGGTTCAGATTCTTTCCGACAATGCGACAACAGTAGCATATCTCAACCGCCAAGGGGGAATGAAGTGTCCAGGAGTATCAAAGGAGATGAACCTTCTCCTTCCTTGGGCAGAGAGGCACCTTCATGCTCTTTCAGCGCAACATATCGCGGGGATGAGCAATGTCAAAGCCGACTTCCTAAGCTGTCATACTCTAGATCCCAGGGAATGGGCTCTCGCTCCAGAATCTTTTTGGTCAATTGTTCGCAGATGTGGTCGGCTGCAGGTAGATCTCATAGCTACAGTGCAGAATGCCAAGGCACCTATCTTCTTCAGCCGCTGGAGGGACAGCGGGACGCATGGGATAGATGCCTTGTCTCAACCGTGGCTGACACATCTTCTTCTGTATGTCTTCCTTCCTTGGTCCATGGTCGACAAGATTCTTCTACGGGTCAGGGAGCACCGAGGTCCGGTGATTCTGGTGGCCCCGGATTGGCCTCGCAGACTGTGGTATGCAGATCTGATTCAGTTGACTCGAACACCTCCGATTCGTCTAGGGGCGTTTCCGGGGCTCCTACGTCAAGGACCAATCGCCATGGAAGACCCGGCTCCTTACTCGCTTACGGCTTGGCTCTTGAACGCCGCAAATTAGCGCTTAAGGGTTATTCGCCTAGTGTTGTAGTGACCATGCTTAAGGCACGTCGTTCCTCCACGTCCTTGGCATACGCTCGTGTCTGGCGTCTTTTTGTGTCTTGGTGTACGATACGCCGGGTCTCTCCTTTGCGTTGCGGCATTCCGCATATTCTTTCTTTTCTGCAGGCCGGCCTCGATAAGGGCCTCGCTCTAGGAACCTTACATGTACAAGTGGCGGCTCTAACCTGCTTTCGGGGGCCAATATTGGGGCAATCCATCGCCTTGCATGTGGACGTATTGCGCTTCCTCAAAGGGGTTAAGTCCTTGCGGACCCCGATACGTCCGGTGATTCCTTCTTGGGATCTCACTTTTGTTCTCTGGGCTCTGGTTGCTCCTCCCTTTGAGCCGTTAAAGGCATGCTCCATAAGAGACTTAACGCTGAAGACGGTGTTCTTGGTGGCTATCACCTCGGCACGCCGGATTTCCGAGCTTCAAGCGCTCTCTTGTCGAGATCCCTATCTCTCTTTTTCAGCGGAAGGAGTCTCTCTTAGGACGGTCCTTCCTTCTTACTGAAGGTACTTACACCTTTTCATGTCAATCAGCCCCTTTTCTTACCTTCCTTTTCAGAGGAACAATGCTCCGGACGGCATCGTCAGTTGTGTGCGGTGGATCTGAAGAGAGTCCTTTACTGCTATCTGAAAGTCACGAACTCTTTTCGGAAGTCCGATCATCTCTTTGTCCTTCTGCGGGTCCTCATCGAGGTTCCGCAGCCTCTAAGTCCACTATTGCTAGGTGGTTACGTGGGGCTATTGAGGCAGCGTATATTGTTTAGGGTAAGCCGGTGCCGGCAGGGCTCTGAGCACACTCCACTCGGGCTCAAGCGGCATCTTGGGCTGAGTGTTCTCAAGTAGCTCCTCTCGACATTTGCTGGGCGGCCACTTGGTCGTCTTTGTCCACGTTTGTCCGTCACTATAGATTGGACTCCAGGCTCGGCAGGAGGTTCAGTTTGGAGCTGCAGTGCTGTCGGCGGCGTTGGGCCCACCCTGAAGGTCGGTAGCTTGGGTACTGCCCGTTTGTCTGGACTGATCTAGCAGTATGAGGTGGAAGGAGAAATTTCACTTACCGTTAATTTCCTTTCCTGGAATACTGCTAGACCAGTCCAGGACCCACCCTGCTGTCAGTTGCAGTCCTGCTGGTGCAGGGGAGCCGCTGTCCTGTTTTTTCATCGTTTTCAGAATGCCTGACCATTGAGCCTATGGCTTGGATTTTTCTTATCAGCCTCCAATTTCTGGGGATGCTTTCGGCACCTTTGTACATAGTTGAATCAAGAAGCCGCTTTCGGCGGTGTTGTTGTTATGGTTATTGTTATGATATGTTTCAAGTTTGGTTCAGCTTCCCAGACTATACTGAGGGAGACCCCTAGAGGTAGAACCATATCACCAGAGTCCAACCTATCAGAGCTCTGGCAGTATTCTCTGTCTCCAAGATCTGCTGGCAGGGGGACACAACCCGTTTGTCTGGACTGGTCTAGCAGTATTCCAGGAAAGGAAATTAATGGTAAGTGAAATTTCTCCTTTAAAACACAGAAGAGAGCGTTCTGGTTAAATTTGGAACCCAGCAAAGAGCTTGTAGTATCAACTTAATAGTCACTCAGGGCCTAGGATCAGTAAAGTACTTTTAGTTTAAATTTAAAACACAGAAGAGAGCTTTCTGGTTAACTTTGGAACCCAGCAGAGAGCTTGTAGTATAAACTTAATAGTCACTCAGGGCCTAGGATCAGTAAAGTACTTTTAGTTTAAATTTAAAACACAGAAGGGAGCTTTCTGGTTAACTTTGGAACCTAGCAGAAAGCTTGTAGTTTAAATTTAATAGTCACTTTAAAACACAGAAGAGAGCTTTCTGGTTAAATTTAGAACCCAGCAGAGAGCTTGTAGTTTAAATTTCATAATAAGTCAGAGCCTAGCAGCAGCAAATAGCTGTAATTTAAAAAACAAATCAGAATATGTTGTTGTTAAGTGCCGTCGAGTCGGAGTCGACTCATGGCAACCCTCTGGATAGCTATCCTAAATTGTGTTCGGTCTTCAGTCAGGCGGCTCATTGATGACAGACTGGTACCCGTAGCTGCTGTTATTGTAGCGATCCATCTCATTGCTGGCCTTCCTCTTTTGCGTTGACCTTCTATCTTCAGAATATAAGTTAGCATAAAAGGCAAAACAGGGTCAGTACTCTTTGAGCACAAATAAAGTCTTCTAGAGACCTTTACAAAGAGGCCTTCTACCTAGGGGTCAAGAGACCTGTGAAACATTTTCAATAGGTGTTAACACCAGGTGGCAGGTCAAAAGGCCATTTTGAAAGACTCCCTCTATCCAAGCAAGGACTGTTAATCACCCAGGAAGTTGGTCACAGCTTACCTCAGCAGCATAGGACAGGGTACTGTATAGCAGCCCTCTTTTAATAAGTGGCAAGTGAAATGCAAGGCATTGATAAGGCAGGCAAAGGGAGAATTTGAGAAGAAGCTTGCTGCGGAAGCAAAAACGCAAAATAAAGACCTTTTCAAGTACATTCGTAGCAAAAAACCTGTGAGAGAGTCAGTTGGTCCATTAGAGGGGTTAAAGGGGCACTAAGAGGCGACAAGGCGATAACGGAGAGACTGAATGAGTTCTTTGCTTCGGTCTTTACTGAGGAAGATGTAGGGATGTTACTCATGACTGAAGTGGTATTTAAAGGTGCGGAAGAATTGAAGGAAATATCGATACATCGGGAAGATGTATTAAAACTATTAGATAAACTGAAGAGTAGCAAATCACCTGGGCCTGATGGTATACATCCAAGGGTGTTGAAAGAACTGAAATATGATATTTCAGACCTGCTATTAGTAATCTGTGATCTATCATTAAAATCATCTGTAATACCTGAAGATTGGAGGATCGCCAATTTTTAAAAAGGGTTCCAGGGGTGATCGGGAAACTGCAGACCAGTAAGCCTGACATCAGTACCGGGAAAAATGGTAGAAACCATCATAAAGAACAAAATTACTCAGCATGTAGATAGTCATGGTCTAATGGGAGAGAGCCAACATGGCTTTAGCAAGGAAGATCTTGTCTTACTAAGCTGTTATGTTTTTTTGAAGGTATGAATAAACAGGTGGACAAAGTCGGTTGATATAGTGTATCTGGACTTTCAGAAAGCCTTTGACAAGGTCCCTCATCAGAGACTTTTAGCAAAACTAAAGAGTCATGGGATAGGAGGCAGTGTACTATTGTGGATCAGGAACCGGTTAAAAGATAGAAAGCAGAAGGTAGGGCTAAATGGCCAATTTTCCCAATGGAGAAAGGTGAATAGTGGTGTACCCCAGGGATCTGTGCTGGGTCCGCAGCTTTTTGACATATTCATAAATGACCTAGAAAAGGGAATAACGAGTGAGGTTATCAAATTTGCAGATGACACAAAACTATTTAAAGTTGTTAAAACCCAAGAGGATCGTGGAAAATTGCAGGAGGATCTTGATAAATTGGAAGACTGTGCATCAAAATGGCAGATGAAATTTAATGTGGACAAGTGCAAAGTTATGCACCTAGCAAAGAGCAACCCAAACTGTGGTTACACGATGCAAGGTTCCACATTAGGAACCACCTCCCAGGAAAAAAGATTTAGGCATTATTGTGGATAACATGTTAAAACCCTCGGCCCAGTGTGCAGCAGCAGCCAAGAGAGCAAATAGAATGCTAGGTATCATAAGGAAAGGAATGAAAAATAAAACAAAGGATATTATAATGACTCTGTACCTTCCATGGTGAGACCACACCTTGAATATTGTGTGCAATTCTGGTCGCTGTATCTTAAAAAGGATATAGCATTATTAGAAAAGGTTCAGAGAAGAGCCACCAAAATGGTAAAGGGGATGGAAGGATACTCCTATGAAGAAAGGTTAAAAAGGTTAGGGCTCTTTAACCTGGGAAAGAGACGGCTGAGGGGAGATATGATAGAAGTCTATAAATTAATGAGCAGAGTGGAACGGGTAAACGTAGATGGATTGTTTATGTTATCAGAATATAGAAAGACTAGGGGACATGCAATGAAGCTACAGGGTAAACTATTTAAGACTAATAAAAGAAAATATTTTTCCACTCAACGTTTAATCAGACTCTGGAATTTGTTACCGGAGGATGTAGTAAAAGCTGTTAGTGTAGCTGGTTTTAAAAAAGGTTTGGACAAGTTCCTGGAGGAAAGGTCCATAAACCATTATTAAGAAGGGACCCAGGATATAAATGCTTGACCCAGTACAAGCATTGCGGAGCCTGTGTCTTTTGGGGAAACTGCTAGGTATGTATGACCTAGATTGGCCACTGTTGGAAACAGGATACTGGGTTTGATGGACCTTGGTCTGACCCAGTATGGCATATCTTATGTTCTTATGTTCTTAATTCCCTCAAGAGTCTCTAATGTGGAACCTTGCCAAAGGCTTTCTAAAAATCCAGATACACTGCAGCTGGACGTGGGGCAACTGCAGATAACACAGCAATTTTCTGCACTGAAAGAGCATTGTTTGCAGGAGTGGGCAGGTTTACAGGGAGAATGGGTGTGTCTGCAGTGCACGATTACCGCGGGCCTCAACCATTGAATTGTGACAGCATGTGTGCAGTTAACAATACCTCAGTAGGAGGCATTAGCTACAGCCACGATGCTGCATTCTCTGCACTTCTGGTGTGTTATGTACTGAGGAACTGCTCTGCACACCCCAAAAGATAATACACAGTTTTTTCAGCTAACGTGGCGCTATCTGCACTTTTTTGCCATGTTAGAAGAACACTATTTAGCAGGACCATACCTTGCCCTGTGTGAGCAGGGCGCAAAGGCTTGGGGGCGCATTTCGACTGCCTGCTGTTGTCCTGCTGCTTCCACTTTTTCTTCTCTCAGCGGCGGCAGGACAACAGCAGACAGCAGAATTGCAACCCAGGCACTTTAAGCAGGTCGGTCCCTCCCTCCTCTGACATGTGACGTCAGAGCAAGGAGGGACAGATTTGCTTAAAGTACCGGCGACTTGCAAATTGGGTGTGTGCCCTCTCCTCCACCTCCATCCAGCTGCTTTCTGTTCTTTTCCTGCTGCCAGCGCCACCGTGGAGAAACAGAGGGCGGCAGGAGCAGGACAAGAGCAGACAGCGGCTGGACAGAGGTGAGGGGGGCGTGCGCCCAATGTGCAAGTCGCACAGGGCACGATTCTAGCTCGGTACGGTCCTGCTATTTAGTAAACTGGCCCTACTATATTAACCGGCTCACTTTTTATCTACCTGTTCATTCATACCTTCAAAATTTAGCAAATTAGTGAGACAAGACTTTCCTAGACTAAATCCATGACTATGTATATGTCCAGTAATTTTGCTCTTTTCATCATTTTGCCAAGTACTGACTTCAGATTCACCAGTCTGTAGTTTCTCAGATCATTACAGGAATCCTTTTAATTTTTTTTAAATTTATTCTTTATTAATTTATTCTTTATAACATTTACATAATGTATCCAAGCATTACACTTGTAGATAGAAAAAGACAGATCAAGCAAAATAACCAAACAAGAAAATTGAGATACATATCAGAACAAGAAGAAATTATATGACTTACACCAAAAACCCACTAGCCCAACAACAAGAGGATCCAAATGAGGAAAGAACATAATGCCAAATACGTAAGACAAGCTAACAATGACTGTCCAATCTGCAAATCAAACAAAATGCTGCGATTAACATCTATACGACTATACACTGAGAGTCAGGCAGATGGGCGCTAACAAAGGCACCCAACTTGGGGGTATCGAAGAAAACATAACGTTCACACTGCAGTCTAATGGAAATAAAAAATATAAACAAATTGCCCCTCCCCCCCCAACTGGGCCACCACTGGTTTAAATAATAAGAATTCCCAACGTCTTCTTTGGGTATCCCTGGCTAAATCAGGGTAAATTCCTCCTGTAAACCTCTAAAGGATATGGAACATTTACGGAGATATAACTTTAAAAAACACTCCCTATTAGAGGGCAACGCAAAAGATATTAACACTGTAGATGGCACAACAGAAACAGTATCAGAAGTTTCAAGTATTTCCGAAATATTCAATATATCAGCATGTTCTAACCCAGGAAGAGAAGACTGATGATCGCCAGCAGAACGTTTCTTCTTTGGATGAACATAATACACTTTAGATAATGATGGCAAAGATTCATTAGTTATCCCCAAGGTCTCAATCATATATTGTTTCAACATGTCTCTCCTGAGATCAAAGAAGAGTGCGGAAAGTTTACCAACTGTAATTGGAAGATCGAACTTGGTTTTCCAGCAACTCAGTTTTAACCTTCATAGCAGACAAATCTTTGATTACTATAGACTAGTCATTTTCATGTTTCTGCACTACCGCCTGCAAATTCTTTACAGTCTCTGTAACCCCAGTAAGTTCAGTAATGCTGGGTTGCACCGAAGCCGAATTAACCAATACTTGAGATGCAAGTTTATTAGTTTGCTGTATGTACATTACCCAAAGATGAAATAGCCAACCAAAATGATTCTAATGAAAAAACTGCTGAACATTCCAAGTTGAAAGAGAAGAAGAAATCCAAACCAGCCTCCACAGACCTTGAAGAAGAAGGGACACTCGTAGCCGCACCAACCATTGTTGCCTCAGCCACCCCATTCTCCATACCCCTCTCATGATCCTCCCAATTGTCAGAACCGGCCCGGCAGTACTACTTCCTACCGAAGAAACAGCACAACCCAAGGTGAGCTGCATCGGAGATTTTTATGGAACCAGGCAGGTACTTGTGACCTGAATTGGCCACTGTTGGAAACAAGATAATGGGCCTGATGGACCTTTGGTCTGACCTAGTATGACATATCTTATGTTCTTATGAAAGAGCCTTTGATTTCTAGGTGATGGACACATATCCAGCATAGAGGGACAGTGAAAGTTGGTGGACAGGGGTACACATCACTAGAAAAATAACCATCACAGTCTGCCTCTCTTGCCAACACTATCAGTGAAGACTAAAAATTACACAGTGATACAATTAAAATATTTACTCTGACTCAACAATACCTTACACGTGAAAATCTGCTATGGGTGTTCTATTAAAATTCATTATTCTATTTCTACAGTTCGAGAAAATAATTTTTAAGAGACCCTTTCCACGTAAAAAGGGTATAGTTTCCTTTGGGTTTGCATCAAACTTGCAGGGACGTTCTGTAGACTAGTTGAGTAAGGGGCAAAGCCAAAGGAGATACTAAAGGCCACTGTGGTGCTGCAACAAACATGTCCATGACACACAAATCCATGGTGCATTAGGGCAACAGCACAGCCTTAACTGCCAGGAACATGGAAAGCATGTTCCCAGCAGTCAGCACGGTGTATGCGACCCTGCTGCAGGGCTACAAGAACACAGGCATGCTCAATGCCTCCTATGGAGGGGGCAGCGAGTGCATCCATGCTATTAGCCCACCATGCAACTAGTGCAGGCGCACTGCTGACGTGGCATTTTCCCCCCTCGTTTTCCACCCGTAACTCTCCCACTTGCAACTCTCGCCCTATATCTGGCGATGCTAACTGTCATGGTCCCATGCCAGCCATCAGTACAGGTCCAACGTGCCTCTTTAGCGCGTGCTCTTTGATAAAAGACTCCCTAAGAGAAGGAGGTGGGCTGGATGGGACTGGAAGGGTTGTTGAGTGTTCAACACCACGAACTGCTGAAACAGTATCACTCAGTAGCCAGCAGCCTATATTTCG
This sequence comes from Ichthyophis bannanicus, assembly GCA_033557465.1. NCBI lineage: Eukaryota > Metazoa > Chordata > Amphibia > Gymnophiona > Ichthyophiidae > Ichthyophis > Ichthyophis bannanicus. The sequence goes on from CM066036.1 coordinate 717,827,928, forward strand.
TTCTTATGGCCTTAGCTGGTTAACATGGAATTTGGGAGGGGGATGTGGGAGAAAACAGGGAAACTAGTAAAAGCAATGCATGATCTATCCTTGATGAAAGCCAGATGGAAAAGACCCAGCCGCTAATTACCGTGGCTGGACGCAGGCGCTCATCGGCGGGCCGAGGATAAGGGGCGGGGAGGGCGGGCCGTGGCCAATTATAAAAATGCGTGTACGGCGCGGCCCGTCCTCTTTGCACCGCTCCCACCCCCCTTCCTAGAGGAGGATGGACACCCGACCCACCCGATTAGCGGGAGCTTGTCACAGCATGCAAGAGAGATAGGGCTGGCGGAAAAATGGCCCCGATGAGATGAGAGAGAACACAGCCCAGGCTTTGGGTAAAGGGGGGAGAGTGCAGGAGAGAAACATGGACCTTCCCCGGAGAGATTGACAAAGTGCAGCAAGAACACCGCGCAGATGGCCCCTGACTCGCTTTGACGGCATGCAGGGGGGAAAAAGGAGGGGAAAAGTGTTGCTAAGTGAGCTTGAATGGCAGGCGCAACATCTTTTCTCCCGGAGGATACGGGGAGGACTAAGGACAGATGGAAAAGCTTTTACGGCGAATTCTCCTCCCCCACTTACCAGGCCCCTGGGATATTTGGCTGTGTCTCTCGAGGGGGCAGCAAATGCAGGAGGTGCCAAAAGAAAATTGTTTAGGAGTGTTTGTCGATTGTTAAGGAATATGAAGTGTATAAGTGTATGTCAAGAAATACATAAATATGAGAGGGCATGCTTGGCCAACAGTTTTTGTTCTGTTAATTACCATTGTTAATAAATAAGCAAATATGTTGATAAAAGAAAACGTGTGGTGAAATGTGTGACCGAATGGGAGGGGGGGAGGGGGGTTAGGACAGACACGAGGCCGTCATGCCGATTGCCCGGCTGTGAAAAAGAATCGGGGTTTGGAGAAGTGAAAGAAATCTCCACTAGTTGAAATTAAAAAAATAAAAAAAACAAAACTTAAAAGCAGCAGTCTCAGGTGAAAACAAAAGTTAAGAAAACTGCTACTGTGTTATTGCTCAAAGCATGAACTGTGTGCTTATACAATGTATGCTAGCCCATGATGTTATGAGTATCCTTATGTTCTGTCCAATTAGAGGGCAAGGATTTGAGTATTACAGTAATGCTTGTTCTGAAGGTACTTGGGAAGGGGGGGGGAAGGAGGGAGGAAGGAGAGGAGTGTCTGAGTAGAATATAAATGTGTTTATAATTTAATCAAGTCTTTTGCTTTAAAAAAAGGCAGTTTTTGTTTTGCCTTTCAGTAGTTAATATTCCTTAATTTCTTTCTTTCACAGGGTGAGATGGCTCAGTTTTCTTGGGCAGCGCTACGTGGTAAATTCAGGTTTCTACTCACAGCAGAACCTAGGGAAGATTTGTGACAGATGGGGCTAAGTCACAAACTTGCAGCCTAAGGCAGAATCTGTAGAACTTTCCAGACTGTGCCCATATTTACCTGATCAGAGAGAAAAGAAAATGTGCGGAGGAAGCTGAGCCTGGCTGCTTGTCATAGCTGACACTGAGCCATCTGCCACAAACCTGTGGCGGCTTCAGATCTCCAATCCCTGCCACCACCCCAACTCAAATTAAATACAGATTCGTAGAGATGTTATGATGGTTACACATGTCCTCGGCATCACATGCAGGAGTCTGTTCAAAAAAAATATGTGGCCTGCTGTATAACCGCACTCATACATCCCATATGTGGTGCCACATTGAATTTCCGGTTGAATCTGTTTTTATCCTTTGTACTGGATGACATGGTGCCTGAATTCTTTCTTTTTGCCGACACGATGGCAGCCAAAATACAGCTTCAAACGCTCACACTTGGCTGGATTTCTACCTAGGTTGCCAGGTTATCATTGGAGCCTTATTGTGTCCTCAAAGGGCCACAGGGCCTGAAAGGAGGAGCAGAGTGCTACTGGACTAATTGGGCAACCATCCATGAATTGTTTGTAGCAAAAGGGCTGCTCTAGCACTTTTCTTTTTCGCAAATTAATGGCTCTCTGGCACAGGGGGTTTTAAGTGAAGGTATTAATAAGGGGTCTAGCAGGTATTCCCATGATTCACGGCGTTACATTTGCATTTAATTAATCTTAAAGAAAGCTGCAAGATAAACAGCTGTAATTCAAACTAACATGGGAAATATGCTACGTGGTGCTATCTATTCGATAAAACGAAAGCTCGATGCTTTATTCCACTCAAGGATGGAGAACAAACAAATAATAATGGCACAGAAAACTATATATTTCAGAAAACTAGTGTTTTAATGCAGCTGCAGCTTGAACAAAATGTGCATCTAATGTGTTATAGATAAATCCATTTTGATGGGAATTGCTTTCTGCTGCGTTTTGAACTGATACTTGAAGATTGTGCAATTTCTTTTAAATAAAGCCTGAACATTGTTATATGGATCTTGGATCTCTTTAACACTGTGTATTCCTTTGTGACTGCTAGCAAGTGAAACAAATCCTGCTGTTCATGCTCTGTCCGTTTCTTTAATGTTTTTAGATTTTTGAATGAATGTGAAATATTCTATTTGCCATTTTAAAGAATTTTGTAGGAAGTAGCTCAGTGGCATCACAAACTATTGCCTATGTGAGCTATTGCCCTGTTAGGAGCACGATATCTTATGCTCAGTCATGTGGGTTTCCTGAACTTATAAGAAGTCCTATTACAACTCTAAGGTGCTTTGAAGGGCTAAATAGATGGAAGAGAGGGAAAGAAAATGCACTGTTTCTGATTTGTCAATATTTTATTCTTATCAGTCCTGAGTAAAGAGAAGGGTTTCTATAAACCATAACTTATGAATTGAACATCCAATGTTATCTACTATAGCAAATAAAAAACCAGCATGTGTTCTCTTTATGTTCTATGCAAAGTTTATTAAAATAATAACATAACTGATTCAGGCTGTTCTGGTTCGATTGTAACGGGGTACTTTTACAATGTCATTAGCCATTTTGAAAGCAGCTGACTCAGTGACATAAGTCACAGCTGGTTGAGCAGTTGGTCTGAAACCACAATGTTTTCCCATTTCAGTAGTGCGTAGAGGCTTAAAACTATCAAAAGAAACGCATGTAATGATTACTCAATAAAGGTTTTATAAGATGAAAATAATTTTGGAGGGTAACGTTTTAAGCCTTTTTTGCATTTAAAGCAGAAATAGACACATAACATTTTTGGGGGGCAGGCATACATACTGTAAATGTATACGCAACTCATAGTGCATGCTTTTACATACTATGGGGTCTATTCCATCCCCGCTATTCACCCCCCTGCCGGCCCCATCAAAAGCCTCAATGTACGAACAATGCGTTTATACGGGGCGGCTTAGATGGGGGTGGGAGGGGCATTCTGGAGGTGGAGCGCGGGCGGGGTATGGGTGGTCCACGACCCTAGACGTACAGGGCCGATTCTAAGGTTGACCCTGTACGTCTGAGGTCGGTAAGCTGGACGTGGGATGGCAAGCCCAGGCAGCGGCGGAAAGGTAAGGGTGCAGGGGGTTCCCCACAGCCTGACCTTGGCCATGGAAGGCCAAATCGGGGGTCGGGTTGCAGTGAAAGAATATTGTGGTCGGCAGCCGGGGAATACGACTTCTGAATGGAGCCATGGTGCCACGGCACCGTGATGCCATTGCACCGTGGCTCCATTCAGGAACCTGACTGAGGTAGCTGGGCAGGTGGCTGTGCGTGCAGGCCGATTGGAATTGGGTCCCGGTCTGCACGTACTAGCCCTAGACCAAATTCTGATCCTGCAGGGCATGTCTAGCCCCTGCAGGATCAGAATCAGGTCTACCTCTGGATGCCCACATTGGAATGTCCCTCCAAGTGTGTAGGAGGTTGGGTACAGCTGAACTGAAGATGGGAAAGGTGCATCTATATTATTCTTTCTTCTCTTATCTCACCTTACACCCTCCCTCGGCAACTTCACTCCTCTGGCAGACCCCTTCTATCTATGCCCTTCTCTGCCACTGCCAACTCCAGACTTCATTCATTCCACCTTGCTGCTCCTTACTACCTGAGTCAGTACGTCAGGTTCCCTCTCTAGCCCTATTTACACCAGGCTAAAAATGCACCTCTTAGTCACTTGTTCACCACTTATGTGTAGCTTACCAGGGCCATACAAAGTCATAAATATGCCCTGTGTGACTTGTAAACCTGGTGTCCCCCTAAATGACATCAGACATTTCCCTCCCATGCCAGCATAGCCCTTCTCTCCCTATCCCCCCAGGTCTAGCATCTCCCCATCTTATCCCACCACCTCATGTCCGGCTGCCCCCCCCCCCCCCACCGCACTGCTTGCCCTTGCCTCGCCGCCATTTTTCCTGTTCTCTTGGTGGTGGTGGCGGCAGCGACAGACCTCCAATTAAAAAAAACAAGACAGGTCTTTCCAATTTCATGCTTGCATGGCTAGTCTGATCCCTCCCTCCCTCCTCTGACGTATGCTCGCATCAGAGGAGGGAGGGACCAGACCAGCCATGCAAGCACAGAGTTGGAAAGACCCGTGTTTTATTTTTTAATTTGAAGTCTGCTGCCGCCAAGAGAACAGGAAAAGCGGTGTTGGGGCAAGGGCAGACCGGGCAAGCACCGAGAAAGGGAGCCCCTGTATTTTTGCACCCTTTGTGTGCACTGCTTGCACAGGCCTAGGTACGGCACTGTATCCATACCCTAGTCCTCAGTTTTGTGATATTGTTCATCTTGATTGGATTGTAAGCTCTGATGAGCAGGGACGGTCTCCTCTCGCTTCCATCTATATGTAAAGTGTTGCAGCGCTATACAAATAATAAGTAGAAGCAGTACTATATGATAAATTACCTGTATATTAGAGCAGGTTGAACATTGTACAGAGCTTTTGGGGTGGAAATTTTAGAAAGGCACATGGGTACCTATGTTGCCTTTATTAAAGAGGTGCAACGTAGAAGCTTATGTGCCTTCACGCTCTAGATGCCCTGCTATACAATTATCCTCTCTGGGTATACAACACTTGTGTTTAATAAAATACTTTTAATACTTATAACTGCTTTATATAAACCATGAATGTGGACAACTAGTTTTGTAAATTGATTATCCAAAGTAGCGTAAAATTTTCACATATTTCACACCTCCACTGGTTTTATGTAGGATCAAATGAGCTGCCTTTGGAAATGCTGTGAGATGGTTTGGATTTTTTTAAACTAGTTTTTTCTTTTAAAATCTTTGTGTACTAAAGGAATTTGAGAACCAAAACTGGTCACCATTCTGCAAACAACAAAATGGATTGCGCATACTTAGATACAGCATTTTGTTTTCTAGATCTCAAAAATCAAGAATAGCCACTGTTAATTTTGAGTTGGATATCAAGACGAGCATAAACTAAAGCAAAGTTTAAACAGCTGCATATCTCTGTAGTAGACTTTGGAAGTCTGTAGGTTACGACCATATTGTGGGCAGCTCCATATATAATAATGAAGAAACTCAAGGGCACTGGTGAACTGCTGTAGGTTTCTAATGACAATCTACAGCCTGTCAGTGTCACCATTAAGCAAATGCTAGCTATTGTGCACCTCTCCTCATCTCACTTTCAGGGGTTGAAATGCTACCTCCGCAACACCCACCAGCCTCTACCAAGCTGAGGTACAAGAAATGAGTGTGGGAATCCAGATCATCACCCCTTGTGTGCTATCATTGGTCAGGGAATCATATGGGATTCTGCGATATTCTTCATTGTTTCTGCTGTTCTTGCCAAGTCTCTGAGATTGCTACAGATTCCCCTGCTTTTTAGCACTTGAATTTTGCTGAAACTTCCACCAAATGATTGGCAGCTTTTGAGTCTCCAGAAAATTTAGAAAATATTCAGTAAAAAATCCTGAGAATTTTCAAATTGGAACAAGTAGGAAACCCATACACCCAAAAGGTGTTCTCAGGAAATGCATATAGCAAATAGACAACTATGTTCATCCGTGCCTCCCAAACCTTTATTCAATATGACCCTATTTCAACACTTTAAAATTCACAAGACAAAAACGAAATAGCAGACCTCCGTTCCATTCCTTCATCCACTTCCTCCTCCCTCTTCATAGCCAAAGCATGAAGACAGCAGCAGTGGTGCGACAGAAGCAACAGTCCGCAGAGGGCTCTAGATGCCAGTGTGTGCTCAACATTGATTTCCACTCTAGCAGGAAGAAGGGGCAAGAGCTGTCATCGTTGATCACTCACAGGCCCCATGCTGACTTCTACTACTGGATATAGATTACAGTGGGAGACCCAGAGGGAAGGGGAGCAACCCTGTTCTGTGACCCTTATCTGTTGATGATATGACCCCATTTGGGTTCCCGACCCACAGTTTGGAAACCACTGATGTACATGATGTGTTTTTGGTAGACCGATGGAAGGTAATTTTATAAACCTTTTCCATGTATAAAACATTAATTTACATGAGTAAAAGATCTCTTATAAAATTAGGTCATGCCTAAAAGTATGTATGGTGCAATTAGGAGTCTACTCGTCAATTCTTTATACACTAACATTTACATTTTTCCCAGCAGGTGCTCTGTTATAAAATGACTCTCATTTTGTACCAGTCTGATGCAGTGGAGGGGGAGTAGCCTGATGGTTCGACTCTAACGAAGGCAGTACATGCCAATCTATCTTATGCATATTCATTGTGGGAATCTGAAAACCCAAGTGGCCTAGGTGTGCCCCACGAACTGGGTTGAAAGACCCTGGGTTAGAATAACAGGGGTTCAAATCCCATTGCTGCTCCTTGTGACCTTGGGCAAGTCACTTAACCCCCATTGCCTCAGCTATGAACTTAGATTGTAGGCACTTCGAGGATAACAAAATACCTACCCTACTTAAAATTGGGGACATTCTGCAAGAGGGGTGGAGATATTTTACAAACCTGCAGGTGAAGACATGAGCATCACCAACTTGACAGCTTCCATGTAGAAATGCCAGAATTTCCACTTGGAAGTGGTGATTTTGCAACGTCCATATGTGTACTGTACGGGTCAGTACTTTCTGGGGCAGTTTGCAAATCTATATTTATAAGTGGTACCAATTAAGTACTGCAGCTGCAATTTTTATAGTTTTATTTTAGAGGTATAAATTACTCCCTTCCATGTTATCCTGTTAGACGGGTCCAGGTGAGCGGGTTATGGTTCCCAGTCGGCAGGTAGAGGCAGAGTAGAACAACTTTCGACGATGTCATTACTTATCTGTATACTGGTGCAGCACTGAGAGAAACAAATTCAAATAAACATAAACATAAACATATTGTCTGCTTCCAGCAGGTGGCAAGGTGTGTGGACTGATGCAGCAGTGCAAATATGCTTGTATCCTATGGCCCAGATCATGGTCTTGTAACCTGTGTGTTGGAGACTTTCCCAATGTTGTTCAAAGCTTGAGTGTTCCCATTGTTTCCTCACACTGACAGATGCCCTGTGTCTAGTGCTGTTATCCAAAGGTTTCAGCACTGGTGGGCCAGAGAGTAGACAGGAGGACCCCACAGGGAATATGAAGGGGGTTGGTAAGTCTGGGTCCAGGTCCCCCTTCCCTTTCACTGCCCTATTCTGCGTCTTTATTTAGCTCGCTGTCTTTGCTATTTGAATAAAACAGCTTAACCTCCCCCCCCCCCCAAAAAAAAACCCCTCCTTTCCAGGCCTTTGTGGACAGCTGAAGAGGCCCTTCTCGGGCTAATCTGGTTGATGCCGGGATTTCTTTGAGGACACAGGGTTCCTTTTTCTCCGTGGTTTTCTTTTCCAATGGGGCTTTTTTCCTTCCTTTCTTTTACTTTCACTGCATTTGAGTTCTGCCATGATGCCAGGTGCATGGAGGTATGCTATTTGCGGTTACCATCAACTGAGCTCCGCAGCTGGCTCATTATTTTGCCCCAAGTAATATGGAGAAGCCTCAGAGCATTTTTTTTTTTTTTTTTACAATATTGGGACCCCCACAGGAGGTCCAGTGGCCAGTGCCTATTTTGTTGCCTCTACCACTTCTCCCACACTTTTCCTGTTGGGAGGATCAGTGACCATCTTGGATGATTGCATGGTCCCAGCTGTAGGGGAGTGTAATGAAGCAGCTGCAGGATCAAGCCATGAGGCCCCCCGATGGCCCTTTGGGGCCCCAGTTCCCATTCTCGGCTGCCATAGAGGAGCAGCACCTGAAACAGCTCATGCACTGTTTTAGTCTCTTGTAGCTGCATGGCAGCCCCCTTGCGGGAGTCCAAGGCATTGACCTCATTTACTGAGGGGGACTCATGGCTTCTAGCATATCCCCTTCTGGTGGCAAGGGGGTTAAGCGCCCTGCCCTTCCTTTTCTCCTGTCTGTTCCTCAAGGTCCCAGCCCTGTCCTCTCTGAGTGGAGGCTGGACAGGAGGACTCTCTGTCTACAATGGATGAGTTACAGAGGAAGGGGGAGCTTGCCTCGGTGGAGGGAAAAGATCTGTCTGTGAATCTTTTTCACAGGAAGGACCTTTTCATACTTATTCAGGATGCCATGATGGCTTTGCACATCATGCAGTTACCTCTAGTGAGGGTTTCAAAAGCGGACCCTATCCTAAAGGGATTGCAGCATCCTTCTGGCTTCTTTTCCTCCTGGAGCTCTTGCAAAAGTATACATTCTCTCAGTGAGAGATACTGGAAAGGGGCTAAAGGGTGCTCATGTCCTGACTTGGCTGTATTCTGTACCCCAAGAGATGATAGAACAGCTTTTAAGGGTCCCTAAGGTGGATCTCCTGGTCACAGTGGTGAAGCACACAACCATTCTGGTGGAAGATGGCACCGAGCTGAAGGAGACTCATGATAGGAAGGTGGAGGAAATCCTCAAGAATGCCTTCACAACTTCGGCCTTGGATATTCAGGCATGGTTGTTTGAGCACTCTTACACTGGATGCAGTAATTGCTGAACAGCCCAGAGGTAGCGAGATTGGAATCTGGAGCATTGATTTGCCAGATGCCCTGTACGACTTGATCATGATTTCTTCTAATGCCCATGGTGGTGGCAGTGGCTGTTAGTGTAGCTAAGTTTAAAAGAGGTTTGGACAAGCTCCTGAAAGAAAAGTCCATAAAGCATTATTAAAGTGGACTGAGATAAACAGTATGGAATCGTCTACCTTTTGAGAATTTAACAGGTACTTGTGACACAGATTTGCCACTGTCAAAAATAGGATACTGGGCTTACTAGACCTTTGGTCTGACCCATTATGGCATAGCTTATGTTCTGTCTTCTATTAGTAAGACCACTGTTTCTGTCTACCCACATTAAGAGATCAATGGTTAATGGTACAGGCAAATTACCCAGACACCAAGTCGCAGCTATAGAACAGAATGGGAAGGGAGACTTGAACCAGCAACATACTAGAGAGTAGAGTGAGGAATGGTTCCTGTTGGAGTAGTGCATGCTCAGGGCGGGGTCCTGACAGGGCTGAAATGGCAAACATTAGATATCCTTTCACTTACTGGCTGTGTGCTTTCGCCTGTGCTGTCAGTCATATGACACAAGCTGAACATGATCCCAAAAGAAATAAGGATTCTATGAGATTTGAGACGGTATCCTGGAATTGAAAGGGAACAAACACCTCTGGGAACTGGTCTATGGGAGTCAAAAATGAAGGGAATGTTTTTATCCAAACTTTGAAGCAGTCCATGATGGCACTGGGATCCAGGAAGCAGAGTCCATAGATTAGGAGCCAAAGAGTTTGAGTGTTGCATAGCTGAAATTTAGCTCAACTTAAATCTGCACCAAAACCTATGCACTAATTCTGGCACATACTTGTTTATAAACTTGTTCATAGTGCTAAGATCTTGAGTTTCCTCAAGGAATACGTTGGGGGTCGGGTCTTGGGTTCACAGGGGTGCCAATGTTAATCAGTCCATCTATTAATCTGTTACCAGTCTGTAACCGGGTAGTCAGACCCGGCGCTCCCTCCTTTCTTTTCAACCCTTAGCTCCCCCTTTCAACCCGCACCCCCTTTTCTAGACATTCCCCATTTCATTTTCACAGATTACACAGACTCCAAGTATGGTGACAACTGGTCGCAGCTTTATTTTATCAAATTTCAAAACAACAACAGTAACAATGATCTCAAGCCAGCCCCCCCCCCCCAGCGGAGCATTTCGTCACCAGCCATGCTACTAGCAAAGCGACCTTGCTTCCGCTCTAGCCAAGCTCACACCACCGGCAACGTTTCCGACTACCCCTATCCGACTTCGCCATATTACTAGCAAAAGTCTTCCAGGGGCAGTCCGGGCCGAGGGCACCCCGCCCTCGTCCCGAGTCGCCAAAGGCTCCGGACCCCGGAAACCTCCGGGATCCCGCCTCGCTCCCCCCCCCAGCTGCGACACCCCGACTCCAGCCCCATCACAAAAAGGCTGGGTGGGCGGGTGGGCTGCCGAGCCTCCCGCCAGACGACCTGTGCTCCGACGCGATAACGCACTCCGGAGCACATGGTCGCCTGCCCTCCGATTGGCTCCGCTGGCTTGCTTCTCCCAGCGGAGCCAATCAATTCAAAGAATGCGCCCCGTGCACGGCCCAGCCGCCGCCGTGCACGAGCAGGGTCCCGCGCCGGGCAGAGCACCCGGTTACGGGCAGGCGCCGGGACCCTGCCCGCGCCTTTTTACTAACCGGGTAGTCAGACCCGGCGCTCCCTCCTTTCTTTTCAACCCTTAGCTCCCCCTTTCAACCCGCACCCCCTTTTCTAGACATTCCCCATTTCATTTTCACAGATTACACAGACTCCAAGTATGGTGACAACTGGTCGCAGCTTTATTTTATCAAATTTCAAAACAACAACAGTAACAATGATCTCAAAACCCCCCCCCCCCCCCACCAGCGGAGCATTGCGTCACCAGCCATGCTACTAGCAAAGCGACCTTGCTTCCGCTCTAGCCAAGCTCACACCACCGGCAACGTTCCGACTACCCCTATCCGACTTCGCCATATTACTAGCAAAAGTCTTCCAGGGGCAGTCCGGGCCGAGGGCACCCCGCCCTCGTCCCGAGTCGCCAAAGGCTCCGGACCCCGGAAACCTCCGGGATCCCGCCACCGGCACAGGCCTAACCATACCTGTGCCGCCCCCCCCCCAAAGGAAAACCTACCGGCAGCTGCGATCAGTGTGTCACACCTCGAAAACTCTTTCCAACACCTCTTGCCAGTCATTTAAGAGCAAGTCCATACCTACTGGCGAGAGGTGCACCCCATCCGCCCGAAACAACCCGGGACAGGCCACATCAACCCAGGGATGCTGCACCTGCCAGCCCCCCTGCTCACAAACCCATCTTCCAAGTTGCCTATTAATCTTGGTCAAACCTCGGGACCACCTGCGCTGGCCCCAGGCAGAAGGTCTCGGGATAATGTCTGACCAAATTAACTCCACTCCATGCAACAAACTGAGTAGAGTCTTCAAGTCCTTTTTCACCGCCCGTATCAGCTGCTTGCAGGACCACTCCGACAAATCGTTGCCCCCAAGATGGACGAGGACGATCGCTGGCTGTCCACGAACCCGCAGATGATGCCTCAGCAAAGGGAGCATCTGAGACCACCGCAGCCCCCGCTCACCCAGCCATGAAATCGCCAGCCGCGCCAGGTCCACTCCTAAATTCGCCCCGATAGGCCGCACAGCCGCTCTCTGCCCCGCCCAGTAGACAAAGGAGTGTCCCAGCATCCAGCAGCTTTTTGTAGCCTGCCCCACACCTGCAACAGAAAGTAAAAACATTAGTACCCCCCCCCCAACCCGCACGGCCTCTCATAGCCGCACATAACCCCGGAACGCTTTCGACCGCCATCGGCCAATAAGCTGAATCTCTTCCCGCGACAGACCCGCCGCTGCCGCACTAGTGGCTGCTCCGATACGAAACGAGTGTGCCGAAAACAACGCCGGATCGGTGCCTATCCCCCGCAGCGCCATGCGTAGCACCGCCGCCACCTGATACCTGGTCACGGGTGCAGAATTCTCATGCACGAACAGCCCTTCGCTACCCCTCGGGCGCACACCCAAGTAGTTCTCGAGGGCCGCCACTGGACACGTTATTCCCCCAATCCTTCCCAGTACCACCCACAAACCCCTTCCTGTTTGATCGGTTTTGGACTTAGCCAACAGCACGCGAATGCTCCCCGACTCACGCCACACGTGCTGCAACCGCAAAGAATGACCCAGCCCTGCCTTAACCGAAGCCACCGCCAGTTCACCAACCCGAAATGCCCCAAAAAACGCCAAACAAAAAACTGCCCGAAAGAGGACTGCCTCATATGGAGAGGACGCCACCCCCGGCAACCCTCGACACAAACGCTGCAACAAGCAATGGGATATTGGAAGACGGCGGTCCCTCTGCGGCGGTAGTTCCCGCTCCCACCCATGCAGTAACCGCCGTGCCAGCCTCCCCCGCAATGCGCTCTGCCAACCTACTGCCCTGGCAAAAAACTCAAACCCCGCCAGCTGCCCCCGCACCACCGATCTCGACAACCCCCGCGACTTCGCCCAGCCAACATACATGCCCAGCATATGCTCCGACACCGCACTTCCCACACACCCCGTGCCACACAGATACTCCCACACACTCTCACATCCCCGCCGGTATGTGTCCCACGTGCGCTCAACCACCGAATTCTTCAAGAGGCGCTTCATCTCGGCGGGCCACAACTCCACAAGCTCCACAGGACCCGGAGCCCTTCCTCGTCCGCCTCCGGTGCCAACTGCCGGAAACGCTCCAACTGTAAACGAGAAAGAGCATCAGCGATGTCATTAGCACGCCCCGGAATATGACGGGCTCGCAAATCCACATTTAAACGCAAACAAGCTAGTATCACTTGACGCATTAAGGCCGCAACCGAAAGGCAGCGTGGAGTATACCGGTTCACCACCGCCACCACCGCCTCGTTATCGCACCACCACACCACCCTACGGTTAGCCAATCTATCCGGCCACAATGAAAGGGCCACTAAAATAGGAAACAACTCGAGAAAAGTAATATTCCGCAACAGCCCCTCGACCGCCCACTCCCGAGGCCAACTGTCCGCACACCAAGCCCCGTTGAAATATATCCCCAGACCCACACCCCCTGCCGCATCAGAATACAACTGCAAATCGTGGCTGGATACCTCTGCCTCCCGCAAGACCGAAATGCCATTAAAGTCCCGCAAAAACAAATCCCAAATCCGCAAATCCTCCCTCATAACCGCAGAGACTCGAATACGATGGTGAGGCTTCCGTACCCCAGCCGTCGCCGCCTCCAGACTCCGGAGGAAAACCCTTCCCATGGGAACGACCTTACAAGCGAAGTTGAGGGATCCAATTAATGCCTGCAGCTCCCGCAAATTCAACTTAGAAGATGCCAGTGTATTAGCCACCAGTACTCTCAATTTCTTCACCTTCTCAGCCGGCAATCTCGCCTCCAAACTCTGGGAATCCAACTCCACCCCCAAAAAGGACAACGTCGTCGTCGGGCCTAATGTCTTGCTTTCCGCCAAGGGCACTCCTAACTCGCTCGCTAAACGCATGAAGCCCGCCAACAGCTCCCCACACCCCGCCGACCCTGCCGCCCCTACAAACAAAAAATCATCCAAATAATGGACCACCTCCCCCCTACCGACTCGAGATACCACTAGCCAGTGCAAGAATGAGCTAAACTTCTCGAAGTACGCACAGGATACCGAACAGCCCATGGGCATACATTTGTCAAAATAAAAATCCCCCTCGAACTGGAAGCCCAACAACCTGAAGGAAGCTGGGTGAACCGGCAACAAGCGAAACGCTGACTCAATATCAACCTTCGCCATCAACGCCCCGCGTCCCGCTCTCTTGACTAAGTCCGCCGCCTTGTCGAACGACTCATAACGAACCGTGCACAACTCTTGCGGAATCGCGTCATTAACCGAATAGCCGACCGGGGCAGACAGATTGTGAATAATCCGAAACTTCCCGGGCTCCTTCTTCGGAATAATGCCCAATGGCGATACAACAAAATCCGCGAATGGCGGATGCCTAAAGGGCCCCGCAATTCTACCCAACCGCAGTTCCTCTGTTAGTTTCTCCCGCACTATATCCCCCCAGCGCCGCACACTGGGAGAGTTCCGTGTCGAAGACCCATAAACCACCCCTTCTACCGGAACCACAAAACCCAAACTAAAACCCCATTGCAAAACCAACCTATCCCGCCTTCGCGGATAATCCAGCAACCACCGGCATAAAAGCGGAACCTCAATCGGGGAAGGCGCAATCTCAAAGGCAGGCCCCTTACTTGAGCCCCGCCGCTGGAGGGGCACCAGGCACCTTTTTTGCACATTTTGCGGCCGAATGTGGACCCCCACAGACCGAACAAGCGTGGCGGAATTTACAGTCCGGGAAGGGACACATGGACCGATTAAATCTCCAGCAGACATCGCCTCCCGTCCCAAGAGTCGACTTGGCCGGCCCCGCGGCGAGCCCTCCCCGAAAGGACCGCGGAGCCCCCCCAACCGCTACTGTCCCTCCTTTTCCCCCACCACCCCCACCACTCCCGCTTTTTACCGACATTTGCGTTAGCCACAGGTTAATATCTTGGGTACCCCAAGTCAACAACTTATTCTCCTCCATCTTATCTCGAAACTTCTCATCATAATTCAACCACGACCATCCGTCGTGCATCTGAGAAGCCTCGAGAATCGAATCGGCATAGGACAACAACAGCCCATACTGGTGAGGAAAATGATGACCCCACACGCTGGCTAAACGTAAAAACGAGCGCACCCAATTCACTACATTCCGTGACACTTTCCGAAGCCGCCCCGCTTTCTCATCTTCTTTCCGTTTTTTCTTACTGTCCCCGGAACGCTTCCGCCCCTCCAGCAAGCGAAAAATATCAATATATTTCCGCTTGCGGATTTTCCGCCTCAGCTTCTTGGGGACCCCTTCCCACAATTCCGATAACGCCACCATGGACGCGGATCCCCCACCTGCTCTGCCATGAGACCCCCTTTCCAAATCAACCCCGCCCCCCCTCTCGGACCCTTCCGCCGTATCGGACGAATCAGACGACGACGATGAGGTAGACGACGACGAGGCGCGCCGGCGGCGAGACCCATGCCTCTTCTTTCTGCGAGCCTTACGAGACCCCACCTCCCCCGTAACACCCCCATCCGCCGCCCGCAACTCACCTGTCTCGTCCGCGACTTCGCCGACCTCAGCCGAGGGGCGCCCATCGGCGCCAGGCCCCATCGTCCGCTGCCGCTCCTCATTCACAGACGCCTGGACCCCAACTCCCGCGGGCCCCACCTCCGGGTGGAGTTGCGCCCCCATGCTCCTCTCTCCGCTTGACCTGCCCGCTGACAAACCTTCACCTGGGGAAGACATATACGGCACCTGCGAAGACAAAACAGGAAAACCAAAAGAGAGCCCAGGGGCACTCCCCGGGGGCCACGCTCGTGTCCAATCAGACCTGGACGAACCCTGCCCCCCTCCCAACCAGTGCTCCCACCCCACCCGCTGCCCCGACTGCCCGTACCAACCCGTCGGTGGCAGACCCACCCCCGTAGGCCCGAATCCCCCAGCCGGTGACAGCCAACCCCAGCCATCCCCCCCTGCCACCCCAAAACCAGACCGCGGGCCCACCCCCCCTTGGCTCGTAGTGCTTAAGCCCCAGCTCTGCCCCTGCTCTTGAGCAACATTAGACCCCCCCACTCCCCCACAGTGCTCCATCGCCACTACATTGTCTGGCCCAGCACCTATTGAGGCTAATGCCTGTCCCCTCGGCTCAGCACCTACACTCTGCCCGGCACCACCATCACCGGGGCCCTCCACCGGCCTACTTCCCCTCTGCCCCCTCCCAGAACCCCGTGCACCTCGAACCCCCCTTTTTGAACCCCCCCCCGCCGACCCGGCCCCAGACCGCAGTGCTTTCCCCAACCCCCGGCCTCTCTGCCCGCCGGCCTGCTTCCCCTTGTCCACCCTGCCCCCCCCCTTTTTTGCTGGCTGCTTCCCCGCCATAGCTCCCCCGGGCAGAAACAAAGTTCCTGCACACACTCACCACCCACTGCGGCGACAGCTGAGGCTCACGCGTATAGCGTTTGTTTGTTTTTTTAGTAGCCGTCGCCCTCGCGCCGCAGCTCCGGCTTGATCCCCGCTCCTCAGATCACCCCTCCCCCCCCCAAACCGTCCCGGACAATGCCTGCAGGCTGCCAAGCACCGCAACGGCTTCCCCGAACTCAAGCCCTTTCCCACTCGCCTGGTCCGACCGGGATTGGAGCTCCCGTGCTCCCTGCGCCACGACCTCGATTGGGGCTGATTCCTGCCCCCCAACAAAAGCCTTCCACGCCCGGGACAACGCCGCTTCCAGGTCCTCTCCTGCCGAGCCTCCCGCCAGACGACCTGTGCTCCGACGCGATAACGCACTCCGGAGCACATGGTCGCCTGCCCTCCGATTGGCTCCGCTGGCTTGCTTCTCCCAGCGGAGCCAATCAATTCAAAGAATGCGCCCCGTGCACGGCCCAGCCGCCGCCGTGCACGAGCAGGGTCCCGCGCCGGGCAGAGCACCCGGTTACGGGCAGGCGCCGGGACCCTGCCCGCGCCTTTTTACATTGAGCAGTGAGTAGAGAGAAGCATTACTGTAACTAGCAAGGAGGAGCACATGCCTGCAATAAGGCTTTTGTGCACAACCATTGCCTCAAAGCCAAGTGCTGCTCTCTTCTGGCCGCTCTTTTGACAATCACCCTCACCTCTTAAAGAGTTGCTGTTCAGTGTTTCCGGGAGTCATTCACATTTAAAATAAGGATAAAGAGTTCTATAGTAACTAGCGATCCTAGGTCAATAATCCTATATATGAAAAGTGTTGCTTAGGAGCAGTCCTCCTATGTGGATCGCATGCAACCCATTTGAAATGAGGAAGAGTTTCTGTGAAGAAATGGAGCTTTTTTTATTGAACCAATATAAGTCAGGTGCAAACAGCACGGATCTCAAGACATCATGTTTAATTAACTACAGTAGCAGCTCTGTTTCATATAACTGTACATTCCACCAATGTGTGTGGAATTAGGAAAAAAATCTCTGGCAATCAGAAGATAGGAAATGCCTATGTATAGTCTGATCAAGAACATTACAGCTGTGAAAGTACAGAACTGATCTACAGAAAAGAGCATTGTGCCTTTAAGAAAAGGGGACAGCCACTGCTAGTGCAAGTCCTTCACTAAACTGTAAATTTAATTAAAGGACAAAAATCAGTGTCCCTCAGATCTCTGCTAAATACCAGCATTAGAACGATACCTTTTTTTTTTTTCTATCTTTGCAGATGAATGCCTCCACAGTTTGAACCCTGGCAATTTTGCTTTCTCCCAGAGCTGGGGGTATGTGTCATGGAGTAGCACAGAGAGGTTTTTATTCCTGAACAAAACCAGAGAAAGAGAATAACAAGGAATGAAGTGGAGGAGCCATCGGAGGCCTCACTTTTCCTATGAACAGCTCCTCTCTGATAACGTGTTCTCTCGTTTTGTCGCTCCCAGCTATGTTTTCTGGCTTTCACATCCAGTTGGCTTTTTACACTGGAACGCTAATGCTGTGATACCAGGCCAGGAAAATATAAGCAGCAATAAAACAAAAGTGAAAAAAGAGGGGGGGGGGGATGGAGAAATAGATGGAGTATAATGAATCGCTTCGGTTTAAGCACTTAATTTTCAGCTTAAAATGTTTTATGAGTAATGATGATTTTAAGAGCAAAAGATGTGCTTCAGTCAAGTATTAATAGTCTTTGCAGAGGTTACACAGACCCTTGGGTACATCAGAAAACTGTCCTCCTACACGAATGAGCATGCAGCTGCAATTTCGCCCCGGGCACACCTACCCAGAGTCACTATCTAATGCATTTTACATTTGCACAGATTAAACACAAAAAGAGCAAGAGAGAAGAACTTTACATTTCTCTGTTCCTTTTTGTACCATCCATCAGCTGACACATGGAAAATGTGGTCTAGGGTTTGTTTGCCTTTAATCTTTAATTAAGAATTCTGTGTCTAGGGTTCTCCATTGTGGCTGTCTTTCGAGTTGACAAATATTGCCAAGGATCATGGTAGTTGAGCACAAGACCTGGAATAATTATGTTACTGAAGGGCTGGGAAGTTTGGAGGCCTAAAAGGGAGGAGGGGGGATTCTTCTGTGGTTTGGCATGTAATTTAAATGATGAATAGTGAAGCATTTAACCCTTTACTTGTCCTAGAGAGCTATTATGAGAGCAGGACTCAGGCTGTTTATGGGATTTTTTTGATGTCGCATATATTTCCCTGAGAATATCTTTTAGTAAGGAGCCTTTCCTGTTTCCAAATCTAGAGCAGATAGTGCTTTCTCCCGCTCTCTCCCTATATATTCTCTCTCTCTCTCTCTCTCTCTGTCTATATGTATATACATGCCTGTACATTGCACACCGGATATTTCCTAGCTTTAGTTTACCTTTTTGTCAGGTGGCAGCTGTGAGGGATCAGTGTTCCCAATGGGTGTATGATACCTTCGGAGAGCACTGAGCTGTCTGCTGAACTAAATGCAGCTGATCTGCTGCTCCACAGAGGCAACAAGTCCTCTCTGTGCTCTCAGATGTTCCCAGCCTGCTAAAGATTAGCTTTTCTCATCCTTTTGGCTTGTAGTAAAGATTTACAATTTCTTTGTCACAAATGAAATAGGACTGTATGATTAGGAATCTACTGAGCTTTTTTTTTTTTTGCAGATCATCATTATTACTATTCACTAAAAAAAAGTGTGGGTAGACCAGGTAATATTAAGGGGTAATTTTATAGCAGGGTGCATGTAAGATATTTCCCAAAATGTACCAATTTTATGCTTACCTATAAAACACAGTAACCCCTCCAGGAATCAAGTCACAGTATTAGATGATTATTAGTCCACTCTTACCCAAAAATGTTTATATAAAAAACATTTAAGAGAAGGAAAACAGACTATTCCTCTTTTTTGGGTTACTATACTGATATGTATGTTTACTTCATAAAGGCATCCCATATTAAAATAAAAAAATATAGCTAAGCTCAAGAAAAGTTCAGATTCAATTCTTACCCATCATTGGTTCAACCACTAACTCTACTCATATAAACCAATCTGGTTGTAGCAATAAATATATATTTTCATTTAAATCAATATTATTCTTTGTTTTAAAAAAAACAGGTTTTTTCCCTGGTTTTCCAAACAAAGCCTCTCACTTTGCAAGCTCATAAGTATCAACAGAAGAGATTACTCAAGTCCCATCGATCATTAAATATTTTCATAAGTTCAACAATTCATCCACTCTATCGCTCATATTTAATATTCAACAAATATCCATCCAACACAATATTGTGTTTCAAATACTATATGCATCAGGGATAGACATCTAAATTTCAGAGATCCCTTTTTAAATATTTTTTCACGCTAACTCATGTACAACCAACTTCATTCTGACAAGACGTCTTTCTGCAATTATAAATAAGATGGCATCAAATATACCTTTTGTCACCTGATGAATCTCCACCAATCACTATTATATGAGAGTCATCCATTCAGTCTCTTGATTAATGCCATATGACTCCATTGATTTCAGTCTATATATATATATACATGCATGTTCTTTCATATTAAGACGCTGTCTATAATCACCCCCTCTCCAAATATGATGCACAATATCAATGACTCTCCAGTCTATATGGGTGATCATATGATCTTTAGCCAGTCAATGATCCACTTCAGAGTCTGTTTGTACTTTATTCAAAATGTGATTTTTATACTCTTTCAAGCGAATGCAAAACTTCCTCTTAGGATGGCCTACATAAATTACAGAGCAAGAACAAATGGTCATGTAGAACACAAACTTAGAACTGCAATCAGTAACAGCTTGGCTAGAGAAAGTCCTTCCATCAGGAGAGGACCAAGATTGTCTAGTCATAGCAAATTAACACAAGTAACAGTAATCACACTTAAAATGTCAAACTCCCTCTTTTTAGTCTCTGAGACTAAAAACTTAGTAGCAGTCTTTAATATTTTGACCACATTTATATACAATTGTGGGAAAGTCTGTAAATATTGAATGCAGTCATAGTATTGGCCAGTGTGCCTTCATAACATTCACAATCTTATATGACGCTGTGGAGTATGGTAGTATACAAACAACCTTGCACCTGTTTATAGATCAGCAACAAATACCATTGGGCATATTTTGCTCTTGTAAATGGCTGAAGAATGACCACCCGGGAATACCCTCGGGAGAGAAATCATTCATGTAATAGATTGGATTCATTTAAAATCATCATCAGAAGAGCATAGTTTCCGTGCTCTAAAAAATTGACTCATAGGGAGACCAGCTCTTAATGAATTGTAGATACTTATTTCTGTCAATCACTTTCTGGAATAAAGTACAAACAGTCTCTATAGTGGATTACTGGCAGGCTAAAGATCAATGATCACTCATTGATATTGTGTGTCATAGTTTGGGCTAGAGTAGAGTATGACCCACACGCAAAGTACATGTACACACTAATATCATCTTCATAGCAGATGCAGATTTATGTAAGAGCATTTATGTTTTACTGGGAGGTCATTGTATGACCCTTTTTAAAAAGCACATAGCTGCTTATGTTGCCTTTACAAAATAAAAACCAAAATCTTTATCTTTATCTTTATTTTTATATTTGATAGACTGCTTAGGCCGAAACATTAAAGCGGTGTACAAAGAAAATAAAAGGTCAACACTGCAAACTACGGAAAAAGAACGACAAAAATTAACAGGAAAGAAAGAGAAAGGATAGCGCAAAAGCAAAAGACAGCAAACAATAATCACAACCCAGCACAGACAGACTCAGCCAACACTGACAAACGGGGGAATAACAGGACCAAGACTCAGCTGGGACAAGACAGCAGCCTATTGTTGTATCAGGGAGGGGAATCTGGGGGAAGGTCAAAGGCTTTTCGAAATAGATAGTGTTTGAAATGTGATCAGTGCTATATACCAAATACAAAATAATTCAAACATATTCAAAACTAGAGTGCATTAATCTTGCTGTTCAATGGATAATCTGATTTAAAACTAAGGTGCCCTTTTACTAACGAGTGTTAGGGTGTTGCATCAAAAGTGCTGAAACTATGATGATCGACCAAAAATATTTAAAAAGGATCACAGAAATTTGGATGTCTATCCCTGATGCATATAGTACTTGAAACAATATTGTGTTGGATGGATATTTGTTGGATATTAAATTTGAGTGATAGAGTGGATGAATTGTTGAACTTATGAAAATATGTAATGATCGATGGGATCGATTAGGTGCAACGGATCTTTATTATAGGAAAAAAAGCCCGGCTCGACCAAGTTTCGGCAATAAGCCTTCTTCAGGGGTCTAAAAATACATTAAAGATATGTATATGTAAAAATATATAAAAATATAAATGAATGTCACATATAAACAAAGACACGTTACCAGATTCCAAATTGTAACAGTGTAAAAATACATATAAGACAGCCTGAAGA
Source organism: Ichthyophis bannanicus (assembly GCA_033557465.1). NCBI lineage: Eukaryota > Metazoa > Chordata > Amphibia > Gymnophiona > Ichthyophiidae > Ichthyophis > Ichthyophis bannanicus. Next base: position 717,849,409 of record CM066036.1, read on the forward strand.
AGGCTCATTGTTGAAACTTTGCTTAGTTGGATTTTTTTTTCTATAATAAAGATCCATTGTAAGGCCTCTGGTCTACCTCCGCTCCTTGTGTGTGTCTATTCCATTTCTGCGGAGCTCTAATTTTCCTTGGGTGTTAGGTGCAACATCACCTCGTTAACTTTCAGAGTTGTTGAAAGCATTTCCCCAGCAGTTAACACAGAGCAATTCCCCCTTAATGCAGGCTGCATTAACGCAGATGCACTTAGCTACATCTATTGAGGTGGTGTTAGTTGAACCCGTGTTAATGCATTTAGTCTGTGGTGTGAACCCAGTGCTAACTGTGCTGAGCTCACCCACCCACTATCTGCCTCTAACCTGCCCACTCCCAACCCTAACAGAGGTTGCACAGTTCACATGGGAATCATCCTGCGCTATCATGGCCCTGTCCTAGCTGGCAATGTGTGTCTCAGCATGCCTTCAACCCACACCAGAACATGCACTGACAGCTAGTGCCCATTAGTTAAAGACCCTTTAAGTATTAAGGCAGCATGGGTTTGTCATTACATGCAGTATAGACATTTGTGCATTTTAAAGTGGGTCCTTTTGCATGAAATCTACCCTATTCAAAAAGAAAAGAGGCAGATGTTGAGATATGCCTTTTGATTGTAAGCCTTGAAAAAGTGGCTACTATGATGCTTTTGCTTTGATGCCTCATAAATTTAAAATATTTAAAATAAACTACCTGGTTGCTTTGAGTATGCATTAGTTTTGAATGTGTTTGAATTATTTCGTATTTGGTATTTCAGCCTTTATAAAATAGACATAAAAGAGATCCCTGTTTGGAATTTTCACATAGATGCATCGCTATAAAATTAGCCCCCCACGTGTCTGCGTTGCTTCTTCGTATGCATGCATATCTTCAGGCCAGAGCTGATGGTAAGGCAGTGAGAATATTTGACTATGTTACTAGAATGCTATGAACCAATGGGAAGCTTGCACATTTCTCAGGAATTAGAGAACCTTTTACTAAAGTGCGGTAGCAGTTTCCCCAGGGTTTAGCATGCACTAACAACCCATGGTAGCTGCTATCACATGCTAAGAGCAGTCATCAAAATAAAAATCCCATGTTGACTGCTCTTAGCACGCCGGGTCTTGATTGGGATGGAGAGTGGGCATGGCAGCATGTGACAGCTAGCACGTAGGACATTTCCATGTTTTGCTGTCATGATTGCCGATAGCACAGCTGCACTTAGCACCAACTCAAGAGGTAGCTACTGGAGGTGCAGCAGCTGGCAGTCCCTTCGCAATTGCAAACCATATGGCCCCAGCACCAAAGTAGTTTACCAAAATGCTATGGCTGTGATTAGCCTGCTACAAATCACTCCTTCAATTGCATCATCCCCCAACCCAATTCCCCAAGTAAACACACAAGGACTTCCACCAAATCAGATTCCCCCCCCCCCACCACAGTTCATAAGTCCTCTTTTAGCCCCTCCTCTTTCCCTGCTGGACAGTAATGAGCAGAGTCCCCTCCATACCAACCCTATTCTCAATTGAAATCCTTCCTATTAAAGATAACACCCCCCCCCCCCAATACCAGACCCCCTAAACCTAAATAATGCCCCTAACCATCCATCTCCCTAATCAACCAACCAACCTCTGGGACTTACCCAGGGGATTCTCTGGTGTCTGGTAGGAGCAGAAGAAGCCCCCCCCCCCACACACACACTCTTATTCTAGCCCAGCTTACTAGACCTAGCAGTAGTCTTGTGCTACTACTGCTAAGAGTCATGGCAGTAGCGTGAGACCACCTCTAGGGGTGAAAGCCATGATTTTGAATACAACTGCAACTGGGGCAGGAGAGGACTGTCCTGGCCTCAGACACCAGAAAATTCCCAGGGTAATTCCCTTGGGTGTGTCAGAGTGGTGGCTAGATTTGGAGAGCGGTCTGCTTTTGGAGGGAGCTCTTCTGTTGGAGGGGCTTTTTGGGGAGCTTTTTCAGGAGGTAATGTGGATCCAAAAAGGGGGTCTGTTACAGAGAGGGGCTCTGCTCATTTCAGTAATGCTATCTAGTAGAGTGTGCTGAAGGGGGGGGGGGTGATGTTTATGACCTCTTTGAGGGGGAATCTGATCGGGAGGAGATCATTGGGATCATGGGCTGCTGTTCCAAGGGTTACAGAGCAGAGATGGCATCCATCTGTCCAAGAAGGGTCGACATGTCCTTCAGTAGCAGGCTGGCTAATCTACTGAAGAGGACTTTAAGCTAGATTCATTGGGGGTGAGTGAAGAAAGCCCCCAGGTAAGTGAAACATTAAATACCTTTATGAAAATGGGTAATAGGAGCAACATATGGAAAGGAGTGTGTAAAAATGCCGTAGCATGGGACATAAGATCCCAGATGTTGAGGCTTTAATGGGAGAGGCTGACTTGGATTTAGTGGCAGTAACAGAGACATGGTTCACAGACAACCATGACTGGGTTGTAACTATACCAGGCTATACTTTATTCAGAAAGGACAGAGTAGGAAGAAGGGGAGGAGGAGTGGCACTATATGTAAAAAGAAATATTAAAGCTATGGAAATACAGGGCTTAAAAGGGAGAGAGGAGGCACTATTTGCATTGGCATGATAGACAGACCTCCCTCACAGGGAGAAGAGGTGGAGAGAGATTTAATAGAAGATATATACTCAGCATTGCCAGGAAAGGGGAAGTGCTACTGAAAGGGGATTTCAATATGCCAGATGTTGATTGGCACATTCCTGCTGCAGTATCATCTAGAAATAAGGAGATTTTGGATTCTCTACAGGAAGTACTATTCAGACAACTTGAAACAGAACCCACATGTGAAGGAAGGGCAAAAGTGGTATTGTCAGACTCAAGGGTGAAGGGGAGGAATTTGTAGAAGCTGATGAGGATAATGCAGAATTGCTTAACAAATATTTCTATTCTGTGTTCACAGATGAAGAACCAGGAGCAGGACCTCATAAAACACCCACAAGCAGGAAAAGAAGTGAGTGGCATCTTGAATGATTTTTAGAAGAGTGTGTTAGTGAGGAATTAGCTAAACTTAAAGTAGACAAAGCAATGGGACCAGATGGGATACACCCTAGAATACTGAGGGAACTTGGGGACGTTCTAGCAGCTCTACTGACCAACCTTTTCTATTTTTTTTTATTTAATTTTTTGCAATTTACAGAAAAAAAATTCACCAAGCAAATACATATATACCATACAAATACATGACAGGGGCAAGAACAATAATCCTCATAGAACGAAAATCAACCATTCGCAAACCCATGTCCCCTATTTATACATTTAGTCCCCAATAAGACAACCTCAATAAGGTTCCAAACGAGAAATAAAAAAGGAAAGAAAAAAAAGGGTAAACCCCATCATCTTATGAGCAAATAATATTTCACATGGCAGCCAATATAGGAGCTAACCCTCACCCCCCTGTTCCCTTGCCTGAAGAAACTATTGCAATTTCTTCTGACCAACCTTTTCAATGCCTCTTTGGAGTCAGGAGTGGTGCCAAAGGACTGGAGAGAGGCACATGTGGTCCCTTTACATCATAGGTGTCAAACTCTGGCCCGCGGGCCAAATTTGGCCCGTAGTGTAATTATATTTGGCCCGCGAGGCTATACCAAATGACTACTAGAGCTAGCCCGCCGGTATTATACAGCGCATTCATTCATCGCTAATACTACAAATCCCATAATGCCTTGCTGTTGTTTTGGCGCGTCAATCAGGACAGGTCCCAGAAACGCCCTCTCCTGTGTGACAGAAGTCATAGCGATCTCAAGCTACAACTGTCACTGTGGAACCCCTTCCCAAAAATGGCAAAAAGAAAGGCAGACAACAGGAACTTTCTGGACAGGTGGGAGACAGAATATTTGTTTACATATGTAAAAGACAGACCTGTTTGTCTGATTTGTGGAGTCAACGTGGCTATAACTAAGGAGTATAACATTCGACGACACTATGAAACAAAACACCATGACAAGTACAAGGACCTGGACATGACTCAAAGGAGCCAGAAAGTGGAGGAGATGAAAAGAAGTTTGGTTTCACAACAGAATATGTTCAAAAAAGCCACATCACAAAGTGAGGCTGCTGTAAAGGCTAGTTATATTGTGGCAGCAGAGATCGCAAAATCAGCCTGGCCCTTTAATGAGGGAGAGTTTGTGAAAAAGTGCATGTTGAAAGTTTGTGACATTGTGTGCCCAGAGAAAAAGCAAGCCTTTTCAAACGTGAGCCTGAGCAGAAACACAGTAGCTGATCGCACATGTGATCTTGCCACCAATCTGTATGACCAGCTTTTGGAAAAGGGAAAAGATTTCGTTGCATTCTCCCTTGCTGTGGATGAGAGCAGCGACGCATCTGATACTGCTCAGCTGTCAGTCTTCATCCGTGGAGTGGACTCAAATATGTGTGTTACGGAGGAGCTATTGGGATTCAAATCAATGCATGGCACAACCACAGGAAAGAAAATTTTTGAGGAGGTTTCCAAATGCGTAACTGAAATACAGCTGCCGTGGGATAAACTCGTGGGATTAACAACAGATGGTGCACCAGCGATGTGCGGTAAAACAAGTGGACTGGTGGGCAGGGTCCGGGAGAAGATGCAGGAAGAGAACTGTGCAGGTGAACTAACTGTTTATCACTGCATCATACATCAGGAATCATTGTGTGGCAAAGCCCTAAAGATGGAACATGTTATGACCACAGTAACACAAGTAGTTAACTTTATAAGAGCCAAAGGTCTGAATCACCGCCAGTTTAAGTCTTTTCTGGAGGAGTGTGGTTCGGAATACGCAGACGTGCCGTATCACACAGAGGTGAGATGGTTAAGCCGAGGAAAAGTACTGAATAGATGTTTTGAGCTGCATGAGGAAATATGTCAGTTTCTGGAAAGCAAAGGGAAGGACACAGCAGAGCTTCGGGAGAAAACGTTTCTGTGTGAGCTGGCCTTTCTGTGTGACATCTCGAGCCATCTCGATGCGCTGAACCTGCAGCTTCAGGGGCGGGGGCGCATCATCACAGACATGTACGCTGCAGTGAGGGCTTTTAAAACTAAACTGTGCCTGTGGGAGAATCAGATGCTGCAAGGAAACCTTGGCCATTTTCCCTGCTGCCAAACCATGAAAACGCAGTTCTTTACCAACTTGTTCCCATGCGCACAGTTTGCTGAAAAACTCAGTGTACTCGGCGCTGAGTTTAGCCGGCGATTTGCCGACTTTGATGTCCAGAAATGTAGGTTTGAACTGCTCAGTAATCCCTTTGCAGTTAATGTGGAAAACGCACCAACCAACCTCCAAATGGAGCTAATTGAACTCCAGTGTAATGACACGCTGAAGTCAAAGTATGATGCTGTGGGCGCCGCCCAGTTTCCACAGTTCATCCCTGACACAATGCCTCAGCTCCGCACCCAAGCTGCTCAGATGCTCTCCATGTTCGGCAGCACTTATCTATGTGAGCAACTTTTCTCCTCGATGAAGATGACCAAAACATCTCACAGGAGACGTCTGACTGATGAACACCTTCGCTCGATACTGAGGATTTCCTCAGCTCAAAGCCTGAGCCCAGACATTGATGAACTATCATCCAAGAAGAGATGCCAGGTATCTGGCTTGGGCACATCAGATTAGATCAGTGTGCAGCAAACTGAGCAATAATTAACGTTTTCTTTATGCACTTTTTCTTGCAAGACATGGGCTTGAATGGTTGATTAATTTTATTATTGTTATTTTATTTTAAAAATTATTATTTATTATTATTTAAATCTTATTTAATAAATGAATGTCATTGATGTTTGTTTTTATTTGAAATTGGTTTTTGCATATCTGAACTATTAAGTTATAAATTGTATAGTAATAAGTGTTGCTTCATATTCAATGTTAAAGCAAATCTTGTTTGGGTCCATATTAAAAGGTTCATTTGTTCAATGCTGGCCCGCGACTTTGTTCAAGTTTTACATTTTGGCCCACTGTGTATTTGAGTTTGACACCCCTGCTTTACATAAAGCAGAAGTAAGGATGTAGTTGAAAACTACAGGTCAGTTAGTCTAGCCTCTGTGGTGAGTAAATTATTAAAAATGTTGCTGAAAGAGAAAATAGTGAGGTTTCTGGAGTCCAACTGATTACCGTATCCGAGGCAGCATGGATTCACCAGAAGCAGGTCTTGTCAGACAAATCTGATTGATTTCTTTGACTGGATGACCAACGAGTTGGACTGAGGGAAGGCCCTAGATATGGTGTATTCAGATTTCAGTAAAGCCTTTGACACCGTTCTGCACAGGTGACTTATAAACAAACTGAACACCCTAGGGATGGACCCTAAAGTTACTGCTTAGGTTAGAAATTGGTTGAGTGGGATGTAGCAAAGGGTACATGTAAATTACCAGTGGTGTGCCCCAAGTATCTGTCCTTGATCCGATTCTTTTTAACATCTTTGTTAGTGATATTGTGGAACGGCTGACAGGTAAGGTTTGCCTCTTTGTGATGATACCAAAATGTTAAAAAATGCAAGGTCATGCATTTGGGCTTCAGCAATCCAAGAGAGCGATATGGTATAGGGTATGAAGTACTTCTGTCCACAAAAGAAGAGCGGGACCTAGTCGTGATTGTTTCTTATTTTATTTATTTATTTATTTAGACAGTTTTGTATACCGCCTTATCCTTCAATCAAAGCGGTCACAACACAATTGGGGGATACATTTAACACGTGGGGATATGAGACACATACGCTAATACTTACAGGGAACATGGGCAGTGGAGGGTTAAGTGGCTTGCCCAAGACCACAAGGAGCATCTGTGGGACTAGAAACCCCAGTCCTTCCAGCCCAAGGTTGCTGTCCTCTAGTGGGATTTGAACCTCCGGCCTGAAGTACCTTGCCCCAACCACTAGGCTACTCCTCCCTCCCTCCTCCCTTATGATCTTAAAGTAGCTAAACAGGTAAAAAAGGTGATGGCAAAAGCTAGAAGAATGCTTGCGTGCATAGGGAGAGGAATGGCCAGCAGAAGAAAGGAGGTGATAATGCCTCTATATAAGTCTTTGGTGCGACCTCATTTGGAGTATTGTGCGCAATTCTGGAGACTGCACCTTTAAAAAGATATAAATAGGTTGGAGTTGCTGCAGAGGGTTGCTACTAAAATGCTTAGTGGTCTTCATTATAAATCATATGAGGACAGACTTATGGAGTTTAATGTGCATACTTTAGAGGAAAGGCGGGATAGAGGTGATTTGACTGAGACATTTAAATACCTCTGTGGCATAAATGCACAGGAGGAGAGCCTCTTTCAATTGAAAGCAAGCTGTACTACGTGCACTGTTCCCTCTAAGCTGTGCGCGTGTGCGCGCGCACACACCTCACCAAGCGAGCGCACATACTTTACAACAGAGCACACAAAAATTACGGCTCTGATTCTGATAGAAAACAACACAGACGTCTTAAAATTTAAAAGTTATGATTGTAATTACTAGAAATTTCCCGCTTCATTTAGTAATCGTCTATTTTCATTTAATTTTATTAAAAATCAATGTGGTGTACATACTGTATTCTGACGTGATGTCAAATTTTAAAGTATATAACTCCGAGTGTCGTTATGTGGCGCACAAAACTTTAACCTTCCTTCAAAAGCTGCACACAGCTGATATTTTATGCGCACACAGCCTACAGAAAATTAGCGGGAACATTGACTACGTGCGGACATAGGATGAGGGTGAAAGGGGATAGACTCAGGAATGATATGCGGAAATATTTCTTTACAGAAAAGAGTGGTGGATCCGTGGAATAGTCTCCCAGTGGAGGTGGTAGAGATGAGGACAGTATCCGAATTCAAAAAAGCATGGGACAAACACAGAGGATCTCTAAAGGAAAAAAGGGGACTATTGTAGTAGTTGATATGGAAGGGCAGACTAGATAGTCCATGTGGTCTTTTTCTGCCGTCATTTTTCTATGTTTCTATTGTTTGTTTATTTGGGGGATCGGTTTGGGGAAGTTCTTGCTTGAGGGAGGATACAATTAGAGGTAGCAGATTAATGTCAGCCATGTCATTTCACCAAACTACTTTGGTGCTGGGGCCATGTTTCCTGCTTCAGAAAGTAGCACAGTTGCTCCCATGGCCTTTGCTTTTTAAGGTGCGGTAAGTGCAAACCCTTACTGCACTTCAGTGAAAGGAGTCCTTATTGTTGAAAATCCTTTTACCAGCAAAGTAAGGTTGATTTCTGTTATTGGCCAGAGTTGTGGAGTTCACTACCTTTGGACCTGAGGAGGGAACAGAGTTGCAGAGAGATCATTTGGATCTCTGGAAGGCCAGAGACTTATCAGCCCCCCTTGTATATGTGTGTGCGCGCGTGCATGTATGTATAGTATATAATATATGGATTGATATTGATATCTAGATATAATTGCTATCTACAACAAATGTAATAGCATAAACATTGTTAAATATATATAAATTTGAAGGTCAGCCTCTGCAAAATTGCTGTGCAGTATAGTGAAATATTGTAAGGTAAGGTGACCAACTAATCGGTCCCCATTTCTGTTTCACACAGTTCAGAGTGCAGTGTCACTGAATACTATGCAACACAGTGGGAATTTTTAGTAAAATTTTATATAGTGCCTTTTGTCTAAACAGGATCCCAGTTTACGTGGAGTTTTTATACTTAAGAAAGATGCATAAAACCAACTCTGGGATGCACAGTCATGCTACCAATGGTGGTGCCTGATTTCTGAAACATAAGGAATGTGCTTTACTAATGCACTGAAAGAAGCCTAATGTAAAGGGAGTTACTGAAACGTTTCTTAAACTAGGTTAAAGCCAGCCATTGCGAACACACAATGGAAACGAAGTTGCCAAACAAATCAGAGCATCTTTTCACTCCATATTAGCAGATTCCATAATGAATACTGATGGTCAACTAGCCAATTATGGTATAAATACCCATTGTTTACAGAAGGTGTTCAGCGAGACTGGAGTACAAAAGAGCATCCTGTTTAAGTAACAGTTTGTACTTCATGCCGTTAGGTCTTCCCCTAAAAAGGTCAGCACCACAGTAGGTAAAGTGCACACACAACATATTTTCTGTGTTGACTTTATAGTTTGCTTTATTTCAATGCACACTTTTGTTTACTTTTTAAAATTTAAATAAATGTCACCATTGTATAATTTCTGTGTTAACAAAGCAGTGAGCAAAATCCCTCTGTATGTTTATAAAATATTATTGTTTAATTCACATAGTTTAGAAATTCCAAATGTTGAAAATAGGAGGGAGGCCAACTACCATCTGTTTATAACTAAGATGCACTGTAAAATGTGTACTTGTATAAAGAGTTTAATCAACTCTACTACAAGGGTATGCGTTCCTGTTGTTAAAAATGACCAGGCAGTGACTACAGTAAATCAGACTGCATGCAATATTGTAAATTTGAATGCCCAGTGTAAAAAGGGTCAACTCATTGTTTATTTCTTTAGACAAAGTCACTGAGAGTACATCCCTAGTATTTTTATTTGTGTGCACAGACTTTGCATCGCTTTAGTCTTGTCAGATTTTGGCTTAATCCAGTTTGGGGTTCAGGAAAGATAAATGTGGTAAGGCCCAAGAAGCAAAGTATCTAGGATTGGCAGGAAGACTTGAAACGGTTCAGAATAAGGCAACCAAAATGATTTGGAGCCTACACCAGAAGACATATGAGTAGAGATTTGAAGACCTAAATATTTATACTTAGAGGAGAAGAGAGACAGGGGAGACATGATGCAGGCATTTAAATAATTAATGAGCAAACATTTTTTGAAGAAGGAGGTAAACTTAAAAGTAACGTCGGGATATATTTTTTTCACCCAAAGAGTAACGGATTCTGGAATGCCGTCTTATGAAGGTGTTAGGGGCAAAACCAGTGAGCGAATTCAAAAAAGCATGGGACAGAGGATTGCTATATAGCAAGAGGATGGTACTGTTACTGCTGCTACCTCCATCTAGGGACTGCCAGCTAGGACAGAGACAATGTCCATAAAAGAGAGAAGGAACCAGCATATAGGGCCTTTGAACCCATGGATGCTCTGAACACACCTGCCCCCCTCCGATGCAGTCTTCCTGTTTGTATGAGGATGGGATGCAGTTGGATTTGCATTGCTGCTGCCGCCGCTGCAGGTCCAGGAAAGATGTGGCAGCTGTGCAGTGGTACAGAGGTGCAGCAGGGATGGAAGGAAGATCAAAAGCGGCCCCTGCAGGGCCTTTTTGGGCAGCACTTTCTACTGCCACCCAAAGTTTGGCACGCTACGTAACTGCCTAGGTCACCTAATGGTAGATTGGCCCTAGGTGTTGCAGGAGGTGAAGAGGGGGGATTGTTTAAGGAGATGCTCTTGTTTATTGCTCGGTTAAGTGACTGGCCAGATGAGAAGAGGGTGGAGCAAAAGCTGGTGAACGTCGTGGAGGTGAGGAGAGGTTAAATGCTTCACAGAACATGAGAAGGAGAAGTAAATGCAATTTCCTCACTCATCTGCCCGAAATCTGTTATGTTGTCTGTCTTGACTAGATTGTAAGCTCAGATGAGCAGGGACTGTGAACGGCATTGTGTATGCCTTGTAGCACTTTACAAATGATCAGTGGTAGCAGTAGTAAATCAGCAATGAAAACATGGGATGTCTGAAGTAATAACAGGGAGTCAAGGTAAGGGGGGGGGCATAAGAACCATGTTGGGTGTGTGAGGGGGGTGCATAGTCATAAGACAGGAGGAGGGGTACAAAAGAGCTGGTGGGATAGGATGGCAATACAGGAGAGAGAGCTGGAGGAGTTGAGCTTTGGGAAGGAAGGGCCAGAGGTAGTATCAGAGTGAGGCTGGGGCAGAGGACGTGATGGAGGGTGTGTGTGAGAAAGCACCAGCAGTGCTAAAGTGGAGGGAAGTAAGGATGATAGTTGGTGATGGTGGCAGAGAGCGGACGGTGTTAGGAGGAGGAGAACCAGAGGGTGCAATGGAGGTAGAGGCGCTGAGAGAGAGGTAGCAGTAGTGATTGGTAGGAGGGTGATCTGAGAGAAAAAGATGATAGGTCTAGTTGAATGAGAGTCAGAAGGAGTGATGAGGAGGGTGTATGACTTAGAGCCAGTGAGGATATTGAAGGGGGAAGGGGATAGTACGCATGGGGATAACTGAGGGTGAGAGTAAGTCAGAGAGAGAGAGGGTGATGAGAAAGGATAGTTGGAAGTAGAGGGAGTCAGACTGGAGAAATGAGAGGTGAATGAAATGGTTGAGAAGGAGTGAGAAATCCAGTGTGGGGAGGATGGGGGTGGTGGGAGAGAGGTGGTGGCTGTGGGACAGAAGGGGAGCAGACATCAGGAGATGGAAAGAGGAGTAACCCAGTGAGGGGAAGTTGGAGAGCTGTGGAGTAGTAGTGTTGGATAGAGAGAAATGGAGAGTGAAATATGAGATGAGATCTATGTGTGTATCTATATTTCACGCACATTATGTATGTTTTTATTGGAATTTAGCTCACACCTTTTCAGTAGTTCAAAGTTAGCTAAATTTAGGTACAATAGGTCAGTGCTCCCCAATCCTGTCCTGGGAACCCCACAGCCAATCAAGATTTCATGATGTTCACAATGAATACAAAGGAATTAAATCTGCACACAATGGAGGCAGCACGTGCAAATCTATTTCATGTATATTCATTGTAGATATCCTGAAAACCTGACCAGCTGTGGAGTGCCCAGGACAAGTTTGTGCAATAGACTTTTCCTTGTCCCTGAAGGGCTTACAATCTAACAACTAGAGTCACTACTGGTCTGCCATTAACACACATACTGCAGTTTTTATTTTATGCAGAGGGGCCAGGTTATTAATAATGTGTGCTAATTCGATAGCACATGTTAGGGACTCTAGTTGTTAAGTTGTTCACTGAGGAGGGTTAAGTGACTTGCCCAAAGTCACAAGGAGAAGCAATGAAATTTGAACCATGGTTTCTCTGGTTCTTATGCCACTGTTTTATTTACTCAAAACCTTTATATTCCACCTATCAAAGTCTCTAGGAAGAATGCAATACATCATTTAAAACAATAAACGCAAGTACATTTACAAACAGTAGACCTATAGTATATTTGACCCAAGGACCAACATGAAAAAAGTGTTTAGTTTTGTTATCTAAAGGCCAAAAGAAAAGTCTGTGGGCCCAGTCAATAGAAAGGTATTCCACGGGAGGGGGGCAGCCAAACATATTCCAGGCAAACTTGCCCAACAGCAAGAACAAATGATGAGCCTTGATCTTATACACAGGTTGATAAGAGTACCACTGCATCTTTCAAATACTTTGGGAGCTCATCATGTAACAATTTAAACCCCATTACAGCGATCTTGTATTTGATCTTCTTCTCAACTAGAAGCCATGGCAGTGACCTGAGACTTGATGTTACATGTTAGCATTGCTTACAGCCTGCAATCACCCATGCAGCAACGTTCTTCCCTAGTTGTAGTGCTTTGATTGCTATAGTGGAGGAAGTCTCAGGAAACAAAAATACTCGTGATAGTGTCTGAAAGTCAACAGTTTTAAGGAAGGATTTTAGTCTGCAGAAAAGCCAAATTTTAGAAAATGTAGATTTTAAAATAAGACAATTTTTAGATAATATTTGGAGAGGGGAATTCCCATGTCTAGGTGAGGACATAGGAGAATTCCTAGAGCATTTTAAAAATGGCTATGCCAAACTAGAAGGATGCTTGGGTGCATACGGAGAGGAATGGCTAGCAGAAAAAAGGAGGTGATAATGCCTCTGTATAAGTCTTTGGTGCGACTTCATTTGGAGTATAGTGTGCAATTCTGGAGACCGCACCTTCAAAAGGATGTGAACAGGATGGAGTCGGTGCAGAGGGTGGCTACTAAAATGATTAGTGGTCTTCATTATAAAGCATATGAGGACAGACTTAAGGATCTTAATATGTACACCTTAGAGGAAAGGCGGGATAGAGGTGATATGATTGAGATGTTTAAATACCTCCGTGGCATAAATGTTCAGGGAGAGAGCCTCTTTCAATTGAAAGCAAGTTCTGCTACGAGGGGACATGGGATGAGGGTGAAGGGAGATAGATTCAGGAGTGATATGCAGAAATATTTCTTTACGGAAAGAGTAGTGGATCCATGGAAAAGTCTCCCAGTGGAGATGGTAGAGATGAGGACAGTAACTGAATTCAAAAAAGCATGGGACCAACACAGAGGATCTCTAAAGGTAAAAAGTGGACTGTTGTAGTTGTTGATATGGAAGGACAGACTAGATAGGCCATGTGGTCTTTTTCTGTCATCATTTTTCTATGTTTCTATAAAGCTCATGTAAAATAGGGTACAGGACTGCATGTATGTCTCTCCACATCCAGCAGAACAGCGATTTTAAAAACTGCACGTGAGGAAGAAAAGGTACAAAAACCCCCGCCAATGCCTCAAAGGAGCTTTTTAAAATTGCTACTCCCATTATGCATGAATGCCCTGAGCCAGAGCTTTTTCCACCCTCCCCCATGGATCCCTCCCTCAGTGACCTCACAGGCCATCTGATCCCTTCCCTGACAGGCAATTCCCCCAAACATCCAATCCTCCTAACAAGCAGACCTCACAACATGAAGACCCCACAGAGCCCCCCCCCCCTCTGCAGATACCCCCCTATCCCTGATCCCCATCCCTGGCCTTATTGGAGGTCCTTCGTATCTAGTGGGTGCAGGAACAATCCCCAGTTGCTCCTGCTTTTATGGTTTCACACAATGGTATGGATGACCCCTAGCAGCAACCTTGAGGTACATCCCATGCGGTTACTGCTAAGGTCACAGGTACCATTTGGAATCATGTGCCTTTAGAGCAGAACCACTTGGGGATCACTTCTGCTCCCACTGGATGTCAGGGTCCACTGGTAAGGATGGGGGGAGTCTGATCAGGGGGCTTGGGGTATTTGTGCCGGGAGGTTGCTTGTGGGGGGATAAGATGCCTTGGCAGTTAAGGGGGATTGGATCTATTGGAGAATCACCTCTTGGGGGAGGTCAGATAGCCTGGGAGGTGATAATGGAAGGGATTGAGGTTGGGGGGGGGGGTTGATTAGGGAAGGGGACAGAACTTGCTATTGACAGCTGCACTTCTAGCAGACACTTATTTGTGCCATTGTAAAATGGGAAATCTGTATCTATATTGTAGGCCTGCCTAAACATTACCTCTGTCCACCTTCACTTTTCCTCCAGGAAATCTAAACATGGTAAGCATCTCTGTGTAATGTAAATACTGCTATTTAGATCGGGGATTTTTAATCTGTGTACTAACAGAGAAGTGTGAATCTGAGATGACACCAAGGTAGCAAACCTCTGATGTAAAGCTCTAACCATAAAACTTCTCTTATTTTCTTCATCTGTAGAATCAAGGCAGTTACAAAAATGTAAATTTTTTAAATTTAATTTCATTTATTAAATTTCTAGCCCACTCATCTAATGATTCTAAGTGGGTTACAATCTTACATTCACAACTTAATGCACAAGATAAATCTACAGCATAAAAGTATATGACGCGTTCTTTTGTTCCCTTTACCCAAAAGCGGAAGTAAGGATGAGGTTGGGAATTACAGGCCAGTTAGTCTGACCTCCATAATGAGCAAATTAATGGACATGCTGCTAAAACAGAGCATTGCGAGGTTTCTGGAGTCCAATGGATTGCAGAGTCTGAGGCAGCATGCAGATCTTCTCAGACAAATCACATTAATTTCTTTGACTGAGTGATCAGAGAGTTGGACCGAGGGAGAGCCTAAATGTGGAGTACTTAGATTTCAGTAGAGCCTTTTGCACCTTTCTGTACAGATGACTTCTATATATTGAATGCCTTAGGGATGGACCCTAAAATGACTGTCTGGGTTAGAAATTGGTTTAGTGGAAGGCAACAAAGGGTATAAGTAAATGGAGCATACTCTGAGGCGAAGGGTGTTACCAGTGGTTTGCTGCAGGGATTTGTGCTGGTTCAAATCTTTTTCATATTTTTGTAAGTGATATTGCAGCAGGGCTGTTGGGTAAGATTTTCCTCTTTGTGGACAATACTAAAATCTGATGTAGATACTCAGGAAGGTATAAATAACATGAGGAGGAATCAAGCAAATCTTGAAGAATGGTCGAGAATTTGTCATCTGAGATTTAACACAAAAAAATTCAGGGTCATGCATTTGGGCTGCAGAAATCCAAGGGAGCAATACAATATAGAGAATGAAGTACTTCAGTCCACAAAGAAGAGCAGGACCTGATGTTGACCATTTCTAATGATCTTAAGGCAGCTGAGCGGGTAGAAAAGGCAACAGTGAAAGCCAGAAGGATGCTTGGGTGCATAGGAGAGGAATGACCAGCAGAAATAAGGAGGTGATAGCGCCTCTGTAGAAGTTTTTGGTGAGACCTCATTTAGAGTATTGTGTGCAATTCAGGAGACCGTGCCGTCAAAAGGATATACAGAGGATGGAGTTGCTGCAGAGGGTGGCTAATAAAATGGTTAGTGGTCTTTGGTTAAGGCATGTGGGGACAGACTTAAAGATCTCAATATGTATACTTTGGAGGCAATGTGGGAGAGAGGCAACATGATAGAGACATTTCTTTACTGAAAGAGTGGTCTCCCAGTGGAGGTAGTAACTGAAGTCAAGAAAGATGGGACAAACACAGAAAATCTGTAAAGGAAACAATGATTGGTATGGAAAGGTAGAATGAATAGGCCATATGATCTTTATCTGCCATCTTGTTTTTATGTTTCTGTTAAGCAAATGCTTTACTAAAAAAAAATAACTGTTCAGTTTTTTTAAAACTTTCTCCCGTCGCTCTCTTCCCATAAAACTGATGGAAACTTCTCACCTACAAGAGCCTCTAACCAAAAATATCCTTGATTACATTGGAACCACTAGTAAATTTTGTTGACTTGACCGCAGCACCTGTGTAGATTCATAAAGCGAAATAAGTACATTTATCTCTCTTCAACTGAGTCCACATTTTGTTTATATCAAACTGAGATACATATTTACGGTATAATACTGGGAGCCGGGGCAAATCCTTTAAAACTGGTGACATATGATCTCTTTTTCTGAGGCCAGAAATAATCCTTGCTACTGCAGTTAGTATGACTTGCAGCAATTTGGTGAAGGCTATTGGTAACCCCAAGTATATCATAATACAATAATCTAGCACAGGAAGTATTAATGTCGGTACTATCGGTCAAAAGTAATCAAGTTCAAGGAAGGTGCATAACCTCAGGATCACTCAGAATTTTATTCACTTGAATATGGAAAAGACAGATCATGTTCAGAACTACTGCCAAAGACTTCACTTCTTTGGAGATTGTATTTATGCTGTTACCCAAATGAAGTGAAGATGGAAACTGATGGTCCTTCTCACAAGAAGTAATCGGGGCTTCCATGTTTGCCGCTTAGAGGGATATTCCACGATTAAAAACGCCTCATGCCCCGATGCTGACCACTTAGCATCAGGGTATGTTGGAGGTGACACCAGTCGCTCACATGGAAGCGGCACTATTGTACCACTGCCCGGTTAGCGACCTGCAAGTAAAGATAGGCGCAGTGGTGCAATTGCACTGCTTCCCGGTTAGCGACTGAAGCTGCCTCTGCTCTACCCTGAAATGCCACCAACACACCCCGATGATAAGCGCTTAGCATCAGGGCGTGAGGCGCCTTTAATCAGGGATATTCAGTAAATATCCCTCTAAGCAGCATTTACATGGCTTACAGGTCTCTAAACTGTGTAAACGCCTTTGAACATCGAGCCCATAACTTTTTACAAAGGTATAGCATATAGATGTTAAAACAGAGAGCAGGGCTGATCCCGGCGGGACATTGACCAATTGCCTACCTTAATCTGCTGTTGACGATTTCCTAGGAATACAGAAAACTTTTAGTACAAGGCCTCTGATTCCAATTCCACTCAGATGACTCGGTGATATTTCAAGTTGCACGTGGCGAATGTCATGGTCAAATTGACAAATAATAAATAAGCTGTATTACATCTATCTAACCCCTTCAGTACTGAATTCAATAATAATGCTAGCAAGGTTTCAATTCTATGATGGACTTGTAAACCATGTTGTGATTCATCTAAAATGCTCTGCATTGAAATAAATATATCTAATAGTATTCACAATGGAGTTCCTGGCCCCCCACCACTGAGGGCAGGCACCCCCCAAGCCCACAGTGACAATGCAGCAAACTAACCTGCCTTAAAGTTGGCTTGCCACACTGTCTCCTCATTGTCAGCCCACTGCTCTCCTCTCCTGGCCAAAGTCTGGCCCATGGAGCAAAGTCAGTGTGGCAAGCTAACTTTAGTTTGCCAGGCTGTCCTGTGTTCCTAGCAGTGAGTGCACCTCCCTGCTGGCTGGCACCCGAGACGTGCCTCACCCACCACCCCGCCCTTGGTACACCACTGAGTATTCGTACTACCTGTTCCAGAAGCTTTGCAAAATATGTAAACTACTGTAGAAATGGGATAGTAATTAGCATAAACAGGTTTAGGTAATGACAACTTCATAGGCATCTTTTACTAAAGTTCTGTAGGACTTTGCACCAACCACAGATTTAAAGCTGCAAAAACCACACTGTAGGTGCAAAGCCTGTGCGATAAATGCAGGGGTGTACCCTGCATTTAGCGCACAGGGCAGTCAAATACTGCACTGGCTCACAAGCTCTGCCATGGCAAGGAACAAGGGCATGCAAACCCAGAGCCAAGCAGGCACCCCCCTTGCTGGTTATATGGTCCTCTGATGATCACTTCCTTCATGCAATCACCTTCCCAACATGTTCCCTTCCTGTGAAATGTCCACCCCCCCACACCCGTGATATCTTCCATCCCCATTGGTACCCCTTTTCGGGACCACCATGGATAGAAAGCCTTCCAGTCATAGATGCCCTGCAAAGGGGCCCACCAATGCCACAATCTAGAAGCTCCCCGAACCTTCCTGGAGTCCAACCAGGTCATCCCTGGTGGTTTGGGGTGATTGGGACAAGATCACATTGTGCTAGTCTTGTGACCCCCTAGTGTTAGTAGTATTGTGACTAGCACAGGGTGATCCCAGTGCCATTATGAAGACCCAAGCTGGGCAGAAGCGGAGAAAGACCATACCTGCCCCAATCATCCCTAGACTACCAGGCATGACCTGGTTGGATCCTGGGTTGGTTGTAGGGGTTGAGGCTGTAGAATGTGGCATTTGTGGGCCGCTTTGCAGGGCCTCTCCGGCTGGAATGCTTTCTGGCCATGGTGATTTGAAAAAGGGTACCGAAAAAGAGGGGACACGTTCAGAGTGACCACGAGAGGGTTTCAATCATTGAGTGGCCTCATCACCCATGGGGCACTGGCTGTGGCTGCGCTACTGGGCTGCCAGTGGTACAGCTATACTTATTGCCACCTCTTGGGTGGCAGAGTCCTCTTGGGTGGCAGAGTCCAGCCGCGCTATTGACAGTCACGAGAGCTAGCTTGCAGAAGTGTGGAGCGTGCTAGCTGTGATTGGCCAATACCCCATCTTGGTGCTACGATACTGCCCCCATCCCACCCTCCTTCGGCAAGTGCAGATGGTGCAGTTTTTTGACAGCGCTGTCTGCATTTGCCCAGTGGTAGTTGTTACTGCAGGGGTTTACCTATGCTAAACTCACAGTAACCACTTACCGCACCTCAGTACAAGACCCCCTTAATTAAGAGCCACACTGAAGCGCTTTTTCAAAGAAACTGAAATCTCTGCATTCCTTAGGGGCAAATGAACTAATTCCTTCAGTAAAGTGCAACAGTATTCTAGCTACAAGTACTGTTGCTTTATCAAGAACACAAGTCATGTTCCACATACACTGGATAATAGAAACTATATTGTGGCACTATCAACAAATGAAAAAGACTGCCACAAAGGTTAAATTTAGCTAGCAGTGCATAAGTGTGCACCCTATTATTACCCATCATGCAGTTAAATTTTCCATCAAAATTCTATAAAAAGTAGCTAAACCTTCAGCTGAAGGGATTTTGTCGTCATCATTGGCTGGTGATTCTCTGAATGATTTTTGCACGTGTAAATAATTGTGCTTGTTTTCAACAAAGCTTTTTGTATTCTCTTTAATGAGAATCTCTTCTTCACAGCATCCACTGCAATCTAGCAATCCCCTATCTTGCTTAGGTAATGTAGTTTATATCTACCTTTGTGTCGTTTTTTTTCCAATTGGCTTAACTAGGGAAATATAATAGAGGTCTATAAAATTATGAGTGGAGTGGAATTGGTAAGCATAGATTGGTTGTTTACTCCTTCAAAAAGTAGAAAACCTAGGGGACATGCAAAGAAGCTACAATGTAGCACATTTAAGTCTAAATTTTTGCACTCATTGCACAACCAAACCCTGGAATTCACTACCAGAGGATGTAGCAAAAGCTGATAGTGTAGCTGGGTTTCATACTAGAAGCCCCAAAAGGCATTTTACCTAGAAACCCCAAAGTGCGTCAAATGACGCATTATCACGACAACTGCGTTTATCATGAAATGCAGATGTGAATTAATTTGAAGTTACTTATTTGTTAAATACGTGCAGTATGTGACATCATTACATGGCATCATCGTGTGTTTATTGTTTTGTAATGTCGGAGTAAAACTGTAAACGGTGATTGATTTAAAACCGAAATTTACTCTGTTACACGGGTATGTACAATGTTGTGACTTCCGAACATGCCCTAGAACAGGCTGACACTCCAGAACTTTTAGCATATCGCTTCCTCCCTGAAATTTTATTCATTTTTTTTCTACGATTCTATTTACAGAATGCCGAGACCACGTAAGAAGACAGCAGTGCCTAGATGTGCTGGTGCAAAATCAGATTCAAACGTTGACCTACTGTACATGTTACAGGTTGTACAGGTGTACATGCTTATCCTGATCATTCATTAACTGACATGGACTTTGCAGTTACTTTTGAATTTGCAGTTACTTTTACATTTAGTTAACACTGTTCTTATGTTAGTCGTTGTATGAAACTTGTGAAAACCACTCAATTTTCTTGGCTGTGTCAATTGCCGTACTTTGGGGCTTCTAGGTATAAATTCATTTTCCTGCTAGGTGGCGCATCTGTCATTAATTTTCGATGCACATATTTGAACATCTTGACCTCGCTAACAAAGTCATGGAACATAACTGACATGGTTCTAGCAGTGGCACTGGTATACAACTTCGAAGATGCATTTGCGTCAATTGACTTACTTTGGGGCTTCTAGGTATAAATTCATTTTCCCACTAGGTGGTGCAACTGCCATAAATTTTCGATGCACATATTTGAACATCTTGACCTCGCTAAAAGTCATGGAACATAACTGACATGGTTCTAGCAGTGGCACTGGTATACAACTTCGAAGTAGCATTTGTGTCAGTTGACGCACTTTGGGGTTTCTAGTGTTAAAAGAGGTTTGGACAATATCCTAGAGATCAAATCCATAAACCATTATTAAAGTGGACTGGGGAAATCTTCTTACCCCTGGGACAAGCAGCATGGAATCTGTCTACCTTTTGAGAATTTGTCAGGTACTTGTGACAAAGATTGGCCACTGTTGAAAACAGACTACTAGGCTTGATGGGCCTTTGGTCTGATCCATTGTGGCATATCTTATGTTCTAACAGTTGCTTAAGCTGTCTCAATTATTATACCATCTGGCCATATGAATCAAATTCCATACTGGTAAAATACATATATTAGTGCTATATTGCACTATCTCTTGATTCCAAAGATCTACTAAACGATCCATGTTTTGAGCCATAGCAACAGAGTCCTTATACTGCCACTTGGTATCAAAAGCTTCAAAGATCTTATGCCATATTTGGTGATTAGGTTGAGCTTTTCACACTGGTGGAGAAATGTATAACATAAATTACACCAGACAGTGATCTGTTCTTGGCACAAAAGAATAGGTCACTATTTGTCCATCTGCATAATGTCTGTTTGCCTCAGGAATAAACAGCAAATTGATAGTTTGCCCTATAGCACATGTAGGAAAGGTCAATAACCAACAAAACTCTAATGCCATCATGACATTCTTAAATTCTAAATGTAAAGGTGTCAGGTTCGTCATATGGTAATGAATGTTAAAACCTCCCTTTATAAGCACTGTGGGGAAATCTAGGTCAGGAGCCAATAGCCATTCTGCAAATAGCAATGCATTTTCTGAAACAGTGTAGTGAGATATAAACCAAACATACTGAAAAAATATCACGCTGAAGAAGCAGAAGTTCAGTAAAGCAGATATTAAATGAAGATATCTTCTTCATATTCAACTGGACTTTTGTATATCTATATGCTGCTGCATAGTTATATAAAAACAAATGCATGGAATGTAGGGATATTCATTTGTTAGCAATCATTTGGTTTGTTAGCATGCCTGAAAGCACATAGGGGCATGATTACTAAGGTGCTAAGGGTTTGCACTTAGCATGCATTTAGAGCTAAAAATAATGTACGGTAAGTGCATTGGCCCCAAGCTAATTGTTGGGATATGCCCAGCATATCCCTTCGAAGTTACTGCACTAAAGTGTAACTCGCCACCTAAAACTGCATTTGCGGTTAATGTTGGTGCACTTAATGCTGCCTATTGAGGTGCACCTACGTAACTGCAACATTGACAATTATCATCCCGGGCTCGCTGCAATGTGCAGTCATTGCTCACTCTCTGCTCCATCACGCGCTGGTCAGTTAGCATGGGGATTTTAGCAGCTGGTAGCAGTGCATGCCGAACCTGCAGTAAACATTAGCACACCTCAGTGAACACAGAAACAGTTTAAAGCATGTTAACAAGTTGATTCAGTTCTGTTGTTTTTTTTTATTTATAGATTTTTCTAGATACCTCCAAGTATAACGCTTGTTCAGAATAAAGTATATCCGTAACAATATACCATCAAAAGTCAAGATACTTTGAAGGAAACAAGATATTAAAGGATTGCTTCTTTTGTAGTCCAATATCCCAAAAAAATGTTGAGGCATAGAAAAAAAACACTTCTCAAACTCAGAAAAAGAAATGGGTAGCAGCTTGCTAGAGGAAATGCTAAAAATAATGTCATCTAATTTAGGCCACAGATACCGTAGCCAGAGAAGAGCATGCATCTTCAGCAACTATAGAAACCTTGTCACTAAGAAAAACTGGGGTCAGTAGTCTACAGAATCTTGCCTGATCTTAACTTGTATTAAAAAAATGTTTTCAATTCCATCTGTAGGTGTGTGAAAGTCCCACACAGGGAAGGAACTAAAACAAGGCACCTGGAGATTTACCCCACCATGTTTTACAGGATACTTCCGATACTGCTTTACAGGGCTAAGATTAGAGTGGTCACATTCCAAGGGCATGTTCCCTGCTGCTTGCTTGGAGTACAAAAATACCTTGTTCAGCACTGGTTCCAAAGATACGGGAGACAGCAGCTTTGATAGATCAAGTGTGAGTAGACAGGGAGCATGAAATACTGGTGGTGTAAGAGGAAGAAGAAACTGAAGGGAGAAATCAAGGAAAATTAAATGAAAGAGAAAAATGGATGTCAAGGTGATAAACGCAGAAAAGAGAGGAAAACTCGGATATAAAGGAGAGTGTGGAAAAGGAGTTAGGAGAAGACAGACAGAGGAAGTCATAAAAAAAGTCCAAGACCAATGAAAGAATCAATAAATAAAAATCCCCAGATGACAAAGGTAGAAAAACAGATTAGGGGGAAAATTCAAAGGCGATCTCCAGAGGTTCCTGCCCTGTTGCTAGCCTGGGTTCAAAAGGGCAACTGTGACTTCTTTAAGCATTCTCACAGCGGCATGCCCATCTTTGACAGCTTGGCCCCCGGCGGTAATACCTGCAGACCATGTCAATGTCGCTGACCAGGATATTCAGTGGCACTTACCAGGTTAGTATCACTGAATATTGCCTCCCAAGCCATCTAACCACCCCGATGCTAACTGGCTAGTGTGGGCATTCCGGGGTGCAGTGGCAGCGGGGTTGGCAATATTAGTTAGCTCGTCAGCGGCAATCAGCTAACTAAACTGCCTAAAGTTAGGATAGCGAAAAGGCTGTCCTAGCGTTAGGCGGTTTGGGTATCCAGCCAGAGGCTGAATATCGCAGCTAGTGCTATCCAGACAAACCGGATATTCAGTGCCACTATGACACCGTCACTTAATATCTGGACATAAATTAAAGTGGTGACGACCAGCCGCTTTACCAGCTTTCACCACTGCCGCCGAATATGCCTTCTATTGTATTTCCAATTTACTGATTCAAATATGTAATATAGCAATCTAATATCAGTATGTTTCCTGAGGTACTGATCATTTATTGTATTCTGTTCACAAGTCACCTGTATCAAGAAAATGCTTCCGGAGGTATGCAAGATTAAGCAAAAGATATAGTGAACATCAAATAACACAAACTAAAACAATATAAAACCTGTCCACTGTGGGCCCGATATTCATTTGCAAGGGCTATGTGTCTCTAGGGGCATAGCTGTTGCCACTGACCTTTAACCCCGGATATTCAATGCTGGGATCATATGCGGCTCCGGCATTGCTTATCTGGGGTTGCTGCACAGCCAAAGACACTGCAGAAGCTAATCGGGCGGCTTTGATATTGCACCACTGCTTGGTTACCTCCCACAGGTAAAGATAGGCCAGCTTTTACCGCTCTATCTTTACCTGCGGGTAGCTAACTGGGCAGCGGTGCAATACCGCCACTGCTGATTAGCGACTGGGTGCTGCCTCTGCTTCACCCCTGAACGCCCCCCAAAACACCCCGATGTTAAGCGCTAGCATCAGGATGTGTAACAGCATTAATCAGGGATATGTAGTGGCCACTAACCGTGTTAGTGCCGTTGAATATCCCTCTAAGCAGCATTTACACGGTTTACAAGTCTATAAACCGTGTAAATGCCTTTGAATATCAGGCCCTCCATCATGTTGCTGCAAAACTAAATCGAGACCCAACACACAGTCCTATTTCAAGGATATTACAGTCATTATATTTAGGGGCTTGTTTACGCAAGTGTGTTAAGTATTTAGCCTATACAGTAAATTAATATGCGCTATTAGAATAGTTGCTGATTTGCATGCTCACTGCATGTCGTGTTGTGGGGTGGGACCTGGTGCCTTATAGGCAGAGAATAGGCATGGAATGCACATTGAATTAACATATGGCACTTTACTGTGTGCAAATTTCACAGCCGCCAAGAATCCTATCAACAAGCAATTATCTTGGCCTGCTATGGAAAAAAGCCTTGATTGCCCACCATTTGCATCCTGATCTTCCTCCCAGCTCCTCCTTCCTCCTCAGTGAGGCTCTTGATCCCCCTCTCACCTCCTTGACGAGTCTCCTGACCTTCTGCCTACCCCTCAATCTCTGCCTGGCACTTAGTGAAGATGTGTCCAGTGAGTCAGTATGGAAAAACAGGGTCAGTATTCTTTGAGCAAAAAATGATTTCTAGAGACCTTTACAAAGAGGCCGTCTAGATTGAGGGCAAGAGACCTGTGAAATTGTTTTAAATGGGTATTAAAGCCAAGTGGCAAATCAAAGGGCCATTTTGAAAGACTCTCTCTATCCAAGCAAGGGCTGTGTGAATCACCCAGGAAATTGGTTACAGATTACCTAGGAAATACAGGCATAAATAGTTCAACCAGAGCTCTGTGATTCCCAGTCTTGATGGACTACAAAAAGGGACTGCTACTTCTAGAGAGAAATCTGCAATTGTAAGTAATTACATCTGGGAATTGTTCTCAATCTTAATGAAAAAGGCATTCTTTAGATTAAAGCTGATTAATCTGGGAATCCAGTGTATTTGTTAAATCAGTCAGGGCCTAATATCAGCAAAGAGCTTTTAGTTAAACTGAAAGCTACCTGTTGAGTTTTTAATTTAAGTTTAAAACCCAGCAGAGAGCTTCTAGTTTAAATTTAATACTCAGTCAGGGATTAGCAACAGCAAAGAGCTTTCAGTTTAAATTTAAAACACAGCAGAGAGATCTCTGCTTAAATTTAAGAACATAAGAATATAAGATATGCCATACTGGGTCAGACCAAGGTCCATCAAGCCCAGTATCCTGTTTCCAACAGTGGCCAATCTAGGTCATATGTGCCTAGCAGTTTCCCCAAAAGACACAGGTTCCACAATGCTTGTATTGGGTCAAGAGGTAATATTCTGGGTCCCTTTTAATAATGGTTTATGGACCTTTCCTCCAGGAACTTGTCCAAACCTTTTTTAAACCCAGCTACACTAACAGCTTTTATTACATCCTCAAGTAACAAATTCCAGAGTTTGATTACACGATGAGTGAAAAAATATTTTCTCTTATTAGTCTTAAATAGTTTACCCTGTAGCTTCATTGCATGTCCCCTAGCATTCCTATATTCTGACAAAGTGAAGAAATGATCTACATTTACCCGTTCCACTCCATTCATTAATTTATAGACTTCTATCATATCTCCCCTCAGCCGTCTCTTTTCCAGGTTAAAGAGCCATAACCTTTTTAGTCTTTCTTCATAGGGGTATTCTTCCATCCCCTTTACCATTTGGTGGTTTTTCTCTGTACCTTTTCTAATAATGCTATATCCTTTTTAAGATACGGCGACCAGAATTGCACACAATATTCAAGGTGCAGTCTCACCATGGAACGATATAGAGGCATTATAATATCCTTTGTTTTATTTTCCATTCCTGTCCTTATGATACCTAGCATTCTATTTGCTCTCTTGGCCGCCGCTGCAATGACGCCTAAATCTTTTTCCTGGGTGGTGGTTCCTAATGTGGAACCTTGGATCGTGTAACCATAGTTTGGGTTGTTCTTCCCTAGGTGCATAATTTTGCACTTGTCCACATTAAATTTCATCTGCCATTTTGATGCCCAGTCTTCCAATTTATCAAGATCCTCTTGCAATTTTCCACAATCCTCTTGGGTTTTAACAACTTTAAATAGTTTTTTGTCATCTGCAAATCTGATAACCTCACTCATTATTCCCTTTTCCAGGTCATTTATGAATATGTCAAAAAGCATCGGACCCAGCACAGATTCCTGGGGTACACCACTATTCACCTTTCTCCATTGGGAAAATTGGCCATTTAGCCCTACCCTCTGCTTTCTATCTTTTAACCAGTTCCTGATCCACAATGGTCCACTGCCTCCTATCCCATGACTCTTTAGTTTTGCCAAAAGTCTCTGATGAAGGACCTTGTCAACGACTTTCTAAAAGTCCAAATACACTACATCAACCGACTCACCTTTGTCTATCTGTTTATTCACACCTTCAAAAAAACATAACAGATTATTAAGACAACATCTTCCTTGTCTAAAGCCATGTTGGCTGTCTCCCATTAAGCCATGACTATCTACATGTTCAGCAATTTTGTTCTTTATGATTGTTTCTACCATTTTTCCCGGTACTGACGTCAGGCTCACTGGTCTGTAATTTCCCGGATCACCCCTGGAACCCTTTTTAAAAATTGGTGTTACGTTCGCCATCCTCCAATCTTCAGCTATTACAGATGATTTTAATGATAGTTCACAGATTACTAATAGCAGGTCTGCAATCTCATATTTCAGTTCTTTCAACACCCTTGGATGTATATCATCCGGCCCAGGTGATTTGCTACTCTTCAGTTTATCTAATAGTTGTAATACATCTTCCCGATGTATCAATATTTCCTTCAATTCTTCCGCAACTTTAAATACAACTTCAGTCATGGGTAACTTCCCTACATCTTCCTCAGTAAAGACCAAAGCAAAGAATTCATTCAGTCTCTCTGATATAGTTTTTGCTTCCGCAGCAAGCTTCTTCTCATATTCTCCCTTTGCCTCCCTTATCAATGCCTTGCATTTAACTTGCCAGTGCTTATGCTGTTTCCAGGTTTTGTCGTTTGGCTCTTTTTTCCATTTCCTGAAAGATGCTTTTTTGGCAACAACAGCCTCTCTGACCTCACCTTTAAACCATGCTGGCAGTTTTTTGGACTTCCTTCCACTTTCTTTAAAGCGTGGAATACAGCTGGTCTGGGCTTCTAAGATAGTATTTTTCAACAACACCCAAGCTTTATGTAAATCTTTAACCTTTGCAACTGCTCCTTTTAGTTTTTTCTAAACTATTATCCTCATTTTATCATAGTCTCCATTTCGAAAGTTAAAAGGTAGTACTGTGGATTTCCATACTATCCCTCCTCCACTAATTAAATCAAATGCGATCATTCTATGATCAATATTGCCAAGTGGCCCCAACACCCTTATCTCGTGCACTAGATCTGGTGTTCCACTAAGGACTAGGTCCAACATGGCTTCCCCTCTGCTCGGTTCATGAACCAGCTGCTCCAAGAAGCAGTCATGTATTTCATCTAGGAACTTTATCTCCATAGCATTTCCTGCTGTGACACTGACACCCATTCAATACTGGGGTAATTGAAATCACTCATTATTATTACTGTGCTGTAATTTTTGTTAGCTTCCTTGATTTCTTTGATCATTTCATAATCCATTTGTTCATTCTGGTCAGGCAGTCGATAGTACACCACCACTGCCATCGCCTTCCCCTTTTTACATGGAAATTCAATCCATAGAGATTCTACAGCAAATTTTGTTTACTGCAAAACTTTAATCCTTTCTGACTCAATGCCCTCTCTAACATAGAGCGCAACACCTCCACCATTTTGATCAGCTCTATCATTACAATATAGTTTGTACCCAGGTATCACAGTGTCCCATTGGTTGACCTCCTTCCAACATGTCTGAGATTCCAATCATATCTAACCTCTCATTTAGTGCCATATATTCTAACTCTCCCATCTTATTTTTTAGACTGCTAGCATTTACATACAAGCATTTTAGAGACTGTATTTTATTCATATTAATTTGGCTATTGGTAGGCATGGGTAATTTGGGATTTTTAAGATCTGTCTGCTCCATACTCGAGGGTATTTGGGCTACTTTACTCTTTTTTGGAACCTCTCTGTTTTTTGTAGTATCCTTCAAGGATACATTCTTCCGAACCATGCACTCTTGTGCGACTGTCGGCTTTCCCCTATTATCTAGTTTAAAAGCTGCTCTATCTCCTTTTTAAAGGTTAATGCCAGCAGCTTGGTTCCATCCTGGTTAAGGTGAAGCCCATCCCTTCGGAAGAGCCCCTCCTTTCCCCAGAATGTTCCCTAGTTCCTAACAAATCCAAACCCCTCATCCTTGCACCATCGTCTCATCCACGCATTGAGACTCCGGAGCTCTGCCTACCTTCTGGTTCCTGCGCTTGGAACGGGAAGCATTTCGGAGCATGCTACTCTGGAAGTTCTGGATTTCAACTTCCTGCCTAAAAGCCTAAGTTTAGCTTCCAGAACCTCTCTACCACATTTTCCTGTGTCATTGGTACCGACATTTACCAAGACAAGAAACTCCTCCCCAGTACTATCTAAGACCTTATCTAGGTGGTGCGTGTGGTCCGCTACCTTCGCATCAGGCAGGCATGTTACCAGGTGATCCTCATGTACACCAGCCACCCAGCTATCTACATGCCTAATGATTGAATCACCAACTATAACGTCTGTCCTAACCCTTCTCTCATGGGCATATGGCCCTGGAGAAACTTCCTCGGTGCGAGAGGGTTTTACATCACCTGGAGGGCAGGTCCTAGTTACAGGATCACTTTCTGCCACACCAGGGTGATGCTCTCCTGTCACGTGACCTCTCTCCTCCATGGCAACAGGGATGCTGCCAGACTGGAGGTGGGACCTCAGGACTATATCCTTGTAGGTCTCATCTATGTACCTCTCTGTCTTTCTTATGTCTTCCAAGTCTGCTACTCTAGCCTCTAGAGAATGGACTTGTTCCCTGAGAGCAAAGAGCTCCTTGCACCTAGTGCACACATAAGACTTCTCACCAACTGGGAGAAAATCATACATGTGACACTCAATGCAAAAGACTGGAAAGCCCCCATCTTGCTGCTGGACTGCTGTCTGCATCTTAGTGTTAAGCTTGTGTTTAGATCTTTAAGTTCTTTACTTACTAATGGTTGCTATGAATACTTATACTAATAAAATTGTACCTAATACGATTAATATACCTTGTTCACCTGAAGCTTAATTGATCTCAGGTCCTTAGTGTATGACTGATTTGGATAACGAGCTGCACCTGAGAGCACCTCCTTTCCTTTAAGATGTGTAAGTACCTATAAAGCTACGATTATCCCAGGGGTGGATGGGTGTTGGGGAGGGAGTGAGTGAAATAATACTTATTAAAAGAGGGCTGCTACACAGTACCCTGTCCTGTGCTTCTGAGGTAAGCTGTGACCAACTTCCTGTGTGAGTAACAGTCCTTACTTGGATAGAAGGAGTCTCTCAAAATGGACTTTTGATCTGCCACCTGGCGTTAACACCTATTGAAAAAGTTTCACAGGTCTCTTGCCGCAAAATCTGCAATAGAGTAGACACCCAGGAAGGTGTAGATAACATGAGGAGGGATTTAGCTAAGCTTGAAGAATGGTCTAGAATTTGGCAGCTGGGATTTAATGTTAAAAAATGTAAGGTCATGCATTTGGGCTGCAGCAATCCAAGGGAGCAATACAGTATAGGAGGTGAAGTACTTTTGTCCACTAAAGAAGAGCGGGACCTAGGCGTGGTTGTGTCTGATGATCTTAAAGTAGCTAAACAGGTAGAAAAGGCGACGGCAAAAGCTAGAAGGATGCTTGGGTGCATACGGAGAGGAATGGCTAGCAGAAAAAAGGAGGTGATAATGCCTCTGTATAAGTCTTTGGTGCGACCTCATTTGGAGTATGGTGTGCAATTCTGGAGACCGCACCTTCAAAAGGATGTGAACAGGATGGAGTCGGTGCAGAGGGTTGCTACTAAAATGATTAATGGGCTTCATTATAAAGCATATGAGGACAGACTTAAGGATCTTAATATGTACACCTTAGAGGAAAGGCGGGATAGAGGTGATATGATTGAGATGTTTAAATACCTCCGTGGCATAAATGTTCAGGGAGAGAGCCTCTTTCAATTGAAAGCAAGTTCTGCTACGAGGGGACATGGGATGAGGGTGAAGGGAAATAGATTCAGGAGTGATCTGCGGAAATATTTCTTTACGGAAAGAGTAGTGGATCCGTGGAATAGTCTCCCAGTGGAGGTGGTGGAGATGAGGACAGTAACTGAATTCAAAAAAGCATGGGACCAACACAGAGGATCTCTAAAGGTAAAAAGTGGACTGTTGTAGTTGTTGTTATGGAAGGACAGACTAGATGGGCCTTGTGGTCTTTTTCTGTCGTCATGTTGCTATGTTTCTATGTTTCTAGGTAGAAGGCCTCTTTGTAAAGGTCTCTAGAAGACTTTATTTGTTGCTCAAAGAATACTGGTCCTGTTTTGCCTTTTATATTCTGATTTGATTTAAATTAAAGCTCTTTGCTGCTGCTAGGCTCTGACTTATTATGAAATTTAAACTGGAAGCTGTCTGCTGGGTTCTAAATTTAACCAGAAAGCTCTCTTCTGTGTTTTAAATTTAAACTAAAATACTTTGCTGATACTAGGCCTTGAGTGAGTATTAAATTTAAACTACAAGCTCTCTGCTGGGTATGAAATCTAACCAGAAAGCTCTCTTCAGTGTTTTAAATTTAAACTTAAACTGCTGCTACTAGGCCCTGACTGATTTAACAAATACACTGGGCTCACAGATTAATCATCTTTAATCCAAAGAAGTCCCATTCTGAAAAATTCCCAGAGGCATATACTCACAATTTCAGATCTCTCTCCAGAAGTAGCAGTCCCCTTTTCTAGTCCTTCAATTTAGAACCCAAGACTCCCTCTATCCCAGAAGGGGCTGTGTAAATCACCCAGGAACTTGGTCACAGATTGCTTTAGAAGCACAGGGCAGGGTACAGTGTAGCAGCCAGCTTTTAATAAGTCTTCTTTCCCTCCCTCCCTCCCCGACACCCACCCACCTTTGGGATAATCATAGCTTTATAGTTGCTTACATCTCTTAAAGGAAAGGAGGTGCCAAATACACTCTCAGATGCCGCTGTTTATCCTCATCAGGCATACATTAAGGACCTGGGATTAATTACGTTTCAGGTGAACAAAGTTCATAAAACGTATTAGGTATCGTTTTAATAGTATAAGTATCCCCAGCAACCCTTAGTAAGTGAAGAACTTAAATACCTAAACCCAACCTTAAAATGAAGATGCAGACAGCAGTCCAGCAGCAAGATGAGGGTTTTTCAGTCTTTTGCATTGAGTGTCACATGTATGATTTTCTCTCAGTTGGTGAGGGGTCTTATGTGTGCACTAGGTGCAAGGAGCTCTTTACTCTCAGGGAACGAGTCCGATCTCTGGAGGCTAGAGTAGCAGACTTGGAGGACATAAGGAAAACAAAGAGGTACATAGGCGAGACCTACAGGAATATAGTACTGAAGTCACGCCTCCGGTCTGGCAGCATCCCTGTTGCCATGGAGGAGAGAGGTCACGTGACAGGAGAGCATCACCCTGGTGTGGCAGGAAGTGATTCTGTAGCTAGGACCTGTCCTCCAGGGCCATGTGCCGACAAGGGAAGTGCTAGGACAGCCATTGTAGTTGGTGATTCGATCATTAGGCATGTAGATAGCTGAGTGGCTGGTGGATGTGAGGATCATCTGGTAAAATGCCTGCCTGGTGCAAAGGTTGCAGACTTCACGCACCACCTTGACAAGGTCTTAGATAGTGCTGGGGAGCAGTCTGCTGTCTTGGTCCATGTCGGTACCAATGACATAGGAAAGTGTGGAAGGGAAGTTCTGGAGGTTAAATTTAGGCTTTTAGGTAGGAAGTTGAAATCCGGAACTTCCAGGGTAGCGGTCTCCGAAATGCTTCCCGTTCCATGCCCAGGACCCAATAGGTAGGCAGAGCTCCGGAGTCTCAATGCGTGGATGAGACAATGGTGCAAGGATGAGGGTTTTGGATTTGTTAGGCACTTGGGAACATCCTGGGGTAAGGAGGGGTTCTTCCGAAGGGATGGGCTCCACCTTAACCGGGATGGAACTAGGCTGCTGGCATTAACTTTTAAAAAGGAAATAGAGCAACATTTAAACTAGATAACAGGGGAAAGCTGACAGTCACCCAAGAACGCATGCAGGGGCGGCTCAAGGCAATCTGCTGCCTGAGGCAAGGGATGAGATGGCTCCCCCTCCCCCCGAGGGGGGGATGTTTCTCAAAACTCCAGTCGGGGACTGATCTAAACCAAAAAGCCAATTAGATAATATGGAGCAAATGCAAGATGTTCGCACACCAAGGAACTAAAAGAAAGAGCGAGAACCACAGCAGTTTATAACTCTAAATTATAATTAATTTGTATTTTGTTGTTATAAGCTGTGATATGGTGCTTGCTTTTTCTTTTTGAACATATATTTTGCATTCACGGAACCCCCTCCTCAACAATGGGTGCAGAGCAGAGGTAGGACATTCACCCGCAAAACTCAGTATTTAAAAAAAAAATAAATCTGATTCTGGTCATCTCACCAACAATAAACATTCTCCAGTACCAGGCATACTGGGAACTAATATAAAAATCCTACTAAAGTCACTGAAGATCTGCACTACCATACCAGCATACACTTCCAAAACTCATACAATAAGGGGCTGACCCAGAAAAACACAGCACTATAAATATTGCAATAGGCCCCACAACATTCATACACCTATTTGAGAAGCTGTACATGTCAAATTACTACAGTACAGATCCCTACATGCAAATACCATGCTAACAGAACACCTGTCCTTGGTCACACACTCATAATACAGGCACTCACCAAGTACAGAATAAGTGACCAAAACCTAAAGCAAAAATAAAAATATGTAGACGAAAATTAAAATGAAACCCCAAGAAGCCATACTCTGTATGCAGCTCCACACCAGATAAGAGATGCAGTTCCCCATACTTTGTGAAATACAGATAACGCAAAGTCCAATCACTAAATTGAAAATAAAATTATTTATTTCTACCTTTGTTGTCTGACAATTTTTGATCATGCTAGTCCGGGATCTGAGGTTTCTGTTTTCCTCTGTCTTTTAGCTCTTTTTCTGTGGTCTATAGTCCATCTGCCATTTCTTGTCTCTTCTTTTTCTTTCTTAATTTTCTTCCATCAGCCTTTTTCCAGTCCCAGTAACTCCCCAGTATCAGCATCCTTTACAGCCTCCCCTCCCAGTACCTTCCAGTGCCAACCCCCTTGCATTCCCAGTACCGCCACTGGTGTTTATTCCCTTCCAGTCTCCCTCCTTCCCCATCTCCTTCTAGTCAAAATACCAACCCAGGTATCAGTGAACTTCCAGTCCCAGTGCCCCCACCCATGTCAGTTCCCTTCCAGTCACCCTCCTCTGTCCATCCATCCTCCAGTGACATCCCCAGGTGCCAGCCCCCTCCTTCCCCTTTTTTCTGCTCCCTTCCAACCTCCATGTCAGCTCTCTTCCAGCCCCCACCTTCTTCCCTGTCAATTCTCTTCCAACCCCCCTCCTATTACCCAGACACCTTCCAGCCCCATATCCAAGTGTCTGCTCCCTTCCAGCTCTCTCCCCATGTCTACTCCCTTCCAGCTCCCCCCCCCATTTATGCTCCCTTCCAGCTCCCCCCATGTCTGCTCTGCTCCCTTCCAGCTCCCCCCCACTGTCTGTTTCCTTCTGGTGCCTTTCCCTCCTCCCTCCCTCACTGATTTGACCTT
Source organism: Ichthyophis bannanicus (assembly GCA_033557465.1). Taxonomy (NCBI): domain Eukaryota; kingdom Metazoa; phylum Chordata; class Amphibia; order Gymnophiona; family Ichthyophiidae; genus Ichthyophis; species Ichthyophis bannanicus. The sequence continues at coordinate 717,883,037 of CM066036.1, forward strand.
TAAAAAAAAAACTAAAGCAGCCACGGGAAATATTTCTCTTTTCCCACTGTTCTGCTAACTTTCAAACTGCTGGGTCACAGAGTTTCTAAAGGCAAGAATAAGCATTTCCTGTTTCTCCTAACAGTTGAGCTGCTGGAACACCTCAACCTCTTCCCCCCCCCCCCCCCGGCGGTGCCCTCATGCCATGCTTACCCAGCTTACCGGGTAGTGCTGGCCCGGCTGGAAGATGGGAGTTTTTAAAATTAGGCAGTTTCTAGGGAGCAACAAATCAGAAATAGACATAGCCAGAGTACCACCCCCTAGAAACAGCCACCTGAGGCCACTGCCTCAGTTGGCCTAATGATAGAACCGCCCCTGAACACATGGTTCAGAACAATGTATCCTTGAAGGATACTAGCAAAAGATTGAACTTAGGGGACTTCAGAGGAGAGGTTCCAATAAAGACAAAAGTAGCCCAAATGCCCTTGAGTACAGAGCAGACAGAGCTTAAAGATTCCAAAGTACCCCTGCCTACCAATAGCCAGATTAATATGAATAAAATACAGCTAAAATGCTTGTATGGAAATGCTAGAAGTCTAAAAAATAAGATGAGAGAGTTAGAATATATAGCACTAAATGAGAGGTTAGATATGATTGGTATCTCAGAGACATGGTGGAAGGAGGACAACCAGTGGGACACTGTGATACCTCGGTACAAACTATATCATAATTATAGAGTAGAACAAATTGGTAGAGGGGTTGCACTCTATGTTAGAGAGGACATTGAGTCACAAAGGATTAAAGTTTTGCGGGAAACAAAATTCACTGTAAAATCTTTATGGATTGAAATTCCATGTAAAAAGGGGAAGGGAAAGGCAATGGCAGTGGGGGTGTACTATTGACCTCCTGGCCAGAATGAACAAATGGATGATGAAATGCTCAAAGAAATCCGGGAAGCTAACAAATGTTACAGCACAGTAATAATAATGGGTGATTTCAATTACCCAAGTATCGACTGGGTCAGTGTCACGGCAGGACATGCTAGGGAGATAACGTTTCTCGATGTAATAAATGACTGCTTCTTGGAGCTGCTAGTACATGAAACAACCAGAGAGGAAGCCATTTTGGACCTAGTTCTTAGTGGAACACAAGATCTGGTGCAAGAGATAAGGGTGTTGGGGCCACTTGGCAATAGTGATCATAGCATGATGGCGTTTGATTTAATAAATAGAGGAGGAAGGGTAAGGAAAAGGGAGACTATGATAAAATGAGGAAAATAGTTAAGAAAAAACTAAAAGGAGCTGTTGCAAAGGTTAAAGTTTTACATCAAGCTTGGATGTTGTAAAATACTATCTTGGAAGCCCCACCATTCTATATTCCATGCTTTAAGAAAAGGTGAAGGAAGTACAAAAAACTGCCAGCATGGTTTAAAGGTGAGGTCAGAGAGGCTGTTGTTGCCAAAAAGCATCTTTCAGGAAATGGAAAAAGGAGCCAAATCATGAAAACTGGAAACAACACATGCACTGGCAAGTTAGATACAAAGCCTTGATAAGGCAGGCAAAGAGAGAATTTGAGAAGAAGCTTGCTGTGGAAGAAAAAATGCATAATAAAACCTTTTTTTCAAGTACATTCGTAGCAAAAAACCTATAAGAGAGTCAGTTGGACCATTAGAAGGGTAAAAGGGGTACTAAGAGGCGACAAGGACATAGCGGAGAGACTGATTGAATTCTTTGCTTCAGTCTTTACTGAGAAAGATGTAGGGATGTTACCCATGATTGAAATGGTATTTTAAGGTGATGCTGCAGAAGAATTGAAAGAAATATTAATGCACCGGGAAAATGTATTACAACTATTTGATAAACTGAAGAGTAGCAAATCACCTGGATCAGATGGTATACATCCAAGGGTGTTGAAAGAACTGAAACATGAGATTGCAGACCTGCTATTAGTAATCTGTGAACTATCATTAAAATCAGCTGTAATACCTGAATATTGGAGGATGGCCAATGTAATGCCAATTTTTAAAAAGTGTTCTGGGGTGATCCATGAAACTACAGACCAGTGAGCCTGACATCAGTACTGGGAAAAATGGTAGAAACCATCATAAAGAACGAAATTACTGAACATGTAGATAGTCATGGCTTAATGGGAACTAAAAAATGAGTGTCCACTCAAATATCAACCGGAGAGTAAACATATACTCCTTAGATTTATAAATGTGCCACACTCGTCCACAATTTGTAGTTACCTTTCTACTACTACTGAGGAGGTCTCAGACTCTATGGCACTGATCTTGACAGTATAGATTTGTCAAGCTAAAGTGCCTGTTCGCATCAACGACCTCCCCGTAAAATAAACAGTCAAAAATAGAAAAGGGACATAAAAAACATGGCGTCTGTAACATTTGTGAAATTACTAAGGAAGTGGACAGTTTTAGGTATCAAGGGACACAATATATTTTAAAGGAATCCACGTCATGCGACTCTACGCATGTGGTATATGTAATTCAGAGCCCTTGTGACTTGATTTATGTGGGTAAAACGATTTGACCATTCAAAATTAGAATGAGTGACCATAAGAGCCGTCTGAAATGTAAAGTGAGAGAGGCACCATTAGTGGGTTACTGTTTGGATACTGGGCACACATTTGAAGATTTCCAGTGCTTTTGTATAGATAAAATAAGATCAGGATTGGCGGGAAAATCACAGGAGCAGTCTTTGTTGATAAGGGAACAAAGATGGATTTACATGTTAAACTCGGTTTCACCAGGAGGTTTAAATGTGTCCATAGACTGGAAATCCTGCGTGTGAGGTACTGAAGGGGAAACATTTCTAATCTGGTAGATATTGAGTTATAAAGTAGGATGAATGATAAAAACAAGGGAGTGGAGGAAATAATTCTTTAATAAAGATTGATAGCTAGAGACTGCGTAGGCAATTTGCACGAATGTGATAGGTTCAGGAAAATTGAGGCTTTAAATGATGAGAAAAAACAGCATTCCGCATGCGTGGCGTTTTTTCAAACAGTATCGGTTTGAAAAGGACTAATCGAAGGAGATGTGTGCAGCATCGACAATAGCCCAGGTAGGGAATGACGATATAGTTTTATTAAGTTTTCATGAAAGGGAGAGGAGATGACTTTTGAATGCATTTTAGAGAATGTGCATTTTTCCGTCTTTCCATAGTTTCATGCTTTTGACACGCCCCTGAGGAAACTCGGAGTGAAACATGTGTGAGGTACTGAAGGACGACGTTGGGAAAAAAGCTGAGAGACAAGCAGAAAACTAGGAAAATAAGTTAAGAAAACGTTATGAGAGCAAAATGAGATCGGGACAAAAGCTGAGAGACAAACTTCATAAGAGCAAAAGGAGGTTTAGTTATCTTTTTACGATTTCAAAGAATTTCTACATCAGGATTGAAGGACAGTAACTAAAGTAAAAATTAATTGACATGATTGAAGGAAAAAACATTTTAAGGGGAGGTCGTTGATGCGAACAGGCACTTTAGCTTGACGAATCTATACTGTCAAGATCAGTGCCATAGAGTCTGAGACCTCCTCAATAGTAGTAGAAAGGTAACTACAAATTGTGGACGAGTGTGGGCACATTTATAAATCTAAGGAGTATATCTTTACTCTCCGGTTGATATTTGAATGGACACTCATTTTTTAGTTGACACTGAAGCCACTCAGGAAACCAGACCACATATTATTGTTATATAACAAAGATGGCTTAGTGGGAGACAGCCAACATGGCTTTAGCCAAGGAATGTCTTTTCTTACTAATCTGTTATGTTTTTTGAAGGTGTGAATAAACAGGTAGATAAAGGTAAGTCAGTTGATATAGTGTATCTGGACTTTCAGAAAGCCTTTGACAAGGTCCGTCATGAGAGACTTTTGGAAAAATTAAAAAGTCATGGGATAGGAGGGCATGTACTATTGTGGATCAGGAACTGGTTAAAAGATAGAAAGCAGAAGGGTAGGGCTAAATGCCAATTTTCCCAGTGGAGAAAGGTGAATAGTGGAGTACCCCTGGGATCTGTGCTGTGTCCGCTGCTTTTTAACATATTCATAAATGATCTGTAAATGGGAATAATGAGTGAGATTATCAAATTTGCAGATGACACAAAACTATTCAAAGTTGTTAAAATCCATAAGGATTGTGGAAAATTGCAAGAAGATCTTGATAAATTGGAAGACTGAGTGTCCAAATGGCAGATGAAATTTAATGTGGACAAGTGCAAAGTTATACACCTTGGAAATAAAAACCCAGACTATGGTTACACGATGCAAGGTTCCACGTTAGGAACCACCACCCAGGAAAAAGATTTAGGCGTCATCGTGGATAACATGTTAAAACCCTCCCCCCAGTGTGCAGCGGCGGCCAAGAGAGCAAATAGAATGCTAGGTATCACAAGGAAAGGAATGGAGAATAAAACAGAGGATATTTAATGCCTCTGTAACATTCAATGGTGCAGCCACACCTTGAATATTGTGTGCAATTCTGGTCGCCGTATCTTAAAAAGTATATATTGTTATTAGAAAAGGTACAGAGAAGAGCCACCAAAATGGTAAATTTATTTATTTATTTGCTTTTATATACTGCGCTTTTATAAATCAGTGCGGTTTACATGTAACATGAGCAATCAAACATTTTACATAGAAGTGGAGATAACAAAAACAAAAACAATGGAAAAAAAAGCGGATGGAAGGATACTCCTATGAAGAGAGGCTAAAAAGACTAGGGCTCTTCAACCTGGAAAAGAGATGACTGAGGGGGAGATATGATAGAGGTCTTTAAATTAATGAATGGAGTGAAACGGGTAAATGTAGATCGATTGTTTACGCCATCAAAATATAGAAAGACTAGGGGGCATGCAGTGAAGCTACAGAGTAACCTATTTAAGACTAATAAGGGAAAATATTTTTTCACTCAATGTGTAATTAATTGCTGGAATTTGATACTGGAGGTTGTAGTAAATGTTTCTAGCATAGCTAGGTTTAAAAAAGGGTTGGACAAGTTCCTTGAGGAAAGGTCCATAAACAATTATTGAAGGGGACCCAGAATATCCACTGCTTGACCCAATACAAGCATTGTGGAACCTGTGTCTTTTGAGGATTCTGCTAGGTACTTGTGACCTAGATTGGCCAGTATTGGAAACAGGATACTGGGCTTGATGGACCTTCATCTGACCCAGTATGGCATATCTTATGTTTTTATGTTTACCAAATTGAGTGAAATATTTAGATAGTTATATGTCATCTGAACAATCTGAGAGGATTGCCATTTGCACAATGCTTGTGCATCATATGCTGCTGGTAGACGGTAATTAGGTTGTACGTAGAGAGGTGGTGATGCAGTCTCACAAAGCACCTCCCAAGTACCCGTGGGTTATTTCAGAATCAATTTCCCCATGTTCAAGTGTCTTGACATTTGCAAGCACATGCAATGGTGATACATGGATGTGCAGTCTGGCACGTTCGTACATACCCTGCAAAGGGGGCTCTGCATCTGCTCAAGGCTCATGCATTGTACAGTGGTAGCAGCCAAGAGTCAGATCAGTATTCCTGAATACCCAGTCCACCATCATAATCCATTTTGGTTGGTGGACCTACACACCATCAATCCCAACCAACTATGAATAATTTTTGTCCACAATGGCTGAAGCATAGTTCCTTAGTGGGACACCAATGCCATCAAGCCACTGTGTCTGGCTGTAACCCTAGTGATAATCTATTATGGCCAAGACCTACAGTACTGCTAGGAGGCACTATCACAAATGCCGTATTGATGATGGGTTCCTAGGACATCCTCAGAGACCATGTTGCAAACAGTGCACAAATGGGGAAATAAAGACAATGACAGGAAACTGCCCATTTATATCCCCTTTTTATTGTGTAACCATGAATAGAGGAAGACACACAGTGACCCCTGCCAATTCCCATGCACCCAAATTCTTGCCCACCCAGTCCCCCCATACCTCACATACCCCATTCCCCACAGCGCACACCATCACCCACACAACCCAACCTCATAATAGTATTAAAACCCCCCACATGTCACACAATCTACCAATCACAAAGAGCACACTACTTTCCACGCTCATGACTCTTGCCCTTCCCATCCCTCTCACAGAGGGCCCATTTCTTTGGGCCACTCTGACCACTAAATTAGGGTGGAAGATGGGGTGCACTCGGAATCAGAACTCTCAGAACTTTCACCTCCCCGTACTATGTTCTCATGGAAGGGCGGAACAGAATAATGATGCCCTCTGCCTTGTGGAAGGTGTCCCAGAATGTTGCCGGCCTGAGTGCATGCAACAGCGGAAGCGGTAGATTGGCTGGTGATGGGGCGAAGGGGCATGCCGCCGGAACCTGCCATTGAGACTGATGTTGCCAAGCGAGCAGCAGTGAATCCAGAGCTGAAAGATGTCGTTTGTACAGGCTGGCACATGCAGGAGCCATTGGAGGAGCAAGCAGGTGCGGTCCTGCTGCAGCTCTTGCAGGAGCTCCCCCACCATGTTCCAGAGTCTGTTAATGGACATGTCCAGCTGTTGGGTGGCCTCTAGATGATGGTACTACACATTAGCGATCCCCCTCAGAGGCTCCAGTTTGGCATGCCAAGAGATGCTCGGTGCACCTGATGAGCTGTCAAGAGGTTCTCCCACTGGAGTGTGTCTCCTCCCTAAGTGCAGACTGCTGTTCTAGTGGAACAGGGGAAAGTGCCAGGAGATTACCATCATCAACCACATGTTCTCCAGCTTCTGCCTGCTTGATGTGCTGCTCATCCCCATCTATCTGGTCTACCCCCTGGGCAGGAGATGTTATCCCTGCAGCTGATATTCCTGGTGCATCAGGGGACTGAGATTGTGGATCAGCTGTGGTCATGTGTTGTTCCTGGGCACCAGCATCACCACCTTTGAAGAGACAGAGCAATCATGTCAGCCACAAGGAAGGAACTGCCTATCACACACACAGGGATATAAGTTTATCAGCTGTCCTAATGACACAGTTGAGCATCTCTGATCAAGGCCCCGATAGTGGGATGGCACTAGCTTTCTCATAGTTCACAGCACCTCTTGGGAACAGCTAAGAAAGCATCACAAATTGATACCTCACAAGCCACACAGGCCCAGATATATGAAAACATCATTATATGTACATTGGACCCCACAGCAGACACATGCTGTAAGCAGGATCTCAACAATGATGTGGCAGGTCGCAGGGCATGCAGCCTGATAAAAGAGCCACAACAGATTCCCAGTGTGCAATCCCCGCATATCTGTGACTGATCACCCATGGTGTGTTCACATTGAGTGGTAGAAAGTGCTGTATGCATGTCTAACTTAATATGCCACTAACACCTGCTCCACAGAGGAAATCCCCAGGCATGTGATTTCCCAAGTGAGGTAGGCACGCACTGACTATGTGGTCAAATAGCTATGGCCTAGCAGCCAATAAGCCACGGCCCCAGTCATCCTGTCCTGTCCCCGCTGAATGAAAGGGATGTGGCTGTGAGGTGGACACTGTCAGCATACATCAGCATGGCATAGGTGTCATGGCTTTTTCCCCAGACCTTGGATTTCATGCAGCTTTGTTACTCTGGTGATATCAGTCTCCAAAGTTAATGAGGGTAGTTTACAAGATGAGATTAACTCTGACCCCCTGGTGATGTCAGTCTCCGGGCCCGATGAAATTGGTCTGCAGCCCCCCCTTGCTAAATCAAGAATAGCAGACCTCAAAGGGAGGTGCTAGAAACAATAGCAGACCTCAAAGGGAGGTGCTAGAGAAAATTCACTATAAAGGACAGAAATACTTCCTCTTTCTCTCTCTCTTCCTCTATTCATCGGACATGAAGGACAGGAGGCTCTGATAATCAATTCTTTTCACCCCTCCCCCCCCCTCTCTCTCTCTCTCTCTCTGATCTCTCTCACACACACATGCACACACATAGAGTCTTTCATATACTCTATTCTCTCTCACACTTCACACATGCACACACACACACACACACACACACAGATTCATTGATGTACACTGAAGCAGCTTTTTAACAACCACTATATAACTCTGTTCTGTACCTATGTAATAAGCCTATTTCTACATAAAGACCTGTTTCCAAGCCACACCTGGTTGGTTGTCTTATTTGTGCTGCTTACCCTACTGTCTCTGTGAAATGAACCCAGGACCAAATGGAGAGTAGACCAGAAGATTACAATTCAGAAGATTACAGACACATGTCCCATTACAAGCACACAGATATGCTATCATTGCTATCCAATGATCAGCTGTCGGGGTAGGGTGTGGGCTAGCAAATGAAACACACAGCAGGGAGTAGCAGTGATTTGGTATGAGGATTCAATGCTCATAATATGTAATGCAGATGTGCTTTCCACACTCATGCTATTTAACCCTGGACACAGGTATGTGATAGCACAGCAGTTCATGCTTATGTGTAACACCCACATAAATCACATGCATGCAGTAGTGGTCTTCGGTAGACATATATACTTAAAGGAATGACCTGGAAACCTGGAGATCAGGCCACGAATCTCCACTGCACTCCTGGTGCCCATGGCCAAGCCAATTCAATCCCATTGACTCTGAAAGACTAATAAACAGTGGGTCTGTGCAATGTACATTAGCAAGTGTCCAGTTTCAAGTGAAGCACTCTGACTATGATGGAAAGATGTTATGATGGCCCTGCTCCTGAGAGAGATATCTACACACCAATGGCGATATCTGGGTCCATGTCCCCCCACTTCTGCCCTAGGTGCCACGGTGAGTCCTACACAGCATGGCGGGGACATTCCTGCAAGGGCACATCACCGATGTAATAGTGGCCAAATTGAAACATGATGCCTGAGTGCAATAACCTTGTGCTGTATAGGTAAGCTATGGCAGAGAGGTTATGGGGAGCTGTCCTGGCCCAGGAGAGCCATGTTGTTGGGCAGGTGACAACCTCCCATTGCATGTTCCTCCAAGTCCTGCATATGATGGACAGATATGCATGGAAGGGGGTGTGTCATGCCTGTGCAAGCACCCCAACACATATCCCAGCATAGCTATTGGGAGAAGCAATGGACAGGGATAGAGGTCACAATGCAGATGATGAGGGTGGAAGGATGTGCACTGTGAGTGGGAGATGAAGGTGAGGAACCCAAACAGGGGAATGCATTAGACATATGGAGGGCACTTACTATGCTCCTTCGAGGCCTGTGATGTATCCAGGGGGCCAACTCCTTCAATAGCAGCTGGGTCAATTGTGGCCAGGACCCTCTGATCCAGGTCACTGAGCTGCAATAGCTGTCCATCAGGGCCCTTCATTCAATGAACATGCAAGTTATATATTATGCCCAGGAGGAGATCACCGATGTAGTTGCGCAATACCCTGGTTCCTGTCACAATGTATACATTCTTGACGAGTCTGGGATACACAGATGCTTCGAGAGTGGTGAGATCTCTGGTGGCTTGCTATTAGGTAGGTTGTCACTGACTTACCCCCTCCCATGCACACATTGTCTCATACAGGGGGTGACATCCACAAGGCAGGCAGCCAGGGGGCACCTCCAGTATATATGTACAGACCAGAGGTTGGCTAGGCAGAGTGCACAGATTGTGCAGGTCCAGGGTGGGCCAATAGGAGAGCTGGTGTGAGAAATGTCATAAAACAGGTATCTTTACAAAGATAACAGTGCCATATAGGCATGACGCTATACTGACTCTTAATGGACAGCTGGCAGGCGCATGATACAAATACATGACATCCCGCAAGGGTGATCCATGATAGGTCATGTAGAGAGGTCTGAGAGATTGTTCCCTGGGAAACAGGCACAGACAAAGAACTGGTCTTACACCAGACCCTAAGCTGTAAGCCAGTGATGGGAAGAGACAGGTAATGGGCAGGATACACCAGGGTCCCGATTAGGGAGGGCGAGTGAATCAGAGGGCCAATAATATGATCAGACCATGACTGTCAGAAGGAAAATACCCTCACTGATGGGAGGGGTGTAAAGGCTTATACTCTGCCTAGGCGCACACTTATCTCTTGCTAGTGATGTGTCTCCTCAGAAGCCAAGGTGCTACCATCCCACTGTCTGCTACAGCACCTCAGTCAAACACAGCATGAGAAGGGATGGACCTACAGTTAGTTTAAGGTGTCATTGGTGTGGGCAAACCTCAGGGTTTCCACCCCCTCTCGGCAACATGTTTATCTTTGAATGGGCTTTCCCCATAGAGGTCGCTGCCCAAGGTGACTGCCGAGTGTACCCAGTGATTGGGCCACCTCTGATCATGAACCTGCTTCTCTCACATGTGTTCTTTGCAAGACTCTCTCTGGCCTACTGAAGACATCTCTGACACCCGTGTGCTGCAGCCCATGTCTATGCAGGTGACAGAGGATACTCCCGGAGTGAATGGCTACTCACTCTATTTGTGCACTCACACTCAGCAGCAGAGCTGTGATACAATTGCACACACCAGAGCACAAGGACTATCACTGAGCACACCCTTGGATAACTGAAGAGCTGATTCTGATGTTAGCACTCTGTGCCTTAAAGATAGGCGAGGAAAACCCTCACTTATCTTTAAGGTGCCAGGGCTAGCCGGGCAGCATCCAAAATCGCTCGGTTAGGCTCGGCAGCTTCACAGCTGTGTGGCGAATCCTGGATGTTCACTTCTTTTGCCATGAAAGTAAAAATCTGGGGTTAAGGGGTCACAGGCAGGGCTATGCGGCTAACACTTATTAAAAGAGGGCTGCTACACAGTACCCTGTCCTGTGCTGCTGAGGTAAGCTATATTCTGATTTGATTTAAATTATAGCTCTTTGCTGCTGCTAGGCTCTAACTTATTATGAAATTTAAACTACAGGCTCTCTGCTGGGTTCCAAATTTAACCTGAAAGTCCTCTTCTGTGTTCTAAATTTAAACCAAAATACTTTGCTGATACTAGACCCTGAGTGACTATTAAATTTAAACTACAAGCTCGCTGCTGGGTATGAAATGTAACCAGAAAGCTCTCTTCTGTGTTTTAAATTTAAACCTAAACTGCTGCTACTAGGCCCTGGCTGATTTAACAAAAAATAGTGGGTTCACAGATTAATTTTATTTATTTATTTAGACAGTTTTGTATACCGCCTTATCCTTCAATCAAGGTGGTCACAACACAATTGGGGGATACATTTAACACGTGGGGATATGAGACACATACACTAATACTTACAGGGAACATGGGCAATGGAGGGTTAAGTGGCTTGCCCAAGACCACAAGGAGCATCTGTGGGACTAGAAACCCCAGTCCTTCCGGCCCAAGGGTGCTGTCCTCTAGTGGGATTTGAACCCCCGACCTTCTGGCCTGAAGTACCTTGCCCCAACCACTAGGCTACCCCTCCCTCCCTAATTAGGTTTAATAGAAAATTCCTTTCAGAAAATTCCCAGAAGTATATACTCACAATTGCAGATCTCTCTCCAGAAGTAACAGTCCCCTTTTCTAGTCCTTCAAGATTCCTCTTTGCATGCAGCCCAACATCCTTCTGGCTTTTGCCACCGCCTTGTCGCACTGTTTTGCCACCTTGAGATCTTCAGAAATAATCACACCAAGGTCTTTCTCCTGATCCGTGCACACCAACCTCTCGCCTCCTATCACATACATTTCCCTTGGATTCCTGCTACCCCCAAGTGCATGACTCTGCACTTCTTCGCATTAAATCTTAATTGCCAAGCATTTGACCATTCTTCCAGCTTTTGTAGATCTTTCCTCATGTTAACCGCTCCCTCAGGGGAGTCTACTCTGTTGCAAATTTTTGTGTCATCTGCAAAAAGACAGACTTTTCCTTTCAGTCCTTCAGCAATATCACTCACAAATATATTGAACAGTGCCGGGCCCAGGACCGACCCCTGGGGTACTCCGCTAATCACCTTCCCTTCATCCGAGTGAGCTCCATTTACCATCACCCTCTGTCGTCTGTCAGTCAACCAATTTCTGATCCAATTTATCATCTTAGGATCCATCCCCAAGCTACCGAGTTTATTGATAAGCCTCCTATGAGGAACAGTATCAAAGGCTTTGCTGAAATCCAGGTAGATGACATCCATCGCATGTCCCTGATCTAGCTCCCTGGTCACCCAGTCAAAGAACTCAATCAGATTTGTTTGGCAAGATCATCCTTCGGTAAAACCATGTTGCCTCGGGTCTTGCAACCTGTTGGTTTTGAGAAAGTTCACAATTTGCTCTTTCAGGAGCGCCTCCATGACTTTTCCTGCCATCTAGGTAAGGCTCACAGGCCTGTAGTTTGACACTTCTTCCCTGTCACCACTTTTGTGTAGAGGTACGACATCAGCCATTCTCCAGTCCTGAGGAACCTCTCCTGTTTCCAAGGATCTGTTGAAAACATCCTTTAATGGCCCTGCAAGAACCTCTCTGAGCTCTTTCAGTATCCTGGGCTGTATCCCATCCAGTCCCATGGCCTTGTCCACTTTCAGTTTTGCAAGTTGTTCTAACACCTCATCTTCTGTGAATGGTGTGATAACTACTTCATTCCCATTTTTATATTTGGGAGTCACAGGTGGTCCTTCTCCAGGACTTTCTGTAGTAAAAACAGAGCAGAAGTAGTCGTTTAGCAATTTCGCTTTTTCAATGTCACTTTTCACGAGTCCGTTCACAGCACTTCTGAGTCCTGCAATTCCACCTCTGATCTTCTTCCTTTCCCGAATATACCTGAAGAAGGTATTGTCACCACACTTCACATCTTTAGCCATCTTTCCCTCTTCCTTTGATTTTGCTATCCTTATTTCTCTCTTTGTCTGAGTTTGATCCTGTATTCATTTCTGTTTTCCTCTGTTTATGAGCTTTTGAATTTTGCGAAAGCAGTGTTTTTTGCCTTTATTTGAGCAGCCACTTCTTTGAAAAACCAAATAGGCTTTCTTCTCCTCTTGTTTTTGTTTACTTTTGTTACATATTTATCTGTTGCCCCTTTTATTACCACCTTTAGTTTAGCCCATTGCAATTCCACTTCCCTTAGCTCCTTCCGCCCTGTCAGCTCCTCCTTTAGGTACTCGGCCATTTTATTGAAGTCGGTGTTTTTGAAGTTTAGGACTTTGAGTCTGCTATGATTGGCCTGTACCATGGCTTTTATCTCAAACCACACCGTGTGATGATCGCTGCTGCTCACAGGGGCACTCACGCAGACATTCGACACGCTATCGCCGTTGGCGAGCACTAAATCCAGCATTGAGCTTTCTCTGGTTGGTTCCATCACCATTTGTCTAAGTAACACATCTTGGAGAGCATCCACAATTTTTTTGCTTCTTTCCAGATTTGCAGAAGGAGTAATCCAATCCACATCAGGTAGATTAAAGTCGCCCAATATGATCGCTTCCCCCTTTGTGGCTATCTTGGCAATATCTATAATCAATTCGTTATCTATCTCTTCAATTAGTGTTGGAGGTCTGTAGACTACAGCAGTATGGATGACAGTGCCATCTCCTCTTTCCAACACAATCCAGAGCGCTTCTTCTTTTCCCCATGCCCCCTGCATTTCAGTAGCTTTAATATTGCTTTTGACATACAAGGCTACTCCTCCTCCTCTTCCATTTTCTCTGTCTCTTCTGAATAGTTTATAGCCAGGTATGGCTATATCCCAGTCATGCGATTCGTTTAGCCATGTTTCTGTAATGGCCACAATGTCCAAATCCATTTCCACCATTAGGGCTTCTAGGTCTGGAACTTTGTTGGCTAAGCTTCGAGCATTTGTGCTCATTGCTTTCCAGCATTTAACTGGCTTGCGTGTATTTAGCATTGATTTTGTTCTGCCTACATCTTCCCATTCGTTTATGATGTGTGGTTTAAATGTGTGGCTGTTTCTGATTTTAATCTGCTTTTGCAGGGGGTGACATCCAGAGCTTGACCTTCCACATCCGTCACCAACCTTTTCTAGTTTAAATGCATATCCACATATTGCTTGTATTTTTCACTTAGGATTCTTTTCCCTGTGACAGAGAGATGTAGTTCATCAGCACAGTATAGTCTCTTGTTGTTCCATCTGTTACCCCAGTCGCCAATAAATCTGAATCCTTCTTGTTTGCACCAGGTCTAGAGCCATGTATTAAAGCTGTTAATGTGATGCAGCCTTTTTACCCCTTTACCAAGCACAGGTAGAACCTCTGAGAATGCAACAGTGTTAACAATGGGCTTGAGTTTCTCTCTCAGAGATTGGAAGTTCTTTTGGATTGTAGAGGTACTGTTTCTAGCCAGGTCATTTGTGCCCAAGTGGATAACCACATCAAGTTTGGAGTGTTCACTTTCTGCGCTAAGTACTTCAACAACGTGTTTGTATTCCTGCTGGTTGAAGAGCCTGGGAGGCACTTGACTATCTTCTCTCCTTTGAACTGTGTTCCCAAGTTGATGCCACTGATGATGGAATCACCAAGTAGTAGTAGTTTGCTGTTTGGGGAGGTTTTCTTCATATTTGGTCCTTTAGCAGGAGATTGGGCATTGTCTGTCTCATTTAAGGGCCCTTCAGTTTCTTCGGATTGGGCATCCTCATTCGCCAAGGTAGAGAAGGCATTATGCAGGGATATCTCCTGATGCATAGGATGCCTCTGTGTCACAGGTCACAATCTACCAGAATCCACTGTGATCCATTTGTTCCTGGGGTGTTTCATTTTTGTGGAAGTGGTGGTGGACTTTGTTCAGTTTGTATCTTAGAAGAGGTGCGTTTCATTGCAGCCAGTTCCTCCTTCAGTTCCTCATCCTCATTAGCCAAGGCAGAGAAGGCATTATGCAGGGATATCTTTTGATGCATAGGATGTCTGTGCATTACAGGTCGCAATCTACCAGAACCCACTGTGATCCCCTTGTCCCTGGGATATTTGATGCTTTGTGGGAGCGGTGGTGGGCATTGTTCAGTTTGTATCCTAGAAGAGGTGTGCTTCATTGCAGCCAGTTCCTCCCTGAGTAGGGTTACCTCTTTATGCATGGCAGCTAGGTATTCCCTTAATAGAGTCAGTTCTTTATGCATGGTAGCTGACCTGAGGCACGTAGGACAAGCTCTGAGGTTCAATATGATTCGTCTTGGAATGAAAGTACTGCAGTTATTGCACCGAATACACGACATGCTGAATAAGCAGTCCTAGAAGGAGAAGAGGAAGAAGAAGAAGGAAGGAGGAAGAAGATGTGGGCTGTAACCTAAGTTAGGAGGATAGATGGCAACGTATGCAAGTACTATATAGGCAATGCAGCCCCTGGGGTGGGTGGAGCGAGGGGTAGGGTGGGCGGGAACCTAAGTGTCTCTGGCCAGTAGGCTGTTCCTGAACTGGGGGCACCCACAGATATCTGCTCCAAGGCTACCCAGAAAAGGAGACAGTCAGATTATCCCCAAGCTTAATTTATAACCACAGTTAAACTTTATATTAACAATTCCCACAAAACAGACAGTTAGACTATATTGATAACTAGAAAGCATTAGAAATAAGAGAGAAAGAGTCTTAGCTTTGTGAAATATCCACAGCTCCTGCAGCCAGCCTCAGAGACCTGTAGGTGTGGCCACTGGTCAGGTGTGAGATGGGATCAAATTAGCTCCTGCCTGCCTGAGAGCAGAAACTGAGAGCAAAAACTTTCACCTCCCCCGCCCAGAAAGAGCAAGCCTTCTCCAATATATTTAAACCTTTGTTATCTGGATACTCAGGTTCCAGTAGGATGAATATCCCCAAGCTTAATTTATAACCACAGTTAAACTTTATATTAACAATTCCCACAAAACAGACAGTTAGACTCTATATTGATAACTTGAAAGCATCAGAAATAAGAGAGAAAAGCTTTGTGAAATATCCACAGCTCCTGCAGCCAGCCTCAGAGACCTGTAGGTGTGGCCAACTTTCTATCTTACATGTGGAATGCTGTGTGCAAGACTGTCTATTTGGGGCTTTCGTGGCCAGTAGCTTGCACATTTTTTACACTTTCTTATATGAGAACAGTGTTGACATTCAAATGTTAGAGCTGACTGGCTGCTACTGCCACCAACATATCCCTAGGTGGGGTTGATGAGCACGGGTTGCTAAGGCAGTGCATCAGACTCTGTCACCACTTTCCTAACTTATTACTGCTCACTTGTCAGTGATACATGTGTTGGTTATATGTTTGAAACATCGGAGTCATGTGCTTTTCCAGTTGATTCAGGGCATGCATGTGTAGCACATTGCATCTGGTGACGTCGGTTACTGGTATCATGTGTTGGTGTGGCATCTGTATCTGGCTCCCTCCCCTCCTTGTCCCACATGAGCATGTCATTGATGGGGCAGTGGCACACCTCTGCAGAGGCCACATGTTCAACATGTTCTATGTAGGCAGGTACCTAGTGGGGTCGGATCTGGAGATTGCCACCGGAAGACAACTCGAGCTAGCGGGTTTATTTGTTTCACCGGTGGTTTACCTGGGGCAATGCCACCTTCACGTCACTATAGGCCCAGCCCTGTTCCTTGGTCCATCCTTCTCAGATCCATTCAGGACTCCATATGATCCTCTGGCTCCAGTGAATAGTCAGCCTAATGAACAATGTGTGCATATATTCAGCAGCTCATCACCTCCTTTGCTATACAGTATCTATGTGCACACCCCTCCTTGGAGATGACATGGTTGTGTCAGACCATGTCCTTCTGTGCAGATGGGACCTGCACGCATCCTTAAATCCTCCTTTGTGTTCCTGGGATAGCCTACCTTTGTCAGTGGCTCATACTCCCTCTCTGACCTAGCAAACTACGTCTTCACAGCTGTTCTGTTATGCCTTCATGGTTGGAGGGCTACCTGGGGTGGACTAGACTGCTCATCCACATATCTGGGGAGGACAGTTGTGCTTGGAAGGTACCTGGCCCATAGAGCTGTCTGCAGCATCACCAGGTGCCAGTGCATACAAGCAGGCGTGAGCAGGATGGTCTGCAATGATTTCCCTGTCCCTCAGACGGAGGGCATGCAACAGCACAGTATGCCATCCCAGGTGCACCAGCATTGGTCTCTACAAATGTGCACAGTTGTAGGAAGCGACGATGGTGTCTCTGGCATGTCTGTGTGGTGCTTGCACTGCTGACTACTGTCATTCCAATGGCCCTTTAGTAGTGCCAGGAAAATGTTTGGGTAGTTCACGATGGGGGGGCTTGTTCTACTGGTATCATGTCGTTACGTAGCATTGTTCAGTCATGTTCCTGAGATGTTCACGATGTACATACATCAGAAGGTCATCTACTGCTATTTATTTAGTGCTGTACTGTACCCTGTGCCAGTAGGTTCACTCTCTACATGTCTTCCTGCTACATTACTGAGCACTGCAATTGCTTTGTAGTAGTCTGGGTATGCTATTACTACTACTACCGAACATTTGCATAGCGCAAAAAGACGTATGAAGCACTGCACAGACATGTAAAAGACAGTTCCTGCTCATCGGAGCTTACAATCTTGTTGAGACAGACAACATAGTAGCTGAAAACATGGGATATAGCTAGGGGGAATAGTAAGGAAACACAAAGGGAGATCAGGTGAGTCAAAATCTGAAAGCGGCAGCAAAGAGGTGTTTTCAGCCTGGATTTGAAAAGGGCCAGAGAAGGCACCTGATGTACAGACTCGGGTAATTTGTTCCAGGCATAAGGAGCAGCAAGCTGAAAGGAGCGAAGTTTGGAGTTACCAATTGAAGAGAAGGGCACAGATAGAAGTGATTTGGCAGAAGAGCGGAGTTCCCGAGGAGGGGTGTAGGGAGAGATAAGAGAGGAAAGGTAATGAGGAGCTGCAGAGTGAAGGCACTTATAGGTCAGCAGGAGAAGTGCCACAAACTAGTTTCTATTGTTTCTATTTTAGCATCCACCTATAGCAGTGGTTCTCAACCTTTTTTGTACCGTGACCCCTTTTACCATTGGTCAACATGTGGTGACCCCAATGATAAAATCAAATGCGTCTGTCTTCCTTTATCGTTAACGCATTGTCGCTGTAATCATTTGTTGAATTATTAATATATTATAGGCCTTTGCAATATGTTTTTATTTATAAAATTGACTTATTTAAACCACAAAAACAAGTAACAATATTTGATTTCAAAATTATGATGATTTTGTAGTCAAATCACTAATATGAAATACAATTATTTTTTCTACCTTTGTTGTCTGACCAATTTATTCTCTGATCATGCTGGTCCCGATCTGAGGCTTCTGCTTTCCTGTCTTCTCTTAGCTCTCTTTCTGTGGTCTATGGTCCATCTGCCATATCTTATCTCTTCTTTTGTTTTCTTCACTTCTTTCCATCAGTCTATTTCCAGTCCCAGTAACCCTCCCCAGTATCAGCCCCTTTCCAGTCCTCACTCCCAGTACCTTCCAATGTCAACTTGCATTCCCATGACTGCCACTGGTGTCCATTCCCTTCCAGTCCCCCTCCTTCCCCACTGACCAGTCCCTTCTAGTACAAATACCATGGCAGCCCCTCTCAGATCCACTCCCTTCCAGTTCCATTCTCCTATCCCCTCATATCAGCCCATTTGTAGCCTTAGCCCCCAGTTTTCTTCCAGGGCCAGTAGTTCTATCCTCCCCTCCCCACAATCAGCCCATTCCCAGTCGAAGCCCCCCAATCAGCTCACTTCCAGTGCTAGTGCCTCCTCAACCCCATTACCAGTGCTAGCCTCCCCTAATCAGCTCATTTCCAGTGCTAGTCCCTCCTCAACCCCATTACCAGTGCTAAGCTCCCCTAATCAGCCCATTACCAGTCCTACCCCCCCCCCATCAGCACATTACCAGCCCTAACCTCCTCTAATCAGCCCATTTCCAGTCCTAACCTCCCCGATCAGCTCATTTCCAATGCTAGCCCCCCATCAGTCCATTACTAGTCCTACCCGCCTATCATAAGAACATAAGATATGCCATACTGGGTCAGACCAAGGTCCATCAAGCCCAGTATTCTGTTTCCAACAGTGGCCAATCTAGGTCATATGTACCTAGCAGTTTCCCCAAGGGACACAGGTTCCACAATGCTTGTATTGGTTCAAGCATTGATATCCTGGGTCCCTTCTTAATAATGGTTTATGGACCTTTCCTCCAGGAACTTGTCCAAACCTTTTTTAAACCCAGCTACACTAACAGCCTTTACTACATCCTCCAGTAACAAATTCCAGAGTTTGATTACACGTTGAGTGAAAAAATATTTTCTTTTATTAGTCTTAAATAGTTTACCCTGTAGCTTCATTGCATGTCCCCTAGTCTTTCTATATTCTGATAAGGTAAACAATCGATCTACGTTTACCTGTTCCACTCCGTTCATTAATTTATAGACTGCTATCATATCTCCCCTCAGCCGTCTCTTTTCCAGGTTAAAGAGCCCTAACCTTTTTAGCCTTTCTTCATAGGAGTATCCTTCCATCCCCTTTACCATTTTGGTGGCTCTTCTCTGAACCTTTTCTAAAATCGCTATATCCTTTTTAAGATACGGCGACCAGAATTGCACACAATATTCAAGGTGCGGTCTCACCATGGAACGATATAGAGGCATTATAATATCTTTTGTTTTATTTATTTATTTATTTTATTTATTTACAGTCTCTTATATACCGCACTATTCAGCATCAGCGCGGTTCACATGGAACAAAAAATGCTCAGTACAATTAACATGTAAGAGTTTACAGATAACAGGGCAAGTAAATTGGATAACAGGGGTAAACTATTTACAGCATTTTATTTTACATTTTTATTTTACAGCAGTTTTATTTTCCATTCCTTTCCTTATCATACCTAGCATTCTATTTGCTCTCTTGGCCGCTGCTGCACACTGGGCCGAGGGTTTTAACATGTTATCCACAATGACGCCTAAATCTTTTTCCTGGGTGGTGGTTCCTAATGTGGAACCTTGCATCGTGTAACCATAGTTTGGGTTGTTCTTCCCTAAGTGCATAACCTTGCACTTGTCCACAATAAATTTCATCTGCCATTTTGATGCCCAGTCTTCCAATTTATCAAGATCCTCTTGCAATTTTCCACAATCCTCTTGGGTTTTAACAACTTTAAATAGTTTTGTGTCATCTGCAAATTTGATAACCTCACTCGTTATTCCACTTTGCAGGTCATTTATGAATATGTCAAAAAGCAGCGCACCCAGCACAGATCCCTGGGGTACACCACTATTCACCTTTCTCCATTGGGAAAATTGGCCATTTAGCCCTAACCTCTGCTTTCTATCTTTTAACCAGTTCCTGATCCACAATAGTACACTGCCTCCTTTCCCATGACTCTAGTTTTGCCAAAAGCCTCTCATGAGGGACCTTGTCAAAGGCTTTCTGAAAGTCCAGATACACAATATCAACCGTCTCACCTTTGTCCACCTGATTATTCACTCCTTCAAAAAAAACATAACAGATTAGTAAGACAAGATCTTCCTTGTCTAAAGCCATGTTGGCTGTCTGCCATTAGGTCATGACTATGTACATGCTGAGGAATTTTATTCTTTATGATGGTTTCTACCATTTTTCCCGGTACTGATGTGAGGCTCACCGGTCTGTAGTTTCCCGGATCACCCCTGGAACCCTTTTTAAAAATTGGTGTTACATTGGCGATCCTCCAATCTTCAGGTATTAGAGATGATTTTAATGATAGTTCACAGATTACTAATAGCAGGTCTGCAATCTCGTATTTCAGTTCTTTCAACACCCTTGGATGTATACCATCCGGCCCAGGTGATTTTCTACTCTTCAGCTTATCTAATAGTTGTAATACATCTTCCTGATGTATCGATATTTCCTTCAATTCTTCCGCTCCTTTAAATACCACTTCAGTGGGGAGAAGCGTCGCTGAGAGGGAGCTGCCGTGCTTTCTATCATCTGCACGGTCCAGCGCGGTGAGACCTGGAGGAGGCTGGTTAGCGATCGGGACAGGCGTGAGGAGGACGTGCCTTGGCCCGGAGGACCCTGCTGTGCCCCATAAAGCCCTCCAGTTTCAGTGCAGTAGTGGGAGAAGCATCGCTGAGAGGGAGCTGCCGTGCTTTCTATCATCTGCACGGTCCAGCGCGGTGAGACCTGGAGGAGGCTGGTTAGCGATCGGGACAGGCGGGAGGAGGACGTGCCTTGGCCCGGAGGACGCTGCTGTGCCCCATAAAGCCCTCCGGTTTCAGTGCAGTAGTGGGAGAAGCGTCGCTGAGAGGGAGCTGCCGTGCTTTCTATCATCTGCACGGTCCAGCGCGGTGAGACCTGGAGGAGGCTGGTTAGCGATCGGGACAGGCGGGAGGAGGACGTGCCTTGGCCCGGAGGACCCTGCTGTGCCCCATAAAGCACTCCGGAGTTGAAATGCGGCCGCGTGTCGTGGCCTGCGTGGCGTGGCCTAAAGGGGCGTGGCTCAAGGGGCAGGACACGCCCCTTTGGCGCCCCTTCGGCGCACGTGAGGTGTCGTGTGGTGTGTCCAATTTGGAGCCGGTAACAGCATAATGGGCAAAAGGAAGGCGAAGTTGGATGAAAAATCGGGGGCTGGAGCCACAGGAGGAAAAGCGGCGGGCCCTATGGACAAACACGTGACTGTCTTGCTGCCTGGTAATCGATCCCCGGAGGAGGTCTCTTTGAGCCCTGTTCTCCGGTCTCCTCCTCCCTTTCCTCTTCCTGCTCTTTCATCTACTTTGTCTGGTACCCCCCCTGAGCGGTTTCCCCCTGTTCCTTGTCCTGTAATTCCATCTGTTATAGAACCTGGGAATTTAGCTTCCCCTTCGGGGGAGATAACTTTGCATGATATATGGGCTGCTATTCAAAAGATAGATGTACGTTTAACTTCAACTGTATCCTCTTTATGTAAATTTTCCCAAGATGTAGTGGACAAATTGCAATTTATGGATAATCAATTAGGCTCTGTGGTAAAGCTTGCTGATAGCACTAATTCTCAAGTCCAAATCAGTCGTACTTCTGATGTGGCATTTATACGAGATACCTCTGCTATTTCTTTTCGGCTTGAGGCTCTTGAGAATCGTGCTAGAGCATGTAATTTACGTTTTCTTAATTTTCCTATGACACACTTAATGTCTTCTGATATATTGTTGGGTAAATACTTTTCGGAGATTCTACACTTGGATGGGGATTTTCATACGGTTCATACAGTCCATATGCATTATTTGCCTTTGGGCTCTACTTCCACTCCTCGGGCTGCAGGGGTTAAGGCCCCTTCAGTCTCTTCAGTGGATCAAAATTTGACAGCTTTCTTGGAAGACTCAATGGATAATATCTCAAAACGTAATACTTTGGTTGTTCAGTTTATTTCTGAATTTGCCAAACTGCGGGTTATGAGAGCATACTTTAAGTATCGTGCCATTTTATTTTGCGGTCAGGCCATTCAAGTCTTCCCAGATGTCTGTCGTCATACGCAGTTACGGCGCAAGCAGTTTCTGCTGTTGAAATCGCAGGTGTTGGCATTAGGGGCAACCTTTTTCCTTAAATTTCCTTGCCGCTGTGTTATTACCTTCGGTGGGCGTACCTATGTATACAATGATGTTGCTGCTTTGAAATTATTTTTGGATTCAAAAGCAGGGGGAGGTATGAGTGTTGAGGGGGAATGATTTGTTGTATATTCAGCTCCCTTTTGTGGGGTGTTTAACCTTTTTTCTTGTATTTTGATGGGTTTATCTTCATTATATTGGTACTTTTCCCCTTGATGTGTATCATTTTATGTGAGGGAAAAATTATTTTTCTTGGTTGTAAATTGATATTTCTTGTATAATAACGTTCTAGTGTATTTCTTGTTGCATTTGAAAACTCTTAAATAAAAGGTTTAAAAAAAAATAAATACCACTTCAGTCATGGGTAACATCCCTACATCTTCCTCAGTAAAGACTGAAGCAAAGAATTCATTCAATCTCTCCGCTATCGCCTTGTCGCCTCTTAGTGCTCCTTTAACCCCTTTATCATCTAATGGACCAACTGACTCTCTCACAGGTTTTTTGCTACGAATGTACTTGAAAAGGTCTTTACTTCGCGTTTTTGCTTCCGCAGCAAGCTTCTTCTCAAATTCTCCCTTTGCCTGCCTTATCAATGCCTTGCATTTGACTTGCCAGTGCTTGTGCTGTTTCCAGGTTTCGTCATTTGGCTCTTTTTTCCATTTCCTGAAAGATGCTTTTTTGGCAACAACAACCTCTCTGACCTCACCTTTAAACCATGCTGGCAGTTTTTTGGACTTCCTTCCACTTTTCTTAAAGCGTGGAATACAGCTGGTCTGGGCTTCCAAGATAGTATTTTTCAACAACAGCCAAGCCTTTCGAAAGTTAAAAGGTAGTACTGTGGATTTCCTTACTATCCCTCCTCCACTAATTAAATCAAAGGCAATCATGCTATGATCACTATTGCCAAGTGGCCCCAACAACCTTATCTCTTGCACTAGATCTGGTGTTCCACTAAGGATTAGGTCTAATATGGCTTCCCCTCTGGTTGGTTCATGAACTAGCTGCTCCAAGAAGCAGTCATTTATTTCATCTAGGAACTTTAACTCTCTAGCATGTCCTGACGTGACACTGACCCAGTCGATACCGGGGTAGTTGAAATCACCCATTATTATTACTGTGCTGTAACGTTTGTTAGCTTCCTTGATTTCTTTGAGCATTTCATCATCCATTTGGTCATTCTGGCCAGGCGCTCGATAGTACACCTCCACTGCCATTGCCTTCCCCCTTTTACATGGAATTTCAATCCATATAGATTCTATAGCAGATTTTGTTTCCTGCAAAACTGTAATCCTTTCTGACTCAATGCCCTCTCTAACATAGAGAGCAACCCCTCCACCAATTTGATCAGCTCTATCATTACGATGTAGTTTGTACCCAGGTATCACAGTGTCCCACTGGTTGTCCTCCTTCCACCATGTCTCTGATATTCCAATCATATCTAACCTCTCATTTAGTGCTATATATTCTAACTCTCCCATCTTATTTTTTAGACTTCTAGCATTTGCATACAAGCATTTTAGAGAATGTATTTTATTCATATTAATTTGGCTATTGTTAGACGTGGGTAATTTGGGATATTTAAGCTCTGTCTGCTCCATACTTGAGGGCATTTGGGCTACTTTACTCTTTTGTGGAACCTCTCTGCTTTTGGTAGTATCCTTCAAAGATACATTCTTCCGAACCATCCGCTCTTGGGCGACTGTCGGCTTTCCCCTAATATCTAGTTTAAAAGCTGCTCTATCTCCTTTTTAAAGGTTAATGCCAGCAGCCTGGTTCCATCCCAGTTAAGGTGAAGCCCATCCCTTCGGAAGAGCCCCTCCTTTCCCCAGAATGTTCCCCAGTTCCTAACAAATCCAAACCCTCATCTCTGCACCATTGTCTCATCCACGCATTGAGACTCCGGAGCTCTGCCTGCCTTTTGGGTCCTGCGCGTGGAACAGGAAGCATTTCGGAGAATGCTACCCTGGAAGTTCTGGATTTCAACTTCCTACCTAAAAGCCTAAATTTAGCCTCCAGAACCTCCCTACCACATTTTCCTATGTCATTGGTACCGACATGTACCAAGACAGCAGACTCCTCCCCAGCACTATCTAAGACCTTATCTAGGTGGCGCGTGAGGTCCGCTACCTTTGCACCAGGCAGGCATGTTACCAGGCGATCCTCACGTCCACCAGCCACCCAGCTATCTACATGCCTAATGAACGAATCACCAACTATAACGGCTGTCCTAACCCTTCCCTCATGGGCACATGGCCCTGGAGAAACTTCCTCGGTGCGAGAGGGTTTTACATCACCTGGAGGACAGGTCCTAGTTACAGGATCACTTCCTGCCACACCAGGGTGATGCTCTCCTGTCACGTGACCTCTCTCCTCCATGGCAACAGGGATGCTGCCAGACTGGAGGTGGGACTTCAGGACTATATCCCTATAGGTCTCGTCTATGCACCTCTCTGTCTGTCTTATGCTTTCCAAGTCTGCTACTTTAGCCTCAAGAGAACGGACTCGTTCCCTTAGAGCAAAGAGCTCCTTGTACCTAGTGCACACGTAAGACCTCTCACCAACTGGGAGAAAATCATACATGTGACACTCAATGCAAAAGACTGAAAAGCCCTTATCCCGCTGCTGGACTGCTGTCTGCATCTTAGTTTTAAGTTTGTGTTTAGTTCTAAGTTACTAAGGGTTGCTATGGATATTTATACTAATAAAACTGTACCTAATACGTGTAATATAGCTTGTTCACCTGAAGCTTAACTAATCTCAGGTCCTTAGTGTATGACTGATTTGGGTAATGAGCTTCACCTGAGAGCACCTCCTGTCTTTTAAGATGTGTAAGTACCTATAAAGCTACGATTATCCCAGGGGTGTGTGGGTGTGGGGAGGGAGGGAGGGAAATAACACTTATTAAAATAGGGCTGCTACACAGTACCCTCTTTTGTGCTGCTGAGGTAAGCTATATTCTGATTTGATTTAAATTATAGCTCTTAGCTGCTGCTAGGCTCTAACTACTTATGAAATTTAAACTACAAGCTCTCTGCTGGGTTCTAAATTTAACCAGAAAGCTCTTTTCTGTGTTTTAAATTTAAGCTAAAAGTACTTTGCTGATGCTAGGCCCTGAGTGACTATTACATTTAGACTACAAGTTCTCTGCTGGGTTCCAAATGTAACCAGAAAGCTCTTTTCTGTGTTTTAAATTTAAGCTAAAAGTACTTTGCTGATGCTAGGCCCTGAGTGACTATTGTATGGCCCTGCTTCGTACAAAGTAGAGCACAACCTAATTATTACTAATTACCTGTAATGATCAGAGCCAAAAGTCAGTGCAGGTGCAATCAGAATTTCAGTTTATTGGATAACTGATGATCAATGCAGGCAGTGGTGGGGAAGAGAGTTCTATCAAGCACTTGGCATCTCAAGAGCAACTCCTCCCACGAATATAAAAAGCATGCTACATTTATACTTTTCTTTGCTTCCCTTTTTGTGCATACAGTCCACAGACCCATTCCTCCTATGTCCTCTCCCCCCTCCCCCCTTATCTTTTATCATTGCCTTTTTCTGTCCCTTAGTTCCTGTTGCAAAATCCCCCTGGCCTTCCAAAATACCCCTGTTTCCCTTATACTTACCGTCTGTCATCCTGCCACCTGCTTGCTTCAGGGCCATGGCCTAACATATATGTTGCCAGCTTATGGTTTCCTACGTACGTGCTCCTTGGCACATTGCCCCTGTAGACCTATGTCTGGACTTTGAAGTTCAGACCTACACCTACTGGGCTCATGATACTTCCTTATATGGTTTTTCTTGTGCTGGGTTTCTTCCAGTTCTGGCCAAAGTAGTTGCCCACATGGTATAGCAGCGTGGCTGTTGTTCTTTAGAGTTTTTTGAGATTCAGGGCAGCCATTGAGTGATTATGAACCAGAAACATTATAATCCCTTAACCCTTAAAGTAATCTTTTAACACTTATGTAATACTTAACCTCACACTTAACCCCTACAACCCTACAACTCTCCCATTTTTTATTTTTTATTTTTATTGAGAAGGGGAGAAATCTAAGTCAGAATAGTCTGACATGGGGACTGTAGCATAAGAAACATTTGCAAGAGTAGGGCTAGTTTGAACAGGCAGAAAAGAAGTGGACACTTTGGTGAAATGTTTCTTACAACAGGATATAAAAGTAGAAACAAAACAACAGAAGAGTAAAGTAATGATTAAAATAATGCCAGCAGAAATCAATAAGCCTTTTAGGCCAGATCCAAGAGAGTGGAACCAGGAGGAGAGAGATGAAAACCAATCACCAATCTGGAAGCCACCCTTAAAATCATCAATATGTAGTTCAGATAAATGCTTAATCTTATTCATAGCATCTAATACAAATACCGTATGGTTCGCTATGACCATGCAGCAATTAGTAGCATTGATAAACGAACAAGTCCCGCCCTCAGCAGTGAGTAATAAATCTAAAGCCTGTCTATTCTGCAGAGTCATTTGATTATTTTGTTCAAGCGATTCAGCTAAGCGAGAAATAGATTCAGTAACAGCTTTCATTTGTATATGTAGCAAACATTGTAAGCGGCGGATAGACATACTAAGTTCCGCAGTAAAAGCAAGGGTAGCCCAAGGAATCCAAGCAGTAGCACTAAGGGCTGTAAGGCGAGCTTTGGTCATGGGGTAAGTGGAGTTAACATATTCATAGGAAGCTTGTATCGCAGCATCTTCAGCCATGGAGGACTCCCAGGGGCTAGCATAACTACGCTTACGGCACTGGTGGGGAGGAGCAGGGGAAGAGGGCGAGGGGTCATATGAGACATTTAGTGGAATAAGGACTGAATAGGGGGATACTTTAACTAAGGCACAGGGTAGGTTGGACAGTGAAATCTTCTGATACAAAACATCACCACAAAGCCAGTAATGGCCCACAATAGCAGACAGAGAAAAAGAAGGTTTCCAAGTAAAAAAGGATTTTACAGGATACTTAATAGAAGTATGTGGAGCGCATGAAGTTAGTTTACCTGTGGTAGCAGAATGATTACAAGGAGTCTGACATAGAGGATGGGCATCACGGGATTTACAAGGTTTCCAGTGGAGATGGCCAGCAAGTTGGTGTCCAATGACAGAGGTAGGGAACCTGCGGCCCCGTTCAGTGTTTTTGGCACCACATTGGGCTAAATCAGTAAAGTAGAGGACGGGAGCATAGCAGGAAGTGAAAGGAGATTGTGAGTAAGTACCCTTACGGAAAAGGAGAGTATGTGTAGAATCTGTAGGACCAACATTAAAGGTTGAAGCCCAAAAGTCAGGACCCCATACCCGAGAGTGTGCTTTAACCCGCGGGCCCCAGTGGGTGGAGTTGACACGATTATTACGGACTTGAGTGTGGAACCAATCTGCCTTAGACATATTATGCCCATAATAGAAAGGTCGCATGGTACCGTGCAGAAAGTGAAAGTTATTGGTTTGGACATTCCAGGAAACATTGCAGGTGTCAGCAAAAGAGACAGAGGAATTGGTAATAAGACAGTAATAGAATATCATAGAGGGCACAGAGACATGGACAGGAAAGGAAGCAGCTTGATGGGCCGCCCAAGTATCATTACAATATAAGGGGCCACGCTCTATACAACCTCTAATAAGGTGGGGATTATTCCAGCACGGGATGGCACCTACAATTTCTTCAAATGGGACAGGAAGCACACGAACAGGGGCATAATTACCACCTTGGGGCAATGGGGTGCATATGATGCAGTCACTAATATTCAGAAGGTCAATTACCTTGAGGACAGTTGTTTTTCCAAGTATTAGTGAGAGGAACAGACCTACGGGAGCGATTAGGAGAGGGAGAGGACAGGGGCGAGGAGGAAGTAGAGTAAAAAGGATGGGGCGGAAAGAGATAAAGTACAGAAACCACCCTATAAAAATTGACAGTAACATAGCAAAATATAGAAAACCAAACTTATAAGCAATATGAGGCATGCTGAGAAGATCACTTAAATGTCCACAAAACCAAAAACAGTTCAAGGTACCCAAAGGTGGGCTATATGGGTCCAAGTTTGGCTAGCGTCCAGCAAGACAGCAAATGGAGTTGAAGCAGAAACGATGTGGGGTCCTGAATATGTTGGATCTTGCCAGGAGCTCCGATGAGGATTTCTGCGGTAGACAGTGGTTCCAATTGGAATCAAGGTATCCTTTGGGGAATGTGGATGTTGATCACGAATGGCACAGCATCGGGAAATCTCTGCCAATGCCAGGCGCAGACCTGCAATATAAGGAGACAGAGAATCTGGTAAAGAGATAGAAGTGTCAGAGAGATTGTATAGCAGCAATCGCCTGCCAGTACATATTTCATGTGGTGTTAGAGCAACATTTTTCAGAGGGCGATTTCTCAATTGAAACAGTGCCAGAGGCAAGGCCTGCAGCCAGGAGATATTTTTGTCTGATTGTATCAAACGCAGGGCAGTCTTGAGCAAGCCATTGGTCCATTCGACGAGGCCATTGGAGGTGGGCGATAGACGGAAACATACTTCCAGTTTAAGCTCAGAGCTGTGGAGAAAAGATGTATTAGCTGATTCCGGAAATGAGAACCATTATCAGAATAAACAGTTTGTGGTATGCCAAAGCGAGGAAACAGGTGCTTAGAAAAGCAATTGTATACCTCGGAGGCCCTCTCTTGTTTGCACGGGAAAGCCTCAACCCACTTGGAAAATGGACAAATGCAAACAAGAAGGAATCTGTATCCATCTACACGAACCTGCATATCTGTGAAATCAACATACCAGGAAATGAAAGGACCCTGAACTGACGGAAGATGACCTTGGAGAATATGTTTGCCCTTCACTGGAGAATTTTCTAAACACTGGGGACACTTTTGGCACCATTCCTGTATTCTGAGTTTGAGACGCGGATGCCAAAAGATCTCAGAGATCTGCGCAGACACACTGGAAGCTGATGCATGACCGACAGAATGCAACAGGGAACACAATTGTTGCAAGGACCAAAAAGAAATACAAACTTTTCCAGAAGGGTGGACCCATAACTTCTTATGCTCTGTGCATCCTAACAGTTTCCATTTGTGCACTTCATCCTGAACAAGATTCTGCTGATAATCTTGGAGTGAAGGTAAGGGATAAGTCTTTGCTCATGTAGTGACTAAAATGGGGACAGTCTCAGTGACTTGTTTAGCTGCTTCATCTGCCAGGGCATTGCCAAACTGCAGGAAACCATAATGGCGGGAATGGCCGGGGACCCAGTTACAGGAAGTTAGAATATCTTTCTGACAGTGTTGTAACAGTAAGTCATATAGATACAATATCAATGATTTGTGAACTAACTGACTACTAGCTGAATTAACAAATCCTCGCTGTAACCAAATCTGAAGGTATTCCCCACACAACCTTTGAACATACTGTGAATCAGTATAAAAAATCAAGGGCGTTGCAGGACGTTCTTCTAAGACTGCTAGGATGGCGCACAGCTCAGCTGCCTGTGCTGAATATCCCTGATCTGAGTCAAGGGCATACTGCAAGCGATGCTCAGATACTCCATCAGGGGTCACTAACACCGCAGCAAAGCCAACAGGACCCTTCTGTGCTGATCCATCTGTAAACCAAATTTCACTATCTGGTGGCATGTTAGAGGGAGATACCATAAAGGATAAAACTTCCTCGTAAGATGAATCAGGAACTGGGGTATAAACATCTACTGCTGTTTGTAGCCAACTGAGTGGACAGGTGGAGGCAGCGAGAGGGCGAAAGATTACTCCACTATTCAGGATAGAAGCACAAGCTTGTTGCAATTTGGATGGGGATAAGTGTAACGTGTCTTTGTTCAGAATAGCCTTCAGTTCAATAGACTGATAGAGAATCAAGGTAGTGGGAGTGAAAATGGACAGGACTTTCTCTATTTCTGCTGCCACTGCAATGACTAATTTTTCAAGGTCCGGTAATGGAAGCTCAGTACATCCAAAAGTACCAGACAAAAATGATAAAGTGGAAACCCTATCCTGAAATAAAATGGCTGCCCAAGCCTGGGAACCAGTTACCACCATCAGCTGAAAGGGTTTGTGATGATTTGGCAGATGTAAGGCTGGGAGAGACTTTAAATCTTCCAGAATGGACTGGAGCACACTTACATGACAAGGGTCCAAAGAGATTTTGTCAGAATTCTTTACACCACCCTTTAAGTAAGGGCGGAAGCAGAGGGTCCGAGAGCTAAAAGCAGGGATCCAATTTCTGCAAAAATTAAGTGTGCCTAAAACAGACCTCAGTTCCCTTACTCTCTTTGGCACAGGTAGTTGTAAAGCATGTTCAACGGTTTTTTCTCCCACCTGAATGGAACCCTGGCTTAACTGAAATCCCAGAAAAGTAACGGTTGTCTGCACCAACTGTGCTTTCTCTCCGTTCAACTTGTACCCTTTGTTCTGCAGTTCCTGTATTAGTTCCTGCGTGTAATTCTGCATTTGTGCATGGTCTGACCCAGACAACAAAATATCATCTACATATTGTAGCAGACACATTTCTCCAGGGAGATGTGAATTGAACTCCTGCAAACAGGGCCGGATTTACCTATATGCCATGTACTCCATGGCGTAGGGCCCACAGCTGGCAAGGGCCCACAAAAAGCTGCCGCGGCAGCATGGACATTCCCGCGGCAGCATGGACGGTCCCGTGGGGCCCTCTCTGCCCTGCCGAATCCCCGGCTGAGCCCCTCCGTGCCAGCTTTGAGAGGCGCGAAGGGAGAGTGTCTCCCTCGCGTCTCTGTTAAGCCTGCAGGGGCTGATGGGAAATTTCCCATCAGCCCCTGTGGGCTTAACAGAGACGCGAGGGAGACACTCTCCCTTCGCACCTCTCAAAGCCGTCGCGGAGGGAGGGATTCGGCAGGGCAGAGGGGGCCCCGCGGGACCGTCCATGCTGCCGCGGCCTTGGTAGCAGCCAGCGGTTTTGCTTTTTTAAAATTTCATTTTACTTGAGCCGATGGGGGGGGGGGGGGGGGAGGAAGGGAAATTGGGGGGGGGGGGTAGGGCGGGTAATGGGCAATGGGTGGGGTTTAAGACTGATAATGGGATGATGGGGGCTGTCTGGTAATGGGCTATGGGGGGGCTAAGACTGGAAATGGGCTGGGGGGGTTAAGACTGGAGGTGGGCTGATGGGGTTAGGACTGGTAATGGGCTGTGGGCTGTTGGGGGGGGGTTAGAACTGGTAATGGGCTTTGGGGGGGTTAAGACTGATAATGGGCTGTGGGTTGTTGAGGGGGTTAGAACTGGTAATGGGCTATGAGGGGGGGTTAAGCCTGCTCATGGGCGGTGGGCTGCTGGGGGCTGTGTGGTAATGGGCCATGGGGCGGCTAGGACTGGAAATGGGCTGGGTGGTTAAGACTGGAGGTGGGCTGATGGGGTTAGGACTGGTAATGGGCTGTGGGCTGTTGGGGGGGGGGTAGAACTGGTAATGGGCTATGAGGGGGGTTAAGACTGATAATGGGCTGTGGGCTGATGGGGGCTGTCTGGTAATGGGCTATGGGGGGGGGCTAGGACTGGAAATGGGCTGGGGGGTTAAGACTGGAGGTGGGCTAATGGGGTTAGGACTGGAAGTGGGCTGATGGGGGGTTAGGACTGGTAATGGGTTATAGGGGGGGCTTAAACTGAAAATGGGGTGATGGGGGGTTAGGACTGGAAGTGGGTTGATGGGGGGCTAGGACTGGTATTGGGTTGGGGGGTTGCTAGGACTGGAAATGGGCTGATGGGTGGCTAGGACTGGAAATGGGCTGATGCAGGGACTAGAAGGGAATGGATGCTGGGTGAGGCTGGAACTAGAAGAGAGCTGATGTTGGGGGAGGATTAGAATGGGATGGGGCTGGAAGAGTAAAATGGAGAAGGGAAAAATATTTTGTGTGGGAGGGATAAAAAATCTACAATTGGCCGGATATTGGGAGAGTAAGTGGGGATTGAGGATGGAGGGGTAAAATTTGAGTGGATGAAATAGGAATGAGGAAAGAGCAAAAGGAGAAAGATTAATATGTTAAAGCAGATGTAGAGAGAGAATGGAAAAAAACTAGAAGAGAGAAGAAAGGACAAATGGACAGCAGACGATGGAGAGTTAGCAGAAGACACGAAGAAACCAGAAGAAAGTGGCTGGAGCAATTGCAGCTGAAAAAAAATGCACAAAAGGTAGAAAAATATCTCTTTATTTTGAATTTATTAATTGGAATATGTCAGCTCTGGTAAATGTGCACCATTAACGTCTGCGCTTTGTTTAGTACAAGAGCAAATTAATGTATAGTTTTATTTCTACAGTGTTGTACATTCCAAGTTTGGCTTTTGGGATTCCCAGTTTAATTATTGTCTTCCTGTTTCTAAATTGTGATTACTTGTTTGGTGATGGTCTATGTTCTGCATGTGTAACTGAGCTGAGGTGTTCTGTTTATATAATTTTTATTTGACATTGCCACTTGTTCTCTTTCCACAGTAGGTCATGTATTGTTGTTCTCTGAAATGTATTGGTTTAATATTTGCAGTGTTGCCTTTAGATTGGTAGAGTATGGTGCTTTGTGAGTCCTGATAGTGCTGTTAGGATACGGCGGGTTTGCTATGGGTTGGCACTGGATTATAGTAATGTAGAAATCTTTTAGTCTTTATTTATCCATACACTCATTAAGAGGCACGTTTACTAAAAGTTAGTATATGGTAACATTATGCAAATATTTATGCAAATGAGGCCCCTTATGCAAATGAGGCCCCACACCCCCTTGGGCCGCCCCTGCTGGGGGCCCACAATTTTTGTTGGCGTAGGGCCTCACTCAAGGTAAATCCGGCCCTGCCTGCAAATCTTGTGAGAGAATCTGGGAAAAGATACTAGGACTGTCGACATATCCCTGTGGTAGTCGTGTCCATTGGTAATGTACTTGATCAAAAAGAAAAGCTAGCAGGGGCCTAGAATCAGTAGCAATTTCAACGCTAAAGAAGGCATTTTTTAAATCCAATACTGTAAAATACTTGTACAGTTGTACAGTATTTAATGTGGTGGCCGGGTTGGCAACTGCCGGAAACTGAGTTTCCACGACTTGGTTCAATGCCCGTAAATCGTGGACAATTCGCCATTTGCCATTGGGTTTACTGACCGGAAAGAGAGGAGTATTATATGAAGAGGTACTGTGTTCTATAATGCCATGCAGTTTGAGTTGATCAATTTCTTCTCGTGCACCCTCTATAGCTGCCTGCTGTAAGGGGTACTGTGGTAGTTTGGGACCCTCTTTCCCTGGTTTTAGTCGTATGTGGACCGGGGAACCTCGTACTCGGCCATAAGGGCTAAGGAGGTATGTACCTATTTCACCTATTCCTGCAGATTGGAATTCTCCTGCCACTAGGGTAACCTGGGCTTTAACAATTAAATCTCATCCCATTAAATTTATAGGACAGTGGGAGGCATACAGAAAATTGTGATAGAGATCAATTTTTGGGCCTTCCACGTTAATTGGATTGGTCACGGGAGTCTTGACTGACTTACCATCAAACCCAGTGGTCATTACACTGTCTCTGCCAATAGTGCTACCTATAGGCATGATATTCAAGACGGACAGCGTAGCTCCAGTATCAATTAGAAAATTCATCCCTTGGCCATTCAATGTTAACTTTATGTGGGGCTCCTCTGTGCCTAGCATCACCTGCATATTATAGATACCTAGTCATTGTCCATCTCCCCTATTGCCATAGCTTGTCCTATTTGTGGGCTGCCAGGTAGGATACTGGCATGGCCTGGCAGGTGGTGGTGGACCTTGGTTATATTCTCTCTGTCCTCTGGGCGGAGGGGCACGGCAGGCCCATTACAGGTGTCCCTTCTCACCGCATTGCCAACAGCAAAAATCCCTTTCTCTATTCTGTCTTTGTCTGGGGAAGGGCCGTGGTTCCTGACCTGAGAGCTGACCACGTCCTTGAACATTCAAAGCACGTATCATGGGTCTGGGTACTTCCTCAAAATCACTATCTGAATTGTGGTCACTGGAAGAATCATATAAGCGTTCCACACATTGCTCAAATAGGTTTCGTGCAGTTTTAGCTTGCTGTTTTGCTTCCTTAACCTCTTGTTGTAGGGCTTTTATCAATTTTTTGTCAGCAGGGGGTCCACTGACCAGTCCCTCCTTTTTCTTCTCCTGTTCTATTTCTTTCAATTGCAAATTGAACAAACGAGTCTGGGCAGCTTTTCTGTCTCTTTCTGGTCTGGCTAATTCTTCTTCAGCTTGTCTGATAAAATGGAAAATATGTGCCTGTTGCTTTTGCCATGGCTCTGACTCCAGTGCAACTATGTTTTTGAGTTTTAACTGGATGGGTAAGGGTAAGGTGTTACACAAAGTCTGGAAAAACATAAGGGCCATATGTGGGGCGTTATGGGGGTGCACCCATTTGTGCTTCCCACAGATCTTGGAACTTTGCCAAGTAAGCACTAATATCTTCCCCTACCTTAAACTGCATCGACACCAGGGGTCCCATACTTCTTTGGGTAGGGTATATGTCTCTTAGTGAATCCCAAATCAAATTACGATAGGGGTTAAATAAAGCCCCATCGTATTCCGGTTCGTGGACCAACACCCCATTTATACGAGCATTGTTAAACACCTGATTGGCAGCATTATTACCCAAAATCCGGGCCAATAATGCTTTCACATCACCAATTGCTAAGGTATAACCTGCAGTCAATCGTTCAAACTTCTGTATCCATGCCCCTGCACCTTGATTTAGGGGAGGGAGTTGTTCTGACAGGTTAGTCATGTCAGTGAAACTCCAGGGGACATATATCTCTGCCCTCCCCTGCCCTTGGTTAACATGTCGCACAGGAAACACCATATACCCTGGTAACTTTGGGTTATTGGGATCTTGTCCCTCATACTTCTCCCACACCCTCAATCCTGCTTCCATGTACTTATAGTCCCATTGCGGGTCCCCTTAACCCTCCACGAATACACCTACGAGCTAGGTTTAAATCTTTAGTGTCCAGTGATCCTTCTTCTGGCCAAATTCTCATTTGTGGGGCACATGCGGAGGTCCAGCCATGTAGGTTGGAACTCCAATGGTATACATAGAATCCTTCACCCCCTTCTTCATTAAAAACAAAATCTGCAGGGGTTTTCTTAGATTGAACTGGTTCTTTAGAACTTTGTACGGGATAAAATGAGTATTCATTGGCTCTGGTCGTCCGGTTCCTAATATCACACAGACTTTGACGTGGTGGGTTATCCGAATACTTTAGCTGCCATTTATTTGGCGGGGTAGTGGTGTTCCACTGGAGGATTTATTACCACCAGTGGAACCAATAACAGGGGGAGTAGACTGTACCTTGTGTGGGATAACCCCTAAGGGTTATCCTCGGATGAAACCTGAATTTCCTCATGAAGTGTGGAAGTGGGAAGGGAATCTCCGCCCATAGCCCCTAAGCCTGACTTTTCGCAAAGACCTGGGTCCCCAGGACTTGTATCAGGAGTCAAGTGTAATTTACCCATCACTTGGACCCATCCTGCCTGTCGTTCCCGTTGGGGGGATGCAGACCGGGATCTCCTACATGGCGGGGGGTTCTTACGGTAACCTATATCTTCCAGTTCCCTATGCAGTGGCCTATATGGAGGGGTCTCAATATATGGTGCTGAAGGCTCTGACTGGTTTTTATTCTTGATGTTCTCTTTTTGTTTTTCTGGCAACTGTTTATCATTAAGCTTCTTTAATTGTTTCTTCTTGGGCATGGGGGGGTCTGAGTACCCTATTGCTGCCATGGTACGACTCTCCATCGTACAATAAGGAGGAGGGGCATCACTACTGAGGGTACCTGGGTTTGCCTGTTTCATCCACATGGAAATGTATTGCAGATGTTTTAACTGACTAGCATTGGTCTTATGAGACAAAACATAATCCCTAATTTTTGCTAAACAACAACCATCAAAAGACCCCTCTGGTGGCCAGCCAAGAGGTGTCCCAGGAGCAGCGCTCCATTTTGCCCATTTAAGGCAAACCTTCAAAATTTCCTTTCCTACTATGGGATTATCTCTCATCATCCGTTCAACCGGAGTTATTGGTGAAACCTGATTCACCATTATTCCCTGATTGTCATCTTTCTTTCTCCTAAACAGAGACATAATTCCTACGTGCCACCTGTTATTTTAAGGATCTCAATATCCAACCTCTTTATCTACAAAGGGAGGTAGTGCACGAAATGTCCAGGACACCTTTCAGACAGAGATTCGCTTCATTCAGACCCAGCCAATCTCCTCGCGGAGGTATGGACCCGTGAGTAAGAACACACACACGCTTCGTATCTATTTCGATACGTACAGTCTCAAACACACCTCATTCAGTCCTGGCTCATAGCAGCAAAATATCTTTACACTTTATCAATATAACAAAACAAAAGTTAAACAACAACACTTACCAAGCTTGGTCAAAAATAAGTATACTCACGACGTTGTCGTCACAACAGTCGTCTTCCTAGGGAATCAGTCACTCACTTCTTCTTCTCCTCCTCCGGTCTCTACTACGTACCGGGAACGTACCTCCCTCTTCTCTCTTGAGGGGAATCCAAATCTTTAAATTTGTATCTTGGTCATAAAGACCCACCCGTACCCAATCCCGGGTTTCGGCACTAATTTGTACGACCCTGCTTCGTACAAAGTAGACCACAACCTAATTACTACTAATTACCTGTAATGATCAGAGCCAAAAGTCAGTGCAGGTGCAATCAGAATTTCAGTTTATTGGATAACTGATGATCAATGCAGGCAGTGGTGGGGAAGAGAATTCTATCGAGCACTTGGCATCTCAAGAGCAACTCCTCCCACGAATATAAAAAGCATGCTACATTTATACTTTTCTTTGCTTCCCTTTTTGTGCATACAGTCCCTAGACCCATTCCTCCTATGTCCTCTCCCCCCTCCCCCCTTATCTTTTATCATTGCCTTTTTCTGTCCCTTAGTTCCTGTTGCAAAATCCCCCTGGCCTTCCAAAATCTCCCTGTTTCCCTTATACTTACCGTCTGTCATCCTGCCACCTGCTTGCTAGGGCCATGGCCTAACATATATGTTGCCAGCTTATGGTTTCCTACGTACGTGCTCCTTGGCACATTGCCCCTGTAGGCCTATGTCTGAACTTTCAAGTTCAGACCTACACCTACTGGGCTCATGATACTTCCTTATATGGTTTTTCTTGTGCTGGGTTTCTTCCAGTTCTGGCCAAAGTAGTTGCCCACATGGTATAGCAGCGTGGCTGTTGTTCTTTAGAGTTTTTTGAGATTCAGGGCAGCCATTGAGTGATTATGAACCAGGAACATTATAATCCCTTAACCCTTAAAGTAATCTTTTAACACTTATGTAATACTTAACCTCACACTTAACCCCTACAACCCTACACTATTAAATTTAAGCTACAAGCTCTCTGCCGGGTATGAAATGTAACCAGAAAGTTCTCCTCTGTGTTTTAAATTTAAACTTAAACTGCTGCTACTAGGTCCTGACTGATTTAACAAAAATAGTGGATTCACAGATTAATTAGCTTTAATACAAAGAATTCCTTTTAGAAAATTACCAGAAGTATATACTCACAGTTGCAGATCTCTCTCCAGAAGTAACAGTCCCTTTTTCTACTCCTTCAAGACTAGAACACATTACCAGTCCCAACCCCCCCTTGATCAGTCTATTCCCAGTCCTAGCCTTCCCTAATCAACCCATTACCAGTCCTAGCCCCCCCCCATCTGCCCATTATAATCCTAACCCGCACTGTCTTTCCCCTCTGTCCAGCATTTATCCCCGTCTGTCCAGTATATCCCCCTTTCTATTCCCTTTGTCCATGTCAGCCCCTCCCTCCCTCCATGTCAGCCCTCTCTGTCCATGTCAGCCCCCCTCCCTTCCTCCATCCATCCATCAATGTCAGCCCCCTCCCTCCCTCCCTCCATCTCTCCATGTCAGCCGTCCCTCCCTCCATCCATGTCAGCCCCCCTCTCCATGTCAGCCCCCATCCCTCCCTCCCTCCCTCCCTCCATGTCAGCCCCCCTGTCCATTTCAGCCCCCCTCCCTCCATCCATCCCTCCCTCCATGTCAGTCGCCCCTCTGTCCATGTCAGCCCTCCCTCCATGTCAGTCCCCCTCCCTCCCTCCCTCCATCTATCCATCCCTCCATGTCATCCCCCCTCCCTCCATGTCATCCCCCACTCTGTCCATGTCAGCCCTCCCTCCCTCCCTCCATGTCAGCCCCCCTCTGTCCAAGTCAGCCCCTCCTTCCCTCCCTCCATGTCATCCCCCACTCTATCCATGTCAGCCCTCCCTCCCTCCCTCCATGTCAGCCCCCCTTTGTCCATGTCAGCCCCCTCCCTCCATCAGCCCCCCTCTGTCCATGTCAGCCCCCCTCCCTCCTTCCCTCCATCCATCAGCTCTCCCCTCCCTCCATGTCAGCCCCCCTGTCCATGTCAGCCCCCTCCCTCCCGCCAACCAACAATCAGCTCTCCCCTTCCTCCATGTCAGCCCCCCTCCCTCCCTCCATCAATCATGTCAGCCCCCTCCCTCCCTCATGTCAGCCCTGTTGCAGGTTCCCTGCCCCCTCCTCCCCTCTCTGTCTGCCTGCTACTGCCCTGTT
Source organism: Ichthyophis bannanicus (assembly GCA_033557465.1). Lineage (NCBI taxonomy): Eukaryota > Metazoa > Chordata > Amphibia > Gymnophiona > Ichthyophiidae > Ichthyophis > Ichthyophis bannanicus. The sequence continues at coordinate 717,922,017 of CM066036.1, forward strand.
CTTCTGCAGCTGTGGCTCCCTACCTCTTAGGGAACCGCGGCTGTGCCTGCTGTGAGTGAAGCTGTTGTGGAGCCTTTCTGTCTCTCAACGGGCTCCGTGCAGCATGCCATTGTCCCACCTCCAAAGGAAGTGGTAAACAACTTCCTTTGGAGGCGGGACAATGCTGCACGGAGCCCATCGAGAGACAGAAAGGCTCCGCAACGGCTTCACTCACAGGCACAGCCACGGTGTCCTAAGAGGCAGGGAGCCACGGCTGCAGAATTTTGGAGTCTGTCAGTTTGCCGCTGCCGAGAAGCGGACTCGGCAGCAGCAGCAACTTTTCCTTTTTTTTTTTTTAAACAGCGGAGTGAGGCGACCCCCGCTGAATCCTGTGGCGACCCCCATGGGGGTCGCGACCCACAGGTTGAGAACCGCTGACCTATAGGAATCACCAACTTTTATTGTCATTCAGCCTTGTAACAGCACTGTCCATGCCCACAGCAGCTTCATAGCAACATGTTTTAAATGGGGGGCATGGCCATTCGCAGTTATATCGTGGAGATTGCAGGGTCACAGATATATATTTGGTGAACGCAAGGATATACAAAGCCATTGCCAGGGTATACCTGTCTTTGGACAATGTTGCGCTGTGTACGTGCCACGCCTAGCATGTCTATGTGTCGATTCTGTGCACGCGGCTGCGTCTATCTTTGCGTGTGCAGAATTGGGTTCTATTCCTGCACATTTACATTTGGACGTTTTATAATAGGATGCCTATATGAGACGTCCATAAACACTCCTGTTTTAGAAAGATGAAATAACAAACGTTTATCCAGTATTGCTATGTAACTGTAGGTAGGAGTCAATTTTGTTTCATAATGTTTTTATTGTGTTTTAAATATATTTTAGGTGGTTGTACACCACTTTGAATGTTTCTACAGACTAGCAGTATATAAGAGGTTTTAAATAAATACCAATGTCTATGATCCACTTGAATTTCTTTTCTTACTTTGTTACTTAATAAGGAGACATGAAAATGGCATTGAGGTAGAATAAAATGCTTAACTACATTCACTGCTCGTTTTTATCACTTGCCCCATGAAATCATTTCTACTACTTTTGTTGTTGTTGTTAAGTGCCGTTGAGTCGGAGTCGACTCATGGCGACCCTCTGGATAGCTATCCTAAATTGTATTTGGTCTTGAGTCAGGCGGCTCATTGTTGACAGACTGGTACCCGTAGCTGCTGTTATTGTATCAATCCATCTCATTGCTGGCCTTCCTCTTTTGCATTGACCTTCTATCTTGCCAAGTATGATGTCTTTCTCTAATGATCTCTCTCTTCGCATGATGTGTCCAAAGTATGAAAGTCGAAGTCTTGTCATCTGAGCTTCTAAAGAAAGCTTAGGTTTGATCTCCTCTAGTACCGACTGGTTTTTTCTTCGGGCAGTCCATGGTATACACAGTATTCGCCACCAGCACCATAATTCAAAGGCATCAATTTTCTTCCTGTCTATCTTTTTCACTGTCTAGCTTTCACATCCATATGATGTTATTGAAAATACCATGGCTTGAACAAGTCAAATCTTTGTATGGAGAGAGACATCTCTGCTCTTGAGAATCTTATCTAGGTCTTTCATAGCCATTCTGCCAAGAGCAATGTGTAATCTGATTTCTTGACTGCTTGTTGCTTCTTTATTGATAGTTGATCCAAGTAGGTTAAAGTTGTTCACAATTTCAATTTCTTCTCCTTCAATGATGAACCTGTTGATTATGCCAGTTGTCATGATCTTTGTCTTCTTTACATTAAGGTGCAGGCCCATTTTGAGACTATATTCTTTGATTGTGAGAAGCAACTTATTATGGACTACTAAATATCCATATAATTTCTGGTGTAATTACTGTTATGAATTTCTGGTACTTATCTCTTAAAATCATCAGAATCTTCCTCACAATTGCCCAACATTGATGCTTTGACTATTGCCTGTTTCCAGGGCTTGTGAGATAACCCATAAAGATATATGTGACAAAGCGGCCATGTAGTGTTGGTGCCCCCTAGTTCCAGCGCTATTGGAGCGAATAGCTATTCACTCAACAGATTGTGCCACAGCACTCTTGAATTTACACACCTCTATCATATCCCTTCTCCAAGCTTTAGCCTTTCCTCAAAGGGAAGCGGTTACATCCTCTTAAACATTTTAGATGCCTTTTTTTAGATGTGGGCACTGTAACTGTGCACAGTACTTCAGGTGTGGTCACATCATGCATCAATACAGGGGGATTATATCATTTCCTGAGTTGTTCTCCATTCTTTTCTGAATAATTCCTGACATTCATATTTTTAAGCTTCTGTCATTGGTTTGAACTAATAAAGTCAAAGTACCAGAATGACTACAAGATTTGTTTGCTGAGTGGTAACAGATAGTATAAACCCCAACATTTTGTACCCCTAGTTAGGATTCTTCTCACTCTGTGGCTGATTTTGCACTTGTATATGTTCAAGTTATTCTGCCATTTAGATGCCCAGTTCCCAGTCTCACAAGGTCCTCCTATAATTCCTCACGTCGAAAATGATTTGAAGCAGGCTGTTTGCGAATCATGTGCATTAACACACATGAAAAAGAGATGCAATTTTGTTCATTTCTTGCACTATTTTCATTTTCAAATGATATAAGAAATATCTCCAATAAATACAATAATAATATATTTCCTTGGTGCATTATCTTTAAATATTTCGACACATGCATGCAGAATTAAAATATAACTTCAGACACAGACAGAGAATTGTTCAGATGTGTGTGCGTAGAATATAGTTGTATTTATTTATTTAGCTAACTTTATTTCCACGGATTGGAACAAATGGGTTGAGTTGATGAATTTCCTGATTATAACGAGATTTGTTATTACAGGGTTTAACTGCTCTGAGAAATACTGTACATGAATTCTTTAGGCGAGATATAGCTCCTATTTCTTAGATCCGAGATTTGCTAAGGAGAGGTTTGTTAGAAAGGAGCATCCTTGTACATATAAATAACTGTGATTGGTAGAGCAGCGTCTAGTGTCATTTCTTTTCTTTAGCAGGATAATACGGTATGTGTGGATTGCTCTTTAAATTAGGTGAATTTATGTGTCTGCCTCCCCTAAGTAGAATCAGTTTTGATATACTCTTTGTTCCTGCTGTTACAGGCTTCATTCTAAAGGTTCTTTGTATTAACTTTTTAAAGTTACATTACAAAGAGGTTTTAAGATTTCTCAACAGGCTTTTATTTGGATGTTGCGTTTGATCTCAAAACTGCTGGGGCCTGATGAAATCCTTACCAATTCTTCAGTAACCCCTCACTATTGGAATTTGAAAAGACCCACCTGAAGGATTTAACTCGCTGTATAGTTTCAGTCTTCCTTTACATGACTCTATTCATCCTGGCAGTGAGGGGGCCTAGGGCACCCTTTGTGATCCTTTAAGTAGCCTAAGGTGCCCTTTGCATAAGTTGTACTCCTGGGGAAATAAAAATCAGGCGGACACAAACCTATATACCTTATTTCCTGCTATCTTCACTTAAAGGAGGAACACAGGGGGTCTGCTTGACATCCTTTTTTACCTAAATACTTTTTGGACATGGGAACTCAATAAAAGAACCTTTCATTGCATCTATTACCCTACTGCAGTGCATAACAAATTAGATTTAAAAGGGGACTTTTTTCCCTTGCAGCTATGGCTATCATTTTTTTTTCAAGATTTCAATTTAGTACCTACTGACAGAATGTTCTATAATGTACTTTATCTGGCACCAATTAGGCTGTGAACATTATTACATTATTTTATACAAAAATTAGAGTAATATTAAGTTATAGACGTGCTACTGGGGAGGGGAGAAGGTTAGGTTTTCAGAGAAAAAGAACTCTTTGCTCATTTTAATGCACTGAAATCTGATCATCCTTTTATTAATCAGTTAATTAATATAATTATTTATTTATGTATCGCTGGAGTAATAGTTAAAGAAATTGCCATTTTTTTGGCTCTTTGCTATCGAGCCCACTATCCTGTTTCCAACAGTGGCCAATCCAGCTCTCCAATACCTGTCAGGTTCCCAAGCATATCAATAGAAAGTCAAGCTGACGCTTGGTGAAACTCACCAAAGAATGGGTCTACTTTTCACTCCACTATCATCTGACCCCAGTGTTCTTCCCCTACCTTCCCATCCCCAGCCACAAGCCCTCTCTCTGTCAACTTCACTGCTGTAAACATGTGCTTCCTTGGGGTCACAGGGGACTATCAAACTGTCACAGATTCTGGCTCCATCTGCCAGCCTGCATAGTCTCATATCATCTGGTGAGCACAAAAGGAGAACGTCCATTCCCAAAAGGGAATGAGCCAAACAAAAAAGGAGGGAAGAAGAGAAAGAAGCTCCAACTGAAAATGAAATAAAAGGTTTTTTCAGGGGTAATTTCTCCAAATGGGTCATGAACCTCACTCTTGTCAGGGTATATTGAGAAACCAGACACGGCCATGTTTCAAAACTACTACTATTAATCATTTATATAGCACTACAAAGCATACATAGCGATGTACAGACACACATTAAAAAACGGTCCCTGCTCCTAAGAGCTTACAGTCTAATCAAGACAGACAGAACAAAAGACGAGAGTAAAGGTACAATACAGAAGGGTGAAGAGCCAGAAGGAGAACAAAGGATTAAGATCCAAAAACAGTCTGAAAGAGGGGAGCCTTTAGCATGGATTTGAAAAGGGGGAGAGATGAAGCCTGATGTACTATAAAGATAAAGGTAATTTGTTCCAGGCATGAGGAGCAGCAAGGTGAAAGGATCGAAGTCTGGAGTTGGTAAATGAGGAGAAGGGCATAGAGAGAAGTAAGCCAGAGGCAGAGCGGGGTTCACAAGATGTAGGGAGAGAGGAAAGAGGAAAAGTATTGAAGAGCAGCTGAATCAACGCAACCATACAGCCACCTGTCTGAATAAAATGTAGGCATGCCAGAGATGGAGTGGTATTTTATGCAGATTGCAGGTAAGTGTTCCCAGGGATGTAGTTTAGGTGAAGTGGAGCAAAACTGTAATATACAAGTATATTTTATAAACTATGTAAGTATCTGCATAGAGTACACACACATATTTGCACCTTTGGAGCAGGGGTAAATTTGGGTATGAGAACTGGTACTGGGCTAGTTCCCGGTGCCCATGTTTCTATGTTGCCTTTATAAATGGACTTAAAATTGGTGTTTTTTCCCAGTTTTGACACAGCCCCCTGTTATAAAATTATCTTTGTAGAGGGCAATTTTGGAAGTAACTTTCCCAGGTAAATAGTGACTGAAAATTTCTCTCCTCCAGTGCAGCTAGAATTGCATGAGCACGTTTGTGCAGTTTTTCAACAGGTGTTCCTTTGTGCATGTTTAAGTTGGGGGGGGGGGAGGATAACAGAACATGTACATTATATTCTCAAAGGCGTTTGCGCTATTTTTCATAACACAACCACCCACTCAAAAGAGCTGGTGCCATAGTTCACAGGCAGTTTTAATGTACATATTAAATACAAGTATTCAAAGGGAAAGTAGCTGTGCAGTTTCCCTTTGAAACTCTGGGCAAAGTGTACATATTAAACCCATCCATAGATAGTACAGATTTGTGTGTGTACTCTGTGTGCTCGCAATATTTTATAAAATACAATTGGGCATTGCAGTTTTGTTCCAGAGGACGCCTATGTCTGAATGTATCCAGATATCCCAAGCCTATTTCACTAATGAAAATCCCATTTTGGGAAGAAGGAAATAGTTAATTTAAAACAACATGTAAATATTTCAGAAGTTCTTTCTGGATGATTTTTCCAGAGGAATCAAATGTTCCATGTAAACCGCACTGATGGAAAATAGAGCGGTATATAAGAGAATGTAAATAAATAAATAAAATAATAAATAGGTATATTGGTGTCAGAGTTAAAAGGGCACACAAATTGAGTAGGGGATATAAGAAAAGCCAGAGGTAGGGGTGAGAAAGTACTAGGGAAAATGGCATTTTTCCAGTATTTATCTAATGCATACCATTATTTATTAAGTTTTTTGGATTGGGTATGTTTTATTGGAATTTCAGTTAAAATCTTAAATCAGAAGCTCTGTGTATGATGTTGTTCCTAAACTTCTGAAGAATGCAAAAATAGGGTTGCAAATAATCACCGCCTCATAAGGAAGAGGCTGAACCAGTGCCAGATTCACCTCATTGCATGTATAGGTTTGCAGTGCTTTCTGTCTCGGAATTAGAACTACAAGTCAATGGATGCACTGCAGGGACAGCAGAATGCTTTTTTGGTTGGGGAGCCACAAGCTTTTCCCCCAGCTCTGTCCCCTAGCTGCCACTCTGTTTTCTCACTTTGCATCTATACTTAGGGACATGTTTACTAAGCTTTGTAAAAGGCTAACCCACGTTAATCAGCTAGCATGGCGCTGGGGTAACTATTTTCTTGAGCTAAAACAAACAGCATGTTCCAACTTCCACGCTAACTGTAAAATGTATAACAAAGTGGGAAATGGGCTGGTTAGGAGCAGCAAGTGAGTGTTGACTGCATATTACGATTAGCACAGGGATTATTAATGAGCACCAATTATCAATTTTGTAGTTAGCATAGGTGTACTTAACGACACTTCAATGCCTCTTTGGAGTTGGGGGATGGTGCCAGAGGACTGGAGCAAGGCACATGTGTTCCCTTTACACAAAAGCAGAAGTAAGGATGTAGTTGAAAACTACAGGCCGGTTAGTTTAATCTTGGTGGTGAGTAAATTATTGGAAATGCTGCTGAAAGAGAAAATAGTGAGGTTTCTGGAGTCCAATGGATTGCAGAATCTGAGGCCGCATGGATTCATCAGGGACAGGTCTTGTCAGACAAATCTGATTGATTTCTTTGACTGGGTGACCAGGGAGTTGGACCGAGGGAGAGCCGTAGATGTGGTGTATTTAGATTTCAGTAAAGCATTTGACACTGTTCTGCACAGGTGACATATAAACAAACTAAGCACCCTTGGGATGGATCCTAAAGTTACTGCTTGAGTTACAAATTGCTTGAGTAGGAGGCGACAAAGGGTACAGGTAAATACAGGTAAATGGAGTTCACTTTGAGGAGAAGGAGTTTGCCAGTGGATGCCGTAGGGAACATAAGATATGCCATACTGGGTCAGACCAAGGTCCATCAAGCCCAGTATTCTGTTTCCAACAGTGGCCAATCTAGGTCATATGTACCTAGGAGTTTCCCCAAGAGACACAAGTTCCACAATGCTTGTACTGGGTCAAGCATTGATATCTTCGGTCACTTCTTAATAATGGTTTATGGACCTTTCCTCCAGGAACTTGTCCAAACCTTTTTTAAACCCAGCTACACTAACAGCCTTTACTACATCCTCCGGTAACAAATTCCAGAGTTTGATTACACGTTGAGTGAAAAAATATTTTCTTTTATTAGTCTTAAATAGTTTACCCTGTAGCTTCATTGCATGTCCCCTAGTCTTTCTATATTCTGATAAGGTAAACAATCGATCTACGTTTACCCTTTCCACTCCGTTCATTAATTTATAGACTTCTATCATATCTCCCCTCAGCCGTCTCTTTTCCAGGTTAAAGAGCCCTAACCTTTTTAGCCTTCTTCATAGGAGAATCCTTCCATCCCCTTTACCATTTTGGTGGCTCTTCTCTGTACCTTTTCTAAAATCGCTATATCCTTTATAAGATACGGCGACCAGAATTGCACACAATATTCAAGGTGCGGTCTCACCATGGAATGATATAGAGGCATTATAATATCTTTTGTTTTATTTTCCATTCCTTTCCTTATCATGCCTAGCATTCTATTTACTCTCTTGGCCGCCGCTGCACACTGGGCCGAGGGTTTTAACATGGTATCCACAATGACGCCTAAATCTTTTTCCTGGGTGGTGGTTCCTAATGTGGAACCTTGCATCGTGTAACCATAGTTTGGGTTGTTCTTCTCTAGGTGCATAACCTTGCACTTGTCCACATTAAATTTCATCTGCCATTTTGATGCCCAGTCTTCCAATTTATCAAGATCCTCTTGCAATTTTTCACAATCCTTTTGGGTTTTAACAACTTTAAATAGTTTTGTGTCATCTGCAAATTTGATAACCTCACTCGTTATTCCACTTTCCAGGTCATTTACGAATATGTCAAAAAGCAGCGGACCCAGCACAGATCCCCGGGGTACACCACTATTCACCTTTCTCCATTGGGAAAATTGGCCATTTAGCCCTACCCTCTGCTTTCTATCTTTTAACCAGTTCCTGATCCACAATAGTACACTGCCACCTATCCCATGACTCTTTAGTTTTGCCAAAGGTCTCTGATGAGGGACCTTGTCAAAGGCTTTCTGAAAGTCCAGATACACAATATCAACCGACTCACCTTTGTCCACCTGTTTATTCACTCCTTCAAAAAAACATAACAGATTAGTAAGACAAGATCTTCCTTGTCTAAAGCCATGTTGGCTGTCTCCCATTAGGTTGTGACTATCTACATGCTGAGTAATTTTATTCTTAATGATGGTTTCTACCATTTTTCCCGGTACTGACGTCAGGCTCACCGGTCTGTAGTTTCCCGGATCACCCCTGGAACCCTTTTTAAAAATTGGTGTTACATTGGCGATCCTCCAATCTTCAGGTATTAGAGATGATTTTACGGCCCAGGTGATTTGCTACTCTTCAGTTTATCTAATAGTTGTAAGACATCTTCCCGATGTATCGATATTTCCTTCAGTTCTTCCGCACCTTTAAATACCACTTCAGTCATGGGTAACATCCCTACATCTTCCTCAGTAAAGACCGAAGCAAAGAATTCATTCAGTCTCTCCGCTTTCGTCTTGTCGCCTCTTAGTGCTCCTTTAACCCCTTTATCATCTAATGGACCAACTGACTCTCTCACAGGGTTTTTGCTACAAATGTACTTGAAAAGGTCTTTATTTCGCGTTTTTGCTTCCGCAGCAAGCTTCTTCTCAAATTCTCTTTTTGCCTGCCTTATCAATGCCTTGCATTTGACTTGCCAGTGCTTGTGCTGTTTCCAGGTTTCGTCGTTTGGCTCTTTTTTCCATTTCCTGAAAGATGCTTTTTTGGCAACAACAGCCTCTCTGACCTCACTTTTAAACCATGCTGGCAGTTTTTTGGACTTCCTTCCACTTTTCTTAAAGCGTGGAATACAGCTGGTCTGCGTGGAATACAGCTGGTCTGGGCTTCCAAGATAGTATTTTTCAACAACACCCAAGCTTGATGTACGTCTTTAACCTTCGCAACTGCTCCTTTTAGTTTTTTCTTAACTGTTTTCCTCATTTTATCATAGTCTCCCTTTCGAAAGTTAAAAGGTAGTACTGTGGATTTCCTTACTATCCCTCCTCCACTAATTAAATCAAAGGCGATCATGCTATGATCACTATTGCCAAGTGGCCCCAACACCCTTATCTCTTGCACTAGATCTGGTGTTCCACTAAGGACTAGGTCTAATATAGCTTCCCCTCTGGTCGGTTCATGAACCAGCTGCTCCAAGAAGCAGTCATTTATTTCATCTAGGAACTTTATCTCCCTAGCATGTCCTGACGTGACACTGACCCAGTCGATACCAGGGTAATTGAAATCACCCATTATTATTACTGCGCTGTAACTTTTGTTAGCTTCCTTGATTTCTTTGAGCATTTCATCATCCATTTGGTCATTCTGGCCAGGTGCTCGATAGTACACCCCCACTGCCATCGCCTTCCCCTTTTTATATGGATTTTCAATCCATATAGATTCTATAGCAGATTTTGTTTCCTGCAAAACTTTAATCCTTTCTGAGTCAATGCCCTCTCTAACATAGAGCGCAACCCCTCCACCAATTTGATCAGCTCTATCATTACGATATAGTTTGTACCCAGGTATCACAGTGTCCCACTGGTTGTCCTCCTTCCACCATGTCTCTGATATTCCAATCATATCTAACCTTTCAATTAGTGATATATATTCTAACTCTCCCATCTTATTCTTTAGACATCTAGCATTTGCATACAAGCATTTTAGAGAATGTATTTTATTCATGTTAATCTGGCTATTGTTAGACATGGGTAAATTGGGATCTTTAAGCTCTGTCTGCTCCATACTTGAGGGCATTTGGGCTACTTTACTCTTTTCTGGAACCTCTCTGCTTTTGGTAGTATCCTTCAAGGATACATTCTTCCGAACCATCCGCTCTTGGGTGACTGTCGGCTTTCCCCTAATATCTAGTTTAAAAGCTGCTCTATCTCCTTTTTAAAGGTTAATGCCAGCAGCCTGGTTCCATCCCGGTTAAGGTGAAGCCCATCCCTTTGGAAGAGCCCCTCCTTTCCCCAGAATGTTCCCCAGTTCCTAACAAATCAAACCCCTCATCTCTGCACCATTGTCTCATCCACGCATTGAGACTCCGGAGCTCTGCCTGCCTTTTGGGTCCTGCGCGTGGAACAGGAAGCATTTCGGAGAATGCTACCCTGGAAGTTCTGGATTTCAACTTCCTACCTAAAAGCCTAAATTTAGCCTCCAGAACCTCCCTACCACATTTTCCTATGTCATTGGTACCGACATGTACCAAGACAGCAGACTCCTCCCCAGCACTATCTAAGACCTTATCTAGGTGGCGCGTGAGGTCCGCTACCTTCGCACCAGGCAGGCATGTTACCAGGCGATCCTCACGTCCACCAGCCACCCAGCTATCTACATGCCTAATGATCGAATCACCAACTATAACGGCTGTCCTAACCCTTCCCTCATGGGCACATGGCCCTGGAGAAACTTCCTCGGTGCGAGAGGGTTTTACATCACCTGGAGGACAGGTCCTAGTTACAGGATCACTTCCTGCCATACCAGGGTGATGTTCTCCTGTCATGTGACCTCTCTCCTCCATGGCAACAGGGGTGCTGCCAGAGTGGAGGTGGGACTTCAGGACTATATCCCTGTAGTTCTTGTCTATGTACCTCTCTGTCTGTCTTATGTTTTCCAAGTCTGCTACTTTAGCCTCTAGAGAACGGACTTGTTCCCTGAGAGAAAAGAGCTCCTTGCACCTAGTGCACACGTAAGACCTCTCACCAACTGGGAGAAAATCATACATGTGACACTCAATGCAAAAGACTGGAAAGCCCCCATCCCGCTGCTGGACTGCTGTCTGCATCTTAGTTTTAAGTTTGTGTCTAGATCTTTAAGTTCTTACTTACTAGGGGTTGCTATGGGTATTTATACCAATAAACTGTACCTAATACGTTTAATATACCTTGTTCACCTGAAGCTTAATTAATCTCAGGTCCTTAGTGTATGACTGATTTGGGTAATGAGCTTCACCTGAAAGCACCTCCTGTCTTTTAAGATGTGTAAGTACCTATAAAGCTATGATTATCCCAGGGGAGGGAGGGAAATAACACTTATTAAAAGAGGGCTGCTACACAGTACCCTGTCTTGTGCTGCTGAGGTAAGCTAAATTCTGATTTGATTTAAATTATAGTTCTTAGCTGCTGCTAGGCTCTAACTTCTTATGAAATTTAAACTACAAGCTCTCTGCTGGGTACTAAATTTAACCAGAAAGCTCTCTTCTGTGTGTTAAATTTAAACTTTAATTGCTGCTACTAGGCCCTAACTGATCCAACAAAAAACAGTGGGTTCACAGATTAAGTAGCTTTAATACAAAGAATTCTTTTTAGAAAATTACCAGAAGTATATACTCACAGTTGCAGATTTCTCTCCAGAAGTAACAGTCCCCCTTTCTAGTCCTTAGTCCGATTCTTTTTAACATCTTTGTTAGTGATATTGTAGAAGAGCTGTCGGGTGAGTTTGCCTCTTTATGGATGTCCTTAGTCCGATTCTTTTTAACATCTTTGTTAGTGATATTGTAGAAGAGCTGTCGGGTGAGTTTGCCTCTTTACGGATGATACCAAAATCTGCAACAGATTAGACACCCAGAAAGGTGCACATAACATGAGGAGGGATCTAGCTAAGCTAGAATTTGGCAGCTGAGATTTAATGCTAAAAAATGTAGGGTCATCCATTTTGGTTGCAACAATCTAAGGGAGCAGTACAGTATAGGGGGTGATGTACTTCAGTCCACAAAAGAAGAATGGAACCTAGGCGTGATTGTGTTTGATGATCTCAAAGAAGCTAAACAAGTAGAAAAGATGACGGTGAAAGCTAGAAGGATGCTTGGGTGCATCGGGAGAGGAATGACCAGCAGAAGAAAGGAGGTGATGGTGCTTCTGTATAAGTCTTTGGTGTAACCTCATTTGGAATATTATGTGCAATTCTGGAGACCGCACCTTCAAAAAGGTATAAACAGGTTGGAGTCAGTGCAGAGGGTGGCTACTAAAATGGTTCATGGTCTTTGTTATAAAGCATATGGATATACTTAAGGACCTTAATATGTATGTTTTAGAGAAAAGGCAGGACAGAGGTGGTATGATTGAGATGTTTAAATATCTCTGTGGCATAAATGCACAGGAGGAGAGCTTCTTTTAGATTGAAAGGAAGCTCTGCTATAAGGGGACATGGGATGAGGGTGAAAGGGGATAGACACAGGAGTAATATGCAGAGATATTTCTTTACAGAAAGAGTGGCAGATGCGTGGAAGTCTCCCAGTGGAGGAGGTAGAGATGAGGACCACTCGTTGCTACTCAGCTATCCTTATGCCACTAGATCAGCTGGGATCCCACTCAGCTTAATGTTCTGACTTACGTCCCTAGCATTATATATTTAACAAGGCCCCTTTAGACATTGGAGACAGTGTTTCAAGGTAAGGAAACCAGGTTGCTAAAAATCTATCCCATGCCTTGTTCCCCAGTTCCTGAAAGTCATTCTCTCCATGTGGATGAGATCAGAGAGAGAGTTCCCATTGGCAGAATCCAGGGGCCTCCTCAAACCGATGATACAGTAGCACTCTTTTGATCATTAAGATACCCTTATCACTGAGACGCCTTTGGGTTGCGGTGGTCTGGCTTGCTCCCACATAACAGCCAAATAGGCAAACCTCAATGAAGGGGAGTAGTGCAATATGTAGTACTTCTCCCATCCTAGTGCAAACTTGTTACCGCAGTGTCTGTACCTTCTGACAGTACCAGAACCAGTGTTCCTCGCTGAAGTCTGCACCATCTGCAGTGATTATCACTTCTAAGCCCATGTATATGGACCCACACATCATGTGCATAGGCCCTCCATAGAAATTTGTACTGAAGTTCTTGCAAGTACAGCCATTCAGACAGAGAGGTGCATTTAAGAAAAGCATAATACTATTGGAGATGCCTCTTTCACCCCATCTACCACCCAACGTGCAGAGTTGCTCCACATACCTCTGATACAGAGCAGGTCAGGCTATGTCTCGCATTTCTTTAGTCAGTGGGTCATCCCCTGAGAAAAGGCCCTCAAACATTGTGAGAGTTCCAGTAGTCTTTAAGAGACTTGGGACTTGCCGAGTTAGTGTCCACATAATGCTAAACTTGTAGGTAACAGAAAATGTCTCTCTTGTCTAGCACATATTTCTTTTGCAGGTTCTGAAATGAGTCAAGCCCCTCTCCCCCTTCCTGATATAAGTCACTTCGCTGGACCCATCTCTGTGGAGCGGTTGAAAAAAGTCCTGGTTGCCCACCAAGGAGAGCAGATAGGTACATTTCCAGTTTCAGGCATATCTCTGAGAGTATGCCAAGCCGCCCAGAGGGCCCTTAAGTAAACATTGCTACCCCAGCTGTTCTCCAGACATGCAGAAGTAGCATGAAGGGCATCCAGGCAGGAGTGGCCTAGTGGTTAGCACATGGTAGCTCAGGCCAGAGGTTCAGGGGTTCAAGTCCCACCTGGGGACAACAATATCAGGCAGGAGGGACTGGGATTTCTAGTCCTATAGGCCCTCTTTGTGGCCTTGGGCAAGCCACTTAACCCTCCATTGCCTCAGGTACACATAGATTGTAAGCCCTTTGGCGACAAGGGACTGTATCCAGTACCTGTCTGTAGTGATTACATAATGTAAACCACTTTGATTGAAGGATAAGGCAGTATTGAAAACTGGTTAAATTAATTAATAGTAAAAAGACACACATGAAAGTCATTTATTTTAGGAGATTCCAAAGAGGCCTCTAAATCCACCAGAGGGCGCTCATGTTTACCAATCCCAAGCAGCTGATCAGGCCATGATTCTCCCAAGTATCCTCTGTGCCAGGGGGCTTACAGTGGTATTGTCCCCAACCTGTAGCAAGGATAGAAGTTCATTGCTGCCAACCAGAGTTCTCCTTCACACGGTGTAAGGAATCCACAAAATTTCTTGCTGCGCCCACCTGCTCGAAAGTGTGGGTCATTCCCTCATGATAAATCTTGAGAGTAGTGGGGTAGGTCAAGGCAAATCGTATACCACCCTTGAAGAGTTCCATGCAAACTGGAGAGAAATCCTTCCTTTTGGTGGTGAGAGCGGCCGAGTAGCCCTAAAACAACAGTATAGGTTTGTTATCCAGGTGCAAGTCCCGGTGCTTACAAAAGGCCTGCAGCAGCTACAACTTATGCTGAAAGTTTAAAATGCAAGTGAGGACTGGGCATGGGCAGTCACGGCCCTCCAGTTTGGGCCTTAGATGTTGGGCTCTCTCTACTTTAATTTTGCCTACTAACTCAGGCAGGCCCTGCTCTTTAGGTAGCCAGCATTCAAACAACGAGGGGAGCCGTTGATCTGTCCTGGCTTCTGACATTTCTACCTTGTGCAGGTTGTTCTGTCTTGAACGGTTCTCAAGGTCATCCATCTTTGCTGTTAGTGTGTCTATATGTTTCTGGTGGTTCTAGAGTTTGTGGTTGTGTTGTGACTCATTGTCTTCCAGTGTCGCCACTCGTAGTTCGACCTCCTCCACTTTACGACCCACATCAGAGAAGGCTTCACCCATTTCCTCCAGTTTTTGCATTACTCTATTAAATTTTGGTTTTAACAATTTAGCAACCTCATGTGCTAGGTCTTTGGAGGAGGAGTCCATACTGTCTTTCCATAGCAAGGGTGGCATGGCCTTGCCGCTCCGTGTGGTCATCATTTTAGAATCGTGTGCTGTCTTTTCACATTCTTTTTCACCACTGCTTGCATGCTCAGATGGCCCCTGCTTACCCAGTCCTCTATGCATAGACCTCCTGTTTCAGTGGGGCAGGGCTCCCCCATGGAGAACTGATTTTACCGAAGGTACTATAAGTATTTGGTGGGCAGTCTGGGAGTTAAAGGAGGAATGTCCTCACCCACTCATGCACTCACGTGATCTCCTTACAAATGGCTTTTAAAGAAGTCTCTGATGTGAGGGCGTCCAAGTAGTCAGGGGGCATGGCAAAGGCATGTCTGGGATGGTGCAATAGATTTTGACGTTCCCACTCCATTTCAGAAACAGGGACACGTGCAATCTTGTCCAAGTTTAGAACTGATCCAGGCATGAATAGCCATCAGTAAAGTATTTGTTTTGGCTATTTATTTATTTAAAAGGATTTCTATACCGCCTTCTCCTTTAATCAAGGTGGTCTCCACAGCAAACAATCATAAGACTGATTTAGGTGTGATCATGTAGTGATACTGTGTGTGTGTGTATGTGGTAGTGTATAGTAGATTCCGGTTGAGCTATTTACATAGTGCGCTATTATACATTCCTATGTACATGGGGCAGGGGTCGAGGATTAATTGACTAGCCCAAGATCACAATGAGCAGCAGTGGGATTTGAACCCTGGTTGTCCTAGCTCATTATTCTAACCATTAGTGTATTAGATGACCCCATTCTTGAATCTTATTCTAGTGATGTCTATGTAGACAGTCCCGCAGATGTCCATATTGGGCACGTCCATGTTTGTGAAATCATGCCTGAACTTGGATGTGCCTGCATTTTTTGGACGTTCTGGCTTCAACATCCCATATTGCATTTGGACGTCATTTGTAAAATGTGCCTTTATGTGAAATAATGCAACATCCTGAAAATAGGCAATCAGAAGTGAAGCATACCATACCAACACCAAGTTCAAGAACTCGAACTGCACCGACTTACCTATAAAAAGTCGGCACTGCAAATATTTTAGAACACCCATACGCTTCCAGTTGGAAAACGAAAACAAGCAGGACTGCTACAGCTGTCAATGCAGGTCCTACATGTTAACAGAATCCCCCACCTCAGTTACAGATGTAAAATGCAGACCATAATATAGTAAAGAATATGAGACTCCAAATTAGAAATAGACAAGCAGACAAAATATGAAATGAAAAACTCAAGAAACCACACACTTTGAGCGATGTAACACCGAAGAAAGAACTACATTTTCTCCTGTTCAGAACAAAATAGAAATATGCACATTTTCAAAGCTGATATGTTTCATTCTCTAAAAATTGAAAATGTTTTCTATTTTTGTTGTTTGATCATTTTAGTTTTCCAAGTGAGTTGATCCTCATCTCTCTTTATCACTTCTTCTGATGGGTTTTCTCCTAAATCTTTTTTTTAAAACTTTCTTTGTTGTAATTTATTTCTTGGGAGGAACATCATTAGGGATCCACCAAGCCCCCATATAATACAGAGTAGCAGTTAGACCCCATGCAGCATTTAGCCTCCTTCCGCTGGATTGCTAGAGGCCGATCATACATGGTCCCCATGCACTCTTAGAATGTCCCTCCTGTAAATAGCTGTAAAACCCCTCTACCTCAACAACTACTATTCTCAACATTCAGTCATCTTTATTTAAAATCCCCCATCCTCCCCACCCCACCCAGCCTGTGAGTGTTGAATTATAGAGTCATGCCAGAGGTGCTGATACATCTGCCATTCCTGTTTTGTGACATTTTGATATGTTAGAAACTCAAATCGAGCCTTATCTCTCACCAAACCAATCCTCCAAGGAACTGGAGGTTCATTCTCTGTAGTACAAAAGTTCAATATGGACTGAAGGGGTCTGCAGTAAAATTCTCTTAACACCTATGTATCAAGGTTGTCTACCCCATCCTTTGTCCATGCCTCTACCAAGCATGCATCATCCAATCTTCTACTAGACTTTTACCATGTGGGCAAGGTATTGTCCATTAGATAGATGCAGAAAGATCAAATCCATTTCAGTATACTGCAGACCCCTTCGGGTTTTTTTTATTTTAGCACACCATAATAGCATCAGGTCTATAGGTAATGTAAAAAGTATGAATTAGGTATATCCCATTTAGTTTTCATTTGTGTTAAGATGAGGAAGTTCTCTCCATCTAGCGTTAATAAACTTCACAGATCTCCACAATCCTTATCCTGCCAAATAAAAAATTTTGAGTTGCCCTGCCCGGGTATGAATTCAGAGTTATTCATGAACTGCAAAACTGGTGATACCCCTGGAGAACCTCCTGCCTTCATACTCCACCACTTTCAAGTTGGCACAAAGGGTAAAAGTAGGCACCACATTTCCCCAAGGCCCAGTTGCTGCCCCCACGTGGAATATATATTCATGAAGGCATACAGTTTCATCTTCTGCAAATATGTGTGTCTATTTCTGTTAAATGTGACCTTTTCAATATGATGTGAATCAGCCATTTTTTGTTGCATCCATCAGGTGAAAAGAACTTTGATTTAATTTCATTGTAAGATTTCAGCATGACATGATAGAGTGTGTGGAAGCTCCTAACTGTGTGGTCATTTGCTAAGCTTTTTCTTGTGGTTTTCTACCCATGCAGAAAAGCAAAATGCAGCTGTTTTCCTCAGATTCCTCTCCCATTTATTCTCAGGTGCAGATGTCTATGCCTAGATTTGAGACCCACGATGGTGGCGTTTTGTTAGAACTCACAGCTTGGTAATGTGTCCACCGCTGATGATATTTTTCTATGTCCCAATCACTTGATCTTGCAGAGACTTGGAAAGAGGAGCCATGGTGCAAGCAAGATTGGTTGTTCTTGAGGCGAAGATAGACAAAACAGCTGCTAGAGAAGCACCAGTTTCTAAATCTTCCTGCTCCTTTGCAGAAGGAGCTCTTTGAGCAGGTTTGTCTTGATGGTCCTATGGATCTTGTAGTTGCTTGCCCTTTTCAGGCGAACTGATAGGCTTGTGTGGCCAGGTCTGCTGGGAATATAGCTGCTAGCAGAGCAGATCACTTGAGGGGAACAATGATGCTGAAGGGAATATTCCAAGGCATCTATAGGGTTTGCAGACCTGCACACCATGTAAATACCGCTGAGCTGAAAATTAGTGCCACTGAATATATGTGGGTGCCACTGTTACACGCCCTGATGCTAACTGGTTGGCATCAGAGCATGTCAGGGAGTTCCAAGGCATCACCTATCACTAACTGGGCAGCAGAGAGGCAATACTGAGTCACTGCTTGGTTAGCGACATGCGGGTAAAGTAAGGTGCAGCAAATGCTGGCCTTACTTTAGCCGCGGAAGCTAAATGGGCAGCGGCTCAATATTGCATTGCCCAATTAGTTTCTGGGTTTTGTAGATAACCCACATATTATTTATTTATTTACATTCTCTTATATACCGTGCTATTCTGCATCAGTGTGGTTTACATTGAACAAACTGAAATTACATTGAACAGGGCATTATAACTTGGAGATAACTATTTTACAGGGAACATGGGCTATGGAGGGTTAAGTGGCTTGCCCAAGACCACAAGGAGCACCTGCAGGACTAGAAACCCCAGTCCTTCCGGCCCAAGGTTGCTGTCCTCTAGTGGGATTTGAACCCCCGACCTTCCGGCCTGAAGTACCTTGCCCCAACCACTAGGCCACTCCTCCGACAAACCAATGGCTGGATATGGCCCTGGCATTGAATATCTGGAGTTAAACTTAAGTGGCAGTGGCTAGCCACTTTACACGTACTAGCTGCCAATACTGTATATATATACACCTCCCCCCCCCGGGTGTTTCTACCCTGGAGACATGAGTAGGTATGTAGGGTTGATGAGGCACTGTATATTTCCTTAAATCTGCAAAAGGCGTTTCATACCCTGAAGGACTGTCCTTTCAGATCATACCAGGCTTTTTTTTAGTGGATTGGTGTTGTTAAAGATAAGGATAGTGCATCACACATTGTAAGGTTTTGAAAATCAGACCTTGAAAACCTGAAGTAGAGAAGTAACCTGATGGTTAAAGTAGTGGGCTGAGAACCAGGGAATTCCACTGTCACTCCATATGATCTTGGTTAAGTCACTTAACTCTCCATTGTCTTAGGGGCAAATTTAGATTGTAAGCCCTCTGGGACAGGAAAATACTGTACCTAAATATAACTATTTTTGAACTTCTGAGTAAGGTGTGAACTAAATCTAATAGCTTTTAGCTTTCCAAATGCTTAACATGTTCTTTTTTAACTTCCTGAAATCTCCTGATGTTACTACTTTGGAGATACTGAAAAGATCCTTGGAAATCTCAAAAGTTCCAATTGATATTTTTCCTCCCATTACCAAGATCCTTATTTAGCAGCTTGAACCTCTAGTGGTAATACCATGAGACTAACACTAGGGGATATGTTTACTAAGCCAAGTTAAAGTTTAACCCCTGTTAACTGCAACTAGGTCCCATATTATTCAATGGAACATAGTTGCAGATAGCCCAGGTTAACCCTTAGCCCAGCTTAGTAAACATACCCCTAGGAGTCAGAGCCACCTCCAGTAAGTGCCGAGCGAGGGAGTGGGTGGGAATGCTGATCGGAGGAGGGGAAGAGTTCTGCATGCTCATAGGGGGGAAAGTTTTAAAGCACTGGGCCACAGTGAATGTATTCATGGGTGCACTGAATGCCTCCTCATGAGGGAACTCTGTTAAACATCAGCAGCCGTGGAAGTTAGCATGTGCTAAAGTATAGTGCAGTAAGTCAATGTGCAATCCATTCTCCCCCCCCCCCCTAAAATGGCTTGCGTTAGCACTAGCAAGTGCTGTCATGCCAGCACAGTAACAATTCTTGTGCTAACAGCACTAGCTCATTCTCACACTAACCGCTTAGCACACTTTAGTAAAGAGGTCCCTAAATGTCATCTGCTATTAATGTGCCCAGTCTCTTAGTCTCATAAGATCCTTTTGCAAAGTCTTGAAATCCTCCGCTGTTTTACCAACTTTGAATAATTTTGTGTCATAGACAAATCTGATTACCTCACACATTACTCCTATCTCCAGATAATTTATTGATGTTAAACAGTATAGTTCCCAGAACAGACCTTTAGGGCACTCCACTAATGACCCTTTTCACTATGATTTGGTGCTACTCTCTATTTCATGTCTTTTAGCCAGTTTGAAATCCACAAAATGGCCTGACTCTAATTTCCTAAGGGGTTTCTCAAGAGGGTCCGTGTCAAATGTCTTCTGAAAATCCAAATACACTAATACCCGGCTCACCATTATTGTTTATTTGCACCTTATGAAAAATCTAATAATTTGGAGGGAGGGATTAGATATAGCTCACTCTTTTTCTCAGACATTCAAGGTAGGTACAGTAGGTATTTTCCTGCCCTCAAAGGGCTTATACTTCACTTGTGTACTTAAGGCAATTGAAGATTAAGTGATTTACTCACTCTCACAAGGAACAGCAATGGGACTTGTACCTTGTCTTCTCCAGTTCTAAAATATTTCCCTAAACCTCAGATTAGTCCTCTTTTAGTGCTCTGCAGTTCAAAGGGACTTCCAGACTCTGGGAGAGAAACTCAAGCTCATTGCTAACACTGCAGCATTTTCAGAAGTTCTACCTGTTCTTGGTAAGGGGGCAGAAAGGCTGCATAGCATAAACAGCTTTAATACATGGCTCCAAACCTGGTGCAAACAAAGAATTAGATATATAGGTGACTGGGGAAACAGATGGATCAACAAGAGACTATTCTGTGCTGATGAACTACATCTCTCCGTCGCAGGGAAAAGGATCCTTTGTGGAAAATTCAGGCAGTATGTGGACAGGCATTTAAACTAGGGAAAGGGGTTGACAGATGGAGAAGGACAAGTTCAGTACGCCACTTCCAGCAAAAACATAACAACATTTATTTATTTATTTATTTTAATTTCTTTTATACCGCACTCTTCGACATCAGCGCGGTTTACAGAGAACAAAACAAAAACCAGAACAACAGGCTGTTCGGAGTTACATATAACAGGATTATCAACTTGGAAAACAAGGGAGAACTATTTACATGGAAAATGTAATCTGTTAACTAGATCACATGCTCGAACTATGTACATGAATTAGCACGAATGTTGGGAGCAAGGGAAAAAAACTGTAGTTGGATATGTAGTGGGACTAAATGTTATCTTCATATGGGGTAGTATCTGGTGAATAGGTTGAATTTAAGGGCCTTTCTGAACTGGGTTAAGTCGGTTATGGTACGGATGTCGGCAGGGAGCGAGTTCCAGCATTTTGGTGCGCAACACAAGAAGGCTCTGTTAGCTGTTGATAGATTGTATGTTGTAATGGCCTTTGGTATTGATAAGGAGTTTAATGCTGCCTGTCTTCTGTTTCTGTTTCGTGGTACAGTTTGGATGAGCTCAGAAAGTGAGTTGGAAGATAGTCCCTTTATGGCCTTGAATGTTAGAATCAGGATTTTGAACATCAGCCTTCCGTGTATGGGGAGCCAGTGGAGTTGTTTGAGGATTGGTGTAATATGTTCACTCTTGGACGCTCCTTGAAGAACCCTTGCGGCAGTGTTCATAGCGAGCTGTACTGGGCTCAAGGTGGATTGTGGGAGTCCTTGAAGAATTGAGTTGGCGAAATCAAAATGTGGTAAGATTAGGGCTTGGTAAATGGTTCTGAAGTCTTCTGGGTCAAGTAGGGAGCGTAGGTGCTTGAGCGTGCGTATCTTGAAGTACACAGCTTTTACGATATTATTTATGTGTGGTTTCATGTTGAGCCGGTGGTCCAGTGTGACTCCAAGGTATTTTATTGCTTCCTTAGTGCATAGTTCAGCTCCTTTGACTTTTATATGTGAAGGTGGGGTGAAGTTGGTGTCTCTGGTGATAAAGAGAACCTCGGTTTTCTTGTGCTGAATGCGGAGGTTCTGTGACAGGAGCCATTCTGAGACTGCATCGAAGCAGTTTGTTATAGGTAGTAAATCCATTTGCTTTGTGGAAAACGGCATGTAGAGTAGGATATCGTCTGCGTATACCATACATTTCACATTGAATGACCTGATGATATTGCAGATCGGCTGCATATAGATGTTGAACATGAGGGATGAGAGAGAGGACCCTTGCGGAACCCCTTGTTTTTGATGGAAGAGTTCGGATTCTCCTGTTGCAGTTTTTACATATTGCATTCTGGTATCAAGGTATGATTTGCACCATTCAAGTGCTGAGTTATGGATGCCTTTTTCTTTCAGTCGGACGAGGAGAATCTCATGGTTTACCGAATCAAACGCTGCTGCTATATCCAGGAAGATTAGCACAACGCCTTGCTGTAAGTTGTCTATAGTGGTGAGAACATCATTGAATAGGGTGGTGAGCAGTGTCTCAACCCCGTGGAATTCTCTGAAGCCATGTTGGGAATGGTCAAGGGGGGCTGCGGAATCTATGTGGTCTTGGATTTGCCGTTGTGCCTCTTTCTCAAAAATCTTTGCTAGAAGGGGGATGCTGGCTATAGGCCTGTAGGAGTCGGGCCGTTTAGGGTCTAGTTTCGCGTTCTTTAGCAGAGGTCTAATGGATGTGAACTTTAATGCAGATGGGAAGGAGCCAGATGTAAAGGAGAGGTTAATGATTCTTGCAATGAAGGGGCTAAATGCACTTCGAAGATCCTTTATCCAAAAGGCTGGGCAAGGGTCGGTTTGTGCAGTTGTGGTGTTGAGTGAGGCGATTGTGTCTTCAATGTGTTTAGCAGAGGGTGTGGTAAGTACAGACAGGGATGTTAGACAGGTTGTTTCTTGTACAGTGGTTTTTGAGAGCTCATCTGTTTGAAGAAGTTTTGATTGTAGGTAATCAGCAAATTCCTGTGGGTGGATATCTTCATTTTGTTCAGAGGATGGTTCCTTTGACAGTGATTTGACAAGATTGAAGAGGTCGCGAGGTTTGTTCAAAGATCTTTTGAGCAAATCAGTGTGGTATTGCTTCTTTAAGGTTGTGATTGCTTCACGGTGAGATGCAAGGTGGAGATTGTAGGCTGCGTGATCGTCGATGGAAAGTGAGCGGCGCCAGCGTTTTTCGAGTCTTCGTAGGTGGGTAAGGGAGGACCGTAACTCGGGGGAAAACCATGGAGCAGAGGATTTTTTCCTGGACATGTTCTTTTTGTGTGGGAGTTGAGCAATGGTGTTGAGGTTGCTGTTCCAGGCGGTGATAGACTCATCAAGGTTGAGTACTGTGTTGTCAAGGAGTGGTTGGGTGCTTGATAGTATAAGTTCCCTGTTGAAAGGTCGAAAGCCTCTTGTAGCTCTAGATGTGTTGTCCAGTTTTCTGTTGTTGCGAAGCTGATTGTTGCTCAGAGGAATTTGTAAGTTTATAAGTTTATGGTCTGACCATGGTACATTGGTGATCGATTTTACAATGTTGCAGCTCTGTTCGGATATAGAGTGTGGAGCAAAGACCATATCAAGAATGTTTCCTTTGGTGTGAGTGGGCTCCGTGATCAGTTGTTGATATCCAAGATCTTCAATGGCATTGAGGAGTGAAGATGATTGGTTTTGCTGTAATGATGGGAGATTGAGGTCTCCCAATATCCAGTTAGGAGTGTTGGGGTTGCTGGTATTGGCGGCCAGGTCCAATATGGTGGGAAGTTCATCCGGTGAGCTCAAGGGGGCTCTGTAGACCAGGTTGATGGAGCATTGTTTGTTCACTATGGTGATTATATCTAGGTTGCTTGTGCTATGCGAGTTGGTCATGTAGAAAAGGTGTTCAGTCTTGGTGAGTATGAGTGCTCCTCCTCCCTTCTTGTTTTCTCTATGGGTTGTGTGTATGGAGAAGTTAGGTGGAATAAGTTGGTTGATGAGGACATTGTCCTCTTTGGATAACCAGGTTTCGGTGATCATGAGTGCATCAAGATCATGAAGGGTGATTATATCAAGGATTACAGGCCATTTTTTTCGAATTGAGCGTGCATTTATGAGGGCACATTTTAAGCTTTGTGGTGGTTGGGGTTTGTGTTGCTTAGGATTGCTGGTTTGGTGTATTGCAATGTGGATGAGGTGGGAGTGTCGTATACGGGCTTCCCTATCTGGATGATGGTAAGGGTTGCCTGACCATTGTTTTCCGTGGTTCTTGAGGATCGGTATATGGTTGGTGGAGGGAGAGTAGGCAAGAGAGGTCCCGAGCCAGTCTGTGAGAAGGTAAAAACTGAGAAAGGTGATGAGATGGAGAGACATTTTGGTTTCTTGGTATGGGATGTGTATGGGAGTCTCAGAGTCTTGGGATGCAAATTACAAGTTACAGTAAAGTTAGTAAAGGCTATTTCACAGTATAAGTGGTACAATACAGTGGTACGGTACAGTGGTACGGTACAGTGGTACAATGACTAAAATGGGTTTGAGTTGCTGGCGGGAATATATGGTATTAGGTGGAGGCTATTACTGACTTCATTACAGATAACAGGATTTAAGGACAGACTAGATGACTGTATAAAGTCATGCGATAGCTATACAGTGAACTGCGGACAACGGTGAAGTTACTGGCAACAAGCTAATTGATCAAGGTATACTGTAAGGTAGATAAGCAGTAAAGATACTGGTAAGAATTTACTGACATTAGTGATTTGTAAGGTGAACAAACAAATAAAAGTAGATTGCTGGCTATTTAATTAATGCTAGCTGGCGGTACTTGTAGGATTGCAAGTTACTGGCAACAATAAGGAAGGAGTTCAGGCGCTGGATACAGTACAAGTGGCCATTTGGACTCAGCTGCTGGTTACCGTGAAGGTAGATGTTGACTTCTGGGAGCGATACTGTTGTCAGGGATGTTCTTGCTGGTACCGATAGCGAGCTCGACCCTAGGGGAGCTCAAGCAGCTGGTTGATGGAGGAGATGCGTACCTGACTGTTTTCAGGCGTTTCAGAGAGGGCCACTGCCTAAGGGCCACGCCAAAGGGCCCTCTGGCGAGGCCCTCAGGCGCGGGCCCGGCAGGCGCGGGCCTGCCTGGTGGCAGCCGCTTTTATGGGTCACTTCCTCCCTCCCACAGCCCGGATTGGGCCGGAGAACCTGAGCGGGAAGGATGGAGAGCCCGCTCAGGTGTGCTCAACTCCCGATCGGAGGAGCCTGTTAAATGGCGGCAGATTCTTTCTGCGGCAGCCGCTTTTAGGGGTCGCTTCCTCCCTCCCACAGCCCGGATTGGGCCGGAGAACCTGAGCGGGAAGGATGGAGAGCCCGCTCAGGTGTGCTCAACTCCCGATCGGAGGAGCCTGTTAAATGGCGGCAGATTCTTTCTGCGGCAGCCGCTTTTAGGGGTCGCTTCCTCCCTCCCACAGCCCGGATTGGGCCGGAGAACCTGAGCGGGAAGGATGGAGAGCCCGCTCAGGTGTGCTCAACTCCCGATCGGAGGAGCCTGTTAAATGGCGGCAGATTCTTTCTGCGGCAGCCGCTTTTAGGGGTCGCTTCCTCCCTCCCACAGCCCGGATTGGGCCGGAGAACCTGAGCGGGAAGGATGGAGAGCCCGCTCAGGTGTGCTCAACTCCCGATCGGAGGAGCCTGTTAAATGGCGGCAGATTCTTTCTGCGGCAGCCGCTTTTAGGGGTCGCTTCCTCCCTCCCACAGCCCGGATTGGGCCGGAGAACCTGAGCGGGAAGGATGGAGAGCCCGCTCAGGTGTGCTCAACTCCCGATCGGAGGAGCCTGGAAACATTGGAAACAGCCACACTTTTGAACCACACATCAATAGCAAGCGGGAAGGGGCATGTAGAACAAAACCCATGCAAAATGCAGCCAAGCCAATGAACACATGCTGGAAAGCAATGAGCACAGGGGTCCCTGGTCAACAAAGTTCCTGATCTGGAAGCCCTAATGGTGGAAATGGACTTGGACATTGTGGCCATTACAGAAACATGGTTTAACGAGTTGCATGAATGGGATATAGCCATAGCTGGCTATAATCTATTTAGAAGAGATAGAGAGGATAGAAAAGAAGGAGGAGTAGCCCTATATGTCAAAAGCAATATTAAAGCTGCTGAAATGTAGGGGATGTTGGGAAAAGAAGAAGCGCTGTGGATTGTGTTGGAAAGAGGAGATGGCATTGTCATCCATACTGGTGTGGTCTACAGGCCTCCAACTCAAACCAAAGAAATGGATAGCGAATTAATTATTGATATTGCAAAGATAGCCAAGAAGGGGGAAGTGATCATATTGGGTGACTTTAACCTACCTGATGTGGATTGGAGTATTCCTTCTGCAAATCTGGAAAGAAATAAAAAAATTGTGGATGCCTTCCAATATGCGTCACTTAAAAAAATGGTGATGGAACTGACCAGAGAGAGCTCCGTGCTGGATTTAGTGCTCACCAATGGAGAAAGCATGTTGAATATTCAGGTGGGTGCCCATACAAGCAGCACCAATCATCACAAGGTGTGGTTTGAGATAAAAGTCAAAGTAGAATCCAATCACAGCAAGCTCAAAGTCCTTGACTTTAAAACCACTGACTTCAGTAAAATGGCCAAGTACCTGAAGGAGGAGTTGGTAGGGTGGGAGGGGTTAAGGGAAGAGGAATTGCAATGGGCTAAACTAAAGGAGTCAATAAAAGGTGCAACAGATACATACATAAGTAAATAAAAACAAGAGGAAAAAAACCCCGATTTGTTTCTCCAAAGAAGTGGCTGCACAAATAAAAAACACAGCTTTCACAAAATTCAGAAGGTTGCAAACAGAGGAACACAGAAAAGAATACAGGATCAAACTAAAAGAGACAAATAAGGATAGCAAAATCAAAGGCAGAAGAAAAGATGGCTAAAGATGTGAAGTGTGGCGACAAAACTTGTTCAGGTATATTCAGGAGAGGAGGAAAATCAGAGATGGAATTGCACGACTCAAAAGTGCGGGGAACAGATTCGTGGAAAGTGACATTGAAAAAGCAAAAATGCTAAACAGCCTGGGGATGGGTCCCAAAATGGTGAACTGGATCAGAAATTGGTTGACTGACAGACGACAGAAGGTGACGGTAAATGGAACTCGGATGAAAGGAAGGTGATTAGCGGTGTGCCCCAGGGTTCAGTCCTGGGACTGGTACTGTTCAATATATTTGTGAATGATATTGCTGAAGGGCTGAATGGAAAAGTCTGTCTTTTTGCAGATGACACCAAACTTTGCAAAAGGATTGGACTCCCCAGGAAGGAGTGGAGAACATGAGGAAAGATCTACAAAAGCTGGAAGAATGGTCTAATGCTTGGCAGTTAAGATTTAATGTGAAGAATTGCAGTGTCATGCACTTGGGAAGCAGAAATCCAAGGGAATTGTATGCGATAGGGGGTGAGAGATTGGTGTGCATGGACCAGGAGAAGGACCTCGGAGTGATTGTTTTTGAGGATCTAAGGGTGGCAAAACAATGTGAGAAGACAGTGGCAAAAGCCAGAATGATGTTGGGTTGCATACAGAGAGGAATTACCATCAGAAAGGAAGAGGTACTAATGCCACTGTACAAGTCACTGGTGAGGCCTCACTTGGAATATTGTGTTCAGTTTTGGAGACCATATCTTGCAAAGGACATAAAAAGGCTGGAAACAGTTCAGAGGAAGGTGACCAAAATGATTTGGAGCCTGCGTCAGAAGACTTATGAGAAGAGACTTGAAGACTTAAATATGTTTACTCTGCAGGGGCGGCCCAAGGGGGGTGCGGGGCCATGTGTGGAGACTCGGTGCGGGGCATCATTTGCATAGGTATTTGCATAATGTTACTATACACTAATGTTTAGTAAACATGCCTCTCAATGAGTGTATGGATAAAGACAGATTAAAAGATTTCTACATTACTATAATCCAGTGCCAACCGCCAGGCACATTAGGAACTACTAGAAACACTGCCCATTTAGAACCCATAGCAAACCTGCTATATCGTAACAGCACTACCAGGACTCACAAAGTACCATACACTACCTATCAAAAGGCAACACTGCAAATATTAAACCAATACATTTCAGAGAATAACAATACATGACCTACTGGGGAAAGAGAACAAGTGGCAATGTCAAATAGGAATTACATAAACAGAATACCTCAGCTCAGTTACACATGCAGAACATAGACCATCACCAAACAAGGAATCACAATTTAGAAACAGGAAGACAATAATTAAACTGGGAAACCCAAAAGCCAAACTTGGAATGTACAACAACACTGTAGAAATAAAACTATAAATTAATTTCCTCTTATACTAAACAAAGCGCAGATGTTAATGATGCACATTTCCCAGAGCTGACATATTCCAGTTAATAAATTCAAAATAAAGAGATATTTTTCTACCTTTTGTGCATTTTTTTTCAGTTGCAATTGCTCCAGCCACTTTCTTCTGGTTTCTTCGTGTCTTCTGCTAACTCTCCATCGTCTGCTATCCATTTGTCCTTTCTTCTCTCTTCTAGTTTTTTTTCCATTCTCTCTCTACATCTGCTTTAACATACTAATCTTTCTCCTTTTGCTCTTTCCTCATTCCTGTTTCATCCACTCAAATTTTACCCCTCCATCCTCAATCCCCACTTACTCTCCCAATGCCTGGCCAATTGTAGATTTGTCTTCCCTCCCACACAAAATATTTTTTCCCTCTCTATTTCACTCTCCCAGCTCCATCCCATTCTAATCCTCCCCCAGCATCAGCTCCCTTCTAGTTCCAGCCCCACCCAGCATCCGCTCCCTTCTAGTCCCTGCATCAGCCCATTTCCAGTCCTAGCCCCCCATCAGCCCATTTCCAATCCAAGCTCCCCCATCCATTTCCAGTCCTATCCTAGCCCCTCCATCAGCCCATTTCCTGTCCTAGCCCCCCCCCACTCAGCCCATTTCCATTCCAAGCCCCCTCCCCATCAGCTATTTGCAGTTCAAGCTCCCCCTTCCACTCAACCCATTTCCATTCCAAGCTCCCTCCCCATCAGCTATTTGCAGTTCAAGCCCCCCTTCCACTCAGCCCATTTCCAGTCCTAGCAACCCCCCCAGCCCATTACCAGCCCTAGCCCCCCCCCATAGCCCATTAAAAAACAAACCGGCTGCTACTGCCACTGCTGCCGCGGCTCTGTTAAGCCCGCCAGGGCTGATGGGAAACAGGAAGTCCCATCAGCCCCAGCGGGCCTAACAGAGCCGCGAGAGAGAAACTCTCCCTTCACGGCTCTGAGAAGTCTGCGCTGAGGGAGCTGATGCTGCAGGAAGGGCTCTGCCAGGCAGGGGGGGCCCCGCGGGACGCTTGATTCTGTTGCTGCCACGGCGGCAGCAGCAGCAGCAGCCGTGGGTTTTTTTAAAAAATCTACTTGGGCTAATGAGAATGTTTTTTGCAGGGGGCCCCCTGAAACGTGGAGCCCTATGCAAAAAACATTCTTGCTCAATGGACGGGTCGGCCCTGATACTCTGGGAGGGACAGGGGAGATATGATTCAGACCTTTAAATACTTGAAGAGTAATAATGAATAAACAAACCTCTTCCAAAGACGGGGAAGTTGTAAAACTAGAGGGCATAACATGAAGCTGCAAGGGGGTAAACTGAAAGGCAATGCCAGGAAATACTTTTTCACTGAAAGGGTGGTGGATGCTTGGAATGCCCTCACGATGGAAGTGGCGGGGGTAAATACAGTGACAGAATTCAAAATGGCATGGGACAGACACAGTGGATCCCTTTACAGCAACAGGATAAAATCAAAATAATCATAAGATGTCTGAACAAATAGGGATGACCTACACGGAGAGGTGGGTACACCCCTAAACAAAGGCATGGGGAGGGGTGACCTGGGTGGAGCGGCAGGAGCACCTACTCTTGCCATCTTACTGGCAGACTAGATGGATCATACCGGTCTTTATCTGCCGTCATTTACTATGTTACTATGGTAAAGAGACAGTACAGATGAACTGTACAATAGAGAACGTTTCAGGCTTATGCATTTGGCTACTTGCACTTTTGCAAACAACTGCAGCCAAAACAAAAAACGGCACAAATAAGTCTGTGCAGTCTTCAAGAATAAGTCAAAAATTTATCAAAGACCTTTCCTGCGAGTCGTGATTGAGTCATTGGGCTGATGATTCTGTTAAACACAGGGATGTTTATTCCATGCTAGTAAACCACAAATTGTACTCCTCATAGAACTGCAAATTGCTGTGCCTGTTAAGAATTGTATTTCACGTTTGTTACAGGTCATCTAGCATTGCCTTTAAAAATAAGTCCACTGAATAGTGGTGAAAGTTTCCCCTTTGCATAGGAAGCTGTTCTTTGAATAGTTTTGCAATATGTAAAGGTATACATCAGTGTTTATCCCGTATGACCCTATTTTAACAACTAAGAACTTCACGTGACCTCAGATGATGAAATCAAAACAGCAGGTCTCCAGCCTCTTTCCCCTTCCTCCACTGATCTCAAGGCGGAAGGCAGCAGTAACAGTAGTGGTAACTTCAGTTGCAGTAAGCACTGGGTCCCTTTGTTAGTGTGCAGCCTATGCTTACAGACCTCAGTCCAACACGAAGTTTACCCAGGAGGGGGCAAGGACCAATGAATGTTCACTGGCTCACAGGCCGCATGCTGACTGGTAACTCAAACTACTTGGTATAGGTCACGGTAAAAGTCCAGAGTCATCTTTCTGTGACCTCATCCACTGATGACATCCCATTTGTGGTCCCTACCTCAAGTTTGGGAACCACTGGTATACATGGTAAGTAGTGACATTTATTTTGTAAAACTGTTGTTTTTAAAACTTTTTTGCTTTTGTTTCTCGATTTTTCAGGCTTTTGGAGAACAGCAAGATTTAAAAAGAGCATCAAATTACATCACACACTTTGGACTTGATTAGTCTCTACTGACTGCAGTATAAAAAAAACACTGAACAATGTCATCATATATAATTAGGGTTGCCAACTGACTGGTTTTTCTTGTTGGGGGCCGGTGGCCGGTAGAATGGCAAAACCGGCCAATGAAGGGCCAGTTTTCTGCCGACCGCTGATTGCTTCTGTCTGTCCACGGGGATTCTAAGCCCCACGGGCAGAAGTTCAGAAATGTTCTCAATCCTGCGGCTGGGAGAACCAATGACTGCCTGCGGGGGATCCCAAGCCCCCCAGACAGAAGCAGCTTCTGCCACCGCAATTGCTTTCTTCCCACCCTCCCAGCTGCTACTGCCAAAAAACATGGAGATCTTTTCTCTGCACGCTGTTGATGGCTATGACGGTCCTGCCCCTCTGAAACAGGATGTACACATCAGAAAGACAGGACCGGCAGAACTATTGGGCAGCACATGGAGAGAAGTAGGTCCTGCTGCAAATAAATAAATTGCAGTCATCAACTACCCTCCCAGTATGGTAAGCTTCAATTGACAAGTGTGTGGCATCGTGAGGTGGGAGGCATTGTGTGGCCAAGTCGGTCCCCAAGCTGCTGTTCCTCTTTCTCAAATTCACATTACTCTATGGGTCACATGCACCGATGAGTCTGGCCCCACTAAGCACAGAGCAGGAAAGGAGTCCCAGCTAACCGGGTCCTTTGTCTCCCTGAAAAATATGCTTAAGTACATCTAGCCCTCTGTTTGTACATTTTTGTGTGTGCATGTACCTCATCCTCCTGTGGGCTCTAAGTGGGAAGATGAAATTACTAAAATAAGAGAAGAGGAGGATGCTGAAAGAGAAAGAGATAGAATGAGGGTATCAGCCTTGGAGGTTAGTCTGGAAGAGAGGGAGAGAATGGGAGACGGGCAGACTGGATGATTGAATGATGAGGAGAGTAGAAGAGGAAGAGAACCAATGGTGTGAACCTGGAGTGAATGAGTCTGGCAGAAGTGAGGCTGGGGGGAGGGGGGGCAGTGAGAGAAAAAGGATGAACTGTGAAGGGCAGAGGAGAGTGAATGAGTCTGAAGGTACTGAATGGATGAGTCGGGGGGGGGGGGGAGAAGAAAAAATACGAATGGGGGAGGGGTGGGGATAATCCTGAGGGCTGAGCATTATTGAGAGACAGGGAATGAATCTAGAGAGTTGAACCAGGGAGGTAGAGAAGAGAGAGACAGAATGGGATTGGAAAACTTGAGAATAAGGAGATGAATCTGAGGGAGTGATCCTCAATGAGTGAATCTGAGGATGGGTGAACCTGTGGTGGGAGGGTAAGAAAGAGAAGGAGTGACCCTGGTGGAGGAGAGAGGGAGGGAATGAGTCTGAGGGGACATGAGGAAAGAGAAAAAGAGATAGATGCATAGACTGGATGGAAAGGAAGGTGGCATGAGAGAAGGGAGGGAAGAAGGGCGCGAGCAGACAGAAGAGAAGAGTAAAAGGAAGGGGAAAGAATGAGGTGATTTGTACACTTCACCTGGCCCCTCACTTTTCTTGCAGAGACACATTCACCCCCCACACATTACCCAAATCAACTCACACAGTCATACACACATACACATACATATCCCAACTATATACTTGTAGATTCCCGGCCTACGTACTATAACATACCACTTAACCACCCATCCCATCCACCCACACAGATCCCAGCTACACACTTGTAACATCCCTCCCACTCACTCAAACATACTGCACCCATTTCCCTCCCACATAGCCGCATGCACCTCATCTAAATCCACTTGGTCACACACACTTGCACACAGAAGCCTCAGTTATAAACTAATAGGCACCCTCTCGCCTCCCTTCATTCCTTTTTCTCTGCCTAAAAAAGCTCAGTGGCTGTGCTGCAGAAATAGTTTGAGAAGCCGATTCTATGTGCGTTTGCAAGTCTCTGTGCCTCAAACATGATAAGTATATCAGAAAATTACTTTAAAAAAAGATTTACATATTATGTTATTGAATATTTACAGTGTTCTGCTTTAGTTGTTTGAGTAATAATTTGCTTTGTTTGCTATTTGGGGTGCATTTTTGACATTTAAAATGGGATCACAGGTCAGGTATCATTGTTAGCATTAAGTATCTTTGTAGGGAAGGGAAGTAATCCACCTTGTTCTGTTTCCCCAGTAGGTTCTATTGATGTTTTAGGGCTTACTGCAATATTTATAGTGTTGCCTTTTTTCCTAGGTGACAACTTGTAGGTGCTGTTACGGAATACTTGATTTGCAATCGCTTCTAAGGGTCAGCAAAGAGTAGGGCTTTCAAAGCCAAAAAATAAATTCTGACAGCCAGGGGGGACATACAGGTTAAGATTTGGTTAGGTGCCAATACTTTGAATCAACTCCGAGACTGGCCTGATTAATTCCCAATATGCTTGGTATTGAGAGGGCTTTATTCTTGTATGGTAAGTTTAATGGGGAAGGTTCTAGCTCTGCTTTGCACATAGTGGTGGGGAAGGGGCCGGGGGGCAGGGTTCGGTGGATGCAGAATATATGTTTAGATTTAATATCATATGGAAGAGCATATATGTGTTGGAGGGGCCTGAAAAGAGGACTGTGGCTGAATAGGTGCTCAAGAGTTCAACCTCTTGTACCTCCACCTTGATATAGCTTGCAGACGCTAAAGCCTGCACTTTTGCCCTCTCAGCAATTAATTTTATGGGCAGGGCAGGAGGTAGATATGGGCAGAGCATGGGTAACCACAGGTGATGGGTTATTCTCTTTCAAATTGGCGACCCCATATATAATTTGATCACTATTCCTAACATATTCCCAGAAAGGCAGTAAAGTTGATGCCTTGTGTAATTGATGTTTGTGAAGTAGTATAAAGGTTATTTTATCTAAGTTTTGTCAGAGATTATGAACTCCTCTTTAGCAGAGAGTTCCTTCCATGCCAGCTGAAGAGAGTTGTGGTGTGGCCGCTATTCAAAAAGCCTTCGAGTCCAGAATTAGACTGTAATGGTTACAATATCTCCCTTTCATGTACTTTCCAATAGTACTGTTGGTAAGATTGTAGAGCAGGTAGTTTTGCCCCAGTTAAGTGCATTTTCTTTCTTACCTTTTGTAGAGACTTCTCGCTTTCTTCCAACACAACCTTCTTGATGTCATTCCATAACTCTTCTGGAACTCTATCATTTGTATCTAAAGCAGCAAATCGATTTTGCAGGCAGTCTTTAAATTCCAGTAGTATATTCTCAAGGTCATATTTTGCTGCATTCATGAGTGGTTTGCTCTTTTTCAGCTTTAGCTTGAGTTTGCATACTAGTAGTTGATGATCTGTACCACAGTCAGCTCCAGGTTTTGTCTTTGTTGATGTTATAGAGCTTTTCCATCGTTGACTTCCACAGATGTAGTCAATTTGATTTTTATACAATCCATTGGGTGAAGTCCATGTGTACAGTCGCCGCTTGTGTTGCTGGAAGAAGGTGTTCAAGATGAATAGATCGTTGGTCTTGCAGAATTCTATCAGTCTTTCTCCCGCTTCATTTCTGTTGCCAAGTCCATATTTTCCAACTACTTTGACTTCTTCTTTGTTGCCAACCTTTGCGTTCCAATCACCCATGACTATCAGGATATCCTGTTTGCATGTTCTGTCAATTTCAGCTTGTACTTGTTCATAGAACTCTTCAATTTCATTCTCTTCTGCAGCTGTTGTTGGGGCATATACTTGGATTATAGTTGTGTTGATAGGCATTCCTCGTAGACGAATAGAGATTAAGCATTCGCTGACTGCATTGTATTTCATTACAGTTCTTGCAAGTTTCTTCTTTATTATAAATGCAACACCATTTCTTCTTTGTCTTTCATTTCCAGCATAGTAGACCATGTGATCATCTGATGCAAAGTGCCCGATGCCAGTGCATTTCAGTTCACTGACACCCAACAGATCAAGTTGTACACGTTCCATTTCATTCTTGACCACCTCCAACTTCCCTTGGTTCATGCTTCGTACGTTTCATGTTCCAATGTGTAAGACATCTTTACAGCTTCTGACTCTCATTTCATGCGAGCAGTCTCTACAAAAGGTAAAAAAGAAAAAACGGCCAAAATGGATGACGGAAGAAACTCTGAAAATTGCCCAGAAACGCAGAGAAGCTAAAGCCAGAGGAGAAAGAAAGACTATCACAGAACTCAACAGAGATTTCCAACATGCAGCAAGACAGGACAAGGAAAAGTACTACAATGACGCATGCAAGGAAATAGAAGCAGAAACTATTAGAGGAAGAACAAGATCAGCTTTCCTAAAGCTATGAGAGTTAAAGAAAAAGTTCCAGCCTCGAATTGGAATGTTACAAGATGCTCAAGGTTCTATGTTGAATGATGCTGAGAAGATCAAGAAAAGATGGAAGGAATATACAGAGTTTTTATATGATAAAGATCAAGTGGACCAACAGCCGTTTCAACCTGTACCTTATGATCTGGAACCATTGGTGATGAAAGAAGAAGTTGAAGCAGCGTTGAAAGCCTTATCAAAGAACAAAGCACCAGGCATTGATTGCATTCCCATAGAAGTATTACAGCAATCTGATGCAGCTGTTACCGTACTTACAAGGCTCTGCCAAGAAATATGGAAGACAGCATCATGGCCAACTGACTGGAAAAGATCTGTGTTTATACCAATACTAAAGAAAGGTGATCCAACTGACTGTGGAAATTATCGCACAATCGCTCTGATCCCACATGCCAGCAAGATTCTACTGAAGATTATTCAAAAGAGACTACAATCATACCTGGAACAAGAACTACCTGAAGTGCAAGCAGGGTTCAGAAAAGGGCAAGGAACGAGAGACATCATTGCGGATGTGAGATGGATCCTTGAAAAGACTAAAGAATATCAAAAGGATATCTATTTGTGCTTTATCGACTATAGCAAAGCTTTTGACTGTGTAAACCAGGAGAAACAGAATGGTTTAAAATAAGCAAAGGTGTAAGACAAGGCTGCATACTTTCCCCCTACCTGTTTAATTTATATGCAGAACAAATCTTCAGAGAAGCAGGATTGTATGAGGACAACAGAGGTGTGAAGATTGGTGGAAGACTCATCAGCAACCTTTGCTATGCTGATGATACCACATTACTGGCGGAAAGTGAAGATGAT
Organism: Ichthyophis bannanicus; assembly: GCA_033557465.1. NCBI lineage: Eukaryota > Metazoa > Chordata > Amphibia > Gymnophiona > Ichthyophiidae > Ichthyophis > Ichthyophis bannanicus. The sequence goes on from CM066036.1 coordinate 717,957,938, forward strand.
CTGAAACATTTGCTTCTCACCATCAAAGAACATAGTCTCAAAATGGGCCTGCACCTTAATGTAAAGAAGACAAAGATCATGACAACTGGCATAATCAACAGGTTCATCGTCGAAGGAGAAGAAATTGAAATCGTGAATAACTTTAACCTACTTGGATCAACTATCAATAAAGAAGCAACAAGCAGTCAAGAAATCAGACGACGCATTGCTCTTGGCAGAATGGCTATGAAAGACCTAGATAAGATTCTCAAGAGCAGAGATGTCTCTCTCCATACAAAGATTTGACTTGTTCAAGCCATGGTATTTTCAATAACATCATATGGATGTGAAAGCTGGACAGTGAAAAAGATAGACAGGAAGAAAATTGATGCCTTTGAATTATGGTGCTGGCGGCGAATACTGTGTATATCATGGACTGCCCGAAGAACAAACCAGTCTGTACTAGAGGAGATCAAACTAAGCTTTCTTTAGAAGCTCAGATGACAAGACTTCGACTTTCATACTTTGGACACATCATGCGGAGAGAGAGATCATTAGAGAAAGACATCATGCTTGGCAAGATAGAAGGTCAACGCAAAAGAGGAAGGCCAGCAATGAGATGGATCGATACAATAACAGCAGCTACGGGTACCATTCTGTCAACAATGAGCCGCCTGACTGAAGACCGAACACAATTTAGGATAGCTATCCAGAGGGTCGCCATGAGTCGACTCCAACTCGACGGCACTTAACAACAGCAACAAGTGCTTTTTGTCAAAGAGAGCAGTGTTGGATCCTTTCCAGCTTGGTTTTCATGGACGTTATAAACCAAGTCGCCGTTGGTGTCATTAATGGATTGTTTGTTGTAGGGATTTGATCACAGGCAATCCCACTCTTCTTCTTAGATATATCTTCAGCTTTTGATAGTTTTTTATATCATCTTAATTGGGCTGTGGAGGGCAGGATTGGAGTTGGTTCAAATCTTTTTTGGACATCAGGACATATCAAATGAAAGTAAGGCAGTTGGTGTCAGATTGGCTTCCCTGTTCCACAAGGATCGGCATTATCACCAGTTCTTTGTAATATCTTTTTGGCCTCTGTTAGCAAGATTCTTTTTCATTTAGGAGTCTTTTATGCAGTCTATGCTGATGATGTTAAACTAGCTATTCCCATAAATGGAACTTAGAAGAGGTTGTTAAGAAAGCAAGGGATTTTCTGCAGGAATTATGTAGCCGATTTGATGAAACTAAATTGATCATGAAAGTTATTAAACATGTAGATGGTGGTCCATCAAGGAGAGTGGTTGGCAGTTGACAGGATTATCAGTAATGGTTTATTAGGGCAAGCTTTAGAATTGCAGAACCTGGGCCTAGTGGCTGACTCTGCTTACCTTGAAAGCAGACATTACTGCTGCATTTAAGAAGGTGTTTTGTAAGTTATCTTTGTTTAGAAGACTGAAAAATCTGCTCCCATACCCAGGGGCGGCCTGAAGGGGCTGCGGAGCCATGTGTGGAGACTCATTGTGGGGCCTCATTTGCATAAGGAGCCTCATTTGCATATACATTAGCATAATGTTAACACACCTCTTAATGAGTGTCTGGATAAAGAAAGACTGCCAGATTTCTACATTACTATACTCCAGGCACATTAGGAAGTACTACAAACATTGCCCATTTAGAACCCATAGCAAACCCACCATATCATAACAGCACTACCAGGACTCAAAGCACCATATCCTACATATCAAAAGGCAACACTGCAAATATTAAACCAATACATCTCAGTGAATACCAATACATCTCCTACTGGGGAAAGAGAACAAGTGGGACTGTCAAATAGAAACTACATGAACAGTATACTTCAGCTCAGTTTACATTTGCGGAACATAGACCATCACCAAAGAAAGAACAAGGGATCACAATTTAGAAATCGGAAGACAATAATTAAATTTGGAACCCCTAAATCCAAACTTGGAATGTACAACAACACTGGAGAAATAAAACTAAAAATTAATTTCCTCTTGTAATAAACAAAAATGCAAAGGCGTTAGTGATACACATTTCCCAGAGCTGACATATTCCAGTTAATAAATTCAAAATAACTTTTGTTGTATGGGCATTTTATTTTTCAATTTCAATTGCTTCAGTCACTTTCTTCTGGTTTCTTCTGTCTTCTGATAATTCTCCATTGTCTGCTATTTGTCCTTTCTTCTCTCTTCTAGATTTTTTTTTCATTCTCTCTTCTACATCTGCTTTAACATATTGATCTTTCTCCTTTTGCTCTTTCCCCCATTTCTTTCTTTATTCCTTTATCATCCACTCAAATTTCACCTTTCCATCCTCAATCCCCACTTACTCTGCCAATACCCAGCCACTCGTAGATTTTTCTTCCCTCCCACACAAAATATCTTTTCCCCCTCCATCCTCATTCCCCCAGCCCCATCCCCTTCTAGTCCTCCCCCAACATCAACTCCCTTCTAGTTTCAGCCCCACCCAGCATCCGCTCTCTTCTAGTTCCATTCTCCCGCTCCCCCTGGATCAGCCCATTTCCAGTCCTAGCCTCCCCAATCAGTTCATTTCCAGTCCTAGCCCCCCCAATCAACTCATTTCCAGTCCTATTCCAGCCCCCATCAGCCCATTTCCAGTCCAAGCTCCCTCCCATCAGCCCATTTGCAATCCTAGCCCCTCCCATCAGCCATTTCCAATACTAGCCCCCCATCAGCCATTACCAGTCCTGTTCCAGCCCCACATCAGCTCATTTCCAGTCCACGCTCCCGCACACTCATCCCATTTCCAGTCCTAGCCCCCCAATAAGCTCATTTCCAGTCCTATTCCAGCTCTCATCAGCCCAATTCCAGTCCAAGCTCCCCCTATCAGCCCATTTGCAATTCTAGCCCCCCATAAGCCATTTACAAAACTAGTCCCCCATTGGACATTTCCAATCCTATTCCACATCAGCCCATTTCCAGTCCAAGCTCCCCCGCACTCAGTCCATTTCCAATCCTACTCCCCCCCCAAAGCCCATTTCTAGTCCTAGCCCTCCCCATCAGTTCATTTGCAGTGCTAGCCCCCCAATCAGCTCATTTCCAGTCCTAGCCCCCCACACACTCAGCCCATTTCCAATCCTAGCCCCCCTCACTCAGCCCATTTCCAAACTTAGCCCCCCTGCCTCGACTTAGCCAATTTCTAATCTTAGCCCCCCCAGTCCATTTCAAGCCCTAGCGCCCCCCCCTCCTGGAAGAGCCCCGCGGCAGGCTTTAGAGGTCCCAGCTCACTTCCCTATAGTGGCTCCCGGCAGGCTCAGCAACAGCTCCCTACAGCCGCCAAAGTGAGGAGCGTTGTTTTCCTTCACTTTGGCAGCTGTGTTGTAATGTAGATCGCTGGCACACTGGAGGTCAAAGGACATTTTCTCAGTGCGCCAGTGATCTACATTACAACACAGCTGCCGAAGTGATGGAAAACAACACGTTTCACTTTGGTGGCTGTAGGGAGCTGTTGCTGAGTCTGCCGGGAGTGACCAGCCGCTATAGGGAGGTGAGCTGAGAGCCGAGCATGTGCAGGATGTTGTTGGCGCGGGGCCCCCTGAAGCGCGGGGCCCTGTGTGAACAACATTCTCGCACAATGGACGGGCCGGCCCTGCCATACCAAGAGCTGAGGATAGTACTCCAAGCACTGGTATTTACTGATTGAACCATGGCAATGCTTGATTTATAGGCTTGCTAAACAAACTAATCTAAGTGTTGCAGCTGGCCTGGAAAGCGGCATGTCAGGTTGCTGACAAACTCTGGATGTTGGGAGCATATTACATACTACCTAAAAGGTTTGCATTGCTTCTCATGAGGGTGGAGGGTAAAGTTTAAAGTTCTGCTTTTAGTTTAACATGCTTAGAGGAAAGCTGGTCCTATATATTTATGGAAATTTCTGAATATATATATCCCAGGGAAATCACTTTATTCTAAAGATCTATGACAAATTAAACATCTAGCACTGATTATGTAAAATGTCTTTTCAAATTTTGTAGGCTGATATTTGACAACTTTGTACATATGTATTTTTGTATAAGAAATTTTAGCATTCTATCTATGGTGTGTTCCAGTCAATTAGACTGGCTTTTTGAAAAACATCGAGTCAGTTCAAGAATCAATAAAAAACACTAAGGGGCATGTCTACTAAACTGCTTAGGGTTTGGAAGCTATCATGCTATCTGCAGGGTGCATTCCCAAGGTAGCTCCTGCAGATACTGTGGAGGTCTGGATTTTCAGTGGAGACCCAGCATCGCCTGCCTTGGTGTTGTGAGCCATGACACCAACAATATTACAAAAAACAGTGCTGGCCCCCCGGCTCCTCAATGTCCCTAACAAAGATGGCTGTGATCTGATGGTGCTGCCCCATAGCGTGAGGCTAGAGGACAGCATCTTGTGATGGTGGCCATTAAGGAAGAGCTGCATAATGGGACAGGAGCAGAGAGGACCTCTCCTGCCCCATTGATGCACTGGCCCAAGAGGAGAGCCAAAGGTAGGCCTTTGGGGGGTCCAGGGGTTGGCAGGTCATGGAGCACCCTCTTTGCCAGCTGGCTAGCTGAGATATTTCTTTTAGCAGTGGGATGGAAGGGGGGCCATTGGTATCCTATTCTACTAGTGAATTGGGTGGTGAAGAGGGAGAGGGCTTAGCTTGACTTGCTAGCCAGGATCATGTTTAGCTCGAGGGCTGCACCAATCACCACCTGGACAGCAACATCGTGGCACTGCCAATATTGTGGAGGGGGATGGCCCGATCGTGGATTTTGAAGGCCCGATTAACTCCATGGCAGATGAATGCTGATGATCGGCAGTGGCTGCACTGCTATGTTATTGAGCCTCCAGGTAGATAACAGTATCGCCTGTGGTAGCGTTATCTGCTGCCACGATTGGGCCAGATTTTGGCAACCACCATATGAACATGTTTTCACATGACTGCCATCCATCGCCACTCCCTTCCCCGATCCAGCCCTTAGTGCTCTGCACCGTGTGAAAAGCACATATCGCAGAAAATTGCTTGCGATTTCTGATTTTTTTTGCAGGTTAGCTGCTACTGCAGGACATTAAATCTGTGTTAGCCCTGTGATAGCATTTAACGCCTTTTAGTAGACATACCCCTAAGAGTCTGATTTGTTAAACTATTTTATCATAAACAAAGAATAGGGAAAAAAGTGTTTAGTACATCAAGCCCTGTCTTTCTATTGAAAGAGAGTTTATATGAATCCTGATTTTCCTTGTGAAGCAAAGCTGTCAATTTTACTTTGGGTCTACAAACTGTATTGATATGTTAAAAAGCTTAGACTCAGGATTTGACTATGGACTCATGAGAGTTTCTGTATCAAGTAAATTAGGAAATATGTATTATAATCTTGTTTTAAAATAGCTAATCACTTTGCTCAAAAATACTGGATTATTGTGATAAAGAACATACTGAACCAAAGAAAACTGACATCACGAAGAGCAAACAAGGCAAACAGAAAGCTTGACCCAACATCAAACTCATCACAAGTTCCACTGCTGTCACAGCCGGCAACTGCAAAGCAAGCCAGACGGGAAGTGTCCAGAACCGGCATGCGGGAAGTCAGGTGCTACTGCCGGAGACTGTGTTCCAGATCCGTTGGCACTTGGGCTTTTCAGCTGCTATGTAGGTCTGGTGTCAATCAGCCCACAAGCATTGGATTCAGGTTTGGACTACAAGAAAAGGGATAACTGATGTAGAACTAAATGCTGTCAAAATGAAGCTTGTCATGCCATGTATGTTAATGTATTCGTGTACATACACAGTGATTCACAACTGAGATTTTTGTTGAGGGAGAAGAGAGGCATAGAAGTGTAAAAATGTGCAGCATGATTCAAATAAGAAAATGTGAAATTAATTCTGTGAATATTTGAGAGAATTACCAGCAATGCATGGCACAGGGACTGCAAGCACAAAAACAAGAAAACCTTGTATGGGACTCAGTCAGACAATCATAAATCAGACATTTCAGCTCATGTTTGAAGATTGAGTTATATGTTCGTGATTTTTCGTGTTTTTTTTTCTGAAGGCCATTTAATGAAAAGTTAATCCCATATTGTGCACATAAAAAGTAATAGTTAATTGGACTAAAAGAGGTAAATAATGTCTAGAGGAGTTACCACACAGCTGAACAATGCTACAGCTCCATAAACCATTTCACAAAGGCTCATTTTGTTGCAAACTCCTATTTTACATTCTAAAGTTTAAACTAAATATTTATGAAAATGTTTTCTAATTGTTCATCCCGATCAAACCAGAATGCATAGACATTTATCACACTTCAGTACATTTATCTCTAATGTACGGTTCTAAGGTTTAGTAACACGATAAAGATTAATCAAATGGTGTGATGGAACATCTTGTCTGCAAAGGGGCATTCAGTTAGGTCTGTCCCACAAGTACTTCTCATGTTGAAGTCATTGCCATGACATTCATTGTATTGTGTATTTTTTTTTCATGCATTTCAGAGTGCACAGCATAATGTTAACCATGTAAGCTACTATCACATTGTAGAATTCATTGTCTCTTCCCTAAGCTGAATCTGACTGCTACGTTGCTCTCTTCAAATATTATTCTTGCAGTCCATTGATTTCAGCGGAAGATGGACGTCTTTTGCATCTTAAGCCCCACAGAAGTAATACGGATGCTTCTTTCTTAGGGAAAGAGTGATTTTATACGTTTGAGATTATTGATAAAATACCCTAAAGACAGCAGGTAATGGTGGAAGATAGGAAGGAGAGGTTTAATAAAGAAAATCCCATGTCTCATGCCTCTGAAGATATACCTTTCCTCTGGGTAACGTTCTGACTTTTGAGAGGGGTATGTGTACTGTCCAATCCTTTAATACCTAGGGGCGTGTTTACCAAACCAGGTTAGACTTTGCAGCTAATACGGCATGTTAGTGCTTATAGTGCCACATGCGGTATCTGTTGGGGGTGTGCAAAGCATTTCCCAACTAGATACCGCACTAAAAATGCAGAAAGTGTGGCCAGACAGCAGCTGGGATGCCGCTAATGCCACCCATTGAGGCGGCATCAGTTGCACCCATGCTGTTTGTAAATTCAATGGCTGCTGCATGCTGTTGAAACACGTGGTAACCATGCAGTGCAGACATGCCCACTCTCCACTCTTGCCCCACCCATTTGCATAGCTAGTGCGCCTTCTGCAGGTAGTGCAGAACATCACTGCACTATCTGCATTTACTCCATGTTAGCTGTTAACGTGAGGTGCTTGGAATGCGCTATTTGTTGGGTAAACAGCTAACCCAACAAATAGCTTATGCAGGGGCTTATTCAGTAAAGTAGACAAAGCTTCGTGCACAGGTTAGCTCAGTTTTTGTGCACAATTTTGTACGCTTCCAGTTGCAGAAAGAAATATTGATCACAAGCTGACTATGCGCAAAGCCTCGAGCACACAGAAGCTCACAACACATTTAAATCCATGGCAATGAAGCAATTAGCTAGCCAGCACAACCCCAGAGAAGTATGAAGAAGTCTGAGCTCAAAACTGGCATTTTAACGCAAAGTCTGAGAAGGTTTAATGTGTTATTAGCTCATAAGTTTGTGGTCAGCACTGGTCAAGAATTTGTGCCTCTTTCATTTCTGTCTTGAGTGTACAGCACCTGCAAGATTTTTCTGGCTTTGCTGAAGTGAATAGCGAAAAAATGACAGGAGAGGTGTGCTGGGATGTTATCTGTCACATAAGCATTAATATTGCTCTGCACAGAATCATATTCAAACTCCATCCATCGGATTATGCACCAGGGAGCAGTTCAGCACATGTGTGCAAGTGCCCGATAGATTTCCTTTTGCGCACAAGATATACAGTAGGTACTACTAACGCAGATCCATGTGGACGTGTCTGGTTTGCTCTCCATGATGAGTGCAGAGTTTTTGCACCCGACTTCTTTGCATGCCGTTTGCTTACAGCGTCAGAGAGCAAAACTTGGAAATCCTGCACTGAGTTTTAGAGCAGGGCTCTATTGCAAGGTTTCTGCATCAAGCTGTTCATTTGAATGCTTTTCTTAGTTGAATTGTTTGCAGCTCATAGCAAATTGAGCTTTAGAATTCTTTTTTTATTGCCTTGTTAATATCCAAAATGACTGAAATTCAGATTTCTAAGTTAATTATCACGTTTCTGAAACTGAAACTAAGGCCCCACTTTTAAAAGGAAAATAGGAACCTCAGTGCTTCCGCGCTCTTTGTACACATTTTTGAAATACTTCCAAATGAGGGTTAACTGGGGCACTGGGCATGAGCACACTCCAGACAGAGTTGTATACTATTTGATATCACAAGGCACTGTGCTCTCTGGGTGGAACTGTAGAGCAACGTTTTCTAAAAGAAAATGTATTTTTCTTTCCATAAGTGTGTTGCTGGACTGCATTCTGAAGGCAAAAAGCATTTAAAAACTTGCTGGTTGCTCTGCGAGTTTGGCTAGGAAACCCCAGAGCTTTTTTTAAATCTTTTTTATTGACGTTTTGTTGCTCTTTAAAGTTAAATATTAAGCACCTCTAGTAAAAGGACACCTGTATTTGTTGATCCTATTTTCCTGCTTTTATTCACTGTGTTTTACAACTGTCTAAATTAGCATTATTAAATCCACATCAATTTAAAATAACAATCACCTCTATTCTTTTCACATGCAGATTGTGACATTTGTCTAAGGTGGTCAGTAATAAAAGAACTTTTAGACAATTGAAGAGCACACTGAAAGGAAGAGTAAAAGGATTTGGATATTGTTGCAGATTCACCTTAAGGCTAGTGGAAATGATTAGTGGTAGTTTTCCTGCCTAAAGAAGTAGAGCTGTGTTTTGCATTTTAATTATGCTTTTACACAGAGCCTTATATGAGAGATGTGCATTTTACAACCTGCTTCTGCTTCTATTCTTCCTTTATCCTCCATTAATGAGAGTAAACAAAGCCTGCCACTATGACTTTGGTCTTTTTTTTATTTACATGGGGGAAGCCTCCAGTGGCCCTGGGATATCAACAAGGGTGCACTGTTAGTGCTGGAAAAAGGAATTTCTCTAGATGAAAACTGACATAGGGTTCAAGGGTTAATTTCCGGAACAGGCAAATTTACATACAAATGAAAAATGATGGAATTTCTGTTCTTCTAAATTTTCAATGTCATCCGCATCAAACAGGAGTCAGCGCTCCCTTGCTGTCTGAAGAATATTCATCCTTCGGAAGTAGGGGCACCTTGGTTGGTATTAATCTCTACTGCAGGTGTCCATGACTTAATTTGGTAAGCTTCATCTGTAGTGCCACTCGCTTTCAGACTCCGTTCTTTCCTGTTTGCTTTTTTATTTCTGTGTTTCTTTTATTATTTTTCATTACACAGCTCCTAATGCATGTTGGATGTAGCAAGATAAGTCTTCCTAGCAGAGCAAAGCGAGAACTTTCACTCCGCAGCACAGTTTATCAAGTTACAGTGCTGCATCACATCAGATTCTCCTCTAGCACTTGTAAAATCTTGGAGTCTGGGATCTCTTTCCCACACATACAAGTTACAGGCTCCTAAGAAGGTGAGGAGTGATGGTGGCTTCTTTGTCCACTCTCCCCATAATTCCTCAACCCGGCTGGCCTGTCCATCCCTGGTGACCTTAAAATGTCAAGAGCCATAGAGGGATCTTTCTTACTATGGTTCAATCCACACAAAGTCCAAAGGAATGAAATGAAGAGGCAGCAAAAGCGCAGTCCCCTAGTTCAATGTGCTGAACAATTATATGACGCATTTGATAATAAAACTTAAACCTCATATCATAGAGTTTCTGCTGCATATCATGCACAATTTCTGTGGACCACCTCAATTCTATTTCCTTTCAGATGTAAGGTCTGTAGAATTGGATAAGTCACTCCAGGTGAGTTCACACTGCCATAATCACCTCTTTTTTTTCTGCTGGTTGTATTCCTCCTTATATAACTCTGACCACAGTTTAGTGTGAGCTGTATTGACTAGGTTCCTTTATCATTAATGTCTGTGAAAAACTAATTTCATAGAAATAGATTTAAGTTTGGATGCCTGCAGATAATGGTAGGAATTTATCTCGAAACACATTTATTTAGCAGTCAGTTTTCTAAAGAATTCATTTAAGTAGTCAGACATTTAAACAATTAGATTTAAAAGTCCTCCGTGCCCTCCCCCCCCCCCCCAATTAGCTAATTCTCCTTCATAAATTCATGGGATGATGAAATTTAATCGGGCAAGAAAAGGGACAGCTCCTCAGGCAACTCCAGAATATGCTTATGATGCAGTCCAGCAGCGAGATGGGGGACTTTCCAGTCTTTTGTACTGAGTGTCATGTATATGATTTTCTCCTAGTCGGGGAGGGATCTTAAATCTGCACTAGGTGCGAGGAGCTCTTTGCGCTCAGGAAATGAGTCCAATCTCTGGAGGCTAGAGTAGCAGACTGGATGACATAAGGAAGACAGGGAGGTAGTACTGAAGTTCCACCTCCAGTCTGGCAACCTCCCTGTTGCCATGGAGAAGAGAGATCACGTGACAGGAGAGCATCACCCTGGTGTGACAGGAAGTGATTCTGTAGTTAGGACCTGTCCTCCTGGTGATGCAAAACCCTCTCGCACCGAAGAGGATTCTACAGGGCCATATGTCCATGAGGAGAGGGTTAGGACAGCCATTATAGTTGGTGATTCAATCATTAGGCATGTAGATAGCTGGCTGGCTAGTGTACATGAGGATCACCTGGTAACATGCCTGTCTGGTGCAAAGGTAGCAGACCTCACGCGCCACCTAGAGAAGGTGTTAGATAGTGCTAGGGAGGGGTCTGCTGTCTTGGTTCATGTTGGTACCAATGACATCGGAAAGTGTGGTAGGGGGTTCTGGAGACCAAATTTAGGATTTTAGGTAGGAAGTTGAAATCCAGAACTTTCAGGGTAGCATTCTCAGAAATGTTTCCCGTTCCACATGCAAGACCCAAAAGGCATGCAAAGCTTCGGAGTCTCAATGCGTGGATGAGATGATGGTGCAAAGAAGAGGGTTTTGGATTTATTAGGAACGGGGGAACATTCTGGGGAAAGGAGGTTTTTTTCCGAAGGGGTGGGCTCCACCTTAACCGGGATGGAACAAGGCTGCTGGCATTAACCTTTAAAAAGGAGATAGAGCCGTTTTTAAACTAGATAATGGGGAAAGCCGACAGTACCCTGAGAGCGCATGGTTCAGAATGATGTATCCATGAAGGATACCAGCAAGAGATTGAAGTTAGAGCCTATTGATAGAGAGATTCCAATAAAGACTAAAGTAACCCAAATGCCCTTTAGTATAGGTAAGACAGAGCTTACCCCTGCCTACCGATAACCAGTTTAATAAGAATAAAATACAACCTCTAAAATGCTTGTATGAAAATGCTAGATGTCTAAAAAATAAGATGGGAGAGTTAGAATATGGAGCACTATATGATTGGTATCTCAGAGACCTGGTGGAAGGAGGACAACCAATGGGACACTGTGATACCTGGGTAGAAATTATATTGCAATGATAGAGTAGATAAAATTGCTGGAGGGGTTGTGCTCTATGTTAGAGAGGGCATTGAGTCACACAGGATTAAAGTGTTGCAGGAAACAAAATACACGGTAGAATCTCTATGGATTGAAATTAGATGTAGAAAGGGGAAGGCAGTGGCAGTGGGGGTGTACTACCTACCGCCTGGTCAGAATGAACAAATGGATGATAAAATGCTCAAAGAAATCAGGGAAGCTAACAAAAGTTGCAATACTGTAATAATAATTATGGGTGATTTTAATTGCCCCGGTATCAACTGGATCTGTATCATGGCAGAACATGCTAGGGAGATAAAGTTTCTAGATGAAATAAATGACTACTTCTTAGAACAGCTGGTTCATGAATCTACAAGAGGGGAAGCCATTTTGGACCTAGTCCTTGATCGCGCACAAGATCTGGGGCAAGAGATAAGGGTGTTCAGGCCGCTTGGCAATAGTGATCATAGCATGATCATGTTTGATTTCATAAATGGAGGAAAGACGGCAAGGAAATCCACAGCATTACCTTTTAACTTTCAAAAGGGAAGCTATAATAAAATGAGGAAAATAGTAAAAAAATAAAAGGAGTAGTTGCAAAGGTTAAAGATTTGCATCAAGCATAGGCGTTGTTTAAAAATACTATCTTGAAAGCCCAGACTAGCTGTATTCCATGCTTTAATAAAGGTGGAAGGAAGCTCCAAGAACTGCCAGCATGGTTTAAAAGTGAAGTCAGAGAGATTGTTGTAGCCAAAAAAGCATCTTTCAGGAAATGAAAAAAGGAGCCATGATGAAAAATGGAAACAACATAAACACTGGCAAGTTAGATGCAAGGCATTGATGCAAATGCAATGTGTGCCTTCGAGTCAGTCCTGACTCCTGGCGACCCAGAAGCTCCTGGGTTTTCTTGGCAGTGTCACCGGAAGTAGATTGCCAGGCCTTTCTTCCGAGGCAATGGAGGGTTAAGTGACTTGCCCAAGGCCACAAGGAGTGCTAGTGGGACTTGAACCCTGGTTGCTTGGTTACCAAGCCAGTGCTCTAACCACTAGGCTGATAAGGCAGAGAAAAAGAGAATTTGAGAAGAAGTTTGCTGTGGAAGTAAAAATGCATAATAAAGACTTTTTCAACTACATTTGTAGCAAAAACCTATGAGAGAGTCAGTTGGACCATTAGATGACAGAGGGGTAAAAGGGGCATTAAGAGGTGACAAGGCTATAGCGGAGAGACTGAATGAATTATTTGCTTCAGTCTTTACTGAAGAAGATGTAGGGAAGTTACCCATGACTGAAATAATATTTAAAAGTGATGCATCAGAATAATTGAAAGAAATATTGATAAACCGGGAATATATATTACAACTATTTGATAAACTAAACCATAGTAAATCACCTGGACTGGATGATATATACATGAGGGTGCTGAAAGAACTGAAATATGAGATTGCAGACCTAATTATTAGTAATCTGTGAACTATCATTAAAATCATCTGTAATATCTGAAGATTGGTGAATGGCCAATGTAATACCAATTTTTAAAAAGGGCTCCAAGGGTAATCCGGAAAACGACAGGCCGGTGAGTCTGACATCAGTACCAGGTAAAAAGGTAGAAACCATTATAACAAACAAAATTATTGAACATGTAGATAGTCATGGTTTAAATGGGAGAAAACCAGCATAGATTTAGCCAAGGAAGGTCTTGTCTTATTAATCTGTTAAATTTTTTAAAGGTGTGAATAATCAGGTAGACAAAGGTAAGCCGTTGATATAGTGTATCTGGATTTTCAGAAAGCCTTTGACAAGGTCCCTCATGAGAGTCTCTTGGCGAAGTTAAAAAGTCATGCATTAGGAGATAAAAAGCAGAAGGTAGGGCTGAATGGCCAATTTTCCAAATGGAGAAAAGTGAATAGAGGAGTATCACAGGGATCTGTGCTAGGTCTGCTTTTTTTTAAACATATTTGTAAATGACATGGGAATGGGAATAACAAGTGAGGTAGTCAAATTTGCAGATGACACAAAATTATTCAAAGTTGTTAAAACCCAAGAGAATTGTGATAAATTGGAAGAATGGCAGATGACATTTAAAGTGGACAAGTGCAAAGTTCCACATCAGGAACCACCATCCAGGAAAAAGATTTAGGCATCATCATGGATAACACGTTGAAACCCTCTGCCCAGTGTGCAGCAGCAGCCAAGAAGGTAAATAGAATGCTTGGAATCATAAGGAAAGGAATAGAGAATAAAACAAAGGATATTATAATGCCTCTGTATTGTTCCATGGTGCAACTGCACCTTGAATATTGTGTGCAATTATGGTCGCCGTATCTTACAAAGGATATAGCATTATTAGAAAAGGTACAGAGAAGAGCCACCAAAATGGTAAAGGGGATGAAAGGATACCCCTATGAGGAAAGGCTTAAAAGGTGTAGGGCTTTTCAACCTGGAAAAGAGATGGCTGAGGGGAGATATGATAGAGGTCTATAAATTAATGAATGGAGTGGAATGGATAAAGGTAGATCAATTCTTTACATCATCAAAAAGCAGAAAGACTAGGGGACACCCAATGAAGCTACATTTAAGACTAATAAAGGAAAATATTTTTTCACTCAATGTGTAATCAAACTCTGGAATTCATTACTGGAGGATGTAGTTAAAGCTGTTAGTGTAGCCGGGTTTAAAAAATGTTTGGACAAGTTACTGGAGAAAAAGTCCATAAACCATTGTTAATGAGGACCTAGGTAATCCATTGCTTGCCCCAATACAAGCACTGTGGAATCTATGTCTTTTGGGGGAACTGCTAGGTACTTGTGACCTGGATTGGCTACTGTTGGAAACAGGATACTAGGCTTGGTGGGCCTTGGTCTGACCCAGTATAGCATTTCTTATGTTCACTGGTTATTAATTGGCTGAGTTTAGTTGAGCAAGTTGAAGCGTGCTAATAGCAACCCCAAAAGTAGTCAATCAGATTTTGCCTAGCTGGATTTAGAAACATTTTGAGCTCCAATATTTACAAGAACTTTCTCTGAAGAGCTCCAATGTTCATCCCTCCACCCCAAACTCCACCCCTTAGCAGCATTAATCCACATGAACCTTCCCCGATGAGTCCCCTTCTCTCACTCCCAATATCATAAAAAGAGTTGCCATTGGCATCCATCTTAACCTCTTCCTACTGGCTAATGAGTTAAAAGAAAATGTTGCAGTCTGATTCTTCCTCTCTGTTGCTGAAGATGTTTAGAAAAATTCCCATAAGAAAAATATAAAGTGTAATGAGAGCTGACAACAAATCAGCTGGGGAAGATGCAGGTTGGTGCTCAAAAGTCTTACATGATATTTTAATCAATTAGTATATTTATTTCTTAAACGTAGTAATACCGGTACCAAGGAGTCTCAGAAAAGCACACAAAAGTATATGATATAGTCAGAAACTTAGTAATACTAACCCACTCACCTGCAGTCAAATTCAACCACGTGGTTGCAGTAAGTCAAATACTTCTATAATTATTGCAGGCCCTGTCCTTAACAAAAGGGGGCTCTCTAATCTCCACTACTATGAAATTGGAATGAAAATGATTCTTATCTATTCATTGGTGGCCTCACAGCAGGATCAAAGATGATCACTGTTTTCCTATGGGATTGAAGATCATCAGTGTCAATTTCCCTAATTGTGTTTCACATAAAACTGTCTCTAAGGAATGTATTCACCAAGAAAACATTTTTTATACAATTTGTTGTAAGCCTGCAAATCTTTGAACTGATTCAAAAGCATTTTCTTGGTGAATATACATCTACTTAAGAGAACCTTCCATATTCTATTAAAACACAGCTGTTGGGAAATAAAATATTGATCATCTTCAGTCCTGCATTGAGGAGCCAAATAATTTTTGGGGGTCGATATTCAGAAAGGTTTAATGCAGTTTGCATTACCACATAAACCCTACCCTGCCCAGTATTCAGTGGCACTAACTTGCTATCAGGTTAGGCTAGTGTCTGAACAACGCCACTAACCGGATAGTAAGACAGATCGATGGAGAAGCTGGATATTTAGTCTCGAAGGCCAGATAGGGTCATGTGCTGAATATTCAGTTTCAGGTGCTGTAACAGTACTGACTGCTGTGATCTGAATAGCTGTCCCTATATTGTTAGATTCTACAGGCTAGATAAATACCCTTTAATATCAATTTTCATTAGTTACTGTAGTATGTGTGATTAGTTCCCTTTTGTTTGTTTTGAAGACAGTACCACTGCTGCTCAGTGGTTGAACTGAACAGCACTTGTAACTACATTAGCTATTGAGTCTGAGTGGGTCACTAGTACTATCCCTTTGCATCATACATTCTTGTGAGCACCTTTTAGAAAAATACTTCCATGCCTAAAATAGTCCACTTCCAACTTCTTTCCTGCCATGCCATTTTAAAAATGCGTGTCCCTCCCATGATGTCCTGAATTTGCCCTCTCTTCTGCTGATATTATTTTTAAAATACCCATCCCAAGATGGAATGATCCTTTTTTATGACGATGTTATTTAAGAAGGCCCCCTCACCCTTCAAGAAGTCCTGATTTCCCTTTTCCTTATATCCGATCTTCGCCTCATCTCTTAAATAAATAGTACCGCTAGGGGTCAGAGTCACTATTTTGTACCCAGGTGGCAATGGGACAGGAATGAGGGGGGCTTTCTCCTGCCCTATCTACTACCAATTAGGGATTGTACTGGGGTAACTGTATTGGGGGACCGGGGGGAGGAGTGTTGATCAGGTGGGCAGAGAGTTTCTGGTGGCCAGACTTTATGCAGTCTGTTGCATGGGAAGAGGGATTAAAGGGCCATCAGGTGGAGGATTGGAGTGGGCTTCTATTGAAAGGAGGGTGGAAAGGGCTGTGCACTGGGTATTTCACAGTCGGCAAAGGCTGAGAGCGTCAGTGGCACCTGCAGCTGCTGCTGGTGTTGAGCCAGGAGGAGTGAGACAGCATCAAGTCTTCGTTGCAAGCAGCCGCAGATAGGGTGGGTACAGCTGTGCTATCTACTGCTGCATATAACATGGTGCTCATGCAGTAAGTCTCTGCCCTATGCAATAAATGTAGAGCAGATGCTGGCAATGCTCCCTGTATTTGCCCCACAGGCTTTGTACTTACCACACTTTAATTTTTGCAGCTAAGGTGCAATAACTGCAAACACATACTGCACTTTAGTAAAACTATACATGTTAAGGCTGAGCATAATGTGCATGCTAAAATGATTTGCAAAGATGACCAATTTGAAAGTATGTACTAGGGAAATGCATTTGGTTTGTTAGCACATCTTAAAAAAATTAGTGCCTGCAAAATCAATTTAATGCATGTACAATTGATTTGAATGCATTAGAAAGTTTTAACATGCATACATTTTTTCTCTTAAAGCAAACGTGAAATGAACCGAGAAAAGTCAGAAAATCAGGAAAAAGCCTGAGTATTAGAGTGGAGTGCCCTCCTCTACACATTTATTTAACTCTTTCTTCCCAACACCTAATTTTTAAAAAAACGCCTCTGACCAGCTATTAAGTCTACAGCTCAAATTGAAAGGACTCCGATAAAAGGAGGTATTGTGGATTACACATAGAGGAGATGGGGCTGCTGTGATACCAGGAGTTATGTGGAGTACAGGACAGGGGGAAAGGCCAAGGAGAGGTACAGAATGACAGAAACTGAAAAGGAAGCAACAGAAGAAAGACACTAGTCACGAGGATGGTTGCTGTCATCTTGTGCATAGATATTCACTGTATATGTTCAATGACTCATGAGGTATCAGACAGTTCCTACAGTATACTAGACAGGTGTCATAGCAGACAAGGTTGCTGCTGGTAAGAGCTAAATGTTGGGAGACTGGTTCTTCCCATCAAAGCTTTGATATCCCTCGGGAACCTTTCCAGCTCTCTTCTGGGGCCTTCTGACATGGTCACTTCAGTAACTTTTGTGGATGGGACACGCGTTGCCAGTGTTGATTCACTGTAGTAGTGGTCATTTGGTCATTGCTACGATTAGTCTGTTAATGTCCACAGCAGGTGTTTGCAGACTTCAACATGAAAGCTATGGCCTATAGGGTGTAATTTTATCAGAAGGTACCTAGGTTAATAGGACAGGAAGGTTTTTATTTTATAAAGACTATATAAGAGTCTATTTGTCTTTATAAAATGCTAGCACAAAATCCTTCAGAAATCATAAGGTGCTGACATCATGCCTGTTTGAGAGAAGGCGTAAATATTATCACATACTTTGTGCATGTATGCGTGCGTTTTGTAAATACGTGCATAAATCGTGACTTTGCACCCAGAGAACTCCTACTCTTAGTTATGTGCTGGGTTGTACTGTGCATACTTTTAGGCATGACCTAATTGTTCAAGAGGCCTTTTACTCACATAAAACAGCATTTTTCATATCAAGAAGTTTTATAAAATTACCCCCATAAAGGGTAATTTTATAAACCATTTTGACATGTAAACCCCAGTATTTTCTCTCTCTATACTCATTCACTTGGTGCACTGATTTCCACCCATGATTTTCAGTACCATCCTTATGATGATGACTCTCAGATTTACCTCTCTACACTGGAAAGCTCTCCGGGAATCCAGGCCCAGATCTCAGACTGATTGTCTGATGTTGATGCCTGAATTTCCCACTGCCATTTTATACTGAACATGGCCAAGACAAAGCTTCTTTTCTTTCCCCCTAAATCTGCCTCTTCCCTTCCTCCCTTCTCTATTTCTGTGGAAAATACTATGGCCTTTCCTGTTTCCTCAGCTTTCAACCTTGGGGTTATCCTTGTTGCCTCTCTCTTTCTCTGCTCATATCCGATAGCCAGCTAAAACCTATCAGTTCTTTCTCTATGACATCAGCAAAATTTGCCCCTTCCTTTCTGAACATACTACGAAGACCCTTATCCATTCTTGTCTCCTCCTGTCTATATTGCTGGTCCTTGCTGGTCTTCCATTGAATCATCTCTCACCCCTTCTGTTCAAAACTCTGCTGCACAGTTGTCAGTGTCGATATGCGCACATAACCCCTCTTCTCAAAACACTTCACTTCTGCATATAGTTCAAACTTCTGCTAACGTACACGTGCATGCACTATGCTGCTCCTCATTATCTCTTCTAGGGAATTCTGCTTATCAGGCAAATCCCTGTTATCTGTGCCTGCCAACTCAAGACTCTGCTTCCACCTTCCTTGGAATATACTACCTAAGCCAATAGTCAGGCTCCATCTCTGGTCCTATTCAAATCCAGGCTAAAAACCCACCTCTTCAAGGCTGCTTTTCATTCCCGACCCCCTCCCCCTTCTCTGCTATTTAATACCATGCATGCATTAATCATTACCTCTTTAACTACTCTAGTCCCCTGTTTGTTGTGTTTGTCTGTCTTGATTAGACTGGAAGCTCTGTGGAGCAGGAACTGTCTTGTATGTGTTTATGAACAGCATTGCCTATGCCTGGTAGTGCTATGCAAATGATTAGAAGTAGTAGTAAATGGATTCATAAAATTAGGCCATGTTAAAACTATGCGTGGCGCAAGCTGGTGCATACATGTACAGTAGGCGTGCATATGGATGGCGTTTGGGCAAAGCATAAACGGAGTCACAGTTTATGCACATAGCATACATGCAACATTTATCCCTGCTCTCAAGCAGGTGTAATGTCCATACCTTGAATGTCAATGTTATCACTACTGGATTTGCACTAGTATTTTAGAAAGTCACAAATGCACCTATGTGCCTTTGTAAAATAGTGCCAAAATAAGTGTTTCATGCTCACCTAACCTAGGTGCTCTGTTAGAAAATCATCCTAACAGTAGGCATATGATCAGAATGATGTTGACCTCCTGTGTTGGGGCTGTCCGATTCCTCGGAGGCATCAATGGATCTGACAGCCCAGACAACATCTAAGAGCATTCACACTCTCCGCCCCCATCCTGTGGAACTCACTATCCCTGACACTTAGAAACATCAACTCAATTGCAGACTTCCAAAAAAACCCAAAAACTCCCTACCTCTTTCAAGAACATTTCTGCATCGGCTCCCAGCAGAACTCAAAGCAAGATGAACTTTCACAAGCAAACAGAATTTCTCCCACCCAGCCTCCCTGAACCTCCCCCCTCAGATACCCCAGCCCATCTCTCTCTAGCCCATTCTAACTGTGTAAATAGTTTTGATACCTTACTCTAAGCTTCTTGTTACCTCCTGTTACTCAGACGTTTTATGTCGCCCAGTTGTTTGAATAAGTTCATTGTATTCCTCTAGTTCCATGTAAACCGTTTTGACTCTTAGAAAAACAGTATAGCAAAGCCTGCTAAATAAATTACTATTACTACTACTACTGAACATTTGTATAGCACTACAAGACATAACGCAGCACTGCACAGACACATGTGAAAGACGGTCCCTGCTCGTCAGACCTTATCATCTAGTCAAGACAGACAACACAGTTGCTGTAGACAGGGGATACATCTAGGGGGAATGATAAGGAAATGCAAAGGAGATCAGGTGAGTCAAGATTTGAAAAGGGTCAGAGAAGGTACCTGACATACAGACTCAGGTAATTTGTTCCAGGCATAAATAGCAGCAAGGTGAAAGGAGCAAAATCTGGAGTTAGCAATAGAAGAGAAGGGCACAAATAGAAGTGATTTGCCAGAAGAGCGCAGTTCCCTAGGAGGGGTGTAGGGAGAAATAAGAGAGGAAAGGTAGTGAGGAACTTCAGAGTGAATGCACATAGGTCAGCAGGAGAAGTTTGAAATGGTTGCAGAAACAGATAGGGAGCCAATGAAATGACTTGAGAAGAGGGGTAATATGAGCATGGCAAGGCTGGTGGAAGATTAGCAGCGCAGCAGAGTGTTGAACAGATTGAAGGCAAAATAGATGATTCAGAGGGAGACCAGCAAAGAGTAGATTACAATAGTCTAGACGAGAGGTGACTAAGGAGTGGATAAGTGCCTTAGTAGTGTGTTCAGAAAGGAATGGGCAAATTTTGTTGATGCTGTAGAGAAAGAAACAGCAGGTTTTAGCTATCAGTTGGATGCATGTGAAGGAGAGAGAGGTGTCAAAGACAATCCCAAGGTTGCAAGCTGAGGAGAAAGGGAGGAGTAGAGAGTTATCCACAGAGAGTGAGAAAAGAGGACAAGGAGAGGAGGGTTTAGGAGGAAAAATAAGAAGCTCAATTTTGGCCATGTTCAATTTCAAGTAGCCATGAGACATCCAAGCAGCAATGTCAGAAAGGCAGGCAGAGCCCTGGACTGCTGGAGTGATTTAAGGTGCAGAGAGATAGATCTGGGAGTCATCAGCATAAAGATGGTACTGAAAGCCATGGGAAGAGATGAGTGTACTAAGGGACTAGGTATAGAGAGAGAGAAAAGGAGTAGACCCGAGACAGATCCTTGGGGTACACCAACTGAGAGTGGGATAGCAGTAGAGGAGGATCCACCAGAACAAACACTCAAAGAGCGATGGGAGAGATAAGAAGAAAATCAGAATAGCACAGAGCCCTTAAAACCAAGTGAGGACAAGGTATCAAGGAGAAGGTTGTGGTCAACAGTGTCAAAAGCAGCAAAAAGGTCAAGAAGGATGAGGATCGAGTAAAGGTCCTTGGATTTTGCCAGGAACAGGTCACTGGAGACTTTGGCAAGTGCCATTTCGGTAGAATTTAAAGGATGAAAGACAGATTGTAGAGGATCCAGAGGTCTTGAGAGGAGAGAAATTCAAGATAATGGTGGTGAAATGAAGGGGAGGAGGAAGATTTGTCTATAGTGAGAAGAACAGGTAGAGTGTAGTGAGGATTTCTTGAGGAGAAGAGTGACCACAGCTCCAGGGAAATTTGCAGTGGAGATAGATAGATAGGTTGAGAATATGAGAGACGGAAGGGATAACAGTGGAGGAGATGGACTAAGGAGACAGGTAGGAATAGGATTAGAGGGGTAGGTAGTGAGTTTGGATGAAGAAAGAAGGTGAGTGGTTTCCTCCCCAGAAATCACAGAAAAGGAAGAAGGTATCAGAGGTAGAGGGTGGAATTGGGAGTGAAGTGGGGGAGGAGGGGAAGTAGCTGATTTTGTGGGGAAATGGAGTGTGATGTGTGGATTTTGTCATGGTAGTAGTCAGCCAGGGTTTGGTCGGAGGTGGAGGCACCTTGAGGAGAGAGCTGAGAGTTGTAAAGAGATGGCGAGGGTCAGAGGCAAGAGAGTAAGATGGACAATAATCTTGTTTGGCGAGTGCTATGGCTGACTGGAAAGAGATAAGCATGAATTTGAAGTGTAGAAGGTCCACAAGGGTGCAGGATTTGAACCAAGCATGCTTGGCTATGTAGATAGTGGGTAGTGGAAGACAACCAGGGTTGAGGTACAGTATGCTTCATAAGACGTGGCATGAGCGGAGCAAGAGCATCTATAGCAGAGAAGAGTGCAGCTTTATAGGAAGCTACTGCCTCATCAACAGACTCATATGGCAGAGTGGAGGAAAGAGGTGATGAGACAGTGGAGGAGAGAGCCAACAGGTCAACAGCATGGATATTTCTAAAAAGGAAGTAGGAGACAGGGTTAGGTTAAGACAGTGAGTGATGAAGAGTGAAGCTTAGCAGGTGATGGTCCGATAAGGGAAGAAGTGAGGTACAGAAGTTTGAGGATAAGCAATTAGAGAAGAATACAAGGTCGAGGCAGTGGCCTTGCTGGTGAGTAGGAGCAGCAGAGCAAATCTGGAGGTTGAATGATGATGTAAGGGAGAGGAACTTTAAAGCATAAGGGTCAGAGAGGTTATCAACATGAATATTAAAATCCATGAGAATGAGGGAGGGGGAAGATGAATCCAGAAAGAAGGAAAGCCATGCTTTAAAGTCATAGAGAAAGGTAGAGGTGGACTTGGCAGGGGGTCAATAAATAACAGCTAATCAGAGAGGTAGTGGAGTGAAAAGCTGGATAGAGTGGACTTCAAAGGAGGGAAAGGAGTGAGACTGAGGCAGAAAAGGAGTTGAAAATGACAGGAAGGAGAGAGTAGAAGCTCAACACCACCACCACCACAACCAGTGTGACGAGGCATGTGGGAGAATTGATAGCTGCTATGACAGAGAGCCGCAGCTAAAGCTGGGTCCTCAGGGAGGAACCAGGTCTCAGTTAGAGCAAGGAGATAGAGAGCATTATAGATAAATATGATCTCTTTATTTGACATGGAGTGTGTGTTCCACAAGGCACATGAGAAAGGGAGAGAGGAGAGGGATATGAATAAAATTTGAGCTGTTGCATGAGGATCTGTTCTGGGAGTGTGACAAAAGCCTAGGGGCCCCAGGGTTGGGGTTGATCTCTCCAGAAGAGAGAAGGAGAAGGAGTAGAAGAGTGTGGGGCAGAGAGGAGACAGCACGGTGGTAATGAGGGTGAGGTTGTTTTAGAGAGAGAGGAGAAGGCTGAATGAAAGGGAGAAAGTGGTGAAGCTCAAGAGCTGATGATAGGGTAGATGACAAGATGGTGGTGGAAATGAGGATGGTAAAGGGGAGATAAGGGGGAGGAGCTTGAAGGTGTTGGTAGGTGTGGAGACAATTAGGGATTATGAACAATAGGAAGAGAAAGTGTTTATGAGCCATAAAGAAAGAGATAAAGAGGAGCGCAGAAGTCAGAAGAAATAAAAGGATACGTGGATACAGTGCACCAGTGAGTAATCGTGGTAATGAACACATGACAGCTATAAGAGACTATAAGCCAGGGGCTGGGTGGGCTGTGGGGAGGGATGGTAGGATAATAAGGAAGAGAGAGGCACACACACAGCTGAAAACAGAGAGGCAGAGCTGAACAAGATCACAAACAAAATCACTGCAAAGTAAGGCACTCTAACAATGATAAATAAATAATATATACAGGCAGACAGACCTTACAAGCAAGCAGCCTGTAATGGACTTGCATGTTCCTCAGCAAGAAGGCAAATGGTTGAGCATACGTGGGGAAGTGGGTTAACATGGGGTGGGGGGGGGGGGGGGAAGAGGGGTTATACTTTCAGCACACAATAAGGAGGCAGGCAGGGAGCAGGAGATTTTAAACTCAGAGAAGACTGCAGAGAGCAGAGGTAGACTGGATAAGGCAACTGAAGTTAATACTTGATCTCAAAAAGCAGAGACCAGAGAGAGAGAGAGAGAGAGAGAGAGAGAGAGAGCAAGCGAGCAGGGAGGTTGCAATTGATTATGAGAGAGAGAGAGAGCTGAACAAAATCACAAGCAAAATTACTTAAAAGTAAGGCACTCTCACAATGCTAAGATAAATAACTAAATAAATAATATATTCAGACAGACAGGTCTTACAAGCAATGTTTAAAAAGTCAGACCGTAGCCAGCTAGGAGCACAGCCTGAATAGACTTATACGTGCCACAGCAAGAAGGCAGATACATAAATTTAAGTTTGGTATTTTTCCTCCTTCCGAACTCTTCCGGCTGGATCTTATCTGAGGGTATGGCCAGGCATGTGCAGTATGTGTGACACTAGCTTCAACCAGCAGCATATGCCTGGGCCATACCCTCAGATAAGAGCTGCTGCATTTCCTCTCGTTGAAGTTGTAGGTTCATCGGCACGTCTGTAGGAATTAGAAGGGCTCTCAGCAAAGTCATTGGACCTGGAAAAAATACATGATAAGTAGGTTATGATGTTGGAATACATGCATCCTTTTTGGAAAAAAAATCGGGCTTTTCTGCTGTAATGTCCTGAACCAGACCTTTCTAAAATATCTGGATTGAGTTTCTCCCCATCCCTCTCAAAAGGTCCTGCACACATCAGGCCTTAAATCCATCCTAAAGCTCCTTCACCTGCTTAGATTTTAGCCTCCTACAGCCTCCATAGGTAGAGAAGGAATTCTATTGGACTCTTGCTGTGTATTCCTGCTTTATGTCATTATGATAAATGTAACTCACCAACTCATCCTTGATATGTTGTCAGTGCAGACTCCATGAATGAGAGGCAAATGATAATATCTGAACATAGTGTTTTTGAGAGGTATTGCTCCAGAAACATGACGGGAATGGGACAGAGTTGGCTGCCTCTTCTGATTGGCATGGATCTTAGTTGCCTATGCTCAGAACCCCATTTAATGTCCTCACAGCTTGACACTTAACAATAGCACCACAAGAACTACTGCTTGGGTTCAGGCAGGCAGGACAGGAGCATTTGGAGATTGCTCCTACCCCACCACTAATGCACCAGGAACATTCCTAGTAAGTGCTGGCTGGATTGGTAGAATTGAGGGTGGATTGGAAGGCTGATTGGTCGGGGAGAGGGTATGGAAATTCATCAAAGGGGTAGGGAAGTATGGAGACTCATTGCTGGAGTATCAGGGGATCAGAATGCTCCTGGGAAGATCTCTTTTTTTTTTCTTTAATGCAGTGGACTGTAAAAAAAATGCATCAGAAGATAGTGTGGTACACTTACAGAAATGTCTGTCCTATATGGTAACTGCAGGGCCATTGCTAGCCACATATCCACCAGATACCACACAGGCTGTGCACTTACCACATGTACTTTTCTGCACCTAACACAGGGTAAGTTCAAAAACGTAACATACTTTAGTAAACAGGCCCCTTTCTGTGAGTAATATGTAGGGTGTGCAGGGAAAACAATTGCGTTTGCTTAGTTTCATTGAGTGGTGGCGTGGTCATGATTTAATTATTAAAATCTTAGGCGGGGGGGGGGGGGGCGGGGTGGAGTGCTACACCTAGGGGTCTTAAAGTTAAATGAGAGGGGAGGGTGCAAGGCTGAAGTTCACCTAGGTATCTAATATGACCCTGTTTGTGATGTAGTGCTTCTAATATAAATGAGGTTTTGGAATAGCCTATCTTTTTGTGCCATATTGTGTTTATGAAACTGTTGATTTGTTGTTCATACCATACCTAGGGGGATAGAAATAATTTTTTTAAGAGAGCTGATAGGTATTCGCTGCATACATTTTCATTACTTTTTCATATTTTGTAACCATTAGAAGGAATCGCTGCACTCTGTTTGGACTGTGTGCCTGCTTTTATCTGCGTCCCGGCTCCCTGCATACTCTGCAATACCAAATGAGTTGATCTCAAACGTAGACTTAGGATAAAGAGGGATTTTCCTTAATCTGTTCAGCTGTTTTGGTTGCAGGTAAACACAGAATACAATTTTTATGTATTTGTACATAAAATTCCCATTGAAATGGGGTTGCTTAATCCCCTTGCTTGCTGATGTTTTGCAGGCTCTTTGTTCCAACTTACGTATGTCTCTGTAAATGTCTACATATAAAATGACAGATAAACCCACACACATATATACAAATTAGAAATTTGGAAAGAACACATAAATGCTTTCCTGCCCATTAGTGATCATTCTTCTTTTAGCAGTCCATTCTTTCTATCATGGTCTCTAATTGTTTTTGGAATGACCCCAGTGTTTTGCCTCGGTAACCTTGCCTGTTAAGCTATTGTACACATATATGACTCTTTGCATGAAAAAAAGTCTTTCTTGATGACAGTTCTGAATATATTTTCTTTAATTGTCACTTATGCCTCTATACTGTAATTTATGTTGGGCTGAAAATAGTAACATGAGTTGACATTATCAACACCGTTTAACATATGCCTATTACATATAATTATTTCACCTTGAAAAATATCACATTCGTTTACTGTAGTGACACATGTCACCTTCCACTCTATCATGAGACAATGCACAAGGGTAAATGCATAAAATGGAAAATGGTTCAGTTATTGTTTTTTGCTATGTAACAAGAGGCGCCTAGTAACTACAGGCTGACATGACATTAGTCTAGTAATCTACTTGCCATATAATGTTATAATATAAAATAGTGCATGTGATCTGATTAATACCTCTCTCTGTATATATATGCGAAGACACATTTTAGTAAGGCCATCCAGGCAGTGGCAGGGACGTGCAAAGCAAAACATAGGGAAAGTAATGGCGATTTCAGAAAAGGCACCTTGTATGTGCACAAGCCTTCCAAAATCAGGTTTCCCCATCTCTAAGAATACATTTGGTTGGCCTGTGAGGACTTACATGTACATGTGTCAAAAAATGGCCCAATTTACAGATCCTATGGAGAGTAGCAGCTGCAGAGATATGCAACTGTGTGCTGAAATACAAATGTATGGACACATTTTAAAAAAGGTTTTATTGCATGTGCTCAGTACTTGTATGTGGCTGCATGTACTAGAAGCCCCTCTTGTGAGGAGCATCTGCAAATGCTTGTTTTGCCGTGCCCATGAAAAAGCAGAATGGCCACAAGACAGCCAGACTTCTCCAGGGCAGAAATTCTGAAGCTGTGCCAATTGGTCCTAGAGGAGGAGAAATTGCTCTATCTTCCCTCCCCCACACAGACCTCCCCATATTGCCGCAAGAAGATCTGTGAGAGGATCTTCATGGCCCTAGGAGAGTGAGACCAGCATTTCACACCTAAGGACACAGCACACAGGGGGATACCTATAGTAACTGCGGGCAGACACACAATGTGCAGACAAGGAAGTACAATAGCCAGAGCTGGGCCAAAAATAAGGCAATAAAGTCCAGTCTCCCAAGGTCAGGAAAGAGCAACACCAGTAAGAGCAATTAAAGACAGCTGTTCAGTCACAGATACACAGATAACCAGAAACACAATCTGAATCTTGCAGGGAGAGGAGGCATACACATGCAAGCAGAGCAGCGGAAAGGCAAAATATGCCATGAGACCGACAGGACAGGGCTGACCCATGGTCAGTGCTGGGAACCAGGATTTCAGCAGAGACGGATGGCACATGTGCTTTGTACGTAGTACCATGCACTCCCAATGTCTACATGCCGAGTTTCTGCACTTCTGGGCAGGGCCGACCCTCAACCTAAAGACAACAAAGGGAGAGAGGCCAGATAGACAGCAGGGGAAGATCAAGTGCATGTGTGCTCCATTTATTCACAGCAGATGCTTCCATATACTCTGCAACTTGACATCGGTGAAGGCATGATTCAGGGCCATGCAGAGAATCTGGCCTTGATTGCTGGAGTACCCCCAGAAGGATCTGCAGCAGCAGCAAGGTAAGGCATGGCACATGGGGCATAAATGTCACACATAGGGAGAAGACTCTGGATAGCCATCAGCAATATGCAAGGCCATGAAATGCATGCCAATAACATACATCCATGACATGGAGTACCACACTGGTGTACCATATGCATTGTGACAGCAGCCAGGGCATAGACTGAAATGGTGGCATGCAGCAGAGAACCCTGTATAGCTTCTGGCACATGTGGAAGAGAGGGCCCAAGATCTTCACAACAAGACATGGTATCAGCAAACATATGGAGTGGTAGTAGGTAGAGATAGTAGCAAGTATCTGGGGCCAACAGATGGGGCCAGTGAACAGAGTGCAAAAGTGTAGGAAACCCACCCAAGTCTGGGTGCCAAGATGTGGTGGATGGTGATGGCATAAAAAGGTAGAACACAGGAGCATTGTGCCAGTGCCCCTGTTAGCACTAAGGCACATGTGTAGGCTACAACTTTGTGTGGGTCACTAATAGCAGGCATTGACTAGCACCATAGGTATGGTGTGTGCTGGCTTCCCTGATACACAGGTACTAGATATTGTGAGGGCTGCAGGTGCAGTGGCTCCCCCACCCAGGGCATCCTGTGCAATTGGTCTTGAGGGTATTTATTTTATTTATTTATGTGTTTTTATACCACTTTATTAATAAATCAAAGCAGTTTACAGAGAAATAGAACAGTATACATATAACATTGGGTGCAATCAACAAATCAATTGATAATATAGATGAAAAAGTTATAACATTCAATTATCAAGTAGGTTAAATAAAAGATAACTGTTTACAGATGGGAAATATAACTGAGATAGTCAAACAATGAACAATGACACAGCAGGGAAACACAGTTATGGCAGGATGTTCATGGGCTTGGTACTGTAGCAAAAGACAATACCAATCAGATAGTGATGTTGCTGTCATAGGGACAACATATCTGTATGTGGATGGTGTACCCAAAAGGAATGCTAAGAATAAGCAATTGTGGGAAATATCACCTACTCCACACATTACTTTGAGTTGCAAGGAACATCACCCCTGTAACATGATACATATGCCATGGGCCAAACCCTGGGCTAACTTTAGCCATCTACAAGCAATTTGCTGGCAGAGGGCTCCACTAAACAGGAGGTCCCATGTCAACCTCATTCTGCAGTGTCTCTGTTTTGCACATGCCCAAATGCCCAGCTCACATACAGCAACATGCTGATTGATGTGACACTGATATTGCCACAGTATACCTTTTAACTTTCAAAAGGGAGACTATGATAAAATAAGGAAAATAGTTAAGAAAAAACTAAAAGGAGCACTTGCAAATGTTAAAGATTAACATCAAGCATGGATGTTTAAAAATACTATCTTGGAAGCCCAGACCAGCTGTATTCCATGCTTTAAGAAAAGTGGAAGGAAGTCCAAAAAACTGCCAGCATGGTTTAAAGGTGAGGTCAGAGAGGCTGTTATTGCCAAAAAAGCATCTTTCAGGAAATGGAAAAAGGAGCCAAATGACGAAAACTGTAAACAACATAAGCACTGGCAAGTTAGATGCAAGGAATTGATAAGGCAGACAAAGTTTGAGAAGAAGCTTGCTGTGGAAGCAAAAATGCATAATAAAGACTTTTTCAAGTACATTCGTAGCAAAAAACCAGTGAGAGAGTCAGTTGAACCTTTACATGATAGAGGGGTAAAATGGACACTAAGAGGGAAAAAGGCCATAGCGGAAAGACTGAATGAATTCTTTGCTTCGGTCTTTACTGAGGAAGATGTAGGGATGTTACCCATGACTGAAATGGTATTTAACAGTGATGCCGCAGAAGAATTGAAAGAAATATCGATAAACTGGGAAGATCAACTATTAGATAAACTGAAGAGTAGCAAATCACCTGCACTGGATGGTATAAATCCAAGGGTGTTGAAAGAACTAAAATATGAGATTGCAGAACCTACTATTAGTAATCTGTGAACTATCATTAAAATCATCTGTAATACCTGAAGATTGGAGGGTGGCCAGTGTAGCGCCAATTTTTAAAAAGTGCTCCAGGGATGATCCGTGAAACTAGACTGGTGAGCCTGACGACAGTACCGCGAAAAATAGTAGTAACCATTATAAAGCACAAAATTGCTGAACATTTAGATAGTCGTGGCTTAATGGAAGACATCCAACATGGATTGTGGAAAATGAAGATCTTGATAAATTGGAAGATTGGGCATCCAAATGGCAGATGAAATTTAATTTTTTATTTACATTCTCTTATATACTGTGCTATTCTGCATCAGTTTATATTGAACAAACTGAAATTACATTGAACAGGGCATTATAACTTGGAGATAACTATTTTACAGGGAACATGGGCTATGGAGGGTTAAGTGGCTTGCCCAAGACCACAAGGAGCACCTGTGGGACTAGAAACCCCAGTCCTTCTGGCCCAAGGTTGCTGTTCTCTAGTGGGATTTGAACCCCCAACCTTCTGGCCTGAAGTACCTTGCCCCAACCACTAGGCCACTCCTCCACTCCACTTAATGTGGACAAGTGCAAAGTTATGCACCTAGGAAAGAAAATCCCAAACTACGGTTACATGATGCAAGGTTCCACATTAGGAATAACCACCCAGGAAAAAGAATTAGGCGTCATCATGGATAACATGTTAAAACCCTCCGCCTAGTGTGCAGCAGTGGCCAAGAAAGCAAATAGAATGCTAGGAATCATAGGGAACGTAATGGAGAATAAAACAAAGGATATTATAATTCCTCTGTATTGTTCCATGGTGTGACTGCACCTTGAATATTGTGTGCAATGCTGGTCGTCGTATCTTAAAAAGAATATAGCATTATTAGAAATGGTACAGAGAAGAGCCACCATAATGGTAAAGGGGATGGAAGGATACCCCTATGAAGAAAGGCTAAAAGGTTAGGGCTCTTCAACCTGGAAAAGAGACGGCTGAGGGGAGGTATGATGGAGGTCTATAAATTAATGAATGGAGTGGAACGGGTAAACGTAGATCAATTGTTTATGACATGAAAATATAGAAAGACTAGGGGACATGCAATGAAGCTACAGTGTAACCTGTTTGAGACTAATAAAAGAAAATATTTTTTCACTCAACATGTAATCAAACTCTGGAATTCTTACCGGAGTATGTAGTAAATGCTGTTAGTGTAGTTGGGTTTAAAAAAGGTTTGGACAAGTTCCTAGAGGAAAGGTCCATAAACCGTTATTAAAGAGGACCTGGGAAGTCCACTGCTTGCCCCAATACAAGCATTGTTGAACTTGTATCTTTTGGGGAAACTGCTAAGTACTTGTGACCTACATTGGCCACTGTTGGAAACAGGATACTGGGCTTGATGGATCTTGGTCTGACCCAGTATGGCATATCTTATGTTCTTATGTTCTTATGCCAGCGGGCCTGCAACCCCAAATCGCAGGCCAAGCCCCTTAGTTCCAGAGTTCATCCCCCCACCACTGCAGCTTCACACATGCTGGGGATGCTGCTGCTCTGATGTTCATGCAGGCTTGATGTACAGAGCAAGGAGAACATAGAGAGACCTCGTTCAAGCTGCACCTATAGCTCACGTCATCAGCACATGCTTACTGCTTGCCAGTGCCAATTAATTCGGGGGGTAGGGGGGGGTTGGAAATCTGAGCTGTCAAGGTGCAAAGATTTTTGCAGTTGCATAGGGCATCATCACTGGCAGTGCAGGCCACATTTTATGTTTCAGTTGCATGGCATTCTCAGCAGGGCAGGGCCCTCATATCCACCCACAACAAGGAAATAATGGATACAACACAATGTGTGCACCGCAAAGCCGCTGCTGGTGACCCAGCCCCTGAGTTTTCTTGACAAGGTGTAGCTGAAAGTAGATTGC
This sequence comes from Ichthyophis bannanicus, assembly GCA_033557465.1. Taxonomy (NCBI): domain Eukaryota; kingdom Metazoa; phylum Chordata; class Amphibia; order Gymnophiona; family Ichthyophiidae; genus Ichthyophis; species Ichthyophis bannanicus. The sequence continues at coordinate 717,989,323 of CM066036.1, forward strand.
CAGGCTTTCCTTTCACACTGTGAGTTTACCTCTCCAGGAGGTAAACACCTAGCTTCCTCAATAGTACTAACAAAAATAGTTGCAATCTCACAGTGCTGCCCTTTAATCCTGTAATATGTGCATTTCCACAATGTTAGCAGCTACGAACGGGCTGTATTTCTGTGTTAGCCCCATGATAGCAGCCAATGCAATTTAATAAACATGCCTTTAAGTATGGTGATAGTTCTGGGTTATCACCTTCTTTAAGATTAAGACTACATTTATTTAACAGGTTTTATATACTGGTTTATCATTTCAAAGCGGTTTACATTGTAACTTAAACTTAGTAATGTACATTAAACAGGGATATTGATAACCTGGATGTTTCTGAGTTCATGGAGGGTTAAGTGGCTTGCCCAAAGCCACAAGGAGTGCTAGTGGGAATTGAATTCTGGTCTTTGAGTTCCCAAGCCTATGCTCTTAACAATTAGGCTACTCCTCCACTCCATCCATCTGTATCCCAAGGAACTGATGAAAGTACACAATGGTTTAAGTGCCAGACAAAACAGAAGTGGTGAGAGGGTGTCTCCCTGAAACATTCCTTATTGGATCTTGATGTTAGGAATGATGAAATGACTATCTTCATACTTCAAAAATAGTGTGGTTTGCCACATTTTCATGGTGAGCTTAAGATACTTGATCAAGCTAGGGGTTCTTTTAAAACATTTCAAAGCAATTTATTGTCCAAAAGTGTAGAATATTATCAAAGGCTTTCTTATAGTAAATCCATGCTATATGTAGATTTATGCTTTTCTTAGCACGGTCTATAATGGTCTTACTCTACATTAACTGTTTTTTTATTCCATATTGCCTCAGAAAAATCTTAGTTATCAATGTCCCTGTTTAATGTACAATACAAAGTTTAATTTACAATGTAAACCACTTTGACTGAAATGATAAAGCGGTATAAAAAAACCTGTTAATTAAATAAATAAATGTATTCCTTTCCTATTGTCCTTCTGCGCTATTGCCATGATATTATTGGAATTAATATAATTGTATATTCTATCTGCATTTATTGTGGTGAGCAGGTAGTCAAGTTATTACTCTATAGTTTTTGGGACTGTTACTTGGATCCCCCTTTGGAAGGAGAACTGTTCTTTTTGCTATAAGCCATTGTGGCATTGTTGCAGTTTATCTGGTCTTGGTGAACTGATGTTGCAGTTTATCTGGTCTTGGTGAACTGATGTTAATTGTTTGAACCAAAAGTCGGTCACTCCATCTGGGCTAGGGATATTACAGTTTGCAGTTCTTTTTTAACCTGATTTCCAACTCTTTAATAATTATTTCATGCCATTCCATAGGTCTGATATTTGTTTGCCTTTTCTAAATTTTCCTCTATGTAGGGCAGGGGTCTCAAACACGCGGCCCGCAAGACAACTTTGTGTGGCCCGCAACGGCGGAAAACCAAAAATCCCCCAAAACCCTGGCTTCTGCTGCTGCCGTTGCCGCCGTGGCAGCAGCAGAATCAATTGTCAAATTTAAAAAAAAAACTGACTTCTGCTGCTCAAGCAGCTGTCCTGCGGCCCCTTTCCCTCTGCCCGGAGATCCGACTCTGCTCTCAGCGGCGTGCTTTTCAAGCCGCGAAGAGAGTATTCCCCTCTCGCGCGGCTTGAAAAACCGCGCGAGAGGGGAATACTCTCGTCGCGGCTTGAAAAGCACGCCGCTGATAGAGCAGAGTCGGATCTCCGGGCAGAGGGAAAGGGGCCGCAGGACAGCTGCTTGAGCAGCAGAAGTCAGTTTTTTTTTTTAATTTGACAATTGATTCTGCTGCTGCCACGGCGGCAACGGCAGCAGCAGAAGCCATGGTTTTGGGGGGTTTTTTGTTGGCCGGTAATGAGCTATGGAGGGGCTGACTGAACTGGAAGTGGGCTATTGGCAGAGGGGGGAGGGGGGGGGTATGACTGGTAATGGGCTGGGGGGGGGTTATAACTGGTAATGGGCTATGGTGGGGGCTAGGACTGGAAATGGGCAGATGGGGGTTAGGACTGGAAGTGGGCTATAGGCAGGGGGGGTTATGACTAGTAATGGGCTATGGTGGGGGCTAGGACTGGAAATGGGCAGATGGGGTTAGGACTGGAAGTGGGCTATTGGCAGGGGGGGGTTATGACTGGTAATGGGCTATGGTGGGGGCTAGGACTGGAAATGGGCAGATGGTGGTTAGGACTGGAAGTGGGCTATCGGCAGGGGGGGGGTTATGACTGGTAATGGGCTATGGTGGGGGCTAGGACTGAAAATGGGGTGATGGGGGTTAGGACTGGAGGTGGGCTGATTGGGGGGTTAGGACTGGTAATGGCCTATGAGGGGAGGTAAGACTGAAAATGGGGTGATGGGGGATACGACTGCAAGTGGGCTATGGGGGGGACTAGGACTGGTAATGGGGTATGGGGGGGGTAAGACTGAAAATGGGGTGATGGGGGGGTAAGACTGGAAGTGCGCTATGGGGAGGTTAGGACTGGTTATGGGCTATGGGGGGTCTAGGACTGGTAATGGGCTGGGGGGGTTGCTAGGACTGGAAATGGGCTGAGTGGAAGGGGGGCTTGAACTGCAAATGGCTGATTGGGAGGGGGGCTTGGAATGGAAATGGGCTGTGAGGGGAGGGAGCTAGGATTGGAAATGGGCTGATGGGGGGCTAGGATTGGAAATGGGCTAATGGTGAGGCTAGGATAGGATTGGAAATGGACTGATGCAGGGACTAGAAAGGAGCAGATGCTGGGTGGGGCTGGAACTAGAAGGGAGCTGATGTTGGGGGAGGATTAGAATGGGATGGAGCTGGGAAAGTGAAATGGAGAGGGGAAAAATATTTTGTCTGGAAGAGAAGACAAATCTACAATTGGCCAGGTATTGGGAGAGTAAGTGGGGATTGAGGATGGAGGGGTAAAATTTGAGTGGATGAAATAGGAATGAGGAAAGAGCAAAAGGAGAAAGATTAGTATGTTAAAGCAGATGTAGAGAGAGAGAATGGAAAAAAACTAGAAGAGAGAAGAAAGGACAAATGGACAGCAGACGATGGAGATAGCAGAAGACACGAAGAAACCAGAAGTGGCTGGAGCAATTGCAACTGAAAAAAAATGCACAAAAGGTAGAAAAATATCTCTTTATTTTGAATTTATTAACTGGAATATGTCAGCTCTGGGAAATGTGCATCATTAATGTCTGTGCTTTGGTACAAGAAATTATTTATAGTTTTATTTCTACAGTGCTGAGGTATTCTGTGTAATTCCTATTTGACATTGCTACTTGTTCTCTTTTCCCAGTAGGTCATGTATTGTTGTCTGAAATGTATTGATTTAATATTTGCAGTGTTGCCTTTTGATAGGTAGGGTCTGGTGCTTTGTGAGTCCTGGTAGTGCTGTTATGATACGGGGGGTTTGCTATGGGTTCCAAATGGGCAGTGTTAGTAGTAGTTCCTAATGTGCCTGGCGGTTGGCACTGGATTATAGTAATATAGAAATTTTCTAGTCTTTCTTTATCCATGCACTCATTATGCAACATTATGCAAATATTTATGCAAATGAGGCCCCTTATGCAAATGAGGCCCGTGTCTTATGCGGCCCCCGGGTTACTTTACAAGTCCTCATTCGGCCCTCAAAGCAATTTGAGTTTGAGAACCCTGATGTAGGGCATCCATACGGCTTCTCAATTGTTCTCTGCAGAGTTCTCGTATAGTATTCGCCAGAAGGTTTTTGTTTCAATTTTGGATGTTGGTGTTTTTACCATACTAATGTTCTTTCTGAATTTCCTGTATAACTGTTTTGGGTTCTCTCTAAATAGTTTATTTTGATATTTCCCTTTACTATTCTTTTCATATCTTCACAGTTTTTGTGCTGCTATGTTCAATTTATTGTTGGAACATATGAATTTATGGTCTTCTGTTAATGAGTCATGTTTCAGTTTGATATTTTGGATCTTTCTTAATATATTTGATGATCTTAATCCTTTTAGAAACCCATCTATCAGGGTACCTCTGCATACAATGATTTTATCTTTCCTTTAATGCACATTTTCCAAGAAGTTGTTATCATTTTCTTTTATCTTCTGGCCTTGCATTTTTGTTAGTAGAATTCTTTCAGTAATAATTTTGGCTGTACAATATCGTATTCAATTTATTTCAGTGAGGTCAATAAATGTACTCTTTATAATTTTGGAAATATGCAGCTGTCCTCTGTCCCTTGACCACAACATGTGCAATGAGGCCCACCCTGAGGCACATTAGCACCTGTATGCCCAACAGAAGATCCCAGTTGGCCATATCAGTCCCAGCCTCCCCTCACCCCCCACTGAACCCTAGAGACACCAGACCAAGCACATGGCCACTTCGAGGGCCTGGGACCCCATTCATAGCAGACATCCCTCACACTGAGCTACATGGCTTCAAAACGCCTTCCAGGAGAACAACCCATCCACACCCCCACTCACTTAAGGTTCCCTCTTCCTATAGCACATGATTACTGTCCCCCCTCCATAGGTCAATCCAGACGAAGAGGTGGCCTATGAGAAAAGACACTGGTATGCTGGCACAAATTTGGTAGGTGTCTAGTATAGCACACCATGCCCTTGACCACAGCTCCTTAAGAACCACAAGATAACTGCAAGACATAGGTCTTGTGCCAGGGGTCATCTATGCCTAGCTATAGTTGACAGTGGTGTGAGTCTGGGGCCCCAATGTCCAAACAGGTTTCATCATGTCATTAGACTTTATTGGCTGACCAGCCATGCACCATGAAGTGGGACTCAGCTACTGCACCATCATTTGATGGAATGCACCAGCATATCATGTAGGGGTGATGGCAACGTACTATGCACCACACATGCTCACATAAATAAGGGAGGCAGATTACAGGATCTCAGTGTTGGCAACCTGTTTATTGAAGGCTTGCACACAGTGTAACCATGCCACAGAGACAGAGATGCCCACATGACAATGTGTGACATAAGTTCTCAGCATGCATGAGGTTAGTCAGAAAATGATGTAGAGACTCAGACCATCTGCCCCTATGTACATGTTAAAATGGCAGGGGGCCCCTGATAAGCAAATATATATACAGTGTTAAAACACAACTAAAGATTATGGCCCCTTGTCCAAACCTGCTGTGGAGGCCCTTATGAGAACATATTTACAGGCATAAAACAGAAGGAAAAGCTTTGCCATTCTACTCTTATGCACATGTAAAAATGGGCAATGGGACCCCAAGGAGCACATATTTACAGACAGTGCATTTTTCCTAGAAAAAGTGCCAATTCTCATATGCAGAGCTGTTGCATTAATACATAGGACCATGGGTCAATTTTAGCAGGCAATGAAAAATGTGCTGGTACGCCATACCATCGCATTCCCCCTGTTTACAGACATTAAACACAAATAAAAGCTCTTTCCCATTTCTTCCTAGATCCCATTGGCCACTTTTATAGCTTACCACATGCAGAGGAAGCAGAGAAAACATTTTTAGCAGGTTTGGCACATTTAGTTGACAAACCAACCCATTACAAACAGAGTGCACCCTTCATATATCTGAGCCCTTGCCAGAGGCTCTGCTCCACACTCAAATTTCATAGCTAGATTGGAGGCAGCCAATGAATAGAGGTAGCATTGCACTTGCCTTCCATGAGTTGGCTATTGTGCAATGGGAAATGTGCAGATTAACTACACAAATTTCCCCTGTTTCTAAAATGGCCCCTGCGCACGTTTATGTCCCATTCACATCCTCATTTGTGACTCATTTCAGAAGGGGAGGCTGAATGGGGCTAATCTACAGCTTCCATCTCCTTCTCCCTTTGACAATGCTTAGTCAGCTGGGGAGGGCGCAGAGTCAGATGACATTTAAGACTTCCCTAGCGCCAGTCTCCGAAGTCTCCAACTTTTATGCTGTGTTGACAGACGTCTGCAACACAATTTCCATCATTAGGCATAGCAAGCTGAGAAGATTAAGAACATAAGAATATAAGAGATGCCATGCTGGGTCAGTCTAAGGGCCCATCAAGGCCAGTATCCTGTTTCCAACGGTTGCCAATCCAGGTCACAACTACATGGAAGGTTACCAAAAAGATACGCAGATTCCATGCTGCTTATTCCAGGGGTAAGCAGTGGATTTCCCTGGTCCTCTTTAAAAATGGTTTATGGATTTTTCCTCCAAGAACTTGTCCAAATCTCTTTCAAACCCAGCTACACTAACCACATTTACTACAACCTCTGGTAATGAATTCCAGAGTTTGATTAATGCACTGAGAGAAAAAATATTTTTGCCGATTTAGTCTTAAATGTGCTATATTGTAGTTTCATTGCATGTCCCCTAGTCATTCTACTTTTTGAAGGAGTAAACAACCGTTCTACATTTACCAGTTCCACTACATTCATTATTTCAGCACCTTTGAATATATAATCTAGTTCTGGAAAATATGTATACATATTATTGCCTTTTCTCAGACAATTATTTTTTTAATTTTTCAAAAATTTCCAATTCTTAACTAAGCAAAACGTATAAAGTTCCATGAAAGATTGAAAATATAAAAGGAAGGAAAACAATATAAGATGATTTGATCACCTTTCATCTAGAACACCAATCTACAAGATAGAGAGATACCCAATTCAGATGCAAAATGGAAAATAAGAAATCACACCATATGTAAATTAGCTGCTAGGGGAATACAAAATTAAATATTGCACATGGATACAGCTAAATAAAAAATATAAAAAGAAGCAGCAGCTAGAGTATGATGTGCTGATGGAAATGCAAACAAGTGGGAGGGATCAAAAATACATATTTGGCAGATTTATATTTAACTATACATTGACAAGGAAATTAAAAAAAAAAATAATGCTCCTAATTGGAGAACTCTTGGTCTTAACAATAGAAACTCTCTTCGCTCCTTCTGCATTTCCTTTGTTATATCTGGAAACATTCTAACCTTGCAATTTAAAAATAAAGGCACTCATGGTGTCTAAAGAACAAACGAAGAAGCAGTTCATAATCTGAATGAGCCAAAGTGACCATCAAAGTTGCAAAAATTGTCAACTCTGAATCCGAGGTCTGCAACACTGCAAAAACAACTTGACTATAGGCTTCCTCCTGACAAATTATACCGGAGGGTAAATAGTAGATTTTGGAAACAGGAGGAATAACCTCAGGAAAGAGCTTCAATTAAATATCTTTTAAGTGTCTCTCGAGGGGAGATAAGTGGAACTTTAGGAAAATTCATCAGTCATCGTTTAAATATAGTATGCGACTAAGCGAAGGGATCATGTGACCCCTCTTCTCAAGGAACAACATTGACTTCCTATAGTTTCTCACATAAAATTCAAACTCCTTATGCTGCACATCGGGTTTTCTATACAGGGCTAGCATTAGCAGTAAATTTGAGACTCAGATCATACTCCACATACCCTGGCTTAGAAGCGAGGTTCATGACGCTCATGGTATGTGCAAAACTAACCCATTTGGAGGAACTGCCCCGAGACTACTTATTTACCTTAATTCTCTTCCAGTTCTCTATGTTTCATCCCAGACTTTAAGATCAGCTCAAGGAAATTACCTAGCACTGCCTGGGAAAATCCGTCTCCATTTGACATTCATCCAAAACTCAGCCTTTAGTAACCAGGTTCCCTTTCTTTGGAACTCCTTTACAATGGACCTCCAGATAGAATCCTCTTGGAATAAGTTTAAAAAGGGACTTAAAACATTTGAAGAATCCTTTTAACTTTAGTCTTAGAACTCAGCTATCTCAGTACCCTGAAGGATCTTATTTTTGTCTCTCTGCTGGATCATCGTTCTTGGAATTATTGTTGCTCTATTCACTCCCCTCCTAATGTATCTCTTTGTCATGTCTGGTCTTTTATGGTTTCGTTAAATGTATAAGCACTTGGGGTTTTCCCCCTTTTTACCTTGTAAACCACCATGATATTTCTTTTCGAATGGTGGTATACCAAAATATACTAATAAATAAACTAAGACTAAGGCCTCAACTTTGGCCCACAAAAAAGTATTATCCTTGACCAATAATTCCTCTATAGCTTGCAACCTTAGAATCGTTTCCTCAATAATTTTTTTTAAATGCTATCAAGTCAATGCTGACTCCTGTCAGCCTAATAGCCCCTAGATTTTATTGGCAAGATAGGAGCAGAAGTAGATTGCCAGGCCTTTTCTTCCAAGGCAATGAAGGGTAAAGGGACTTCCCCAGGTTTCAAGGAGTGCCAGAGGGAATCAAAACCGGATCTCTTGGGTTCTAGGCTGTTGCTCTATTCACTAGGCTACTCCTCCACTTCATTCTTCAATAATAGGTACCTTTAATTTCAAATCCTGAGTCTCTTCTTCGACCTTCTCCAGTTTTAACTCTATCTCATGCACTCTTTTACATAAATGAATAATAATGGCAGTGAGGGGTTGACATAGGTCAGAGACAACTTGCCCAATAAATTCAAGAGTAAAAGATTTGGGATATAGCAGAAAGAATGTATGTGGCAACTCAGATACATCCCACTTATGAGATGGTCACACGCCATCTAGGAACACCACATTCACCTAGAGATGCAGGTGCAAGCAAAAGAGACCCTTAATATGTCTATCATGAGGCTGCACAGGAACTTGCAACAATTCATGGTGTAATATGCCATGGCCCCTCCTTCATCTCTAGATATCATCACAGTGTCATCTGTGCCCCTGGTGTGCCTGACTGCATGGGTATAGATGAGGAGGTTACCTCCACTGTCCGCAACCACCTTCACCTGCTCTTGAAAATTGGTGCTGATGTTTGTCCGGCCACTTCCCCCTCTTTTATTTTATTTATTTATTTATCCAGATTTCTATACCACTTTTTCCTTCAATCAAAGTTGTTGACTTCACAATTTGGGTCTACATTGAACGGGGGGTGGGGGGGGGACGACGACAAGACATACATATAGACTATAGTGGATGGTTTTATCTTCACATTTAAGACCAGTGCCCTGTGGAAAGGACAACCCCTTTGTTTTCCTCCCTTCATGATATCTCCCAGTGTTCTGCTGCACTGGATGATGTCTCCAATAGCTTCTCAGAGGGCAGTGAGAAATCATCCATCATGCCGTTCAGATTCAGGTGATAGGGGTGAGGGATAAGGTGTTGAGGGGCAAAGGAGGGGCATGGGAAGAAATAGCTATGTCTTTCTATTAGCATACTTGAGGGGGACAGAGGGCTGTTTCTGGAGGGGATGGGAACGGGTAAAGGGCTGCCTTGTGATGGGGATGGGGGGTGAGAGTGATGAATCCTTGAAGTAAGGGGTTAGTGGTGCTGCCACTGGGAAAGTGGGGGAAAGGGGTCATACAAGGCAGGTGCTGGGGATGGGGGTGGTAGTGTGAGGAGAGGGTGTTGAACAGGGCAGGTGCAGGGTGATCGCAGTGATGGTATGAGCAGGGATAGGCATGGTGGTGGGTGGGGGGATGGTGGAATATGAGTCACTAGGTTGTACATATTTTGTGTGTTGGCTATTAAACATCTACCTTCACCTAGTTGACACAGTTGGACAGTATCCTCCTTTCTTGGGCCTTCAGCATGTGCTTCATGGGCTGGGTCTGCTGTGTTGTGTTCTTCAAGGAGGGGTTGTCGGTGTCTGAATGCCAGATTGTGGAGCATGCAGCAGGCCATGAAGATCTGATGTACACTGGCAGGGCTGTACAGCAGTTCATCCCCAGATCAGTCAAGGCAACGGAAGCTGCTCTTGAGCTGGCCAAAGAACTCTCGATGATGGCACTCATGTGCTTGTCAACCCTGTTGTATCACTTCTTTGCCTCTGTATGCTGGGACACAATAGGAGCCAGAAGTCACTGCCTCATCTGTGTGGGCAGAGAGAGAGTGGACATATATGAGGATAATACACTTGTATGTCTCATGTTCTGGATGGGCAATGCAGCAATGGGCTCTCTTCGTAAAGTGTTACAGCTTCCAGGGAACAGTGAAACCTCCAGGCATGTGTATATCTAGGTGATGGAGAAGGCTTTTGTGGGGTTTACCTAGCAGCCATCCACCAATGATTTCTCTGCTCTAAAATCTCTTATAGATTTAAGAATGAGTTAGGTTATGTGAGTCATGGCATGAACCTGGAAAAGATATATCTCACTCTGCATTGCAGACCACCTGCATATTAAGTGACTGGAATGCCTTCCTGTTACGGTAGGTGTCCTGAAGACCACATGTACTACATATACTACTACTACTACAAATAATAATTTATATTGTCCTACAAGGCATATGCAGTGCTGTATATAAAGATGTAAGACACAGTCCCTGCTCATCAGAGTTTACAACCTAATCAAGACAAGCAACATAGCAAAACTGGGGACTACAATATGGTAAGATACACATAAATAGTGGACAAGAGGGAGAGGGGCTTCAGGATCCAAAAGCAGCCTCAAAGAGGTGGGTTTTTATCCTCGATTGAATAGGGCTAGAGAAGGAGCCTGATGCACAGACTCAGGTAGCTTCTTCCCGGCACATGGAGCAGCAAGTTGGAATGAAGAAAGTCTGAAGTTGGCTGTAGCAGTGAAGGGCACAGATAAAAGGTTTCTGCCAGAGGAGTGGAGTTCCTGAGAAGAGGTATAGAGTGAGCCGCAGAATGAATGCCCTTGTAGGTCAGTAGGATAAATTTGAACTGACTGCAGAAACTGCAATTGAAACCAACAGTACTGATAGAAATCTGTCCACTTCATGAAATTTGATCATGATTTGCTGCCTCTACTTCATGATCAGTGGAAAAGCTACATATTGTTGAATGTGAGTTAGAAAGGCCCTCAGGAACTGTGAGATGGCTGACTGGCTCAGACCCACAGTGATGTCCAACACAAACTGGAAACTGCCGGTAGCTAGGACAAACGTTGCCAGGCACCTCTGTGTGGTAAAGTGAAAGAACAGTTCTAGCTCCAGGCAGAGATGATGAACAGATGCCTTATCAAAGTGGAATCTGGTAAGGCACTGCTCATCTGTGAGGTCCAGAAACTGGTCCTGGGCATGTTGACCCTCTGATATGGGTGCCTCCTAGTGACTCTTCTGGACTCCCTGTGGGCTTCATGCAGTATGGCCAATGCAAATCATGTGTTCACTGCATCCATGGCTCCAGTCTCCCAACAGCAACACCCAATGACTCCTCCCAGCAGCACCCAGTGATTCCCAGCACCAACATCCACAACGCTCTTCTTGCACCTCAACATGCACACACACAGACAGTGGGCAGCAATGAACTACACAGAGGCTGTCTATCTTTTTCACTGTCCAACTTTCACATCCATAGGACATTATTGAAAATACCATGATTTGAATGATTTGAATCTTTGTATGGAGAGAAATATCTCTGCTCTTGAGAATCTTGTCTATGTCCTTCATAGCCATTCTGCCAAGAGCAATGAGTAATTTGATTTCTTGACATGTTGTTTCTTTTTTTTTTCAATACTTTATTTTGAACCATCAAACAAAACAGCAAATACAGAACATAATACAATCGCTCCCTGGGGTGGACTCTTATCCCCAAGGTGCGCGATACATAGATGGTTACATAGTTTTTGAGAATAATACCCCTACGTCCCCCCCCCTCCTCCCCCCCAAGAAACCCTTTCCCCCCCCCCCCCCCACCTAAGGCAGTACCCACCCGGACCAGGATATACATAACATTGCCGAGCCTCAGTAGGTCTCCACATACAAACAGGGCTATCAACAGCCTAATTGCAGGGTTACATTATGTGCCCGAGGGCTCAACTGTTGGATGTAGGGCTCCCACAGTAACCAGAAAACAGACCATCGCTTCACATGACCTCGCGCAGCCCGACATTCCAGGAGCATAAGTTGGTGGAAGGAGTTCCGCCACTCCCAAAAAGAGGGAGGGTGGCTGTCCCTCCACCCCCGGAGGATCGGGCCCTTACCCACCAGACATGCCTTCCGCACCAGCCAGCGACTCCATTTCCCCTTTGGAGAGGTGAGACCCAGGAGATCCAAGACGATCAATGCCGCATCCCAGTGAATGACATGTTGTTTCTTTATTGATAGTTGATCCAAGTAGATTAAAGTTGTCCAATATTTCAATTTCTTCTCCATCAACGATGAACTTATTGATTTTGCCAGTTGTCAGGATCTTTGGCTTCTTTACATTAAGGTGCAGGCCCATTTTAAGACTATGTTCCTTGATCTTGAGAAGCAAATATTTCAGATCGTCTTCACTTTCAGCCAGTAATGTGGTATCATCAGCATAGCGAATGTTGTTGATGAGTCTCCCACCAATCTTCACACCTCTGTTGTCTTCATACAGTCCTGCTTCTCTGATGATTTGTTCTGCATATAAATTAAACAAGTAGGGTGAAAGTATGCAGTCTTGTCATATACCTTTGCTGATTTTAAACCATTCTGTTTTTCCTTGTTTCGTTCGAACTGTTGCTTCTTGATCAATGTAAAGATTGTGCAAGAGAACAATCAGGTGTTCTGGTATACCCATGCTTCTTATTGTGGTTCAGAGTTTCTCATGGTTTACACAGCCAAAAGCCTTGCTGTATTCATTAAACACATATAGATATCCTTTTGGTATTTTTTTGTCTTTTCAAGGATCCATCTCACATCTGTGATGATGTCTCTTGTTCCTTGCACTTTCCTGAACCCTGCTTGCACTTCAAATAGTTCTCATTCCAGGTATGGTAGTAGTCTCTGCTGAATAGTCTTCAGTAGAATCTTGCTGGCATGTGGGATCAGAGCGATTGTGCGATAATTTCCACAGTCAGTTGGATCACCTTTCTTTAGTACTGGTATAAAGACAGATCTTTTTCAGTCAGTTGGCCATGATGTTGTCTTCCAAATTTCCTTTCAGAGCGTTGTAAGTATGGTAACAGCTGCATCAGATTGCTGTAATACCTTGGTGAGAATGCCATCAATGCCTGGTGCTTTGTTCTTTGATAAGGCTTTCAATGCTGCTTCGACTTCTTCTTTCATCACCAATGGTTCCGGATCATAAGGTACAGGTTGAAACAGCTGTTGGTTCAATTGATCTTTATCATATAATAACTCTGTATATTTTGTCCACCTTTTCTTGATCTTCTCAGCTTCATTCATGTGTTATTGTAGTACTTCTTTTTATTTATTTTATTTATTTGTGTTTTTTCTATACCGCCCCTTCCAGAGATCAGGGGCGGTTTACAAGGAACTTAAAAACAATATAACATACAGTGAAATATTGTATTACATAGAACATTAATGGAAACATAATAACTATGTTACAAAGAAAACAGTGTGTAAATTATTTACATGGTTAAAACATGTAAATAATTTTTATAATTTTAATAACTTCTACTTGTCTTATCTTGCTGCATGTTGGAAATCTCTGTTGAGTTCTGCGATTGCCTCTCTTTCTCCTCTGGCTTTAGCTTCTCTGCGTTTCTGCGCAATTTTCAAAGTTTCTTCAGTCATCCATTTTGGCCGTTTTTGCTTTTTCACCTTTTGTAGATATTTTCACTTTCTTCCAACACAGCCTTCTTGATGTCATCCCCTAACTCTTCTGGAGCTCTGTCATTTGTATCTAAAGCAGCAAATAGATTTTGCAGGTAGTCTTTAAATTCCAGTAGTATATTCTCCGTCATATTTTGTTACATTCATGAGTGGCCTGCTCTTTTTCAACTTTAGCTTGAGTTTGCATGCTAGCAGTTGGTGATCTGTACCACAATCATCTCCAGGTTTTGTCTTTGTTGATGTTATAGAGATTTTCCATCATTGACTTCTACAGATGTATTCATTTTGATTTTTGTTCAATCCATTGGATAAAGTCCATGTGTACAGTTGCTGCTTGTATTGCTGGAATGTGTTTGAGATGAACAGTTACAATGCAATCAGTGAATGCTTAATTTCTATTTGTCTACGTGGAATGCCCATCAACACAACTATAATGCAAGTATACGCCCCAAGAACAGCCGCAGAAGAGGATGAACTCGATGAGTTTTATGAACACGTAAAAGCTGAAATTGACAGAACATGCAAACAGGATATCCTGATAGTCATGGGTGACTGGAAAAACAAACGTTGGCAACAAAGAAGAAAGCAAAGTGGTTGGAAAATATGGACTTGGTGACAGAAATGAAACTTGAGAAAGACTGATAGAATTCTGTAAGACCAACAATCTATTCATCTCATGTGCTTTACGGCCTTTGTAAAGTCACTTTTTGAACATCGGCACAGCTTCCACGTTTTTTTGATTACAAATCCATGTTTAAAATGTGAACAGGATTTTTAAAATAACTCTCATATAGAATTTGTGTGTGCGTTTTTTCATATACATAGAGAGAGAAAGATGTTTATGTACTGATAATTGGTGAAATGGTTGTTTCTCTATTATTGTAGTTAGTGCCAGGGAAACATATTATTTCAAATAATTTTTACACTTAATAGCAACATTTAAAAGTTTCTAATTACTGCCATATCACAATGCATCACTAACAAAAATAATAGGAAAATGGTCCAACTAGTTGAAACTCCTCTAAGATAATTTGTAACTGATATTCTATATTGCCCAGTTCGTGTTTTCAGTACAGTAATTTATATGGTTAAGACACAGTTGCCAATTTGTGGGACATATGGAATATTTACACTTTCTTTCTTCCTTACTACAGCTGGTGTTGATTTAGCATGTACAATTTTACTCACAGGCATGCTAATCAAGGAAGAGACTGTGAGGATTTAGTCATTTCTGCAAAAGAAAATTATGGGCATAATTGAAAAGTAAAAGATTATGTCATGGAGAACCATTCTCAGCCCTGTCATTAGCATTCCACATTTGAGATGATGTGGGAGAATGGTAAGTATGACTTGGGCTACTGCAGAAGCAAAACACGGTTTGATGAACTTTGATAGAAGTAAAAAAGCAACAGCTTACAACAGTCTCAATTTGGCCTGAGACACGTGAGGGACATTTTCAAAAGCTTCGTCAGGTTGCATGGGGCCATCGGAGGGTTTATGGGGCACACCTGCATGAAATCTGGCTACTGTGGGTTTTCAAATTATACAAAGAGCCCACAAACATCTGTTTGCTGCCTAACACTGTGCAAATACAAAAGGAGCCTTTAGGAACATTTTTCAGGAAAGCACATAAAGTTGTCACATTCTCAACAGGTTGCAAGCACACACATCATCTCAAGGTGCACACAAGCACTTTTCGGCAGGTATTTAACTGGAGAAGTACAAAGCCACTTCTTTCCTCTTAGATTTAGTGCCTGATGTACTAAAGGGCTTTCCTGGTTTGGGAATAATCTTATAAAGGTTCGTTCATACATAAGTGCCTTTTTATTTTTAGTGTAACCAATAAAGATCTAAATCAATCAAGAGTAGAGTATATAACAAAGCACAATTACGGTATACTCCCTACAAATCAATTTATATTAACCTAAGCAGACACACAGCCAAAATAAGAAACGGAGAGACCTTCAGATCTGTATAGGTTCTGTTAAGAGGACAAATCTATTAGTAGATCCCAACCGTATCATTCATCGTTCCCATCCATTCACAACACAGAGCACATTATAAATATATCATATCAAAAGTTTCAAAAATGCTACAATCCAATTAAATAGAACAGTGCATTAGAATCAAATTTTACTTAAGTTAGATGAAAAACACCAGTAAAAACCCAAAATGAAATCATGTTTGACTGGTAGGAAGCGATATATACAGTAAGCCAAGTTAAATAAATAAATAAATGTTTCAGGTTTAAGAAAGCCTTGCCTCAGGAGAAACCTTTGAATAGCACAGAATACCACAAAACCAACAACTTCATCACAAACTCACAGCTGTTGTACAAAACTGGAAATACGTCAGAATATAAAGAACCCACCTACCGGTAATTTAAATTCAATCAGAGCAAGGAATTCCACTCAATCTCATTATTTAACCCACCAGGTTCCAAAGAATCAAGGTGGAAGATCCATTGTTTTTCCTTATAATTTAATCTACATAAGAGATCCACTTTTAATATGATATATTTATAATGTTCTCTGTGTTGTGAATGGATGAAACTGATGAATGATATGGTTGGGACCTACTAACACGGGATATGTCCTCTTAACAGTCCCTATACAGATCTGAAGGTCTCTCCATTTCTTATTTTGGCTGTGTGTCTGCTTAGGTTAATATAAATTGATTTGTAGGGAGTACAATTGTGTTTTTTTTTTATTTTTAGTGCCATCAAGTCATTGCTGACTCTTGGAGACCTAACAGGACCTGGGTTTTCTTGGCAAAGTATGACTGAAAGTGGGTCGCCAGGCCTTTGTCTTCCAAGGCAATGGAGGGTAATGTGACTTGCCCAAGGTGTGCCAATGGTACTAGGTTGGTACTAGGCTGTTGCTCTAACCACTAAGCTACTCCTCTACTCACATAAATGCCTTAGATGTGAATAAAAGGCGTTTGATAAAATTACCCACGTGTAAAATGTACATGCAGTGGTAAAAAGGCCCATACTTACAAGCGACCTGGATGTAGGCATGTTTGAAGTCACATTTTGGGTGGAATATATGTATATTTACACCTAGTTTAGAGACACATAGATGCCTATGTGTCTTTATAAAATAGTCTCCAAGGTTATTTGGCTTTCCTCCCTAGGCAGCTTGTTATAAAATTACTCTTCATGTTTCTACCAGAAAATGCTTATTATATACACCTGTTGGTGGCTGGTTGTATGCTGGGCGGTGAATTCTAAGAATGGGAAGAAACAGAAGCAGCAGCAGCAGCAGCAGCAGAATAAGAGATATCACTGGAAAGGGTAAATTCTTTGGTTGATATGATGAGTATTAGGTACTGTACTTATGACCTGGATTGACCACTGTTAAAAACATAATACTGATCTTGATGGACCTTCGGTCTGACCCTGTATGGCACAACTTATGTTCTTAAAGCATTTTACTTAAAAAAAGAGTCTGCAGGCTCATAATGTTCTCTGGTAATCCTTTTGTGAATTAATTGTCATGCCTTGTGTTGAGTACAGCACTCCCTACTTCCAGATATTTTTGTTCCTTTGCTCCCAGCTTTTTGCCCTTCAAGACTGTTAGTAAAGCTTTGTTGGCTCTGTGCTTCCAGAGTGTTTTCTTGCCCTGAGCTTGTTTGCTTCAGAGACTTGATGAGATGTTGTTGTTTGAGGCAGATCCCTGTTCAAGAGACTTTGCATTCCTAGCCTTTTCTCCTGAACTGTTTCTTGTTTTAACCTCTGTTGTGTTCTTGTGAAACCAGCCTAAGTGACAATGATGCATGCCTTGACTGTGCCCCAAATGAGGAGAATTCAGAGGCAAGCAAAAGCTGGTACAATGCTGTAAAGCCTCTACTGATCCTCTGGGATCCTCCTTGTCCTTCCCTGAGAAATATGATGGCACGCGGGGGATACTGGGGGCTCTATTAACTGTTTCCGCATCGTTACATGAAATGATGAGGTCAAGATGGATCTTATAGGCAGCCTTTTCAAGAAAGTAGACATACAAAGGGCTACCCCTCCTGTAAAGACTGCTGGATGATATGGTTGCCATGACTTCCACATATGGAAAGCCAGCTGGAGGAGGAATCTGGAGGAATAATGACCAGATTTGCACTAGTGACTGCAACCCAGCAACTGCTGTATTTCAGTCTGACACCAGTAACTTCTGCATCAGTGATTCCAGTTTGGGCTCCAGTAATTTTAGATCCAGCAATCCAGATCCATTTCTATTTATTTAACTAGGCTGCTTTTCTACCAGTCAAAGCGGTGTACATTCAGGCCCCGAAGGACTCACATTCTATGTTTTTGTACCTGAGGCAACAGAGGGTTAAGTGGCTTGCCCAAGGCCACAAGGGGGATTAGAAACTCTAGTCCTTCTGGCCCAAGGTTGCTGTCCTTTAGCAGGATTTGAACCCTTCGCCCTCCAGCCTGAGGTAACTTGCCCCAGCCACTAGGCCACTCCTCCCTTCTGATGACTCTGAACTGGTGGCTCTGGCTCTTGCTCTTGACACTGCCAATTTCTGCTCCATTCCCTGATCCTGTGCCAGCTTGCACCTCAGATCTTCTTCTGCTTTCTACTCCCATCCCAAAGACTTCAGAGACTTTTGTTCCATTCTCAGCTCCAGGGACACTGATTCTAGATACCGTTGCTCCATCCCCAGTTCCTGGAGCTCCTGATTTAGAGTCTGACTCTGAAATGGCCGAGCCCTGTCCTGATCCTGAATTTAACTCCAACTCCATGCCTGCATTGGACTGTGCCCCCTTGTGGCTCATCTGGGAACCTCAAGTATCTGGAGGCCACCTATAAGAATGGAAGGGAGGGGAGGCAGGTCAGGTACAGGCCTAGCATTCTAGACTGTTCTCCCAATAGGATCTAATTGGCCTCTTAGTGACTACCGTTCAGCCAGCTCACTGCTGACCATGTCATGTTCTGCATGATTATATGCCTCTGAATGTGGATTGACCCAGAAGGAGTCAGCCCAGATTGGTTGGTTGGATTATTTCTTCACCCCCCATCCCCTTACCCCCTGGCCCCTCGGGATGTTTTCTATGCTTCTGCATCATTTGCTTGTTGCCAATGCTTTGATCTGCTCTGCTTCTGCAGCCCATTTTCCTGGAACTGTACGAGTCCCTGCCTACTATACTGTGTGTTCCTGTTTCCTTTGATTTCTTAGACTTTGCTATTCCTGACCTTTGCCTGCTTTGTCTTGTTCACATGCTGTGAAGGTATATGGAAGAATAAACTTGCTTTATAACACTTCTCTGCACTCATGTCCCAGTTAACGGTAGCAGGTTTCTCCAGCAACAAGCCCTGGAGGGGCTCCAGCCGTAGTGGCTACCTATGTCCCAGCCAGAGGTCCCTTCCCGGATGCAGAGTTATGGGTATATATAAGGGGAGGAATGTAGGAATGTGTGAGGCTAATGTGTGGTTGGGCTGGAAGGACAATGTGTGTATGTTTGACAATGAAAGCATGTGGGGAAGTGGCTTTGAAAGTGTCTTTTTGTACCAGCCATTTTGCCATCTGCTTCAATTATTTTTCCTTGTCTTTAATGTCCTGTGCCTGTGTTGGCCAAAATGCTGAAATGGTGAGTTTAGGGACCAGCATTCTTCTACTCTGACAGTTTCTCACGAAAGCAATAGGGGTTTTTTGAAAGCTCTGAAAATACTGATCCTTTTTTCTGGCTTTCCAAAATATTCTCATTTTCTTCCTGCTTGCCATAATTGGTGAATTTCTCTCCCTTTTTGGAGAGTTATTGTGTCTACAAATGGACAGATGGACACCAGTCCCTTTTGCACAATTCTTTCCAAAATTCTACCTAGGTTTGGGTGCCTAACATTTGTCCTTTGACCTAATCCTTTTGCTTTGGACACTCACTAATAGGTACTAATATGATGCACAGGGACTTTGTCGATAGTAAATATATTTGTGACAAATGCAACCACTATGTCCACTGTTTATACTTTAAAGAATCAGGAAAATAAATCTCACTGGAATGAAACTCCTAAATATTTCCAGACATACCATGTTCAGCTATAACAGTTAAAAGTAGATGGGACATCTAACAGCTCATCCCCACAATCTGTAATGCATATATTCATTTTAACTTCCCAAGTTTTAGGTGCTAAGTCGCTAGAAAAATGATCTGTTAAGGGGTCATTTACTAATAGTGCATGCAGACACCATTAATTTTGTGCTATTTTCTGCAGGATCCATTTTATTCAGCAAATAATGTGCATTTACAATGTTAGTTCATGCTGCTAGTAATGACCCACTAAGTGCCCATGGGCACATTCAGTGTGAAAGGAAATAGACATTTTTTAAGCTAGAGGCTGAGTCTAGTGGTTAGGAAAGTGGAAGTTGAGATTCTATTTTTCTCTCTAATTCTTTGTGGTCTTGATCAAGTCACGTAACCCTACGTTCTCTCAGGATCAACTATGAACTAGATTTACCAACATGCATTAACGTGTTAATGTGAATTCTGCATGTGGAGAGTAATTTTATAAGAGGTGCCTAGAATAACATGCAAGTTTACACACTCCAATCATGCCTATTTTATAATGTCAACTATGCTTGTAGGGGGGATATTCAAAGGCATTCACACAGTTTGAAGACCTGCAAACCGTGTAAATTCCAATTAACGGGATATTCAGTGGTACTGACACAGTTAGTGGTGCTGCATATTTGTGGTTGTTGCCGCTACATGCCCCGATGCTATGCAGTTAGCATCAGGGCATTCTGAGGCAGAATGGAGTCTTCACTCATCGTTAACAGGGCAGAAGCTCAATATTCAGGTCACCACAGAAGCCAGAAGCTAACCGGGCAATGGCGATACTGAGCTGCTGCCCAGTTAGCTTCTAGCTTCTGTGGTGGCCTGGATATTCAATGCCAGTGGCTTCTGCTGAATATTCCCCCCCCACCACCCCCCGCATAGTTTATAAAATAGGGAAGTAAGTAGTGGGAAATGTGCATTGCAGCCATTGCAAGTGTGATCACTTGCCCAAACCTTGTGGTTGGCGGAAATGACTGTGTATATCGTATGTGCATACTCATGTATTTTATAATGCACACCTATAAGTGCACAGACCACCCAAGCTCTGCCTATGTTAATATCCACAGTGAAAGCACGCGCCATAGGCTTGATGCGTGCATTTACAGGATTGGCCACTGGCTAAGGTATGTGCCTAAAGGCTCACTCATGGCATGTCACTAAAAAATAGTTGATTCATGCACGTTAATGGCACGTATCTTTTCATGGCTTCTTCAAAAATTGCCCCCTTAGTTAGTAAATAGCCTTATTGACAATAATGAGGACTGTGTTAAACAGCGTGCATTAAATCAGGGGTTCTCAACCCAGTCCTTGGGGCACACACAGCCAGCCAGGTTTTCAAGATGCTCACAATGGAAGCAGTAGATACAAATCTCAATCATGCATATTCATTGTGGTTATCCTGAAAACCTAACTGGCGAGGTGTGTGCCAAGGACTGAGTTACATTGATTCATATTAGTACATGTTAATAAGCATTAAAATGTAGTGACGTCAACTCATATTAGTAAATCCAGCCCTTAGATGTATTTATTATTTGCATTTAGCTCAGGCCTTTCCAGGAGAAGATCAACGCGAGTTACATTCAGTCCCAGTAGGTATTTCCCTGTCCCCAAAGGGTTCACAATCTAAGTTTGTACCCTAGGCAATGGAGGGTTAAGTGGCTTGCCCAAGGCCACAAGGAGTGCCAGTGGGATTGTAAGCTTTCTTGGATAGGAATTTTGAAACTACCTATTGTATCTGATTGTAATCACCCTAGGCTTGGATTTGGCAAGGTGAGTAATTAAATCTAAAATCCAAATTTCTCAAAGAGAATATTAAAACCATAAGTTTGGGAAAACAGGAAAATTCTATCTGAAGCTTGTAAATATAAACTGTAAAATAACTACAATAGCATATTTTTGAAAAAAGGTTCTTTATTATTTGATATCTACGTCTTTTCACTCTATTATACCCCAAATATATACTATAATGGGGTATTTAATTTGATTTTGCGTATTACACAAGAGTCTTTCTTATCTTTCTTACTACATCAGTATTGTGTATGTTTTTATGAATGGTATCTATTATCTTCAAAACCACTGAAACAGAAATAGGCCATAATTATACTCCAAAGAAGCTGTAGCATTTCAAATATATCTCCAGTAGGCCTATTACAATGAAAATATCCTGCTAGCCTCCAGCATTTATTGTTCTCAGTGACATCACTATTTTGCTTTATTTTAACTGTGACTGTTATATCTGAACATGGTGTGTCTGGAAATCTTTAGGAGTTTCATTCCAGTGAAGTTTTTTTTTTCCTGATTCTTTAAAGTATAAACAGTGGACACGGTGGTTGCATTTGTCATAGATATATTTACTGTCAACAAAGTCCTTGTGCATCAGTTAATGCTCTCACTTAAGAGCTTTGTCTGACTGTCACTGCCACAAACCTCATCAGGTCTGGACCTGTCAGGATCAGGCCATGTAACTGATCTATTAGCCAAAACACAAAGAAGCAAGCCCAGATGCAAACTAATTTCTAAACAGACTGCACGTGGGCCATCTTTGCTGCCTCCCTCCCTCCAGTATGTACTGTACCCGTAGGAAAAGGGCCACTTAAAACTGCCTTTCTGCTTTGTTACTGATTAGGGTATTCTCTCGTTTGGAGGGGGCAGTATATATATATTAATAAATAACAAAATAAAGAACCCATGCTATTTGAGAATGCAGTATTTTTACTCACAGAGAAGGATGGAGAAGGGCAGACCTAGCTAATCAATGTGCAGGGATATTATTTTGAAGTCCTCATTGGTTATTTCAGCTGTGGGCTTCATCCTTGCTGAAAAGCAAATGCAAAGTCCAAGGTGTAGAAACCTTGATGATACCCTGCTTAAGGTTTCCCTCTGAAAATGAGCTTGCAATCCCAGAGGTACAATTGGAAGACTGCAAGCTCCATGAGGTGTTTTAGCATTCTTCCAATATAGGTCTCTAAGAACACCTTTGCATAATTTGGCTTGGTCACAAGTTAAAACCATGCCTCAGTAAACCAAATTTGGTAACTTCTTGGCTTGTTTATTGCAGCGCTTTATGGAGCTACACATATGTGCATAAAAGGCCTCATAAAATTAAGTCATGCCCAAAAGCACCTGTGGTACAAACCAGCACGCACTTGTAGAGTAGATGTGCTCAGGGCTGAAGTTTTGAGTCACAATTTATATGCATAATTTATGAAATATGCACATGCATCATAAAGTACTCACTATCATTTATATCTGTTCTTGAGCAGGCTTAATGTCCACGCCTTCAATCTAGATATAATTTCTGCAGGATTTGTGCTGGTATTATATAAAGACACAGACACTTAAGTGTCTTTATAAAATAGACCAAAAGTAGGTGCTTTCCTGCCCTATTAACATAGGCACCCTGCCATAACGTTACCCTGTTTTAACCCCGCCTTTATATTTTTGCTATGACGCATGCGTCGGCGTTTGGGGAGGTGAGCCATGAGCCGGCGATCACCACAGCGTCTTTTGGCTGCTATATTTTTGCGTTTCATTTTCCCAAATCCAGCACACAGGGTTTGTACTTGCATATTTATTTAAGTGGGCCTGGTCTGTTATAGGGGGTAGATCCCAGTTTAGTTTAGTTTTGTTTTGTTTTGTTTTGTTTTGCTACATGAGTCACTTTTCTTTTTCTTTTTGTTGTTTTCAGCTTTTTTGCTCCGGTGCTTCGTTCAATCGAGTCACATAGTTGCATGGCGACAAGTGATTTTTTGCTCCCTGAGGAAGCCACAAAGGCGAAACATCGGATGTCGGAGTTCCTTATCACCTGAAATACCGTATTGACAACTACAATTTTTTTTACACTCTGATACGGTTTCTAGACCATCATTGTTTGATCTTCAACGTCTCCATCATCTTCATCACATTGTGACTGTTACCATCGAAAGATAAGTGTCCGGAGCTTTCTTTGTTAATGTTATGTGACGGTAGCACTCAACTGCTCGGAAGCCTGCTGGTTGCCACCTGGTTTTTTTCAGGTTGGCTGGAGGTTTTTTTGTGACCATTGATGTAATTCCTAGTCTGTTCTGTTCTCTTAGACGTTTTGGGCGTCTGCAGACAGACTTGATTCCTGTCACTGTTTTGTGCAGGAAGATACTGAGGTCTTTTTTCCTCCTTCACTGGTGGACGGGCAGTTTTCAGTTTTTTGTGTATGTGTTTTATTTTTGGGTTTTTTATTTTTGGGTTTTTGAGTTCACATTGATTGGGGTTGTATCTGTTTTGCTCTATATTGCTTTTTGCCCCTTGAGAAGATTTTTGTTATATTGATTGTATAACGTTACCCTCAACATGTTAGTTCATCACCAGATGAAAATGAAGAGTGTCTGGTACTTTCCAGTTATATACGAGATGGAAGAGAAATGATAGGTGATGAGGTTTGTGAAGAGCATTATGCATGCAGGTCTATAAAGGGATTAAAGAATTAGCCAAATATAATGGTTGAGCCATATGTAGGGCATTATGTATCAGGATCAATATTCACATAATATGCTATCAGATGCTAGTGTTGGGCTACCAGGAGTGGAGAAATATGTATTCTGTGGGACGACAAAGGCAAACCATTGTAAAGAGTGTTACAGTAGTCCAGTTTGGGGGACAACAAGGGTGTGAAGAATGGATTTCAGACAAAGTGTAAACCATGGTTTCACTGATCTGATTCTGCAGCTATTTATTTATTTAGACAGTTTTGTATACCACCTTATACTTCAATCAAAGTGGTCACATCACAATTGGGGGATACATTTAACACAAGGGGATATGAGACACATACTAATACTTACAGGGAACATGGGCAATGGAGGGTTAAGTGGCTTGCCCAAGACCACATGGAGCACCTGTGGGACTAGAAACCCCGGTCCTTCTGGCCCAAGGTTGCTGTCCTCTAGTGGGATTTGAACCCCTGACTTTCCAGCCTGAGGTAACTTGCCCCAACCACTAGGCCACTCCTCCCTAGTAAATCTGAGGCTTAAAGGGCAACCAAGAGTCAAGAACAGGGCTGGTGATACCATTAGGTGAACTAGGCCGTTGCCTAGAGTACCTGTGGTCTAAGTTGGCCCATTGTCATTTCTTCCACCCCTTTCCAGGATCTGCAGTGGCATCAATTACTTTAAGCAGCACCGCAGTGCTTACTGAAACCTCTGACACTGCAATGCTGTTTGTTTTTCCTTTTAGAATGAGGTGAAAGCAGGTTAATATTTGACAGAGCAGTAGGATCTAGGTTAGCTTTCTTTAGATGGTGATAAATCAGACTTTACTTCCAGATCACAAGGACATATCCTTGACACAAGCTTTCTTGAAGAAAAAGCAATACAATGGGGAAGCAGCCTAGGAACTAATTTCTTTACTAAAACAGTAGGTATGTCTGAATACTGTTAAGGCCTTCTGCAAAGACAGCAGGCAGGGTAGACAAAGCAACCAGAACTGATGGCATTCTCATTGAAATATTACAGAATTCAGATGCAGTTGTCATAGTATTTACAAGGCTCTGCCAAGAAATTTGGAAGACATTATCTTGGTCATCTGACTGGAAAAGATCTGTATTCATACCAATACTGAAGAAAGGTGATTTGAATGACTAGAAATTATCAGTCATTCTGATCCCATATACCAGAAAGATACTATTCAAAAACATTCAGTAGAGACTACAACTATACCTTGAACAAGAACTGCCTGAAGTGCAAGCAGGATTCTGTTGACAAAAAAGCTGTGCATATCTGAAATTATAAGTATAACTTCTATGATAAGAACATTTTACAAACTGTTTTGACCATTGCCATTCCTTTCTTTGTGACCCTCTGCACCATACTGTTTATAATTTCTGTTTACCAACAAAGATAGATTCGTAGGCTGTTTTGCATGACCATGCATCTGCAAGATTTCATGGAAAAACAGCTTGATGAATAATCACTTCATGCAATCTTTTCCATATTTTAAATTAAACTCCTTTTTTACTGATTACTTATATGCCTGATATTACTAGGTCTTGCTAATTAGTTTATTTAAAATATTTAAGTGTTTGCTTTGGATTTACATTGACATATTTCATTGTGTTACTTGTATCGCAGGAAATACTCCACCTGTCTGCCTGTGGGAGATCGGGCCCCCGCATGCAGACAGGAGGGAAAAGTCAGTGATTGTGGAAGCAAGGCTTTGGTGGGATTGGGGTCCATGTGACCCAACTCTTTCCAATGTCTCTGGAAGATCCTGAACCAAGGCTGACATAGATTCCTCCACTGTGCAGGCCATTGACCTGGTGATGTCACAGAAGGTGCCTACTTGACAAATGCCTGTGTGTTGGAACTGAAGCCCATTGTTCTTTGTTTCATCTACATGCTAGAAACCTCATTTCCAGGCCTTTCTATGACTGAGAACTGCTTCCATGACATTTAAAGATGTAACATTGTACTGGGATTCATTTCATTGCTCATCATGAACTCAACTGTGCATATGACACACCTCCTGATAGCTGCTTAATGATTTGTTCAGCCACCCAGAGAAGCCCTGATTTAACCAATCCAAATCCTGGGCATATGCCAAGATAAGAACTCAGTACAAGTAATAAAAATATATGCATGGACAAATACTGTGCTTTTTGCCTTTAAGCTTTACATAGAAACATAGAAACATAGAAATATGACGACAGAAAACGACCACATGGCCTATCTAGTCTGTCCTTCCATAACAACTACAACAGTCCCCTTTTTACCTTTAGAGATCCTCTGTGTTTGTCCCATGCTTTTTTGAATTCAGTTACTGTCCTCATCTCTACCACCTCCACTTGGAGACTATTCCACGGATCCACTACTCTTTCCGTAAAGAAATATTTCCGCATATCACTCCTGAATCTATCTCCCTTCACCCTCATCCCATGTCCCCTCGTAGCAGAACTTGCTTTCAATTGAAAGAGGCTCTCTCCCTGAACATTTATGCCACGGAGGTATTTAAACATCTCAATCATATCACCTCTATCCCGCCTTTCCTCTAAGGTGTACATATTAAGATCCTTCAGTCTGTCCTCATATGCTTTATAATGAAGACCGCTAATCATTTTAGTAGCCACCCTCTGCACCGACTCCATCCTGTTCACATCCTTTTGAAGGTGCGGTCTCCAGAATTGCATACTATACTCCAAATGAGGTCGCACCAAAGACTTATACAGAGGCATTATCACCTCCTTTTTTCTGCTAGCCATTCCTCTCTGTATGCACCCAAGCATCCTTCTAGCGTTTGCCATCGCCTTTTCTACCTGTTTAGCTACTTTAAGATCATCAGACACAACCACGCCTAGGTCCCGCTCTTCTACCTTTTGCTACCTAGATACTTTGGGTGTCATTTTAGAAGCTCTAATTGTGCTTTGGACAATCTGAAAATGGGTATACAGACATTCAAATCATAGAGATGTCCCCGGAGACATTTCACAAAATGGTTATGGAAATCCAGTGTGGGGATGTCCATCTAGGATGGGGGTTTAGCGGAGGTATGCCTAGGGTGTTCCTCTGACCTTAGCATGCACGCCTGATTTCAGAAATGGCCAACATCTCTAGGCCCATGTCCAAGTCTGTACCTACTCCAGGGCATGACTAGGCATCCGAAAAGTGCTCATTTTGCTGGTATACCTACTGGAGGTTGTAGAGGTGAAAGTACTCTGGTATTCCCAGTACTGCCCATAGCTATAATGACCTTTGAAAGGAATTAGGGACACCTGTGTTGCAGTTGTCCCACTGTCACTTGAAGAATGACCATATGGGATGAATCCCCTGTATGTATGGAATACTGCTGTGAGGATGTCTGTATAGCTGTCCCTGAGGATATTTATATCGGGTAAGTACACTTTTGTAAGATTGTACCCAAACATAGACATTCTCGGCATGTTTTGGCATGTTTGACCTGGATGTTCTGGATTGTACCTTGATGTCATTTCTAAAATGTGTCTTTCTGTGCTTTCAGCTTAACAAAAAATGCTGTTTTATCATCCAAAGCTCCTCTGCACTTGCTGAAGGACATACCAAAGACTTATGCAGGTACCTCAGGTGTTCTGTAGCCTCTAATCTTTGTAAACCAGTATAACCTTATTTCAGGTTGCATGCAGCAAGGGCTTGAGCAGTATAGAAGCCTATTCCAATAAATACATCCAGGGCCACTGTGCATCCGCTCGGAACCAGATGCACAGTGGTAGGTGGGATTCTGATCCTGCGGAGCACATCTAGCCCCCGTAGGATCAGAATTACATCTAAGCTTGTACATGCAAGCCTGGACCCGATTCCGGTTGGCCTGCACATACAGGCTCCTGCCAGTCTAACTCAGTCCGGCTCCTGAATGGAGCCGTGGTGCCATGGCGTCCGGTTGCCATGGCACCATGGCTAAATTCAGGAGCCACGATCCCTGGCCACCACTGACTATTTTTCATTCCCTGCAGCCCGACTCCCAATCTGGCTTCCCAAGGCCAGGGTCAGGCTGCAGGGAATCTCCTGCACCCCTCCTACCTTCGCTGCTCCCTGGGCCTGCTTTCCCCCGTCGTCTAGGGGAACTTATTCCACCTCAGAGGTGGAATAAGTTCCCCATTCAGTCTGCCAGCCCTGGACGTACAGGGGTGACATCAGAATTGTCCCTATATGACCGGGGCCATAGACTGCTCACTGCCCGCCCTAGCTCTACCTCCGCACCGCCCCTTTCCCACCCCCATCTATCCTCCCCATACAAACTCATATGGGGAGGCTTGGCGGAGACAGGAAAGGTGGACAAATAGTGGGGATGGATGTCCTAATGGGACAGCCATCCCCGCTATTCATGTTACAAATAGACCCCTTAGTAAATAAATCTTGCTCTTCTATAGAACAGCACTGTGCCTCAGACCTATCCATGAGCTGGCCGTCTGTCCAAGGCTGTACGACATTGGTTCTAACATTTCCTCATGCTTAGTGGGGGTCAGTCAGGCAGATTTATTTTCTGCTTTCATAAGGGCAAAGCAGACCATGTTATTTGGTAATTAGTTTTAGGATTTATTAGCTGTTTAAATAAGCATTTGCTATTGGTGCTGCTATGAATCATTTAAATCCGTGTTTGTTTTCATTAGTAATAGCTTGTGTGAGTTCTATTTTTCTATCATAATAAATTATAATATATACAGAAACTGCTTTGTAGCTGTTCACTGCCAGCAAGGCGGGTGCTACCACTAGGCAAACTAGGAGGTTGCCTAGAGCAATGGCCCTCCCAGTGCTGCTGCTGCCACCCCTCTCCGGGGCCTGCAGTATGGCATTGGACCCCAAACTGTGACTCAGCACTTACCTGCCTATGCTGGCACTGCATTGTGGTTCCCTTCTCTTTTGTATCTTCTGCTTCTTCCCCCCTCTGGCCAGAAAGGAAGTTTCTGCCAAAGTGGGGCAGAGGCAGACGATACAAAGATAAAGGAATCCACAATGCAGCCCTGGCATGGGTGGGTAAGCGCTACGTCACGGCTTTAGATCCATTGCCACCACTGCAGGACCTGGAAATGGGCAGCAGTGGTGGCAATGAAGGTGGGGCAAGGGGGGCAACAGGATGGCGAGCCCACCTAAGGCACCTTCTGTCCTTGCATCGGCCCTGACTGCCAGTAAGTCAGAAGAACCATATGGGTTGGACAAATGCACGCTCTAGGAATAGTCCGTAAGCTATATACATACACATTTGCCCTACACTTCAGACTGGCATCCATGAACCCTAGCAATAATCTCGCAGTGCTGATATTCAGGGTGATCTGATTTACTTGATTCAGCTAAATAGCTGTACTAACATTAACCAGAAAACTAATTCAATTAACTTTAGTTTGGCATAGTCCTCATTCTGACTTAAAGGAAAGAGTCAGCTGAATATCTGGCTAAAGTTAATAAGATCAGACATCAGGTTTACTTTATCCGGATATGTTACAGCTGAATATCTGGAACCTTTCATTTTAAATTTTGTGTGAGCCTATCTGCCAAGATATGATCCTTCTTAGATAATAAGAATTATCTAAATTATTTATGTGTACTGCAATTCATAGTTATGAAAATAATACCAGCTAATAAGTGTTTTACACAACTGTGCATATTATAGAGGCTATATTAAATGTTACATCCTTTGGCTTAAAGAGATATGTGTTTCAATTAAATTACATTATAAACTAATATAGCTTTGTATTATTAAGTTATATAAAAGGTGATGACTCAATATCTTTTAATAGATTTATTACTATGTTATGTTATGCTTGCTTTTTGTCCCAAATGAAGCTTACATATAGTCCTATTACACTGTGCACCAAAGTATTGATTAGGAAAACAATGAATTTGAAGATGACTAAATTAATGCTTGAAGTTCTTAGTTCCCATTGTTAGAATTCCTAAAACATTAGACTGTAGAACTATATTTTTTGTGTACACGGAAGAATTACAAAATTGAGATGTTAAAACTTTAGTATTTGAACAACAGCTTGTGAAATCACTTAGAAATAAATATTGTTGCAGAAATTATAAAATGACTGGAGAGTGAATGAATGAGTTAAAAATAGAAAGCAGTAAAGCCTTTCACATATTCTTTAAAAGTTTAAAGAAAGCCATGGAGCCCGATCCAGGAAGGGGCATGTCCGGGACGTCCAGACGGACCAGAGCAGGACGGGCCCCTTTGTACCCGATTCTGCACTGCAGGAGAAAGACGGTCCCACAGTAGCAGGATTGGGCAACAGGATGGCCCAGCATGCCCCTTCAGCAGCCGCAGGGGGCATACAGCTGGCAGGATGGTCAGGCCTCTCCCCACTCCTACTGCTGCACTGGTACCGGATACCCCCCTGACCAGCTCTCCTGCCATCTGACACCCGGGGGGGTTGCTGGGATCTGGCAGTGGTGCATTACCTCCAGTGGCTCCATTGGTGTTGGGGGAGGGCTGCCAGGCCAAATTGAAGGAGTGCCCTATGCTTATTCCACCTCAGAGATGGAATAAGCTGGACATCCTCCAGGTGCCAGTCCCGCCAATGCTTCATCCAATCTCCGCCCCATGCCATCTCGTCTTGATCTCCCTGCACAGTGTGTGCGGGTAGACTGTGTCTCAGAATTTGGGCAGGACAGCTAGCCGAGCTGCACATCCCACAGGGACGTACAGGCTTGCTAGTCGCCTTACAGAATTGGGCCCATACTGTAAAAAGGATTCTTCTGTGTCCCATCCCTCCACCCCATTTTGTAAGTGCATTTTGTTCAAGCAATGCACCTATTGCAGAAGGTATGGCCATCTGTCCAGCCACCCGTACAAATCAAGTTGAAGAAGTGTATGTGCAAACACATGTAGTTTTGCAGCTAAAACTTTAGTTCCTCAAAGGCAGACGGCTCATGACCATGAAAGAAACTGATGCCAATGAGAGCCCCAACCTCTGCTCACAAAAGAAGAGGCTGGATGAACTGCCAAGGTCCTGCCTTCCAAAGAAGAGTGGTGGTGGCAGCAATGAAGAATTAAACTGTGGGTGGCGGAGAGCCAGATGCCATGAAAAACAAGGTGGTGAATAAGTTCTTAAGCCAGGCCAGTTTTAAAACGTTGTTGGTGAGGACGATGATTCAGTCATGTTTTCAGATTTTCACAATGAATATGCATGAGATTGATTGGTATTTAATGGAGACAGTGTGTGTAAATAGATTTTGTGCATATTCATTGTGGAAATTCTGAAAACCTGCCAGGGTATGGCTCTCAATGACTTGAGTTTGAGTACCTTGTTCTAGGCTTTGACCCATGTTGCTAACACTGAGCAGCCATGGTAGTGTGCCAAAGAGGAAAGGCAAAAGCAAGGCATTAAGAGAGAGAGAGAGAGAGAGAGCGGTATGGAGGAAGCTGTAGAGCAATGCACTTGGCTCTCTCACCATGGTATTGTCTTAGTTTCACTCCCTCTGTTTCCTCCTATTCTGCTCCCTTCTTCTCTCAGTCTAAATCCAGTGCTGGGTAACACGGTGGTGGTGGAGGTTATAGCTTCTGATAACTTCTTCTTTATTTGCTCCATCTCTGAGGCACTAGGTCATGCTGGGGGGTCTTGGGAGGCAGGGGGTAGGGGGGTGATGCATGATGGATGAAGACAAAGAGCTGCTATAGGCTGCCCATTGATATTTTCAGGTCATGTCCCAAAGGGGCACACTCTGTTTCCAATCATAGGAAGGAACTGGGAAGTATGTTCCACCTTTCACCTCCCTTCTGTGGCCTATTTCTACCCACCTGGACCCCTCGAATCAGTTTGAGATTACAAAACAAAAAAACAACACATATTGTAGATGAATGTGTGGCTGCATGGATGGTGTCATCAATAGCATTTTGGTTTCCTGGACCATGGGATGATTTTCCAAGGGCTATAGAGCAGAGATAGCATCCACCTACCCAAGAAGGGTCAAAGTGTCTTCCGCAGCAGACTGGCTAACCTACTGAAGAGGGTCTTGAACTAGATTCATTGGGGATGGGTGGAGAAAACCCGTAGGTAAGTAAAAGCCCTCAGGGAAGTAAAACATCAAATATCTCTGTAGAAATGGGTTAAAGGGGTAACATCTGGAAAGCAGTCTGCATACTGTAAATGCCCGTAATACGGGAAGAAAGATCCCAGATGTTGAGGCTTTAACGGAAGAGAATGACTTGGATTTAGTGACGTTTATGGAGACATGGTTCACGGACAACCATGACTGGGATGTAATTATACTGTGCTATGTTTTATTCAGGAAAGACAGAGCAGGAAGAAGGGGAGGAGGAGTGGCACTATATGTAAAAAATAATATTAAAGCTACAAAGTTATAGGGCTTATGAGGGAGTGAGGAAGCACTGTGAGTTAAACTAGAAAGAGGGAATGGGCAATCCATTTGCATTAGTGTGATTTACAGATCTCCTTTACCAGCAGAAAAAGAGGACAGCGATTTAATAGAAGATATAGCAGTATTGACAGGAAAGAAGAAGTGCTAATGATAGGTTATTTCAATATGCTAGAAGTTGATTGACACCTCCATGCTGCAGTTTCATCCAAAAGTAAGGAGATCCTAGATTCTCTTCAGGGAGAACTATTCTGGCAAGTGGTAACTGAACCCACCCATGAAGGGGCCATACTGGACCTGGTGCTTACCAATGGGGAAAGTGCTTCTGATGTTATAGTGGGAGATCTTCTTGCATCCAGCGATCACCAGATGTTGTGGTTCAGTATTAGGACTAGGGCTGATAAAGTACATTCAAAAGCAAGGGTCCTAAACTTTAGGAAAACTAACTTTGCCAAGATGGGACAATACCTCAGGGAGTCATTACCGGGATGGGAACAGCTGAAGTATGTAGAAAAGCAATGGGCAAAACTGAAAGGGGATATTTTAAGGGCAACAAACCTTTTGGTTAGAAAAGTAAACAAATGTAAAAAGAAAAGGAGGCCACTATGGTTCTCAAAAGAAGTAGCCGAAAAGGTGAAGAAAAAGAAGGTGGTCTTCACAAAATACAAGCATTTGCCAATCCCACTGCCTCATACGCTGCCTTTATTTGTCACTGTTGTTTACCTGGGAACGTGCTCACACTGCATACACATCGGTGTGGCTCGTCCACTCTTGGGAACTGTAGCCAGGCTACGAGAAGCCATATCGGCAGAGACAAAAATTCCTATAGATCAAATAATATTAACTTATATTTAGATATAAAGCTTACTTGAGAGAAGGTTTGCCTTTTGTTTGCATTGCTGTCAATTGATTATTTCCTCTACTAATAATTTTCCTTTCCTTTCCTTATCTGATAACTCCCTGTCTTTTAAGACTTACTTATCCACAATTTTTATTGTTTTATTTATTTTATTTCATCTTTATTCACTTATTAACTTATTATCCCTCTCCTCCTTCTGCCATTTCTTATGGCCCCACATCATTCTTTGCTCTTTTTTCTGATCCTCACTAACCTTCTTCCCTCATTCCACCAACGCAATAACCCCTCCTCTTCCTTCCTTATTTCCTCCTCCCATCTTATCCTCCACCCTTTCCTTAGCTCTTGAGCTTCACCTTCTCCTTCTTCTCATTCATCCCTCTCCTTTCTCTCTAATACAACCTTATCTTCATTTCCGCTGTGCTGTCTCCTCTCTCCCTCACACTGTTCTGTGGGGACCTCTGGATGGGGGCAGGAGGGGACAATGATAGGGTGGGAAGTGGGTGGTGTGGAGGCAGGCCCATGACCCCAGACATACAGGGCCTATATAGATCAACTTATTCCACCTCGGAGGTGGAATAAGTCCCCCCGACTTTGGCGGCCAGCGCTGGAGGAACCCTTCCGAACAGGTTAGCTGAGGCAGGAGTAACCCCGCCACCTGATCCTGGCCGTAGCAGGCCCCTCTGGGAGTCAGGATGTGAGGAAAAGCACTTTCAGTTTATTGCGGGGGATTGAGGCTCCTGCATGGCGTCCCCGTGCCATGGCGATGGGACGCTGCGTCACCAGGGCTCCAGTAGGAGCATGGGGAGGGTTAGCTGGGGTGAGCGCAGCACATCTGAGCTATCTGAATCAGGACATGTCCAAGTTTCCAGATTCTGCTCCCATGGGAACATCTAGCAGAATCAGGGCTATCCAGATTTTCGATGTTCAGACACCCCGGATGTGCTCCATTCAGAATGGACCTCCTTCCTTTCCCTTACTTCCTTTTTTAACCTCCAGCTTTGCTCTTCTGCCCCCACTCATCAGCTTGGTCACTGCCTTGACCTTGTTTTCTATTCCAATTTTTTATCTTCTAATTTCTGCACCTCATTTCTTCCCTTATTTGACCACCACCTCTTAAGTTTCACTTTTCATCACTCCTCACCTCAATCTTGCCCTATCTCAGCCTATCGTTTTAGGAATCTTGATGCTATTGATCCACTGACTCTATCAACTACTGTCTCTTCTCTTTTTACTTCCACTTTGTCCTCTAAGTCTGTTGATGAGGCCATAGTTTCCTATAACACCGGTCTCTCCTCTACTCTGGATACTCTTGCTCCATCCTGTGAGGCGCACTTCACCTCTGCCCTGGCTGTCTTCCACTACCCACTATCTATGCTCCGGTGCCCGCTCAGCTGAACACACTTGGCTCAAATCCTGCTCCCTTTCTGATTTCCTTCACTTCAAATTCATGTTTACTTTTTTTCAGTCCACCATTGCACTTACTAAGCAAAACTATTTAATCCATCTGTCTTGCCTCTAACCCCCTGCCATCTCTTCTCTATTCTCACTTCCCTTCTTAAAGTACCACTGTCTCCAATACCTCCTCCTATCTCTGCCCAAACCCTATTCAATTATTTCCATGGCAAAGTCCGTAAGATTACTCTTCATTCCCCACTAATTCTTCTTCACCCCCTCTTCCCCCTCTTCCCCCTCTCCAATACAAAATTTTCCCCTTAATTTCTACCATCCTTTCATCCTTTTCTAAAATCTCTGAAGAGAAAACCTCCTTTCTTCTTTCCTCCTCTAAACTCACTACCTGTTCTTCTGATCCTATCCCCATCCATCTCCTCAACTCCATCTCCTCCTCTGTCATTCCTTCCATCTCACATATTCTCAACCTTTCACTCTCCACTGCAACCTTCCTTGCAGCCTTCAAGCATGTTGTGATCACTCCTCAAAAAACCTTCACTTGACCCTACTGGTCCTTCCAATTACTGACCCATCTCCCTTCTCCCATTCATTTCCAAACTTCTTGAATGTGCAGTTCTCCCCTGCTACCTCAAATTTCTCTCCTCTCATGCCCTCCTTGATCCACTCCAGTCTGGTTTTCGTCCCTTTAATTCTGCTGAAACACCTCTTGCCAAAGTCTCCAGTGACTTGTTCCTGGCTAAGTCCAAAGGCCTTTACTCGGTTCTCATTCTTTTTGACCTTTCTGCTGCTTTTGATACTGTTGACCACCTTCTCCTTCTCGACACATTATCCTCTCTTGGTTTTAGGGGTTCTGTGTTGTCTTGGTTCTTTTATTATCTCTTCAATCGCTCTTTCAGTGTTTGTTCTGGTGGTTCCTCCTCTGCTTCTATTCCTTTTTCAGTTGGTGTACCCAAGGGTCTGTTCTAGGCCCTCTCCTTTTCTCTCTCTACACCCAGTCCCTTGGTGCCATCATCTCTTCCCATGGCTTTCAGTATCATTTTTATGCTGATGACTCTCTATCTATCTTCACCTAACATTTCTCTTACACTCCAAGCTTTTATCTATGCCTGCTTATCTGACATTGGTGCCTGGATGTCTCACCACCGTCTGAACGTGGCTAAAACTGAACTTCTTATCTTTCCCCCTAAACCCTCCACCCCCTTCCTCCTTCCTTTATCACTGTTCACAATACTTTTCTTCTTCCTATTTCCTCAGCCTGCAACCTTGGGTCATCTTTGACTCCTCCCTTTCCTTCTCCACACATATTCAAAAGATTGCTAAATCCTGTTGTTTCTTTATAACATTAACAAAATTCACCCCTTCCTCTCTGAACACACTACTAGAATGCTTGTCCACTCTTTAGTTACCTCCTATCTTGACGACTGCAACCTTCTTGCTGGTCTCCCTCAGAGTCATCTCTCTCCTCTTCAATCTATTCAGAACTTTGCTGCATGGCTAATCTTCCGCCAGCCCCATTACTCATATAACCCATCTTTTGAAATCACTTCACTGGCTCCCCTTCCATTACCGTATCCATTTCAAACTTCTCCTAACCTATAGATGCATTCACTCTACTACCCCTCATTACCTTTCCTCTCTCTGACTTTGCTGCTCCTTATCCCTGGAACAAATTTCCTCTATCTTTACGCCAAGTCTCAGCTCTCTCCCTCTTCAAATCTATGCTAAAGGCTTACTTTTTTAAGGCTGCTTTTGGATCCTAATCTCTTGTTCCCCTTGTGTCTCCTCTCTCTTTTGAATCCCTTATTTCTCTTGTATTGTGCTGTCTGTTTTAACTAGATTGTAAGCCCTACGAGCAGGGACTGTCTTCTATACATGTTTGTACAGTGTTGTGTCTGCCTTGTAGTAATATATAAATGATTAATAATTTAATTTAATTTAATTAATTTAATTAAAAGTTTCTTATATACCGCACCTTCCAGAGATCAGGTGCGGTTTACATGGAACAACAATGTAACAGGTCAACGTCTGTTAATACAGAGAACAATTTAAAACAACTTATATTACATTACATAGAACAGCCTTAAACCATAACATCTTAAATTACATTACTTGAAACATTATGAACCGTTTACATGGAACAGAGAGAAAACTATTAATAGTGGTAGTAGTAATAGTAGCAGAAAGAGAAAGACCTATCAATATTTGTAAAGACTTATAGAAGCTAAGAAAGAAGTCAAGAAAGCAAAGATACAAATAAAATAAAAATAGCCAATACAGTAAAATGGGGAGGACGATACATTTATCAGGTATGTTAGTGAGAGGAAGACGTGTGAAAGGGTATTGTTAGACTCAAGAGTGAAGGAGAGGAATATGTAGAAGCAGATGAAGATAAAGCAGGATTGCTTAAGAAATATTTTTGTTCTGTGTTCACAGAAAAAGGACCAGGAGCAGGACATCAGAAAACACCCACAAATAAGAACATAAGTGAAGGAGATCGTGAACAATTTTCAGAAGACTGTGTACACAAGGAACTAGCTAAACTAAAAGCAGCCAAAGCAATGGGGCTGGATGGGATACATCTGAGAGTTCTGAAGGAACTTAGGGAAGTTCTAGTGGCTCCACTTACCTTTTCAATGCTTCTTTAGAGTTTAGAGTGGTCCAAGAGGACTGGAGAAAGGCACATGTGGTCCATTTATACAAAAGTGGAAGTAAGGATGTGGTTGAGAATCACAAACTGGTTAGATTGACCTCTATGGTAAATAAATTAATGGAAATGGTACTGAAACAGAACATAGTGAGTTTTCTGGAGTCCAGTGGATTGCAGGATCTGAGGCTGCATGGATTTACTAGAGGCAGGATTGTAAGACAAATCTAATTAATTTCTTTGACTGGGCGACCAGAAAGTTGGATTGAGGGAGAACCCTAGATGTGGTGTACTTAGATTTCAGTAAAGCCTTTGTCACTGTTCCATACAGGCAACTTACTGTATAAATAAATTGAGTACCTTAAGAATGGACCCTAAATTGATTGACTTGGTTGAGTGGGAGGTGACAAAGGTAAATGGAGCTCACTCTGAGGAAAAGGATGTTACCAATGGTGTGCTAAAGGGACCTGTCATTGGTCTGATTCTTTTTAACATTTTTGTTAGTGATTTTTTGGAAAGGCTGTCAGGTAAGTTTTGCCTCTTTGCAGATAATATGAAAATCTGCAATAGAGTAGACACCCAGGAGGGAGTAGATGACATGAGGAGAGATTTAGCTAAGCTTGAAGAATGGTTGAGAATTTTACAGCTAAAAAATGCAGGGTCATGCATTTGGGCTGCAAAAATCCAATGGAGTGATACAGTATAGGCCAGGGGGTAAAGTACTTCTGTCCACGAAAGATTAGCGGGACCTGGGCGTGATTGTTTCTGATGACCTTACAGTGGCTAAACAGGTAGAAATGGTGACAGTCTGGAGATCACACCTTCAAAAGGATATAAAGAGGATGGGGTCAGTGCAGAGGGTGGCTATTAAAATGGTCAGTGGGCTTCGTCATAAGGCATATAGGCACAGACTTAAAGACCTCAATATGTATACTTTGGAGGAAAGGTGGGAGAGAGGAGATATAATAGAGACGTTGCATAAATGCAAGGGAGGAGAGCCTCTTTCAATTGAAAGAAAGCTCTATAACAAGGGGGCGTATAATGAAGGTGAAAGGGGATAGACTTAGTAGTAATATGCAGAAATATTTCTTTATGGAAAAAAGAGGCAGATGCCTCAAATAGTCTCCTGGTGGAGTTAGTAGAGACTAGGACAGTATCTGAATTCAAGAAAGCATGGGACAAACACAGAGGATTTCTAAAGGGAAAAAAAGGAATATAGTAATTGGTTTGGAAGGGCAGACTGGATAGGCTGTATGGTCTTTTTCTGCCATCATGTTTCTATGTTGCTCTGCAAATACATGAATATAGACTCCAGCCTCTCTAGCTGATGAATAGGGACCAGGAAGCTGGAACGGAAAGATACATTTTTTATTAGTAGTATTTTTTATAGTTTTGTACCATGTCTAAACGGTGAACAATTTTATATAATCAGGTACATATTTTTCCCTCGTCCCTGAAGGGTTCACACCAGCACTTCTTGTGGCGTTGGGCAAGTCACTTAACTCTCCATTGCCTTGGAAGAAAGGCCTAATGACTAATATGTAACCATCATATAATTAAACCCATAAGCTAATCACAATTTTTTCTTATGTCGGAGCCCACCGGGGGAGGGCTAGAACAGTATACCTAACCCCCTCCAGACGGTAGACTACTTTTATTTTATTTTTCACCCCAATGTGTTGAATAACCACTTATCTTTAAAAATAAAGCAACTCCTCTTATTGTCGTATTGTCCTCCAAGTTGCTAATCACAAGGTTGCACGACGTGCACGTTTTGGGTAAGAACCCTGTTTCAAGTGCTCCAGTCCATTCAGATGTGCAACAACAAACCGCCGTCCTTAAGGAATGCCCATGGCCGCAAAGATGGCGGTTTGTTGTTGCACATCTGAATGGACTGGAGCACTGGAAACAGGGTTCTTACCCGAAACGTGCACAGATCCACATTCTATCTCCCTGCAATGGTGGCAGTAGAGGGGACCATCAACCCCAGTCCTGCTGAGGAACAGACACCCTACAGGGCAGTCAATGCAGCTCTGTACACATCCATAACACAATGGCAGACAGACTTTAGGCCTGGATATACTAAGCTGCACCCCACCACTATCTGATATTCTCCTGAAGCAAGCCTTCAGCCACTGCACCCTGCAAGTCACTCCATCAAGACACATACCAGCTGCAAACAGTCTGCTAGCTAGTCCATAGTGCATGTTCCCAGTGGAAATACATGCACCCAGAACTGGGATGCCAGCATAAACAACAAGCAGATAAATCAGTGACTGGGCCCCAAAAGGAAACCCATAAATATCACATGAGAGAAATACTATATAGCACTATGGGGGTGCCTAGCCATGCTGTCGTCACTGCACAGTCAGGGTGAGAGTGATCCCCCAGCAGGACATACTGAGGTCACCCTGTCTGTGTAGGTGGTGGCCGGGCACTACAATGTCCCAGCCAGTGCCCTATGCCCTGTGCAGATGCATCCTGGCCAGGTCACCCTGTCCAGGCTATACCCATGGTACCTTGCTCCTCATTATGCACATTGGCAGGCCAATACTGGCAACAGTGCTGGCAGTGTGGGCTGTGGAAGGTGTTTGCAGCCACCACACACTGTCTAGACAGACACACACTCCGACACCTATGCCAGCATTGTGCTACTATAGAGGAGTTCAGCAGCCATGCCCACCACACCAGTCCTGGGCACAGTACAGGCATGGATATGGTACGCAATACTGTTGGGGGCCACTCCCCAGGGTGGTAAACACTGTCGGAGACCAGACCTGAAGCACACACCGCAGACATCAGAATGATTGTTATGATGGAGCTCAATCAGCAAACTGTGCTTAACGTAGGATTTTCTATCTGCCAGTACTCATAGCAAACGTTTGAGAGCTGTGTACCATATACCTAGGTGTAGGGAGGCATTGCGAAGGTATGCAAGTGCTAGTATTGGGAGATGCACGCAGGGCCCAATGTCCTGCCTCTCCAGGAGGCATTGGCCAATGGGGCCTGTGGGTGTGGGTGTGGGTGTGTCTGCCCCTGTTGGCTGCTGCTTTACGGCAGAGGTTCCCAACTCCAGTCCTGGTGTGCCAAACACTGTTCGGGTTTTCATGCTGCCCCTCATGAATATGCATGAGCTACATCTGCATACCATGGGGGTGGTGCAT
Organism: Ichthyophis bannanicus; assembly: GCA_033557465.1. Taxonomy (NCBI): domain Eukaryota; kingdom Metazoa; phylum Chordata; class Amphibia; order Gymnophiona; family Ichthyophiidae; genus Ichthyophis; species Ichthyophis bannanicus. The sequence goes on from CM066036.1 coordinate 718,029,748, forward strand.
AGATATGCAGCACAGGCATCTTTATTAGAGGCAGCATGGAACCTGAATGGTGTTTGGCCCTCCAGGACTGCATTTGGGAGACTCTGCTCTAGGTAATGCGCCTGTTTATGGTGTCTGTGCTCGGTGGGGTAAAATATAGGCGTATTAACCATGCATATGTTCTCATCAATAAAGGTTTGTCCTTACTATCATGGTTTAGTTGTGGGAAAAATATGTGGACTGGATTGGCAGTAGCCCCAGCTGGGCTTTGAATCTGTGACCTTCTGTTATTGCACACACTGTCTGTGTGCACTGCACCACCGTGTTGCCACTGATAGGCTGCATTCCCTGGGGAGCCCATGACTGTACATCCGACAGAGCCTGTCTGTTGCAGTGGACGGTGCCAGCCTGCACACGGCTAGGCCACTGTCTGCTGTGGCTAGCAGCCACTGCCCCCTCCACCACCTGTACCCTTCCGCCAACATGCTGACATGTCCTGATCTTGGAAAAAGCATATGACCTGATTGAGTTGTGGCACTCCAGGACTGCATTTGGGGGACTTGGCTGTAGGTAATGCCCATTGTTATGGTGTGTGTGCGGTGTAGGGTAAAATATAGGTGTTTGAACCATGCTTATGTTCTCTGCAATAAAGGAGTGTCTTTACTATCTCTATTTAGTGGTGGGTAAAATATGGGGACTGGGTTGGCAGGAGCTCCAGCTGGGATTTGATCCTGTGACCCTCTGGTCCTACAGGCACTGGCTGTGTCTGCTGCACCACACTGTAGCCACAGAGACAGTGCAGTCCCTGAAGATAGGAAACCTGGCCGAACGAGTCAGAAACCCTGCTCTGCACAATTTGACTGTGGGCTCATTCACCTTGTATGGAGACAAAAGGGCAAATAAACCTCAAAAATGACCTCGAAAAAAGGGGAAAAAAACATAACCAAGCTGGCCAATAGTGATATCAATGGGTAACATTAAAAAACACTCCCAGGAAAGCTCCAAAAAAAAAGAAATGATTTTTGGAAGGATCTACAGAGCGTAGACCCTTCCAAAAATCATTTCTTTTTTTTTGGAGCTTTCCTGGGAGTGTTTTTTAATGTTGCCCATTGATATCACTATTGGCCAGCTGGATTATAATTTTTATGAATTTTGTTGTGGTCATTTTCAATTTTTATTTGCTATTTTGTTCTGTGCACATGTATCACACTGCTCACGTTTTGTAGGTTTCCCCGGTTTTTCTGTACTTTGCTGACGGAAATGGTTTCTCTTCCCTTTAAATCGGCTCTAACGCGAGGTTTTCACTCGCGGTATTTTTTAGCTTGAATTTCAGCCCCGCTCCTGTGCGGGGAGCCTTTCCCCTCCCACTCTCCACCCATTGACCCCGTCCCTCCGCCCCTCGGGAGCCTTCCTCCGCCCTCAGAATGCCTTTCCACGCCTCTATCGCCCTTAAGCGCGCCGCGCACTTGTGCGGGCCCGTTAGTGCAGCGTGCACGTGTGCGGGGCACAAAAATGCACTATTAGCGTGCGCTAAGGTACCTTAGCGCACGCTCAAGTGCGCCCCGCACAATTGCGCAGTTTAGTAAACATACCCCATACAGTTGGTCTTGGCTTCCAAGATAGTATTTTTAAACAATGCCCATACTCAGGGGCGGCTCAAGGCAATCTGCTGCCTGAAGCGAAGGATGAAATGGCGCCCCCCCCCCCCCCCCCCGTAGAGGTGGGCGGGGCTTTTTCAAAACTCCAATCAGGGACTGAACCAAACCAAAAAGCTGATTAGATTATATGGAGGAAATGCAAGATGTTTGCACACCAAGGAACTAAAAGAGAGCGAGAACCACAGCACAGTTTATAAAACTAAATTATAACTCATTTTTATTTTGTTGTTATAAACTGCATTATGGTTGTTACCATTTATTACCTTTTCTTTTTCAACATATATTTTGCATCCACAGAACCCCCTTCAACAGTGGTTGCAGAGCAGAACCAGGACATTCACCCAAAGAACTCAATATCTTAAAACAAAACAAAAAAATCTGATTCTGATCATCTCACTAACAACAACAACAACAAACATTCTCCAGTACCAGGTATATTTTGAACTAATACAAAACCCTACAACAAAGTCACTGAGTATCTATAGAGCAAATCTACCATACCATACCATATCAGCACCAACTTCCAAAACTCACATAAGGAGCCCATCAAAATAAAGCTTCACTGTAAATACTATAGTGGACCTTGGAACATCCATACACCTATTTGAAAAGCTGAACATCTCAAATTACTACAGTACAGTATAAATATTTATGTACAAACTCTATGTTAACAGAACACCTGACCTCAGTCACACACTCGCAACATCGACCCTCACCAAGCAGGGCCGGCCCGTCCATTGAGCAAGAATGTTTTTTGCACAGGGCCCCGCGTTTCAGGGGGCCCCGCGCAAAGAACATTCTGCTTTTTTTTTTATTACATTTAAAAACAAAAACCTGGCTCTAGCTGCTGCCGCTGCCGCGTCCGTCGCAGCAGCGGCAGAATGGCGTGTCCCTCGGGGCCCCTTCTCCTCTTCGAGCCCTCTGCAAGGGCTTTCAGATTCGCGAAGGGAGAGTTGTGCTCCCTCGCGTCTCTGTAAAGCCCGCAGGGGCTAATGGGAAATTTCCCATCAGCCCCTTTCGACGCGAGGGGCTGATGGGAAATTTCCCATTAGCCCCTGCGGGCTTTACAGAGACGCGAGGGAGCACTCTCCCTTCACGAATCTGAAAGCCCTTGCAGAGGGCTCGACGTGGAGAGGGGGCCCCGCGGGACACGCCATTCTGCCGCTGCTGCGACGGACGCGGCAGCAGCTAGAGCCAGGTTTTTGTTTTTAAATTTGCCGGAAGGGAAGGGAAGGGGGGGGGGCTGATGGAGGCTGTCTGGAAATGGGGTGATGGGGGGTTAGGACTGGAAATGTGCAAGGGGGGGGGGGGGTTAGGACAGGAAATGTGCAAGGGGGGGGGGTTAGGACAGGAAATGTGCAAGGGGGGGGTTAGGACTGGAAATGGGCTGGGACTGATGGAGGCTGACTTGAAATGGGCGGGGGGGGGCTAGGACTGGAAATGGGCTGGAGGAGGGGTTAGGACTGGAAATGGGCTGGGGCTGATGGAGGCTGACTGGAAATGGGCTGGGGGGGGGGGTTAAGACTGCTAATGGGCTGGGGCTGATGGAGGCTGACTGGAAATGGGCTGGGGGGGTTAAGACTGGTAATGGGCTGGGGGTTGATGGAGGCTGACTGGAAATGGGGTGATGGGGGGTTAGGACTGGAAATGGGCTGGGGGGGGTTAAGACTGGTAATGGGCTGTGGGCTGATGGGGGCTGTCTGGAAATAGGGTGATGGGGGTTAGGATTGCTAATGGGCTATGGGGGGGGGTTAGGACTGCTAATGGGCTATGGGGGCGCTAGGACAGGAAAAGGGCTGATGGGGAGGGGTTAGGACTTGAGGTGGGCTGATGTGGTTAGGACTAGTAATGGGCTGTGGGCTGATGGGGGGGGGTTAGGACTGGCAATGGGCTATGGGGGGCTGACTGGAAATGGGCTGATGGGGTTAAGACTGGAAGTGGGCTGATGGGGGGTTAGGACTGGTAATGGGTTATAGGGGGGGGGGCTTAAACTGAAAATGGGTTGATGGGGGGCTAGGACTGGTAATGGGTTGGGGGATTGCTATGACTGGAAATGGACTGAGTGGACGGGGAGGCTTGAACTGCAAATAGCTGATGGGGAGGGAGCTTGGAATGGAAATGGGCTGTGAGGGAAGGGAGCTAGAACTGAAAATGGGCTGATGGAGCAGCTAGGATAGGACTGGAAATGGGCTGTTGGGGGGAGCTAAGATTGGAAATGGGCTGTGGTGGGGGCTTGAATTGAAATGGACTCATGGAGGGGCTAGAACTGGAAGTAGGCTCATGGGGGGGCTTGGACTGGAATTGGGCTGAGTGGAGGGGAGCTAGGATTTGACATGGGCTGATGGTGGGGCTAGGAAATAACTAGAAATGGGCTGATGGGGGGCTAGGATTGGAAATGAGCTGATGAAGGGACTCAGACTGAAAATGGATGGGGGAGCTAGGACTGGAAATGGGTTGATGGGGGGCTAGGACTGGAAATGGGCTGATGCAGGGACTAGAAGGGAATGGATGCTGGGTGAGACTGGAACTAGAAGGGAGCTGATGTTGGGGGAGGATTAGAATGGGATGGGGCTGGGAGAGTAAAATGGAGAGGGGAAAAATATTTTGTGTGGGAGGGATGAAAAATCTACAATTGGCCGGGTATTGGGAGAGTAAGTGGGGATTGAGGATGGAGGGGTAAAATTTGTGTGGATGAAATAAGAATGAGGAAAGAGCAAAAGGATAAAGATTAGTATGTTAAAGCAGATGTAGAGAGAGAGGATGGAAAGAAAACTAGAAGAGAGAAGAAAGGACAAATGGACAGCAGACGATGGAGAGTTAGCAGAAAACATGAAGAAGAAACCAGAAGAAAGTGGCTGGAGCAATTGCAACTGAAAAAAAATGCACAAAAGGTAGAAATATATCTCTTTATTTTGAATTTATTAACTGGAATATGAAAGTTCTGGGAAATGTGCATCATTAACGTCTGCGCTTTGTTTGGTACAAGAGGAAATTGATTTATAGTTTTATTTCTACAGTGTTGTTGTACATTCCAAGTTTGGCTTTTGGGGTTCCCAGTTTAAATTATTGCCTTCCTGTTTCTAAATTGCGATTCCTTGTTTGGTGATGGTCTATGTTCTGCATGTGTAACTGAGCTGAGGTATTCTGTTTATGTAATTCCTATTTGACATTGCCACTTGTTCTCTTTCCCCAGTATTCTCTGAAATGTACTGGTTTAATATTTGCAGTGTTTCCTTTTGATAGGTAGGGACTGGTGCTTTGTGAGTCCTGGTAATGCTGTCAGGATACAGCGGGTTTGCTATGGGTTCTAAATGGGCAGCGTTTGTAGTAGTTCCTAATGTGCCTGGCGGTTGGCACTGGATTATAGTAATGTAGAAATCTTTTAGTCTTTCTTTATCCATACACTCATTAAGAGACATGTTTACTAAAAGTTAGTGTATGGTAACATTATGCAAATATTTATGCAAATAAGGCCACTTATGCAAATGAGGCCCCGCACCGAGTCTCCGCACATGGCCCCGCACCCCCCTTGGGCCGCCCCTGTCACCAAGTACAGAATAAATGACTTACAATATAAAGTAAAAATAAAAATATGTAGATAAAATTTAAACTGAAACCCCAAGAAGCCAGACTCTTCAAGCAGTGCAACATCAGATAAATATGCAGTTCCTCCATGCAGTATAAAATATAAAGATAACACAAAGTCCAATCACTAAAATGAAATAAAATTATTTTTTCTATCTTTGTTGTCTGATCATTTTATTCTCTGATCATGCTGGTCCCGATCTGAGGCTTCTGCTTTCCTGTATTCTCTTAGCTCTCTTTCTGTGGTCTATGGTCCATCTGCCATTTCTTATCTCTTCTTTTGTTTTCTTCACTTCTTTCCATCAACCTATTTCCAGTCCCTGTAACCCTTCCCAGTATCAGCCCCATTTCAGTCCTCCCTCCCGGTACCTTCCAATGTCAACTTGTATTCCCATGACTGCCACTGGTGTCCATTCCCTTCCAGTCCCCCTCTTTCCCCACTGTCCAACTCCTTCTAGTCCAAATACCATGGGAGCCCCTCTCAGCATCCACTCCCTTCCAGTCCCATTCTCCCATCCCCTCGCATCAGCCCATTTGTAGCCCTAGCCCCCAATTTTCTTCCCAGGCCAGCATCTCTATCCTTCCCTCCCCACCAATCACCCATTCCCAGTTGAAGCTCCCCAATCAGCTTACTTCCAGTGCTAGTCCCCCTTCAACCCTATTACCAGTGCTAGCCTCCTCTAATCAGCCCATTACCGGTCCTACCCCCCCTTCCCCCATCAGCCCATTACCAGTTCCAGCCTCCACTAATCAGCCCATTTGCAGTCCTAGCCTCCCCGATCAGCTGATTTCCAATGCTAGCCCCCCTCAGTCCATTACCAGTCCTACCCCCCTCAGTCTATTACCAGTCCTACCCCCCCCATCAGCCCATTACCAGTCCTAGCTTCCCTTAATCATCTCGTTTCCAGTGCTAGTACCCCCTCAGCCCTTTACCAGTGCTAGCCACCCCTAATTAGCCCATTACTAGTCCTATCCCCATCAGCCCATTGCCAGTCCTAGCCTCCTCTAATCAGTCCATTACCAGTCCTAGCCTTCCCTAATCAGCTCATTTCCAGTGCTAGTCTCCCCTAAGCCCATTACCAGTGCTAGCCCCCCAATCTGCCCAATGCCAGTGCTAGCCCCCCATCAGCCCATTATAATCCTAACCCGCACTGTCTCTCCCCTCTGTCCAGCATTTATCCCTTTTCTGTCCAGTATGTCCCCCTGTTTCTCCCCTTTGTCTAATACTTGTCCCCCCCCCCCTTTGTCCAGTATGTCTCCATCTTCCCCTCTGTCCAGAATTTCCCCCTGTCTCCCCCTTTGTCTGGCATTTGTCCCCTGTCTCTCCCCCTTTGTCCAGTATTTGCCCCCTTGTCTCTCCCCTTTGTCTCTCCTTGTCCTCCTCCTGTCCTCACTCCCTCCACCTGCACCTCTCATCCGGCAGCGGCGGGGCACTCTGGCTGTTTTAATTTTAGATTTTGCTGCCTCTGCCTTCCCGCTGCATTGTTTCCTCAAGAATGCTTGCAGCAAAAAAAAAAAAAAAGCGGCGGGAAGGCAGAGGCAGAGGCAGGGCAGAGGCGGCAACATCTAAAATTTAAAAAATAACGGAGTGCTGCCACTGCACAAATCAGTCTGATCGCTTGCAGCAATCAGGCTGATTTGTTCAATGCCGGCAGCACTCCAGTTGTTCCTACTGGATGAGAGGGAACCCTTGTCAGTTTCCTTCCAGCCTCCTCCTTCCCCAGTGTCAGCCCCCTACTCCCCCAATGTCAACCCAGTTGCAGGCCCCACCTTCCCGTCATGTCAATTTCCTTCCAGCCCCCTCCTCCCCCTGTGTCATCCCCATTGCAGACTCCACCTTCCCTTCATGTCAATTCCCTTCCATTCCCCCGCCCCCATATGTCAGCCCCCCTCCCTCCCTCCATGTCATCCCCCTCCCTCCATGTCAGCTCCCCTCCCTCCATGTCAGTCCCCTCCCTCCCTCCTTCCATTGCAGCCCCCTCCCTCCATGTCAGCCCCATTGCAGATCTCACCTTTCCCTTATCCCCTGCCCCCTCCTCCTCTCTCCCCATGTCTGCCTGCTACCAACCCCCATGTCAGCCCCCCTCCCTCCATGTCAGTCCCGTTGCAGATCTCATCTTTCCCTTATCCCCTACCCCTTCCTCTCCCCCCCTCATCCGTAGTTCCTGTGCCTCCTTCTTCTGCAGCCATGGCTCCCTGCCTCTTAGGGAACCGCGGCTGTGCTGCTGAAGCCAGTGCAGCCCCTTCCCATCTCTCGGAGGGCTCCGTGCAGCATTGTCCTGCCCCCAAATGAAGTTCTTCTTCTGCGGCTGCAGAAGAAGAAGTTAGGTGGTGAGTTTTGCTGCTGCCGAGAAGCGGACTTGGCAGCAACAACTTGTGCGCTTTTTTTTTCTTTTTTCATTTTTTAACTTTGAAGGCGAAGTGAGGCGGCTGTTTTGGGGGCATTTGCTGCCCTCAAAACTTTGCCGCCTGAGGCAGCCGCCTCACTTCGCCTCACTATAGAGCCGCCCCTGCCCATACTTGATGTAAATCTTTAACTTTTGCTGATCCTTTTAGCTATTTTCCTTATTTTATCATGGTCTCCCTTTGAAAGTTAAAAGGTAGTACTGTCCTTCCTACATTTATTAAATCAAACATGATCATGCTATGATCACTATTGCCAAGTGGCATCAATACCCTTAGCTCTTGCACCAGAACCTGTGTTCCACTAAGGACTAGGTCCAAAATGGCTTCCCCTCTTGTCAGTTCAAGAACCAGCTGTTGCAAGAAGCAGTCATGTATTTCATCTAAAGTCTTTATCTCCCTAGCATGTCCTGCCGTGATACTGACCCAGTCAATACTAGGGTAATTGAAATCACCCATTATTATTACTGTGTTGTAAATTTTATTAGCTTCCCTGATTTCTTTGAGCATTTCATCATCCATTTGTTCATTTTGGCCAGGCGGTCGATAGTACACCCCCAGTGTCATCGCCTTCCCCTTTTTACATGGAATTTCGATTCATAGAGATTCTACAATGTATTTTGTTTCCTGCAAAACTTTAATCCTGTGTGACTCAATGCCCTCTCAAACACAGAGTGCAACCCCTCCACCAATTTGATCTACTCTGTCATTGCAATATAATTTCTACCCAAGTATCACAGTGTCCTCCTTCCACCAGGTCTCTGAGATACCAATCATATCTAACCTCTCATTTAGTGCTCTATATTCCAACTCTCCCATCTTAATTTTTAGACTTCTCGCATTTGCATGCAAGCATTTTAGAGGTTGTATTTTATTCATATTAATTTGATTATAGGCAAGGGGAATTTGGAATCTTTAAGTTCTGTCTGCTCTGTACTTAAGGACATTTGGGTTACCTTTTATCTTTATTGGAACCCCCCTATCAGGATGCCCTAATTTTCCTCTATTGCTGGTATCCTTCAAGGATGCATCCTTCTGAACCATGCACTCTTGGGCGACTCTCAACTTTCCCCTATTATCTAATTTTATATCTGCTCTATCTCCTTTTTAAAGGTTAATGCCAGCAGCCTGGTTCTATACTCATTAAGATGGAGTCCAGCCCTTTGGAAAAGCCCTTCCTTTCCCCAGAATGTTGCCCAGTTCCTAACGAATCCAAAACTCTCTTCCTTGCACCATCGTCTCATCCACTCATTGAGACTCCAGAGTTCTACCTGACTTTTGGGTCCTGCAAATGGAATAGAAAGCATTTCTGTGAATACTACCCTGGAAATTCTGGATTTTAGCTTTCTACCTAAAATCCTAAATTTGGCCTCCAGAACCTCTGTCCACACTTTCTTATGTCATTGGTACCAACATGTAACAAGACATCAGACTCCTCCCCAGCCCTATCTAAAACCTTGTCTAGGTGGCACGCGAGGTCAGCTACCTTTGCACCAGGCAGAGATGTTAGCCAGCAATCCTCACATCCACCAGCCACCCAGCTATCTACATGCCTAATGACTGAATCACCAGCTGTAACAGCTGTCCTGACCCCTCCCTCATGGGCACATGGCTCTGGAGAAACCTCCTCAGTGTGAGAGGGTTTTACATCACCTGGAGGACAAGTCCTAGCTTCAGGATCACTTCCTGCCACACCAGGGTGATGCTCTCCTGTTACGTGACCTCTCTTCTCTATGGCAACAGGGAGGCTGCCAGACTGGAGGTGGGACTTCAGTACTACATCTCTGTAGGTCTTGTCTATATACCTCTTTGTCTTCTTTATGCTCTCCAAGTCTGCTACTCTAGCCTCCAGAGATCAGACTTGTTCCCTGAGAGCAAAGAGCTCCTTGCTCCTAGTGCACACATAAGGCCCCTCACCAAGGCATTAGAATCTCTGAGCTATAAATATTTTTAACATAGTATAACATAAAGGGAGAGAGCGGGAATTCACAGTCCATTTTGGAGAATTCCCAAAGTATTTTAATAACATCACTGCCAAATGTAGAGTTTCTTGTAAAATAGGTGCAGGATTGTATGGGCATGTATCTCCACATCCAGTGGGAACATCAATTTTAGAAAGTTACACATGGGGAAACAAACATAAAAATATACCCACCAATACACGCATATATACGTGGGAGCAGCTTCTTAAAACAGCCATTCCCTCTGTGTACGTGCACCTGCTCCAGCACCACTAGTTCCCCCAGTCACTCCCTTTGTCCTTGATTTTTCTCTTGATGCCCCCCCAGACCACACTCTCCCCCAACCCCAGCACATCTGATGCACCCCCCACCATGCCCCAAAACATCTGATCTCCCCACAAACATACTCCTCTCCTGCATAAACACTCCCCCAACCAAACCCACCAGCAACACCAACACCCCTGAGGTCTTCACAGTAGCTTTTCCATCTCTCTCATTCTATTCCTTGGCCTTACTGGGGGGTGGGGGGGGGGCACTACTATCTAGTGAGAGCAGGAGTGATGCCCATTTGCTTCTGCTCTTACTTCATCAGGTTCCAAAATGCCACCAATTACTTCTAGTGGTAATTTTGCGGTACTGCCGCAGTACCATGAGATTACTGCTTGAGGTTATCAGTGCCATTTTGGAACCCAGCACAGTAAGAGCAGGAGTAAGCTCCACTGTTGCTCCTGCTAGACACTAGGAAACTCTGGTAAAGCCAGGGAGAGGGATCAGAGGAAGGGGGGTGGTCGGACTGCTGCGGTTAACTCATGGTGGGCTTGGGGAGAGATTTGTTTGCAGGGGGTTATTTTGGGGGGTAGGGGGTTGATGGGGGAAATATTGTAATCTGAGTAGGTACCAGGAGGGAGATCGAGGTCAGGAGAGGGTGATTTGAGGGGGGAGGGTTACAGACTTCATCATTCACAGCTGCTCCTGCCAGCGAGCACTTATTGGTGCCTTAAGGCAGCTGTAAATGCTGATGTCTATAATTTGTTGAAACTGGGGGTATTAAACTCAACACAAATTATTTCTCTCTGGACACAGTGAAGGACTTTGCTCAATATGGGGATGCTTAAGCACCAACAGATATGGCGCCTATGTCCTTTCATACAGCTCTGAACACACATTTGCACATGCACACACACTCTATGTACACATGCAACTCCTACAGATATCCAAATGCGATGCTTATAAATAAAAGATACTCACAATCATCTGACACATAAACAAACACATGAATTACCCGCCTATACAGGTGGAGGCACATTCCATTTTGTATGTCTCCGGGCCGTCCAGATGTACAGACATCCGCATAGCCAGGAGATGCAGCCGATTCTGCTAGATGTCCCCATGGGAGTAGAATTGCACCACAGTGGCTTGACGTCCAGAATGTGCCCCTATTCAGACACCCTGGGCAGCCAGCTACTTACCCGGCTACCTCAGTCAGGCTCCTTAATGGAGCCATGGTGCCACGGCGTCATATTGTCATGGCACTGCATCTCCATCAAGGAGCTGTGATTCCCAGCCACTGCCAAAAAGTTTCTTTCCCCGCTGCAAGACCCCCGATCCGGCCTCCCATCACCAGGGTTCAGCTGCAGGGAACATCCTGCGCCCCTACCTACCTTTTTCCCTGCCAGCCGCCACCGAAACACCGTGTCCTGGGGGACTTATTCTACCTCTGCGGTGGAATAAGTTCCAAGTCTACCCGGCCAACCCCGGACATACAAGGCCGACCTCAGAATAGGCCTGTATATCCAGGGAGGTGACCCGCCCCCATTCCACCCTCCCCCCCGCCCTGATCTAAGGTTCTCCATACAACTCAGATGTTTGTATGGGGAGCCTTTTGCTGGCAACCACATCTGGACGAATATCGGGGATGTGGGTGCAGGCTCAATGTACAACCCCGTTATGCATGGATATGAATGACCCCCATACTGTAATTATACACATATATACACACACACACACCACACATATATCTTCCACCCCCATAAACCTAACAGAAACCACATTAAAAGACACCTACACACAACCCAACACTCACCACACATATACACACATGCTTACCACATATCCTCCTCCCCACCCACAAATTCCTTGCTCTTTTCTGAGATATAGTGCACCCTTCCCACCAAGTTACCAGCAGAGACATGTTTGAGTCTGTCGAGAAGTAAAGAGAAATTAACCTTAGTGCCATGCTTCTGTTATTTACGTTCCGAGTTTCTTTTTTGAATGTTCACTTAACAGCAGGACATATTCGTACGGCAGCTTGCTGGAAGGAAAGAGCACTGAACACTTTTGCTTGCAGACTGGAAACTTGTTCATACATCAGAGACTTTATAATCTCATTGCTGCCATGGCTTCCTTCTAACTGGATGGAAAGCTGAATTCAATGAGAAGCTTGCAGCTTTTAGTGATCTGAGAAAGAATACATTGCATAGTGTTTGATACAGAAGACTAGCTTATGGAATAATATGGATGGAGGATTTTTTTTGTATTTTCTTTTATCAAGTTAGTATGTTTTGAGTTCCTACCGCTAGTTCCAAAACATTTCTCTTATCAGAAAATCTTAACTGAAAGATTAAAGCATGACCTTCAGAAATTGCTACATTAAACTAGGATTTGAGTGACTAGCAATTAGCTCCAGCAAAAGCATTAACTGGAAAGAAATAAGCAGACAATTTTTTCAACATCAGAATTTGATAAAATACACTGGTTGTCTTGCCCAAAGATATAGAATTAGCCATGTGAAGGCAGATTTAAGATAGGATGTGGAGATCAGAATTGAGAAATCAAGGTCAGGAAGTACCCAATTCTGCCAGTATTTTTAGAAAAGGCTCTTCCAAACGTTAAGCCTTTTATAATATATGTATAAGGACATGCAGGAGAGCCGGAGGAGGCAATTAAAAGATCTACTTGTAGGGAAAATAAACAAGGGCAACTCGGTAACTTCTGCGTGGAAGTAGGCATTTTGCAAACCAAAATGTATAAAGACTGCTAATTAAATATTAAGGCTATGATTTGGGGTTTTTTTCCCATGGGAGAAGAATGAATGGGGGATTAAGGAGGATAAATCCCGTAATCCCTCCTATAAAGGGCTGGCCAAAATGAGCATTTTTTAAAAACCTGTACATGCCCGGGAGCAGCTGTAAATCCAACATGGAAATTTAAGGTCATAGATATGGATTCTCTTTATCTATTGGGGAATACGCATGTAGAGCCCATCCACTCAAGCAAAAAACATGCCCCCTTCCAATTTCTACGTATTCCCATATGTAAATTCCATCCTTACTAAAATTGTCATTATATGTAGACACTGTTGCCACATGTAAATACTGGAATTTCCACATACAAATTGTGAATAAGGCTTCTAAAATAATCCCCATAGTAACAACAAATGATGGCGGATAAAGACCAACATGATATACTGTACATAGTCTGCCCAGTAAGGGGGCTAGGGTTGACCCTGACACTCTCTGTAGGTTACTCTCATGCAGGTCACTTTCTAATGTCTTTTTTTTAGTGTTGAACCTGCTGCTCCATGCAAGCTACCACTCTCCCCCCCATATGCCTTGTTTGAAGTGTGAAAGTATGCCTTGTTTGCTTTGATTTCATCTTCTTGCTATATAGTGATACTTCGTTTTTATCTCATGCCTTTTTGAATTCCACCACCTCTATTGGAAAGACAAAACAGGAATTCAACATCCTTTCCATGAAAATGCATTCTGAAAGATGTTTTATAAGGGATAGGCTCTATTTTTATATATACAAATCTATTTACTTGTTTAGATTGGCATACACTTATGAGATTTTTTAAAAGTAGCATGCACAATTTTGAAGGCGGTACGTCCCTGGCATGGTTTGAGTGGATCATCAAGGTATATGTGGATTCCGTATCTTAGAACGGCAGTAGCATATAGTATATTCTGTAAAATATCACCATTGGCATTTACATCTGCTTTGAGTCCCGTATTAGCAAGGCCGCGGAGCCATGTGCCCGAGGCCGGCATTAACCGGGGGGGTGGCCACGCGTCGCCCCGTCGGAGGGGCAGAGGGCTCTCCACAGTCACTGGGGAGAGGAGGGGCAGCGGGTCGGGTGTAGGACAGACCCAGGAGCCAATTGCAGATGCTAGGGCTGGGCAAGGCGGGGACCTACCGGGCGGCCGTCAGTCCACTTGGGGCGGTCTGGCGGGTCGGGGAGGGGGCAGTGCAGAATGCCAGGATAGAGGACGGGAGTCCACTGATGGCTTGGGCCCTCTGCCGGTTCCCGGGGAAGGGCGAGGAGGTTTGTTCGGAATGGGTGATCTTGGGGGGTTCCCTGGCCCATATGGATGGCAAAGGGCGGTTGGTGGGGGTCCCCGGCCTTGTGGGAGCATTGGCAGGGCGGCGGACAGGGCTCCTCCCGTGCGGCATGGCTTGGAGCGTGGCAGTCCCCGGGGGCTATTGCAGGTGTCTCTCCGCCTTTTCCTGTCTTCTCTCCACAGGTTCACCAGGCTTGGCAGTATGTGGGGGGCCCGTGGATGTGTCCGGCACAGCAAGGTGATGGCTCTGATGGACGTCAGGATATACGGCGACCGGCTGGAGCAGGGGAACCGGCGGCACAGACTGCAGCTGAGCGTTCGGTGGATTCTGGAGCGGCGGAGGTCACGTCAGGTGAGTTGGTTGTTGCCCAGAATGTGGGGATGGGGGAAGGTATGGGCACTGGTGGCACATGTCGGAAGAAACGAGGCCGGAAGCGTAGGCATTTGTGTCATAGGCGGAGGCGGTCGGAATCCTCGTCTTCGTCGTCCTCCCTATCGTCCTCCGGTTCGGACTCGGAGGGGGGCGGTACCACGGCAATCACAGAAGCGACGGTTGTGGGGCCCCCAAAAAGTGCAGCGCAGCCCACTTTAGCGGCGTTCTTGGAGTTATGGGAGGGGGTGCCTAGGAGGTTGTGGCGAAAAATACAAAAGCAAAGATATATAGACATTTTCAGATTATTGGAAGGTCAGAAGAGGTCAGGAGACAGCAGGAGGAAGAGGAAGGCAGACGAGAAGGCCGGGCGAGTGCGGAGAGTTGGGCGGAATGTGGTGAATTGGACGTGAGCCTTTCTGAGGTTAGCTAGTGTGTGGGGTCAGGTGCACCCGGAGCAGTACGGGATGATGTTGGCCTACGCTGACTCCATATTAGAGGCGTCGCAGACTCACGACGGTTGGGCTTGGCTCGGCTCAACTATGATGAGAGATTCCGCGATAAGATGGAAGAAAATCAGGGGTTGTCCTGGGGGACTCAGGATATCAATTTGTGGTTGACACAGATGGCCGTTCGGCAGAATGTCGGGGGGGCTGGCGGGCAAAAAGGGGGGTCAGTTGCGTCTGCGGGATCGGGGAAGCCCTTACGTGGGAGCGTGCCTGTGGCAGGACAGAGAGCCACCGGGGGGGGGGGCACTGGGGACGTCTGTTGGCGGTTCAATAAGTCCTCATGCCCCTTTCCGGATTGTAAATTCCGGCACGCTTGCTCTGTCTGTGGCGGGGGACATTCGGCCCTTAAATGCGTGCGGAAAAGTGTTGCCGGAGCCCCCCCCCCCTGTCTAAGCAATAGGTGTGTGGAGGGCCTAGCCCCCACCCCTATCAAGCTACAAGCCTTGGTACCATGGTTGCGACGTTATCCCAGACAGCAAGACAGTTTGGTGTTGGAAGAGGGGTTCCGATGCGGGTTTCACATTCCTGTGGTGGGCAAGGTAGCGAAGGTTGCGGCTAGGAATTCGCCATCGCTGAGACGGTTAGCGGATATTGTGCGGGCTAAGTTAGCAGGAGAGATGCGGTTAGGACGGATCGCAGGCCCCTTTCTGGAGCCGCCATTGGAGGGCTTTGTGGTCTCCCCTTTGGGTATAATTCCAAAGAAGGAGCCGGGTAAGTATCGTCTGATCCATAATCTGTCCTCCCCCGTGGGTGTGTCTGTTAACGACCACATTCCGCGGGATTTGTGTGCCGTGCGATACGCATCTTTTGATGAGGCCTTGGCTTTAGTCAAAAAATGTGGCTCGGGGTGCTATATGGCAAAGGCGGATATAGAGTCCGCTTTCCGGTTATTACCGGTGCGCCCGTCGGCGTTTCCTTTGTTGGGATTTCACTTTGAAGGGCGTTTTTATTTTGACAAGTGTATGCCCATGGGTTGCGCGATATCCTGTGCTTATTTTGAGAGGTTTAGTTCCTTCTTGCACTGGGCTATCGTGGAGCGGATGGGTTGTAGTCAGATGGTCCACTATTTGGACGATTTCTTTTTCGTGGGGACGGCTCAGTCTGCGCAGTGTCGCGCCTTGTTGGATGGCTTCAGTTTGCTGGCACGGGAGTGGGGGGTGCCATTGGCGGCCGGGAAGACGGAGGGGCCCGCTACTCGTATTACCTTTCTAGGGGTGGAGCTTGATTCTGAGTTAATGGTAGCCCGTTTGTCTGCCGATAAGGTGATCCAACTGCGCGTATTGGTAGCCAACGTGCTTGTCTCCTCAACGCTGACGTTGCGGGAAATGCAGTCCCTTATCGGTTCCCTGAATTTTGCATGTAGGGTGATTCCCATGGGCAGAGTCTTCTTGCGGCGTCTCGCATCGGCGACGGAGGGTGTGCGTAAGCCTCATCATCGGATCAGGGTGTCTCGAAGCATGCGGGAGGACTTGGGAGTATGGGACGAGTTTTTGAGCGGTTTCAACGGAGTCACGGTGATGCGCGAAGCTGCGATATCCAGTGCGGCTTTACAATTATATACGGATGCGACGGGCGGGTCAGGATTGGGAGTGTACTTCGGGGGCGCCTGGTGTGCGGCTGAATGGCCGCAGCCATGGCACGAGGCAGGTCTCACCAAGAACATCACCTTTTTGGAGTTGTTTCCGATCCTGGTAGTGCTGTCCTTGTGGCCGGATCGGCTACGGAATCGCCAGGTCCTCTGGTGGTGTGATAATGTGGCAGTGGTAAGCATGCTTAATAATTATGCCCCTAGGTGCAGACCGGTAGCCGATTTGTTGCGGCAAGTGGTTTTAGCTTGTTTGCGCCTGAATGTAGTGCTCAGAGCGCGTCACATTCCAGGGCATACTAATTTAATTGCTGATGCTCTTTCCAGTTTTAAGTGGGAGCGTTTTCGGGCATTGGCGCCAGATGCGGAGGAGGAAGGGGCTGTGATCCCAGAGCACCTATGGCGGATTGGCCTGGGGACATTACCGACTTGCTGAGGAAGTCAGTATCGGCGGCGACCTGGGAGGCGTACCAGCGGGGCTGCAGCAGCGTGGTGACCTTCTTGCAGGGCCAAGGATGGAGTCCAGGACCCGTTTCGGATTTCCTGCTTGGTCAGTATGTGTGGGCTGCAAAAGTGGCGGGTCTCGCGCGGTCCACAGTGCGGAGGAATTTGGCGGGATTTTCATTTTTTATGCAGGTGGTAGGATGGGGGGCCGCGGGGGGGGGGGAGCTTTCTGACTCGCAGGCTTTTACAAGGATGGGAGCTGTCCTATCCATCTGCTGGGGATACCCGTCAGCCTATAACTCATGACCTTGTAGGCCGGTTATGCGGCGCATTGACTCAGGTGGTCTCGTCCAGTTATGAAGGCCTGCTTTTCCGAGCGGTGTTTTCCGTGGCCTTTTTTGGTGCCTTCCGTGTGGGGGAATTGGTGGCAGACTCAGGTCGCCACGGCAAGGGTGGTGGCTTGCAGGTGCAGCACATTTCATTGGGGGAGGGATGGGTTCGCATACGGTTGGCGCGTTCCAAAACGGATCAGAAGGGGAAGGGGGCCTGCGTAGTACTACGTGCGGTGTCGGGTTCACCCACGTGTCCGTTTACCTTGCTGTCGGAGTACTTGCGAGTACGGCCGGTCGGTGCAGGTTGTCTTTTTGTGCATGAGGACGCGCGGGTACTTACCCGGTTTCAGTTTACGGCGGTATTGCGGATGTCACTCCAGCGAGTAGGGGAGGACCCGCGCCGGTATGCCCCTCACTCCTTCCGAATTGGCGCGGCTACCAGTGCGGCAGCGGAAGGGTTATCGGAGAGAACTATCCAGCGGATTGGCCGGTGGAGGTCCCAGGCCTTCCGCGGTTATGTGCGGTTATAAAAGGGGGGGACTAACTCTCTTTATTTATTTTGCAGATATAGCACAAGGACAGTGTCGCTGCTGGGTGATTGGCCACTCGTTCGTTTACTGGGCTGGTCGGCGAGCAGCAATACGTCCGGTGGGCGTGAATCTTGGAGTGGACGCTTCTCGAGTGACCGTCTCATGGCTGGGGGAGCGCGGAATGAGGTGGTTTCAGCTCTTACCTTTGCTACGGCACCATGAAGGCCTGCTGCGGATGCCACCGGATATATTGTTGATTCACCTTGGAGGCAACGACTTGAGTTCCTGGACTTGCCGGCAGTTGATTCGGGCGGTACTCAAGGACTTGAGGGTGGTTATGGCTATGTTCCCTGGCATAGTCGTGGTTTGGTCTGACATTATTCCAAGGCCTGCTTGCCGGGCGCAGCGGCGTTGGTCCAGAGGACTGGCTAAGATTAATCGCCAAATTGGCAGATGGGTGGGGGAGCACGGGGGGTGCCAAATTTTGCATCCTTGGGTAGATGTTGACTGTGCTGGCCTGTTTCGTTTGGATGGAGTACATCTGTCTCCGGTGGGGATGGATTTGATCCTCAACGATTGGCAGGAGGCCTTGGAGTGTATTATGGTTGGGATGCGGACTGGTCGCAGCTTTCACCTTGGGGGGCGGCTCAGATCCAAGGTGGTCTGAGCCGGTGGCGGGATCCCGGAGGTTTCCGGGGTCCGGAGCCGGATGCAAGCATTAGGGCGGGGGTGGGGTACCCCCGACCCGGACAATCCCTCAGGTTTTTGCTAATAACATGGCGAAGCCAGATGAGGGAGGGTGAAGTGAATTATTCGGGACTTGTACCCGAGGGAGGCAGAAGCGACGTCACCTTGCTAATAATACGGCGGGTGATGGCTCGGTCTGCTGGGGGGGGGGGGTAAGTTCTGTTGTTGTGTTTGTAAAGGGTTAATTGTTCGAAGTAATAAAGCTGCGACCAGTTTTTGATCCAAAAATGTGTAATGGTTTGTTTTGTGAGGGAGGTGGTAAATTGGGGGGTTGGGGGAAAAGGGGTACAGGATTTGGGCGGGAAGCTCTGGTCCGCCTTACCCGGTTATAGTGAGGCCGCGGAGCCATGTGCCCGAGGCCGGCATTAACCGGGAGGGCGGCCACACGTCGCCCCGTCGGAGCATGCCGACTCGGGGGGGGGAGTGGGGAGGGGTTGCGACTAGGAAGCACTCCCATTGGCCCCGCGAGTTGTTGTGGTGCGGGAGCCAATGGGAGGGAGAGCGGGCAGTCGCTGGGGGTTATGGGTGGGGGTGCAGCGTGGCTCCGGCCTCTTTCGCCGGATGTCTGGGTCACCGGACGCCCACCCACCCTCTCACGCTGACTGGGGGTTTGCCTTTACGGTAAGGGGGTGTTGCAGCTGGAGGGGGTTGGCGGGATCCCGGAGGTTTCCGGGGTCCGGAGCCGGATGCAAGCATTAGGGCGGGGGTGGGGTACCCCCGACCCGGACAATCCCTCAGGTTTTTGCTAATAACATGGCGAAGCCGGATGAGGGAGGGTGAAGCGAATTATTCGGGACTTGTACCCGAGGGAGGCAGAAGCGACGTCACCTTGCTAATAATCGGCGGGTGATGGCTCGGTCTGCTGGGGGGGGGGGTAAGTTCTGTTGTTGTGTTTGTAAAGGGTTAATTGTTCGAAGTAATAAAGCTGCGACCAGTTTTTGATCCAAAAATGTGTAATGGTTTGTTTTGTGAGGGAGGTGGTAAATTTGGGGGTTGGGGGAAAAGGGGTACAGGATTTGGGCGGGAAGCTCTGGTCCACCTTACCCGGTTAAACTGTGGGCTAACATCTCTATTTTAACGGAGGTTGGGAGAGAGCTTGATGGGGGAACAGTGTTTGCCTCTCAATCGTGGAAAGACACCTTGAATTTGCAAAAATGTGAGTTTTGGAGGATAGGTCCTTAATTGCTCCTCTTGGACATGCAGCAGTGCTTATGTCTAATAGCACTTTAGAAATGATGGGTAGTAGCAGTAATATACATACATCTATTTTCTGTAGGACTATAGATATGTTATAAAAGGCTCTGCATTCAACAAACCTTTAATAACATATTACTATAATTTTTCATGCTCAGATCTAATGTCCATTTTTTGACATAGTTGTCCTAAGTAAAACTGAGTTACATGTCTGTTCATATCATTTTTTATTACACTGAACACAGAAGGCAAACCTTTTTGACCTTTACAGCCTGTTACAAAGTCAATGCTTAGCTATTACTGTATTTCACTAGCTTGAGGTAGAATAATTGTTCAACTTAGCTTCCTGGGGCTGCATTTGAAATGCAATTAATTGACCGCTGTTAGTTGTCAATTAACATTTATTATCAATTAGTTCATCAAATTGATTAGCTGGCAGGACCTTAAATCCTAAATGCACTCCTTTCCATTATAAATATGTCTATAAAAGTAAAAGCGGCTCACTAATTGATGTCAAACTGAAAATGCTTGTGTTGGTCAAGAGGCGGCATACATTATTTTTAAAAATGTACATGAAATGAATTTAGCAACAAATGCCTACCACATTTTTCAAATATTTGTATCATGGCTGCTTTATTCCATTTGAAACTCATTAGATTCTCTGTATACCAGTAGGAGTTGCATACTCATGCATGAAGTCTATTTATCAACATCTCAACAGTTGGTAACATTTTCTTATACTACCAAACGTGTAGTCTGATTCTCCCTTCTAATTCTGGTTTCACAGTCCTCTTGGCAACATATCAAATAAAACCTCTGCACTGTTAAATGGACAAAGTTCTGTTTATTGACCTTAAATATTCTTTCCCTTCTCTGTCTCAAAGTTCAGTCCAAGGAAAATGGGGGACTTTAATCATCATTAAGGATTCTAAGTGGGTCCTTTTTAGTCCTTTTTAGTCTACAATTGTTAGATGTTCCCATTTAGAGGCCAGTTTTCAAAGGGATCTCACAGAGTCACAAGCTTCCCCCCCCCCCCCAAGTTAAAACATGTACTTTGCGCATGGCTAAACATTTGTATATGCTTTAATTGCATGTAGACTTTTAGCCACCTTAAAAAGAAGTTACTAGAAAGTTTAGGTTAGTGGGGTGTACTGTGTGTTTGTAATTATATTTTCAAATGTATGCACATACTTATGATCCTGTTTCTTGGTCCACCAAAAGAACAGTTGGGATGCACATAGAAATTCTTGAATCCATGTATTAAGCAAATTTAGAAAAAGAATACTTTATGTCTTAGTATTTTGTCAGTAGTAGGGGTGGGTTTATGATATAGTTCTCAAATGTAAAATTGTAATTTTTATCTTCGTTGTTTGACTATTATTGTATTATTTTGTTTGCTCTTTGGTTAATTTGAATAAATTTAACAAATAAATTTTTAAAAAATGAATAGTTAGTTTAAGAATAGCTAGTTTATGTTTGAAAATTCATTGCGGACCACTCAAGTACAAAAGTATCTGTGTACCTTGGGAGTCATTTTAGAAGCCCTATTCATGCTTTGGACATCCAAAAAATGAGCTTAAAGACCTCCAAAGCACACAGATATCTCCACAACCATTTTATAAGCTGGCTCTGGGGACATCCCATGTGTGGGCATCCAAGTCCCTGCCTGATCAAACAAACCTCATGGACATCTGTTTTCTAATGGAATCTCAAAGTGTTTGTTTTAGCTGAAAAACATCCAGAGAGTATAGAGAAGAAAGCACTCCATTTTCCTCAGTACTCAGCACAATGTCAATGACAGCAGCAGTGGGCTTTGAACCCTGGCTACTCTATTCCTAATCCACTACTGTAATCATTAGGCTATTCAACTGTATATGTCAAAAAGCTGAAATACAGTTCTGGAGACGTCTATGTAGATGCCCCTACAGATGTCCATATTGGGGATGTCCACGTTTGTGAAGTCACGTCTGCACCTGAATGTGGTTACTTTTTTTTTGAAATGTTCAGATTTAGACACCCCATTGGCACTTGGGTGTCCCTTCTAAAATTCCGCTCTATAAATCTAATTAGCTTACTAATCATTTTTCCCATCCCCCACCCAGTGTGAACAAAAGGGGTGGTGACGGGGGTGGTACTGGAGTTGGTACTGGGACCATACTAGGAAAGTACGCACAGGGAATTTATTTTTCAGCACTGTGTGTACTTCCCAGTGCAGCGTTTTTACCTTCAAACTCTGCAAGCACTCTGCGCCACCTAGATAAGGTCTTAGATAGTGTTGGGGAGGAGTCTGCTAGCTGGGTACAAGTCGGTACCAATGACATAGGAAAATGTGGTAGGGAGGTTCTGGAGGATAAATTTAGGCTTTTAGGTAGGAAGTTGAAATCCAGAACTTTCAGGGTAGCATTCTCGGAAATGCTTCCCATTCCACGCATAGGACCCAAAAGGCAGGCAGAGCTCCGGAGTCTCAATGCATGGATGAGACAATGGTGCAAGGATGAGGGGTTTGGATTTGTTAGGAACTGGAGAACATTTTGGGGAAAGGAGAGGCTCTTCCGAAGGGATAGGCTTCAACTTAACCGGGATGGAACCAGGCTGCTGGCATTCACCTTTAAAAAGGAGAGAGAGCAGCTTTTAAATTAGATAATAGGGGAAAGCCGACAGTCACCCAAGAGCAGATGGTTCGGAAGAATGTATCCTTGAAGGATACTACCAAAAGCAGAGAGGTTCCAAAAAAGAGTAACTCTGGTAACCCGGAGGCCCTCCTCGCCTCCTTCCCAAGTCTTGACATCCCACCATAATATTCCCCCACAAATTCGTCAACAACTGTAATTTGGTACAAACTTTTGGTCGCAGCTTTATTAGAACCTATAACAACCGACCCAACACGGGCCTGAATATAAAACAATCCAACATAACCCAGCCCCACACCCCTTTGCCGGAGGATGCCCCCCCACCCGCCATCTTAGTAGCAAGGCGGAGCATCCTCCTCCCCCCCAAACCCCTCCGCCTGCCTCGCCGTACTAGTAGCAAAGGCCGGCTCCCACCCCCCCGCTACCGGGCCGAGACCCCCAACCGGGCTGTCTCGCCCCACCCCGAGGAGCACTTCGCCCCCCACTGCTCGTAAACCAGTTCAAGCCCGCGCCGCTCCTGCGAGCGCTGGCTCTGTACCCCGCCACCGCCAGCTGCGACATCCCAAAACCACCTCCAAAAGGGGCGGGCGGGCGGGAACGCGTCCGTTTCCTGAGGAGCCGCGGCAAGAAGGAGACGGCCACGCGGCTCCTCACAGACACTGCTCCGCCCCCCCCTTCGCACGCAGCCAATGAAATCGCTCCGATAACGCGACGGAGCGATTTCATATGCCGCACGCACAGCCTCCTCTCTCTCACCCCCCCGGGCCCCCCGTCACGTGCTGGAGGCCGAGGCCGGGCCCGGGCCCAGGTTACTGACGGCCGCGGGACCTGGCCCGCGGCCTCGAGCATTAACTCTGGTAACCCGGAGGCCCTCCTCGCCTCCTTCCCAAGTCTTGACATCCCACCATAATATTCCCCCACAAATTCGCCAACAACTGTAATTTGGTACAAACTTTTGGTCGCAGCTTTATTAGAACCTATAACAACCGACCCAACACGGGCCTGAATATAAAACAATCCAACATAACCCAGCCCCACAACCCTTTGCCGGAGGATGCCCCCCCACCCGCCATCTTAGTAGCAAGGCGGAGCATCCTCCTCTCCCCCAAACCCCTCCGCCTGCCTCGCCGTACTAGTAGCAAAGGCCGGCTCCCACCCCCCCGCTACCGGGCCGAGACCCCCAACCGGGCTGTCTCGCCCCACCCCGAGGAGTACTTCGCCCCCCACTGCTCGTAAACCAGTTCAAGCCCGCACCGCTCCTGCGAGCGCTGGCTCTGTACCCCGCCACCGGTGCGAGGTATTCACTATCCTCGCACTGCCCCCCCCATAAAGCTGCGACCAATCATTTCCATTGCTTCCTGCCAATCATTAAGCAATAAGTCCTGTCCGACCGGGGACAAGTGTACCCCATCGGTACGGTACAGTCCAGTACACTGGGGGTCCGCCCAAGGTGCCGGACCTGCCATCCCCCGGCCTGCTGCAACCAACGGCCAATCTGCCAGTTGACCTTAGCTAGCCCTCCCGACCACCGCCGCTGAGGCAGGCAGGCCGGCCGCGGGATGATGTCCGACCAGACGATCGCCACGTCTGGCCACTGCTCCTGCAGCGCCCGAAGGTCCCGCTGCACCGCTCGAATGAGCTGCCGGCACGTCCAACGGGAGAGATCATTCCCGCCAAGATGTATTAGGAGTCCCACCGGCCGCTGCCGCCGCTCCGCATGCTCCCGAATCCATGGAAGGAGCTGCCACCAATGCATGCCCCTGTCGCTCAGTCAAACCAACTGGAAATTGCAGGACACCAAGCCCGGTGCGGACCCAGCGGACGACTTGAGGCTCTGCGTTCCGCCCAGTAGACAAACGAATGTCCCAGAATCCACCATACACCCGGCGGGCCCCGTGCAGTACTCGATGTAGGCCCGCCCTGCAGCACCTGAAAAAGAAACACAGCATTAGCACCCCCCACCCCCCCCCCCAACGCCCCCCCCCCACAACTGGTCGAGGCGCACATAGCCTGCGTAGGCCCCGGATCGCCAACGCCCGATCCGTTGAATAACCTCACCCCCAAGACCAGCGGCAGCGGCGCTCGTTGCCGCCCCTATCCGGAAGGAATGAGACGTATACCTGCGCTCATCCAAGCCCAGACGCCGCAAGGCCAGGCGGAGCACCGCCGTGAATTGAAACTGGGTGACCACACTCCCGTCCCTGTGGCAGAAGAAACTACTGGCCAGATCCGGCCGCTGACACCCATAAGACGCCAAGTTCTGCACCCGGAAAGGATCCCAGACCCGGAATTGCCTTCAACAGCACCCGCCGACCACGGCTCGGCGGGGCGGTCTCCGAATGGGCCGCAAATATCCGCACGCGCGTCTCCTGGAGGTCCACGTGAGGAACCTGCAAACCCCCCTGCCCACCCCGTTTGCCCGACCGTGGGACCAGTTCGCTAACCCGGAATGCCCCGAGGAAAGCCGCGACAAACAAAGCCCGAAAAAGTACCGCCTCGAACGAGGAGGCAGCCACCCCGGGCAGGGCGACCCAGATGCGCAGCAGCAACTCATGATACCCGGGACAGCGCCAATCCGGGACCATTGGCTGCGCCCGAGCCCAGCCGGCCAGTAGCTGCTTCACCACGTACGATGCACCCGGGCTGCCCCAGCCCGCCGCCCTGCAGAATAAGGAGACCGCCGACCGGAACCAACCACACTCTTTTGCCGCAACAAGGAAATCATTCCGGCGTCCCAATCCGCCAAATGCGCTCCGGCACCACTGCCGCGGTCTCCTCCGCCCCCGGGGCCAACGCCCGAAACCGCTCCCACCGAAAACGAGACAGAGCGTCAGCCATAGTATTCGGAGCACCTGGCACGTGGCGTGCCCGAGCCGTGACATTGAGACGAAGACAGGCCAGCACAAACACCCGCATCAACGCGGCCACCCACGGGCACTTGGGCGAATGCCGATTGATGACTTGCACCACCGCGGCGTTATCGCACCAGAACACCACCCGCTTGTCCCGCAACCGTTCTGGCCATACCCAGAAGGCCACCACAATGGGGAACAACTCCAGGAACGCCACTCGCCGTCCAGGCTGCCGGCCACGGTGCCGCACACCATGCACCTGGGCCGTACAATCCCATACCCGGACTACCTGCAGCATCCGAAAACAACTCCAAATCCCGGTTGGATAGTACCGCCGACTACAACACCGAGCAGCCGTTATAATCGGCCAAAACGCATCCCACACCCGCAAGTCGGCTCGCATCCCCGACGTCAACCGGATACGTTGATGCCCACGGCGCACACCGGCCATCGCCAAGGAGAGCCTCCGCGCAAACGGCCTCCCCATTGCAAGGACTCGACAAGCAAAATTCAAGTGGCCGACCAACCTCCGAAGATCCGGTAGCGTCACCTTCAAGGCAGAGCCCACCCCTGCCACCAACAGCCGCAGCCGCTCTACTTTATCCTGAGGTAAACGGACCACCAACTCCACGGAGTCGATCTCGATCCCCAAGAACGAAAGACACGTCAGCGGCCCCCACTGTCTTACCCTCCGCCAAAGGGATGCCGCACTCCACCGCCAGGCCCAGGAAAAGCCCCAGCAGGGATCCACAAACTGCGGACTGTGCAGGCCCCTCGAACAAAATTGTCGAGATAATGCACGACAGTACGGCGCCCCGACCTCCACACCAATACCCAGTGCAAGAACGGGCTGAAGGCCTCGAAGTAAGCACACGAGAGCGCACAACCATTGTCATGCACCTGTCGTAATAATACTGAGCATCGAAACAAAATCCCTGCAAGGGAAAAGCGGACGGGTGAACCGGCAAAAGCCGAAAGGCAGATTCAATGTCCGCCTTCGCCAGCAAAGCCCCCCGTCCCGCCTTGGCACACCAGCTCCAAGGCCTCGTCAAAGGAGGCATAGTGCACCGAGCACAGTTCCCGTGGGATATGGTCGTTCACCGAGGCCCCAAGGGGGCAAGACAGAATATGTATCAGCCGATAACGCCCAGGCTCCTTCTTCGGGATAACCCCCCAGCGGAGAAACCATAAACGGGGAAGAGGGGGCGGCCGGTCAAATGGCCCTGCGACTCTGCCCAGCGCGCACTCCGCCGTGATCTTCGCGCGGGCCACCTCCACCAACTGCCTCACCGTTAACATTCCACCCCACTACCTCCCGGACCTCCCCTTGAAATGGGATACGGAAGCCCGCGGAAAACCCCGCCCTCAACATATTCCCTGCCTTGCCATGCCTGGTAGCCGCATACAGCTCCAGCCACGGCTGCTACGCCTGAATCCTAATGGGGGTAGGCGCCAGCCCCCCCGCTAGCCGGTCACTTACTCGCGGCCGGCGCCCCCTGTACCGCCCTACGGCTGCACTTGACGGCCGAGTGACCGGCACTGCAAAGCAAACAGGCGTTCCGAAACTTGCAGTCCGGGAATGGGCAGGATGTTTTTTGAAGCGCCAGCACAGATCTCCGCCGGGACCGCTCGCTCCAATCTTGCTCGTCTCGGGCCCCCGACCCGCTGGCCGAAAGGACCGAAAGCCCGCCGGAGCTGCAGTGCCTGCCGCCCTAACCGGACCTGCACCCCCCCCCGTTCCACCCTTCTTGGCTGACATTTGCGTGAGCCAACGGTTAATATCCTTCATTCCCCACGACAGTTGCCGATTCTCGTCCATCATATCGCGCAACTCCTCATCATAATTAAGCCATGCCCACCCCTCGTGAGCCTGGGATGCCGCCAAGATAGCGTCGGCATAAGCCAACAGCTCCCCGTACCGACTCGGGTCCTCATGCCCCCAAACGCTCACCACACGCAAGAAGGCCCGTGTCCAATTCAATGTGTTCCGGGACACCTTCCGCACCCACCCCGCCTTTCCATCCTCCTTGCATTTTTTGCGACTCTCCCCCGAGCGTCTCCTCCCCTCTAATAGCCGGAAAATATCAAGGTAACGCCGCTTCACGATCCGCCGCCTCAACTTGCGCGGAACACCCTCCCAATTCTGTGCACCGCACCACCGAGGACCCCGCCCCCTCACCAGTCCGCGGCCCGACCGTGGAGTCTGCCGATGCAGTGTCTGAGGACCCCGACGACGAAGACGAAGATGACGCGCCCCGCCTCCGACGCCGTCGGTGCTTCCGCTTCGCCTTGGCTTTACAAGCCGGCGGTGCACCCTCACCCGACGGTACTAACCCCCAAACCCCCCCCCACTGTAGTCCCGGTACACTCACCTGCCGCCGCCTGCTCCGCCATCCCCTGCACCACCGAGGTGGACCCCGTCTGCTCCACCGATGTCGGGCCGGGCCGGACTGGCCCCCACTTAGCGACATCACTGTCGAGTCGACGCCAGCTCCACCCGCTGCAGCCGGTGTACTCCCAGGAACCTGCAACGGGAGAGAAGAGCCAACAAACGGGGAAGGAGGAACTCTGACCCCCAGAGGAGCCATCCCGTAAGGCCCCACCCCCCACCCAGCTCCCCCTCCCTGCACCCCCCCCGAGGGCCCCAACCCCCCGGCTGCCCAGCCTGCCGCCCCCCAGGGAAGCTGCCCCCCACCACTTTGGAAACCGGCCCCCACCACTCCCCTCCCCAGCCCCCCCCCCATGGGCCCCCCACCCATAGCCTGTCCAGATACCGGGGCCCAAGCCTGCCTCCCTTCGCCATGCACTCCCGGCCTAAGCCGCCCCACCGGAAAGGGCCCATAGGCGCCAGCCGGGCCGGGCCCCACCCAGGCCCCCCCGCCCATCCGCTCCCCCCGTCCCCTACCAACCCCCTAGAGCAATGCTCCCGTCTGCTACTCCCCCTCCCCCAACCCCCCCCCATCACCCCATCAGTCTCCCCCGCCCCAGGCCCCACAATTCCCACCGGGGGGCCCACCGCCTCCCCCGGACCACGCCACGTGGCTGCAGAAGCAGGTAGAGCCCCACGCTTCACAGCCCCTACCCCACGCTTCCCTGCCCTCCAACCTGTCCCACGCAAACTCCCACGGCCCGCTCTGGCCCCTGGTGCGGCACCCGCTCCTCAGGACCCCCTCGAGCTCCCCCCAGCCCTTCCTTCCAAAGCCCCCCTGGCTTTGCTCCTGCCGGCCATGCTCTGGCCCTCCCACCGAGAGGCTGAGTGCTCCTGCCCTGCTCGGGGCAAATGGGCTGGCTGCAGAGGCAGGGGAAGCTGTCTTTATATTTTTTATTTAACTATTTATTTATTTTTTTTTTTTTTTTGTCTTTGAACAAAAGCCTCCCGCCGCAAGCAACCCGCCACCCAGCACACCCCCCAAACACAATCACCCCCGGAGCACCCCCAACACAATAACCCCCAAGAACCCCACTCACCGGACCCGACAACGCGAACGCGTCCGTTTCCCGAGGAGCCGCGGCAAGAAGGAGACGGCCACGCGGCTCCTCACAGACACTGCTCCGCCCCCCCCTTCGCACACGGCCAATGAAATCGCTCCGACAACGCGACGGAGCGATTTCATATGCCGCACGCACAGCCTCCTCTCTCTCACCCCCCCGGCCCCCCGTCATGTGCTGGAGGCCGAGGCCGGGCCCGGGCCCAGGTTACTGACGGCCGCGGGACCCGGCCTGCGGCCTCGAGCATTAAAGTAGCCCAAATGCCCTCAAGTATGGAGCAGACAGAACTTAAAGATTACAAATTACCCATGCCTACCAATAGCCAAATTAATATGAATAAAATACAGTCTCTAAAATGCTTGTATACAAATACTAGAAGTCTAAAAAATAAGATGGGAGAGTTAGAATATATAGCACTAAATGAGAGGTTAGATATGATTGGAATCTCAGGAGGACAACCAGTGGGACACTGTGATACCTGGGTACAAACAATATCGTAATGATAGAGCTGATCAAATTGGTGGAGAGGTTGCGCTCTATGTTAGAGAGGGCATTGAGTCAGAAAGGTTTAAAGTTTTGCAGGAAACAAAATTTGCTGTAGAATCTCTATGGATTGAAATTCCATGTAAAAAGGGGAGGGCGATGGCAGTGGGGGTGTACTATCGACCGCCTGGCCAGAATGAACAAATGGATGATGAAATGCTCAAAGAAATCAAGGACGCTAAGAAAAATTACAGCACAATAATAATAATGGATGATTTCAATTACCCCAGTATCGACTGAGTCAGTGTCACTACAGGACATGCTAGGGAGATAAAGTTCCTAGATGAAATAAATGGCTGCTTCTTGGAGCAGCTGGTTCATGAACCAACCAGAGGGGAAGCCATATTGGAACTAGTCCTTAGTGGAACACCAGATCTGGTGGAAGAGATAAGGGTGTTGGGGCCATTTGGCAATAGTGAACATAGCATGATTGCGTTTGATTTAATTAGTGGAGGAGGGATAGTAAGGAAATCCACAGTACTACCTTTTAACTTTCGAAAGGGAGACTATGATAAAATGAGGAAAATAGTTAAGAAAAAACTAAAAGGAGCAGTTGCAAAGGTTAAAGACTTATATCAAGCTTAGGTGTTGTTGAAAAATACTATCTTGGAAGCCCAGACCAGCTGTATTCCACGCTTTAAGAAAAGTGGAAGGAAGTCCAAAAAACTGCCAGCATGGTTTAAAGGTGAGGTCAGAGAGGCTGTTGTTGTCAAAAAAGCATCTTTCAGGAAATGGAAAAAAGAGCCAAACGACGAAACCTGGAAACAGCACAAGCACTGGCAAGTTAAATGCAAGGCATTGATAAGGCAGGCAAAGAGAGAATTTGAGAAGAAGCTTGCTGCAGAAGCAAAAACGCGTAAAAAAGACTTTTTTGAGTACATTCATTGCAAAAAAACTGTGAGTCAGTTGGTCTATTAGATGATAGAGGGGTAAAAAGGGCACTAAGAGGCGACAAGGTGATAGCGGAGAGACTGAAAGAATTCTTTGCTTCGGTCTTTACTGAGGAAGATGTAGGGATCTTACCCATGACTGAAGTGGTATTTAAAGGTGCTGAAGAATTGAAGGAAATATCGATACATCGGGAAGATGTATTACAACTATTTGATAAACTGAAGAGTAGCAAATCACCTGGACCAGATTATGTACATCCATGGGTGTTGAAAGAACTGAAATATGAGATTACAGACTTGCTATTAGTAATCTGTGCACTATCATTAAAATTATCTGTAATACCTGAAGACTGGATGATGGCGAACGTAACACCAATTTTTATAAAGGGTTCCAGGGGTGATCTGGGAAACTACAGACCAGTGAGCCTAACATCAGTACCGGGAAAAATGGTAGAAACCATCATAAAGAACAAAAAAGCTGAACATGTAGATAGTCATGGCTTAAGGGGAGACAGCCAACATGGCTTTAGACACGGAAGATCTTGTTTTACTAATCTGTTATGTTTTTTTGAAGGTGTGAATAAACAGGTAGACAAAGGTGAGTCGGTTGATATAGTGTACTTGGACTTTCAGAAAGCCTTTGTCAAGGTCACTCATCAGAGACCTTTGGCAAAACTAAAGAGTCATGGGATAGGAGGCAGTGTACTATTGTGGATCGGGAACTGGTTAAAAGATAGAAAGCAGAGGGTATGGCTAAATGGCCAATTTTCACAATGGAGAAAGGTGAATAGTAGTGTACCCCAGGGATCTGTGCTGGGTCCACTGCTTTTTGACATATTCATTAATGACCTGGAAAAGCGAATAACGAGTGAGGTTATCAAATTTGCAGATGACACAAAACTATTTAAAGTTGTTAAAATTCAAGAGGATTGTAGAAAATTGTAAGAGAATCTTGATAAATTGGAAGATTGGGCATCAAAATGGCAGATGAAATTTAATGTGGAGAAGTGCAAAGTTATGCACCTAGGGAAGAACAACCCAAACTATGGTTTCATGATGCAAGATTCCACATTAGGAACCACCACCCAGGAAAACGATTTAGGCGTCATTGTGGATAACATGTTAAAACCCTCAGCCCAGTGTGCAGCGGCGGCCAGGAGTGCAAATAGAATGCTAGGTATCATAAGGAAAGGAATGGAAAATAAAACAAAGGATATTATAATGCCTCTGTATCATTCCATGGTGAGAACGCACCTTGAATATTGTGTGCAATTCTGGTCACCATATCTTAAAAAGTATATAGTATTATTAGAAAAGGTTCAGAGAAGAGCCACCAAAATGGTAAAGGGGATGGAAGGATACCCCTATGAAGAAAGGCTTAAAAGTTTAGGGCTCTTTAATCTGGAAAAGAGATGGCTGAGGGGAGATAAGATAGAAGACTATAAATTAATGAACGGAGTGGAATGGGTAAACGTAGATCGATTATGTACTTTATCAGAATATAGAAAGACTAGGGGACATGCAATGAAGCTACAGGGTAAACTATTTAAGACTAATAAAAGAAATTATTTTTTCACTCAACGTGTAATCAAACTCTGGAATTTCTTACCAGAGGATGTAGTAAAGGCTGTTAGTGTAGCTGGGTTTTAAAAAGGTTTGGAGACGTTCCTGGAGGAAAGGTCCATAAACCATTATTAAGGAGGGACCCAGGATATCAATGCTTAACCCATTACAAGTATTGTGGAACCTGTGTCTTTTGGGGAAACTGCTAGGTACGTATGACCTAGATTGGCCACTGTTGGAAACAGGATACTGGGCTTGATGGACCTTGGTCTGACCCAGTATGGCATAGCTTATGTTCTTATTTACCTAGAGTCCCTGCCAGGAAAGGAATTTTCAAAGGGAATCTCTGCAGGAAATTTCCCTTTCAAAATCGGCTTTCAGGCCTATGTGTATTTTATACCTGCAGGGCCTGCACGCATTGTGGGAAGTGTAACTGACTTCTCTGTGCTCATTCCTATTAAGCCTTTGAACTTGCAATTTCATAGTTACAACATGGATAGAATTTCCATTCAAGTATGTGAATTATTAAATCTTTACATATGTGGAAAATCAGTGTCAGTATTAGGTATCCTTAGGTTTGCTGCTCAATTGGCAAATTTTATTTCAGATGGAAGAAAATTATGCAGTTGCTATGTTAGTGCACTTAAGAGCATGTTTACTAAAGTGTGCTAAGTGATTGTCCCTTAGTAGGCAAATAAATTGTGCGGGGGCCAGGTGATTTCCATGCTGACTAATGGCGGTTGTTCCCAGCATGTCCTCATGCAGTTTGCATGGGTCATAGGACCCCGCACCACTAAATAGGCAGCCATCAATACTGTGAGTGCGCTTAGCACATTATGGTGGCAGTAAGTGCACCTGTGTTAGCTGCACAAAGGATGCTTTGAATGAGCTAATATTGCTCACACTAACCACTGTATGCAGTCAACATCCATTCTCTACCCTAAACTACCCATGTCCCAGCCCCTAACCACACTAGGATGTTACTGCAGAAATTTTATCATGGTGGCTGTTTTAGCATGAGATTACAGTTGCAGTGGTCCCATGCTAACTCCTTAGCACAGAATAGAAAGGAACATTTCAGAAAGGTTGTGTAGATGAAATTTGGGATGCCCAAGTCAGAACGTCTGAAATTTAGTGGGTGGCAGCAGAAAAGGTGGCAACATGTATGTGTCTTATAAAATTGGCCTGTCTCCAACCTGAAAGATACACATGTCCGCCATATAAAAGGCAAAATGGAAACATGTAGAGTAATGGGTCAGACACATGCAGGTTTTTGCCCAGTTTCAGAAACTTGCACATGTTGGACATAGACGTCTATCATTCTGGGCACATAGATGTGCTCATGGCCTAGTTTCAAAACATACCCATGTATATCTCCCCCTTTACACGTCCCGGCCTGTCATTTTGCAAATGGAGGTATGCAGTGGCATGGAAGCCAGGAGAAATGCCTTTTAATTTACTGCTACCATTTTTGGAAGGAGAAAAAAATATTGGGGGAGTGTGGGGGCATTTCCTTCTTCACCTTACTGTTGTTGGTTTGCCAAAATGAGTCCCTTTCAGAGTCCTATTTATGCCCTGGAGTAGATATAGACATAGTTGTCCCCAACGGTAAATTGTGACATGCAGCACTGGTTTAAAATCACATGTACATGTATATTTTTTTGCCCTACCCCAGATGCCCCCTTGCTAGTTGAACATGATTGCACTGGGCATGTATATATTCAGGACTTCTAAAATGACTCAGAGCATACCCATGTGATTTCAGTATCTCAATGGGCATTTTCAGAAATGTAAATGTGAATAGGGCTTCTAGAATGACTCTATTAGAACACGGTAACTCTTATTGCACTTTAGTAGCACGTAAAAGGCAGATAGAACGTATCAGCTTCCATACAGAAGAAACAATCTATACATAAGGAGTGGAGGTAGACCATGAATCAAAGACGCCTTCCTTATTGCAATACCGGTATTGCAATAAAGAAGTCATCTTTCACCCATGGTCTATCGCTGCTCCTTGTGTGTAGACCTCACTTTAGTAAACATGATCCTTGGGGATTCATTTTCTTGCAGGGTGTCTAGGCTAGGAAGACACACAACCGCATGTGCCGCACCTGTTTTACAAAGGCAACGTTTGCTCTATGCTGTCTCCTGCTACTGCTGTCTCTTGTGCTGTTTTGCCTGGTCTGTCTTCCATACCAGTCAGCAACTGATCCGCCCCCCGGAAGTGACGCAGCCATGCTCCAGTGGCTGCAAAACGCAAGGTAACAGCATCATCTGTCTCCTGCATAAAAGGGATCCCTCTGCGGCACATCTCGCCATGGAGACACACACCAAAAGAGTGCGCCTAAGGAGCAGATCTTGCTCCTTGGGTGAGGCAAGCTCCTTGGGCCGACTCCGGTGGCGAAGGGGCATCCAACCTTATCCCATCATTCTTGGATGAGACAGTACCATGGATCCAAGCCTTAATTATCTTGAAGTTGGATCACTACATGCTTCCTATGTTGCTCTTCAAAAGAATAATAAATCCCCAAGGACCAAAAAATATAGCGTAACAACTTCCACTCAGTGGAATCCTAAAACCTATATCTGCTACTACTCCAGTATATCATCCAACTCATAAAATGCAATTTTTGTCAGACATGTAAAAGAGGTCACTATGAACAGCTTCCCTCAATGAGTCCATTTCTCTCTTTAAAAAGTGATTTCACAATGCATAACTGAAAAGTCCATTCAGCCCCAAAGTACCAACGCGTTCTGAACTTATCTGGTTAAAGTTCTGCTTCAGGGTAAGCTCAATCAGGAATGGGTTCCATGTCTTCATTTTTCATTTTCATTTTTGCTGCTGGATATTCAATGTGGGGCTGTATCTGACACGGGCATTGAATCTCCAGGTTGCCTGGATTGGCAGGAAACTAACTGGGCAGCAGCAATATTCAGCCACTGCCCTGTTAGCGTCCATTGTGAAAGTCAGGCCAGTCTCTGCAGATTTCCGCCGCCTTGCCATAACCATGCAGCAGCTCAAGATCATGGCCTTGGGCAAGTCACTTAACCCTGCATTTCCTCAGAAGAATCCAAGTTCAATGTCCCTGTTTAATGTACATTACCAAGTTTAAGTTACAATGTAAACCGCTTTGACAAAATGATGAAGTGGTATTAAAAAACCTGTTAAATAAATATCATCACTGCCCAGTTATCGCTGGGCACCACCCCCAGAATGCCCCAATGCTAACTGGTTATAATTGGGGCATGCAGCAGCAGCACCTGAAGATATTCAGCAGTAATAGCCATATTCGTGCTGCTAAATATCTCAGAGGGATTAACACGATTTGCAGGTCGCTAATCATGTTTAATCCCTTTGAGTATCCACCTCAAAGTATTATAGGAGGGATATTCAAAGGCATTTATTGTAAACCACTTTGATTACTTGCAGAATAGCGAGACTTTGGCCTTGGAAGAATACCTCCAGACCTGGAATGGAGGTAGCATGGCAAATAGATTAAAGTAAGTCTGCCGCACGGGGCTGCTGCTGCCACTGAAGCGGGGGGAGATTAACAGGGGGTTCATGATTCCATCATTGCTGTGGTGATATGTGTCTCAATGTCACCATGAGGGGCTGAAATAGTAGGGCCCTCAGCAAAATTTTGCTTGGGGGTCCCCCACTAAGACTTTTGCCACTGGTTTAACATCTCTATAATTTAAAAGCAAGAGTCCAAAAATGCTTCACCACACTTCCATCCATAGGTGTCAGAAGGGAGTGGGCCACACAGGCTCTGGCACCATCAAACTTTTGCCCACCATCAACAGAGAGCAGCCATGATCACAGCAGACTCCTTAGGTCTGCCCGCAGGAGATCAGATCTCTGTGGGCAGGGTGGAAGGCCACTGCGATCGTGGCAAAGACTACTTCTGTTTGCTCATAGGAGATCCCCATGAGCAAACAGGAGTCTTTGCTGTGATCACAGCAGTCTTTCCTTCCTGCTCATGGGGATATGATCTCCCGCAGGCATGAGGAGAAGGCTGCCACAATTTTGAAGGCCTTCCACCCTACCCATGGGAGATCGGATCCCCACGGGCAGGAGGGGAAGGTCTCCGCAGCAGGATCTGCAGCAATTGCAACCAATCCCTCTGTGCCTCTGCAGCTTAAATATCTGTGCAACCTTTAAATACTAATAAAGTATCATCCTAACTACAGCTTGAAACATAGTATGGAAATTCAGACATCACAAGCTCATGCTTATTGACGGACTAAGAGATGAACATTGCCTTTAGGGAAGCTCCTCTGCCATTTCCAAATGTCATTTACCTGCATGCCTACAGCTGGCTTCTGGGACCATTACTGTAATGAAGATAACCGCTAATTGAACCTTATCCTAACCTTGGTACCTCTACCATATCTTTTTTTCTTGGGTGTAATGTCTCCAAACAAGTTAGTTTTGCACAAATAATGACAGAAATAAGCCTTACTCATAAGCCAGGATATGTTGAATACAATCTCAGTCTCTTAAATTTACTACTAGTGCTTATCTTTATGGGGGTTACTTTAGAAGCCCTCTTCATGCTTTGAACATCTGAAGAAGGGGATGGAGATGTTCAATGTATGGACATGTCCACAGAATCATTTTAGAATTTGGCTCTGTGGACATCCCTGTGGCAAGGACGTTTCAGTCTGAATGAAGGCGTGGAGTAGATGTGTTTGGAGTATTCCCAGAACTTGGATATCCTCGCCCAATTTCAGAAACACCCTGGATGTCCTGAGCTGTTACTAAAATTGAGTAAAGACACAGATGTCCCTGGCATTTCTCATCATACTCTGCTGTGGATGTCCCCGATTTGACCGGAACGTCCTTTCTAAAATGCCACTTCACATGTGCATTGTGCTTAAGAACTTCCTTGTGGGATTCATAGGAGATGAGATGTACAGGCAACATGTGCAGATGCACTTGGAAGTTCTTTTTTTTTTATTTCAAGTCTATTTACTTCAACACCAAAATAGCAACAAGGACTCTGACAAAGCACACTGTTAAATTTCAAAGCAGAAGCCTTCCAACTGCGCTCCATTGGTCTAAAGTCTAGTAACACAAACCAAAACACCTTACATCATAGGCCTTACAAATGCCCAACCTGACACATCCCTCTATTGCCGTGCAGATTCATATACAAACATACAATCCTGCATACCATTTCCTCCTTCCCAGCACAATGATCCCCCCCAATCCCAAATGGGAGTCAGATCCGCAGAGCTCTAATTTTGAATTGCACAAAGACAAAACAAAAATACAGAAACAAGTATAACTTACTCTCAGGCTCATAAGCAAGGTCTGAGCATAAAGCAATCAAGGCATTACCCAAAAGTACCACCCAGATCCTACGAATAGCACAAAACACTGCAGCTCGGCTAATGACAGGGTCAAAATGATACAACCACATCACTCCAACATTACACTCTCTTCATTGGCTCCCCGTCCAATCACGCATATGCTAAAAAGCAATGTCTTGAAGGACTAGAAAAAGGGACTGTTACTTCTGAAGAGAGATCTGCAACTGTGAGTATATACTTCTGGTAATTTTCTAAAAGGAATTCTTTGTATTAAAGCTAATTAATCTGTGAACCCACTATTTTTTGTTAAATCAGTCAGGGCCTAGTAGCAGCAGTTTAAGTTTAAATATAAAACAAAGAGGAGAACTTTCTGGTTACATTTCATACCCAGCAGAGAGCTTGAAGTTTAAATTTAATAGTCACTCAGGGCCTAGTAACAGCAAAGTACTTTTAGTTTAAATTTAAAACACAGAAGAGAGCTTTCTGGTTACATTTAGAACCCAGCAGAGAGCTTGTAGTTTAAATTTCATAAGAAGTTAGAGCCTAGCAGCAGCTAAGAGCTATAATTTAAATCAAATCAGAATTTAGCTTACCTCAGCAGCACAAGACAGGGTACTGTGTAGCAGCCCTCTTTTAATAAGTGTTATTTCCCTCCCTCCCATGGGATAATCATAGCTTTATAGGTACTTACACATCTTAAAAGACAGGAGGTGCTCTCAGGTGAAGTTCATTACCCAAATCAGTCATACACTAAGGACCTGAGATTAGTTAAGCTTCAGGTGAACAAGGTATATTACATGTATTAGGTACAGTTTTATTAGTATAAATATCCATAGCAACCCTTAGTAAGTAAAGAACTTAGATCTAAACACAAACTTAAAACTAAGATGCAGAAAGCAGTCCAGCAGCGGGATGGGGGCTTTCCAGTCTTTTGCATTGAGTGTCACATGTATGATTTTCTCCCAGTTGGTGAGAGGTCTTACGTGTGCACTAGGTGCAAGGAGCTCTTTGCTCTCAGGGAACGAGTCTGTTCTCTAGAGGCTAAAGTAGCAGACTTGGAAAGCATAAGACAGACAGAGAGGTACATAGACGAGACCTACAGGGATATAGTCCTGAAGTCCCACCTCCAGTCTGGCAGCATCCCTGTTGCCATGGAGGAGAGAGGTCACGTGACAGGAGAGCATCACCCTGGTGTGGCAGGAAGTGATCCTGTAACTAGGACCTGTCCTCCAGGTGATGTAAAACCCTCTCGCACCGAGGAAGTCTCTCCAGGGCCATGTGCCCATGAGGGAAGGGTTAGGACAGCCGTTATAGTTGGTGATTCGATCATTAGGCATGTAGATAGCTGGGTGGCTGGTGGACGTGAGGATCGCCTGGTAACATGCCTGCCTGGTGCGAAGGTAGCAGACCTCACGCGCCACCTAGATAAGGTCTTAGATAGTGGGGCTAAACTATCCCCTTTGATCACGCCCCTTCGAGCCACGCCCCGCGGACATGCTCCGCGGTCAGAAAAATGGTTGATGAAAATAGAAAAGGAAAAAAGACCCCGCCGGGTAGGAGGGTGCCCCGGGCGCGCCTGCCCGATTCTCCGAAGCACAGAGTCCCTGCACACCAGGAAGCCAGCAGCAGTCCCAGAGCTGATTTCAAACTCCTTCTCCTTCAGCGTCTCTCCGTTTGTCCCAAAGAACAACTCCAGAGGTAGATAGTTTTAAAGGTCCAATAGACCCTGCCGGGTAGGAGGGTGCCCCGGGCGCGCCTGCCCGATTCTCCGAAGCACAAAGTCCCTGCACACCAGGAAGCCAGCAGCAGTCCCAGCGCCCCTTTAGCGTCACTGAGGCGTCTGTGGGATATTGCTTGCTTTTCCACCCCGTAGTCTTGTTCTATGGGGAAGCGAAAGGCAAAAGGAGGGAATAAGGTGCAAGAGACCAATGTCGGCGATAAACCGACTGGTCCTCTTGACAAACATTTCCCTCCTATCCCTCTAGCGCAGTCCTCCCCAGAAGGGGTCTCCCTAAGTTCTGGTGGGAGAACCCCTCCTCCCTTGCCTTTACCATTGCAGCCGCAATGGTTGTCCAGAGAGTCTCCTGAAAGTGCAAGTATTTCTACTGTTAATGTTATTTTTCCTTCGCCTGTGACATTTAATGTTTCTGACAGCTTACTGCAATCTGTTTCTAAACCCCCTGATGAGGAGATTACGTTAAAAGATATATGGACTGCCTTGCAATCCATTGATAAGAAAATGTCTTTAACACTGAATGTATTATGTGTCTTTTCTCAAGAGGCCGTCGTATCTTTACGTCAGCTTGATGAGAAGGTCACTTCTGCAACTAAAGTTGTAGGGAAGTTGAGCTCTCAGGTTAATTTGCTTACTGCGACCAATTCCGCCGCTGTTAAGGATTCGTTGATATTATATTCTAAAGTAGAGGCTTTAGAGAACTCTTCCCGGGCTTGTAATTTGCGTTTCCTAAATTTCCCTCACTCCTCATTGTTATCCGCTAAGATTCTTCTTGACAAGTACTTTAAAGAAATATTGCATTTTTCTGATACAATTGATATTTCTCATGCTTACTACTTGTTGCCAAGTACTAAGCGTGTCAATATAGAGGGTGGTTTGGATGAGATTGTTGCTCCTATTTCAGATTTGACTGCCTTTCTGGAGGACTCTTCAGACTTAATCACTACTAGGTCTACGTTAATTGTTACATTATCTTCGCTTGGTCTTAAACAGCGCATTTTACGTGCGTTTTTAAGGCCAAAACTGTTAAATTTTGTGGGCAATCTATAAACATTTTTCCCGACGTATCCCGTGAAACCCAATTTAGGAGGCGTCAATTCCTTCAGCTGAAGCCTAGAGTTTTAGCGTTGGGAGCAACGTTCTTCTTACGTTTCCCTTGTAAATGTGTGGTTAATTATCAGGGAGATTCTTTTGTTTTAGCAGATGTCTCACATTTAGAAAAATTTGTTGTAGATCGGGCAAGTGTTGGGTAAGGGAATAGTTTCTGGGTAATATATAACCTTCTATTGGTTGGCCCTAGTGGCCTGTTTTCTTGTGTAGTTATTTTATTGTATTGTCTTTGTTTTTCCCCTTGATGTGGACTATATCTTTAGTGTATTTTCTTATACATGTTGTACTAAGTATTAATGATTTACCTTATTTTGTGGTGATGTATTTTGCTGAAAATCCATAAATTTAAAAAAAAAAAAAAAAAAAGGTCTTAGATAGTGCTGGGGAGGAGTCTGCTGTCTTGGTACATGTCGGTACCAATGACATAGGAAAATGTGGTAGGGAGGTTCTGGAGGCTAAATTTAGGCTTTTAGGTAGCAAGTTGAAATCCAGAACTTCCAGGGTAGCGTTCTCCGAAATGCTTCCTGTTCCACGCGCAGGACCCAAAAGGCAGGCAGAGCTCCAGAGTCTCAATGCGTGGATAAGACAATGGTGCAGAGATGAGGGTTTTGGATTTGTTAGGAACTGGGGAACATTCTGGGGAAAGGAGAGGCTCTTCCGAAGGGATGGGCTTCACCTTAACCGGGATGGAACCAGGCTGCTGGCATTAACCTTTAAAAAGGAGATAGAGCAGCTTTTAAACTAGATATTAGGGGAAAGCCGACAGTCGCCCAAGAGTGGATGGTTCGGAAGAATGTATCTTTGAATGATACTACCAAAAGCAGAGAGGTTCCACAAAAGAGTAAAGTAGCCCAAATGCCCTCAAGTATGGAGCAGTCTGAGCTTAAAGATCCCAAATTACCCATGTCTAACAATAGCCAAATTAATATGAGTAAAATACATTCTCTAAAATGCTTGTATGCAAATGCTAGAAGTCTAAAAAATAAGATGGGAGAGTTAGAATATATAGCACTAAATGAAAGGTTAGATATGATTGGAATATCAGAGACATGGTGGAAGGAGGACAACCAGTGGGACACTGTGATACCTGGGTACAAACTATATCGTAATGATAGAGCTGATCAAATTGGTGGAGGAGTTGCTCTCTATGTTAGAGAGGGCATTGAGTCAGAAAGGATTAAAGTTTTGCAGGAAACAAAATCTGCTGTAGAATCTATATGGATTGAAATTCCATGTAAAAGGGGGAAGGCAATGGCAGTGGGGGTGTACTATTGAGCGCCTTGCCAGAATGACCAAATGGATGAAGAAATGCTCAAAGAAATCAAGGAAGCTAACAAAGGTTACAGTGCAGTAATAATAATGGGTGATTTCAACTACCCCGGTATCGACTGGGTCAGTGTCACTTCAGGACATGCTAGGGAGATAAAGTTCCTAGATGAAATAAATGACTGCTTCTTGGAGCAGCTGGTTCATGAACTGACCAGAGGGGAGGCCATATTAGACCTAGTCCTTAGTGGAACACCAGATCTAGTGCAAGAGATAAGGTTGTTGGGGCCACTTGGCAATAGTGATCATAGCATGATCGCCTTTGATTTAATTAGTGGAGGAGGGATAGTAAGGAAATCCACAGAACTACCTTTTAACTTTGGAAAGGGAGACTATGATAAAATGAGGAAAACAGTTAAGAAAAAACTAAAAGGAGCAGTTGCAAAGGTTAAAGACGTACATCAGGCTTGGCTGTTGTAGAAAAATACTATCTTGGAAGCCCAGACCAACTGTATTCCACGCTTTAAGAAAAGTGGAAGGAAGTCCAAAAAACTGCCAGCATGGTTTAAAGGTGAGGTCAGAGAGGCTGTTGTTGCCAAAAAAGCATCTTTCAGGAAATGGAAAAAACAGCCAAATGACGAAACCTGGAAACAGCACAAGCACTGGCAAGTCAAATACAAGGCATTGATAAGGCAGGCAAAGGGAGAATTTGAGAAGAAGCTTGCTGCGGAAGCAAAAACACGAAGTAAAGACCTTTTCAAGTACATTCGTAACAAAAAACCTGTGAGAGAGTTAGTTGGTCCATTAGATGATAAAGGGGTTAAAGGAGCACTAAGAGGCGACAAGGCGATAGCGGAGAGATTGAATGAATTCTTTGCTTCAGTCTTTACTGAGGAAGATGTAGGGACGTTACCCATGACTGAAGTGGTATTTAAAGGTGCGGAAGAATTGAAGGAAATATCGATACATCGGGAAGATGTATTACAACTATTAGATAAACTGAAGAGTAGCAAATCACCTGGGCCGGATGGTATACATCCAAGGGTGTTGAAAGAACTGAAATATGAGATTGCAGACCTGCTATTAGTAATCTGTGAACTATCATTAAAATCATCTCTAATACCTGAAGATTGGAGGATCGCCAATGTAACACCAATTTTTAAAAAGGGTTCCAGGGGTGATCCGGGAAACTACAGACCGTTGAGCCTGACGTCAGTACCGGGAAAAATGGTAGAAACCATCATAAAGAATAAAATTACTCAGCATGTAGATAGTCATGACCTAATGGGAGACAGCCAACATGGCTTTAGACAAGGAAGATCTTGTCTTACTAATCTGTTATGTTTTTTTGAAGGAGTGAATAATCAGGTGGACAAAGGTGAGTCGGTTGATATTGTGTATCTGGACTTTCAGAAAGCCTTTGACAAGGTCCCTCATCAGAGACTTTTGGCAAAACTAGAGTCATGGGATAGGAGGCAGTGTACTATTGTGGATCAGGAACTGGTTAAAAGATAGAAAGCAGAGGGTAGGGCTAAATGGCCAATTTTCCCAATGGAGAAAGGTGAATAGTGGTGTACCCCAGGGATCTGTGCTGGGTCCGCTGCTTTTTGACATATTCATAAATGACCTGGAAAGTGGAATAACGAGTGAGGTTGTCAAATTTGCAGATGACACAAAACTATTTAAAGTTGTTAAAACCCAAGAGGATTGTGAAAAATTTCAAGAGGATCTTGATAAATTGGAAGACTGGGCATCAAAATGGCAGATGAAATTTAATGTGGACAAGTGCAAGGTTATGCACCTAGGGAAGAACAACCCAAACTATGGTTACACGATGCAAGGTTCCACATTAGGAACCACCACCCAGGAAAAAGATTTAGGCGTCATTGTGGATACCATGTTAAAACCCTCGGCCCAGTGTGCAGCGGCGGCCAAGAGAGCAAATAGAATGCTAGGTATTATAAGGAAAGGAATGGAAAATAAAACAAAAGATATTATAATGCCTTTATATCGTTCCATGGTGAGACCGCACCTTGAATATTGTGTGCAATTCTGGTCGCCGTATCTTAAAAAGGATATAGCGATTTTAGAAAAGGTTCAGAGAAGAGCCACCAAAATGGTAAAGGGGATGGAAGGATACTCCTATGAAGAAAGGCTTAAAAGGTTAGGGCTCTTTAACCTGGAAAAGAGACGGCTGAGGGGAGATATGATAGAAGTCTATAAATTAATGAACGGAGTGGAACGGGTAAACGTAGATCGATTGTTTACCTTATCAGAATATAGAAAGACTAGGGGACATGCAATGATGCTACAGGGTAAACTATTTAAGACTAATAAAAGAAAATATTTTTTCACTCAACGTGTAATCAAACTCTGGAATTTGTTACCAGAGGATGTAGTAAAGGCTGTTAGTGTAGCTGGGTTTAAAAAAGGTTTGGAGAAGTTCCTGGAGGAAAGGTCCATAAACCATTATTAAGAAGGGACCCATGATATCAATGCTTGAAGCAATACAAGCATTGTGGAACCTGTGTCCCTTGGGGAAACTGCTAGGTACGTATGACCTAGATTGGCCACTGTTGGAAACAGAATACTGTGCTTGATGGACCTTGGTCTGACCCAGTATGGCATATCTTATGTTCTTATGTTCTTATGTTCAATTCTAATGATCTTCAAGATCCTACATGGCCAGTCTGCTGAATGCATGTGACCTGATCTAAAACAAAGCCTGACACTAGATTGTGGAGGAGCCTGCATCAAAACACATTATCA
Organism: Ichthyophis bannanicus; assembly: GCA_033557465.1. NCBI lineage: Eukaryota > Metazoa > Chordata > Amphibia > Gymnophiona > Ichthyophiidae > Ichthyophis > Ichthyophis bannanicus. The sequence continues at coordinate 718,073,548 of CM066036.1, forward strand.
AGCACTTCCATCAAGACCAGCACCTCACAAACAGCAATCCAGCGAGTGTTCGAATTCTACAGCCCACATATTTGGAATTCACTTCCTGCCCACCTAAAGGCTATCTCAGACACAGCTGACTTCAGAAAGGAATTGAAGACCCACCTGTTCTTAGAGCACTATAGCAAAATACCAAATTCGTAGAATTAAACCACAAACCTTTGCTAGCTTACCTCTATTTTGCAAATAGTTATACAATGTTACACAGTTAACGAGCTACAGTCTAGGGATGTTACTGTTGTAAATAGTTCCAAAGAACATGTTCATAGTAAAACCTTCAGTTCATTATAAACCACCTCGATAAACTTGAAGGGCAGTATATAAATAATGTCAAATAAATAAATAAACGGGGTGTCAATTCTCCTTCACATGCTCATAGAAACATGACAGCAGAAAAAGACCATATAGTCTATCTAGTCTGCCCTTCCATATCAACTACAATAGTCCCCTTTTTTCCTTTAGAGATCTTCTGTGTTTGTCCCATGCTTTCTTGAATTCAGATACTGTCCTCATCTCTACTACCTTCACTGGGAGACTACCCACATATCTACCACTCTTTCCATAAAGAAATATTTCCGCCTATTACTCCTAAGTCTTTCCCCTTTCACTCTCATCCTATGTACCCTCATTGCAGAGCTTGCTTTCAATCGAAAGAAGCTCTCGTGCATTGATGCCATGCAGGTATTTACATGTCTCTATCATATCTCCTTTATCCGACCTTTCCTCTAATGCATACATATTAAGATCTTTAAGTCTGTCCCCATATGCTTTATAACAAAGATCACTAACCATTTTAGTAGTCCCCTTCTGCACCAACTCCATACTGCTTATATCCTTTTGAAAGTGTGGTCTCCATAATTGCACACAAATCTCCAAATGAGGTCTCACCAATGACTTACACAGAGGCACTATCACCACCTTTTTCCTGATGGCCATTTCTCTTCCTATGCACCCAGGCATCCTTCTAGCTTTCTCCATCACCTTTTTCTATCTGTGATCATCAGACTCAATCATGCCCAGGTAGCACTCTTCTTTTGTGAACAGAATTACTTCACCCCCTAAACTCTACAGCTTCCTTGAATTTTTGCATCCCAAATGCATGACCCTGTATTTTTAGCATTAAATCTCAGCTGCCAAATTCTCAACCATTTTCAAGCTTAGCTAGATCCCTCCTCATATTCAGTTCAGGAAAGCCCTTAAGCACCACCTGTTCCTCTTACACTTTGCCCACCCAAACCCATTACATCCAATCCCCACATCCCAACCCACTCAAGCAGCTACTAACACACTCACAAGTTGACCCACAAAAGAGCAGTCATCCGAACCACCTATCTGGTACATTTACGATATGCTTGTAGACATTAATGACTAAGGAATTAACAATGGAATGTATTAATTGCCACTTAACCCAAGCCACTTAACCCTCCATAGCCCATGTTCCCTGTAAAATAGTTATCTCCAAGTTATAATGCCCTGTTCAATGTAATTTCAGTTTGTTCAATGTAAACCGCCTTGATATCATGAAAGGCGGTATATAAGAAATGTTAAATAAATAAATAAATAAAATGCATTATGAACTGTAAATAGTTCCAAACCACTGCTGGTGTTGCACATGTATATACAGTCAAACCTCGGTTTTCATGATTAATCCGTTCGAAAAAGTCAGACTAAAACCGAAACGTATGAAAACTGAAGCAATATTTACCATAAGAAATAATGTAAATCCAATTAACCCGTTCCAGACACCCAAAAATATTCACAAAAAATACATTTTATAGAGAATAACTATATTTTTACATACAGAAAACAATGAGAAATAAATATAAATGACTAATGAAATGGATAAATGAACATTTAACATCACTGAAAGCAAGCTAAGTACAGTACTGTACAGTACAGTATGTTAGCATCTGGCCTTAGCCACCCCTGACAAGCTGCTGTGCCCAGCTCTCTTCGGAATCACATTGGATTCAGCCCATTAAAATACCTTTACATTATCTGCTCAATGCTTCAGAATGGCAGAAAATCTTAATGATATAGCTTCAGACGTACCCTGCAAGAGAAAGAACTGCCTCCCACATTCATGCAACATCTCCTGCTTACGTTGACAGCTTTTCTTCCCTGCTACCTCCGAGCCTGAGGGGGCGCTCCAGAGAACAGGCAGGCGGTGGACGAGATCGAGGCCTTCCTCTCCGCGCAATCCTTGCCTCTCTAACTCTGACCAGGCTCGAGGATGTGTTTCATTTACGTGCTCAGCTGGCTTTCGCTTCTCATCACGCTGGCGATCGGTGAGTCCGGGGGGCAGTGCTGCCGGGACCGGGCGGGCGTTCTGGCAGTGTATACAGACCGGTGTGCAGCACGAGGGTGTATGTATTTACAGTACTGTACTTTACGAAAACCGAGGCGATGTACGAGAACCGGGACAAAATCTCAGTCAAAAAAGACGTTGAAAACCGAAACGTATGAAAACCGGGGCAAATGAAAACCGAGGTTTGACTGTAGTTATCCTAGTTACAACTCCAAGTTATTTATCCTGTTATAATGTAAGCATATGACTGTTTTGGTCGGTTGCAAAAATTTTTGTTATTTGTAAACCGCACTGATACTGAAAAGCGCGGTATAGAAGAGCTTGTAAATAAATAAATAAATATTATCTACTCCTTCCTGGGTGTCTGCTCTATTGTAGATTTTGGTATCATCCACAAAGAGGAAACCTTACTTGACAGCTTTTTCTCAATATCTCTAACAAAGATGTTAAAAAAATTGGGCCAAGGACAGATCCCAGTGGCACACCACTATTAGCACCCTTCTCCTCAGAGTGTGCTCTCTTTACCTGTACACTTTGTCACCTCACATTCAACAAGTTTCTAACCCAGTCAGTCACTTTAGAGTCCATCCTTAAGGTACTCAATTTATTTATAAGTCACCTATGCAAAACAGTGTCAGAAACCTTACTGAAATCTAAGTATACCACATCTAGGACTCCCCCTCAGTCCAACTCTGCTCAACCAGTCAAAGAAATCAATCAGATTTGTCTGACAAGACCTGCCTCTGGTAAACCCATGCTGCCTCGGATCCTGTAATCCTTTGGACTCCAGAAAACTCACTATCCTCTGTTTTAGCAGTATTTCCATTAATTTACTCACTATAGAGATCAGACTTACCAGCCTGTAGTTCTCAACCTCAACCTGACTTCTGCTTTTGTGTAAAGGGACCACGTGTGCCTTTCTCCAGTCCTCTGGGACCACTCCCAACTCGAAAGAATCATTGAAAAGGTCAGTTGGCTAGCCTCCTTTATGTGTGTTCTAACAGCACTGTCCTATGTCCCTGTGTGTAGCCTTGCTTCCTTGTTAAACAATTATTATTTTACAATAGTACATTTTGATATTATGTTTCTGAAGTATGTTCCCCTTGTAAAATGACCTAATCAAAGCTCCTTGAAGAATGGAAAATTGTTTACTTTTAGTAGATATCCAAATGTGGAACTCCGCTTCCTAGATTTTCCCTGCCAATCAATAAAAATTCTCTCATGGGGTGCTATGAAGGATCCCATACTAGCAAGGACTTACCTGGTCCCAAAACTCATGAGTCATTGTTTCATACTATCTCCTACATCTTCTGCAACCACTCCATTTTAGAAGGAGGGGATGAGCTTGCCCAGTATCTGGTGACCACAGTCCTTTGCTGTTAATATTCCATCCAGTAAGTATGTAGATTTCTGTGATACTGTCCAACTGGGGTCCTCACTGGCAGTTCTTTTTACTCAGGTCGATAGCACCAATACGATTGTTCAGTTTATTCAACAATTTGTTAAACTGCTTTAGGATATTTCAAAAGCAGTTAACAATAAAATATACAAGTAGAAAATAGAAAAAGATTTAAATTGAAAGGCAATAGAGTAAGATAGACTAGAAGAAAATGGGTGGCGATACCAGAGAAGGGCAAAGGGATGAAGCTCAGTCTCACTCAGGGCTGGATCCGGGGTCTTACTGAATGCAAGGGAAAAAAGTAAGTCTTCAGACCAGATTTAAAGCAAGTACAAATTAGCTATCCTCTTAAATGGTGGGGGAGAGCATTCCAGAGTAAAGGACCATAGCAGGAGTAGGCAGTATCTGACGTAACATAAAGGTAGTAGTTATAGGCTGTCGGAAGAACACGTTCACTGTCATAGTGAGAGTGACTAGGGCAAGTGGAAGTATTAGGAATCGGTAGGCTAGATAGGTATGCAGCAACCCCTGTGTGAAAAACCTTATGGATAATAATGCAAACTTTAAATTGGATTTGTAGGGAAGAGGAAGCTATGAAGCATTTTCAGAGCTGGGAAAATATGGTCAAGTTGATCAATAAACTTCCACTGAGTTTTGAGGAAGTTGGATTCATTTCAATTTGGATTGATTCAGAACATAATAAAAGGAGTTTCAAGAATCAATATGGCTTAACAGGATGGTAAAAGTGATGTTTCTAAGGTTGGTCATATCTAGGAACAAGTTATTGGAATGGATTTTCTGGAGGAAAAAGCAACTCTTAAGAAATGGGGAGCTTTTTTATTCAAACACTAGGAAACATAGAAACAGAGAAACATCATGGCAGATGAAGACCAGACAGCCTATTCAGTCTGTCCTTCCATACCAACTACTATAGTCACTTTTTTTTCCTTTAGAGATCTTCTGTTTGAATTCAGATACAGTCCTCTTCTCTCTTTCTCTACTGGAGGGAACTATTCTATGACCACTCTTTCTGTAAAGAAACAAATCTTGAGACTATTTCCTTTCACCTTCATCCTAGGCCCCCTCATTACAAAACTTTCTTCCTGTTCATTTATGCCACTGAGTTATTTAAACATCTCTATCATATCTCCCCTCTCCTGTCATTCTTCCAAAGTATACATAATGAGATCTTTAAGTCTTTCCCCATATGCCTTATAACGAAGCCCACTGGCCATTTTGGTAGTCACCCTCTGCACCGACTCTATGCTGTTTATATCCTTTTGAAGGTGTGGTCTCCAGAATTGTGCTCAGTACTCACCAAAGACTTAAACAGAGGAACTGTCACCTCCATATTCCTGCTGGCCATTCGTCTTCCTTTGCACCTAAACATCCTTCTGGCTTTCAGCATTGACTTTTCTACCTGTTCAGCTACTTTAAGATCATCTTCTTTCATGCACAGTACTTAACCTCCTATAGTATACTGCTCCCTTGGATTTTTACAGCCCAAATGCATGACCCTGCATTTTTTAGCATTAAATCTCAGCTGAACAAATTCTTGCCATTTCAAGCTTTGCTAGATCCCTCCTCATGCTATCTATCCTTCCTGGGTTTCTACTCTATTGAAGATTTTGGTATCACTCTACAAAGAGGCAAATCTTACCTGATAGCCCTTCTGCAATATCACTTACAAAAATGGTAAAAAGAATTGGACCAAAGACAGATCCCTGTGGCACACCACTGGTAACATCCTTCTCTTCAGAGTGAGCAACATTTACCTGTACCATATTTGATTCCCACTCAACCAGTTTGTAACCCAGTCAATCACTTTAGGGTCCATCCCTAGGGCACTCAATTTATTTATAAGTTGCCTGTGCAGAACAGTATCAAAGGCTTTACTGAAATCTAAGTACACCACATCTAGGGTTCTCCCTTGGTCCAACTCTCTTGTCACCCAGCAAAGAAATTGATTACATTTGTTTGACAAGAACTGCCTCTAGCAAAAGCATGCTGCCTTAGATTCTGCTATCAATTGTACTCCAGAAACCTCAATATCCTCTGTTTTAGCAGCATTTACACTAATTTACTCACCACAGAGGTCAGACTAATCGGCTTGTAATTCTCTACCTCATCCTTACTTCTGCTTTTGTGTAAAGGGATTGATTTCAAGATTTTTAACTTATGAAATGGAGGGAAGTTGCAGATGTTGAGTGATCCACATTGTCTTTGATTTTGAAGGTTTATGCTTAATGCCATGTTTCTCTAACCAAAGAGTAATTGTTTTATATTCAGAGTAGGGATAATGTAATGAATGAGTTTTATGTTGTCATCAAAGCTGTATTTATGGAGTCTGGCCCTTCTGGAGCCACTCTCCTCTTGTTTCTGTATCTATGTGATACATTTTCTTGGTCACCAATTTTATCTTTTGGTTTTTTTTTAAAGTACCATTGAGTCAATGCTGACCTAGCAGCCCCTGGGTTTTCTTGGCAAGGTGTGGCCAGAAGTAGATTGTCAGGCCTTTCCTTCTAAGGCAATGGAGAGGTAGAGTGACTTGCCAAAGGTTACAAGGAGTGCTAGTGGAACTTGAACCCAGATCTTTAGGATACTAGGCTGTTGCTCTAACCACTAGGCTACTCCTCCATTCCTGTTGTTAGGTATTTGAGGATTTATTTCTCCATATATTGTGCAGAATAGTCTGATTGGTCTTGACATTTCTATTTGCGATGTCTTTCTTGTTAGGCATGTTTTGCATTAATGATAGCACCTTTTGGGGAGGGTCCATCCATGTCTCTGTCCATATGTATAGGTTTGTTTACATACATGCACACAAACCTGTTTGTGGGCCTTAGGATAGGCAGTCAGGGACTTCATCCTCATGGTATCATCAGGTTTAAAGTGTTGGCAGAGAGTCCATCTCCCCCAGGCAGAAGACGGGAGAGAGCCTGTGACTGCTGCCCCAAGAAAGAAGTCTGTTGGTGAGCAGCAGAAACAGGCAATAATGAGCCACTTGCTTGAAACATCAGTGGGAATCCCCGGCTCACTCTGGCACAAGCAGTCCCAGAAAGGTTGGCAGGCGTCTCCAGAATCTGTCAGCATGGAGAGAGGACAGTGGCATCACAAGAGAGCATCATAGAGAGAGATTACAATGGGCAAAAGAAGACCTGGTAAAAGTCCCCAGCATCTGCTAGCAGCAGCCTGGAGAAGATAGGGGAGGAATAAAGGGATATTAAGCAACAGGGAAGGGGCGGGGCTAGAGAAGATCAAAAGAGAGAGAGAGGCATGAGAACAGGAACAGAGCATACGGGAAGGGCAGGGTTACAGAGAAGAGGGAAAGAAAATGGACACCCCCTAGACACACACACACACACACACACACACAGAGCATCTGACACCATCAATGGCATACACACACCCTCACCCTCACAAGCACACACATGCATTCACCACCTGACACCCCATCAAACACACACACACACAACATAGCAACCCTTATGACACACAACATGCACACATTACCCGATACCCCCATAACATGCACATACCACCTAACACCCTCTATGACACACACACACATACACACACACACTACCCAACACACGTCATAACATGCACACACACATACCATCTGGCACTCCCATGACACACACTTGCATACATACCCATGCCACCACCATGCGATACAGAGCCCTGTGACACATTGCCAACATGTACACACTCACACATAGACATACATGCACATGAACAGCCCTGACACATGCACACTCATGACAGACATCCGTAGCTTCTGACACACACTGCCTACAAGCACACATCCCTAACACACAGACACAGACACACATCCTCCCATTCTCTGACATCCCGTCTTCACATCCCCACAGAAACAGTTAAACTATGCCCATGAAGAGATACACTCTATACCACTGATATACAGACACACCTTTACACCTTATATATGCATGTACCATCAGTCTTTATACACTCTATACCACTGATATACAGACACACCTTTACACCTTATCTATGCATGTACCATCAGTCTTTATACACTCTATACCACTGATATACAGACACACCTTCACACCTTATATATGCATGTACCATCAGTCTTTATACACTCCATACCACTGATATACAGACACACCTTTACACCTTATCTATGCATGTACCATCAGTCTTTATACACTCTCCTTATGTTGACTTACTGAGACACTTCAGTATGGCTGTTTCAATCAAATCCCCCACATAGACATTCTCAAGTCTGCAAATGGGAGGAAAAGGAAGATGCACCATTGTGTCTCACTGCAGATTTACACTTTTAAATTTGTGTTTTTGTCTTTTATCACAAAGCCTCATTTTCTTGCATTATACTTTTTTTATCAGTTGTAATGGAATGTCTCATGTGATCACTTCTTCATTCTTTGCAATTCTGTCAGGGACATGATTGCAGCATTTTCTAGTATAGAGATAATACAATGCCTACACAGTTTCCATTGTGTCTTCTGATATCAGCTCATCCTATGCGGCAATGAGATATGTAACGGTTTCCTATTCTGTCACAGAATCTGCAACTTGTTTATTTTACCAGTTTTTTCTCTGCTGACTGTGAAACATCCCAACCATTGTGTGATGTCCTATGACATACTTATCAGTCTAGCATATTTAGGTTTATTATCACCTCTTAACCATTCCTGTGTCAAGTTTTGATAGACTTGTGGTTGCCAAAGTAACGTTTTGTACTTCCTGCTATCTTTGTGCTTTAGTTTAGAAACTTGTTTTTTTCTTGTTTGTTGGTCTGATATACTTGAAGATTTTTTTTTTTTAATTTTGCAGCTTGCTGCCTTTTTTCACCAGGGTATTGGTAGATTCTCATTCTGCTTTAAAAATGGAGACTGATTTGGACCATTCCATATACTTAAGACGCTTTTTGAGAATCTGGGTTTGCTTATGTTTTTAAGTATGACTGGAGGTCTCTCATCTCTGTGTAAGACTGGTGACGTGCATAGACATTGATGGGTTACATGTGTGCTGCTGGAGTGTAAGTTGGTTTTCTTTCTAGACTAACATTTTTTTTTTGCATGTGTTGGACTCATTCCACTAAGTAATGTAATTTAATCTTATGAAAAGCCTGCTTATTTGTCATCAAGAGCAGGGCGTAGCCTTCCTCCTGGCTATCAGGAGATAGAAGTCAAGAAGACTGAGATACTTGCTGATTAATGGGTTATAAGGGCCCAGAGGAGCAGCTATGTCTACTGGTTGAGATCTGAAGTTCCCTGTACATGTCTGTTGTTGTCTAATACAAAGCCAGGTGTATGTCTTCAGTTTTCATCTGAAGTCTATTTCTGTCTGGTATGCTGGTGTTACATCTGTTGGGTTACTTATGTGTCTTACTTATGTGCCTCTTTGGGTCCACCTTTATAACAATATCTTCCTTCCTTCTGCTCCTCTCTTGTGCTTGCATGTATTCATCATTATTTCCTATCTACGTGCATTGGTTGTGGTGCTTTGTTGTGTGCAATGTCAAGGGATGTACTGTCTGTGTTTCCTGATTATTTAATTATCTAATTTAATTTGAAAGCTTCTATTCTGCCCTTTCAGTCTATGGACCAGAGAAGGAAGATTAAAATTGATACGAAATATAAATCAATTATACAAAAATCAAACAACTTAAATAATAACATAACAATATAAAACCCCAAAAATACAAATTACACTCTTTTATTCAGTCTGCATTTGTTTGTTTTCTCTTATCTGTGTATCTTGATGTGAGTAACAGCTAGCCTGGCATCCATCTTGTCTGTCCCTTGCAATGATCATATTCAGATAGAAACACAGTACCCCATCCAGAGACTCTGTTAAGCCTAAAAGTATGTTTCCCACCCATTTCATAGGAAGGGGGAACATTATAATACATTTTTTGTTTTATTAAATATGTAGTCTTATTTTGATATTTGTGTCCTTTAAGATTTTCTTAGAATTAATTGCATATGTGCATGAATGATTGAGGTGAATGCACAACTATAGATGCATGGGGGGGAGGGGGTGATATTTTAAAAAATGCTGAACTCCTAAATTTATGCTCCCGAACTAGGGGGTATGTTTACTAAGTAGCGGTAGTGGCTTCCATGCGTTATCAGAGCCACGGCCCCATTAGATAAATTAAATTGAATTCAATGGGGTCGTGGCATTGATATCGCACGGAAGCCACTACCGCTGCTTGGTAAACATACCTCTAAGTTCCTAAATTTGTGCCCTATCTTCAGCCAAATTTATGAGACTAATTTTTCAGCTGAAAATTCATCTTACTTTAGAATTTTAAACATGATGCTCCTAAATTTAAGATTGCCATTCATTTGTCTAGATTATTAGCCTCATTTTTGAGCCTAGAGCTGAAAATCAGTTCTGAACTCCTAACCTCTTTTCCCCACTCTATCCATTTCCTGTTGCCATCACTTTTTATCCTCCTAAAATTAAGAGTTCAGTGAATTTTTTAGTATAAACTTAGGCATTCAGCCCTAGTACATTTCCTAAGAAGACAATTTAGGAGCATAACTCTCAAAATTAGGAATATAAATCCTATGATTCTAAATTGCATGTGTACAGGTTTGGCCCAATCTTATGTACTTGTGAGAGTAATAATGAGAAACAGATTGGAGAAAATGTGTGTACAGTGTGTTGAGGAGAATGTGCAGTAGAGAAGGACTGCCAACAGACTAGTGCCTCAAAGCACGGTCGTCGTTCTGGGACCAGCTTTTCAAAAGCAGCCTCTATTTTCCCAATTTTTTCCCTTTTTCTGACTCCACTGGAACAGAATTAGACGTTTAAAAAAAAAACAAAAAACACCAGTGTGGCATGGTTTAGATCCCATTACTGTCTATTTAGGAAAAGGAAGAAAAAGGGAAAGAAAGAGTGTTCTGTCAAGTCAATGCAACCCAGCCCCTGGATTTTCTTACCAAGGTGGAACCAAAAGTAGATTGCCAGGTCATTTTTCCTTGCAATAAGTCTACAGCACCTGGTATTCCCATCCAACCACGAACCAGGTCCAAACCTGCTTAACGTCTGAGATCATCAAAGCTCAGGCTCATTCAGTGCAATGAGCTAGAATGAATTTACAAAGAAAGCAATTAAAAGCCATTTATCTAGGTGGGGGAACTCCCTTTATGGGTGAGATCAAAGGAATAGCACAGCCCAAAAATGGAAAATGTTGGTAGACTCTCTCTCTCTTTTACACCCAAAATATCTTGCAAATATTTTCCCCCTAGTTTAATATTCCCTTTCCAGTTCATCCCACTTATTCCAGTAACAGTCACTGGACAGGGGCCATAAACTGTGATTTCCTCCAGAATCTGCTAATTGTTGGCTAAATCCTTTAACTGATTCCGAACCTCTTCTGCATCCCCAGTCTCAGCATTGAGCCTATGGATTGAACCCACATTTTCTGCATAGTGGCATGTAGCAATTGGCACTTGAGCCAGATGGCTAGCTTGCAAGTATCTTTAAAGTCTGAAAACACCCAGAATAGCAACTAAAAAAAAATCTAATTATATAAGAGTAGAGATTGAGGAAAAAAGCCAGATATTTTGTTACTATTCATATCTTGGAGTTCATTATTGCTGGGTGGTAAAGAGACTTCTGCATTTTTAGTCACTATAGTATAGTACATAAAGAAATAACAAATAATAATGGAAAAGATTCCATTGCTTTAGAATTATATTGATTACCAGTGAAGTGTTCTCTGTTTTCATTGATTTTCTGCTGTATGAGTCTTTCTTATCTACCCCCTCCCCACTAAAAAATATAAATAAACAGTGACCTAAATATGGAAGACACAACGTGACCTGCTTAGTGCTGTCTGTCATGGCCTGGAGCCATACCAGGAACTCTATTAATGGGAAAAGCACAGATGCTACCAGATGGCCAGCATATTGTCCAGAGATGACCCATGTATAATTGCTAAAAGTTCAATACATTTCACGTTTTGAATTTAATTGCACCTTACCTACTGCTACTACATGATTTAGTATCTTTAAGGTGGAAGCTGTCTTTTAGGCTGGAGAAACTGCTAAGACTATATTTCAGTTTTCCTACTGTGGTCCTTTCATAGCTTAAGGAACCAATACTGTGTATTTGCAAGCATTTGATTCCTTTCACCACAATTCAGGCAAACATCCTTTAGTATCAAGGGGGAACAATCAAAAGATTTTATGCAGGTAAATATGTGTTTTCCTGTGTAAAAACAGTTTGATCATTGCCTTCCCTCGTATACGGGCAAAATAAGCATGCTGTTTGACAGCACAAGCACATTTCACAGCACAAAAAAGCACTGCAGTTAGATTGGGGCATGAAAGTAAGTATGGAGATTTCATTTTGAATTCTCTGTGTATACCTTCACACAGGGGAGGCTCTATAATGAGGTGGAGTGAAGCGGTTGCCTCAGACAGTAAGTTTTGAGGGCGGCAAAAATGCCCCCAAAATAGCCGCCTCACTCCGCCTTTAAAAGTTAAAAACCAAACCAAACCAAAAAAAAACAAACACACATTTGCTGCCACTGCTGAGTTCACTTCACAGCAGCGGCACTCACCCTCTCCTTTCTCTGTCAGCCATGACTCCTGCCTCTTGAGAGCCGTGGCTGTGCTAGCAATCTTCAATTTAAATAAAAAGCCAAACCGATGTGGAGCTTTCCCACCTCTATGAAGGAACTCATGCAGTTGTGCCCTGCCCCCAAAGGTTCCCCAGAGGTCTGGAACTGGGGAACTGACATGAGGGGAAGGTTGGGTCTGTAACTGGGCTGACACGGGGGGAGGGGCTGACATAAGGGGGAGGAGGGGGCTGGGACTGGGGAACTGGCATGAGAGGAAGGTGAGGTTTGTAATGCGGCTGAAATGGGGAGAAAAGGGGGCTGGAAGGGAACAGACATGAGGGGAAGGTGAGGGCTGGAAGGGGGCTGACATGGGAGTAGGTGGGGGTTGGAAGGGAGCTGACACAGGGGAAAGTGACAGCTGGAAGAGGGCTGTCATGGGGGGTAGGAGGGGGCTGGAAAGGAGCTGATACCTGTGATGGTACAGGAGAAGGACTGGAAAGGTGATGACTCTAGAGAATGGAAGAGAGGATGGAAGGGAGCTAACACCTGGGGATTGGACCAGAGGGGGACTGGAAGGGAGCTGATACTTGGGGATGGGACTGGTAGATGGCTGGGTAATGAGGCTGGGGCTGGAAGGGAGGGGTCACTGGCACTGGGATGGTATTTGGACTAGAAAGGACTGGGCAGTGGGGAAGTAGGGGGACTGGAAGGGAATGGAAACCAGTGGCAGTCCTGGGAATGCAAGGGGGTTGAAACTGGAAGGTACTAGGAGGGGAGGACTGTAAAAGGGGGCTGACACTGGGGAGGGTTACTAGGACTAAAAACAGGCTGATGGAATGAAGTGAAGAAAACAAAAGAAGAGATAAGAAATGGCAGATGGACTATAGACCACAGAAAGAGAGCTAAGAGAAGACAGGAAAGCAGAAGCCTCAGATCAGGACCAGCATGATCAGAGAATAAAATGATCAGACAACAAAGGTAGAAAAAATAATTTTATTTTCAATTTAGTGATTGGACTTTGCATGATATTTATGGCAAACTGCAGCTCATATTTATCTATTGTTGCATTGCATGTGGAGTCTGACTTCTTGGAGATTCAATTTAATTTTTGTCTACATATTTTTATTTTTACTTTAGTTTGTAGTCACTTATTCTGTACAATATGCCTGTTTCTGATTGCTCGATGACCAGAAACAGATTTTTTTTTAAATATTGAGTTCTTGGGTAAATGTCCTACTTCTCTGCACCCATTGTTGAGGGAGAGGTTTCTGTGTATGCAGAATATATGTATATTCAAAAAGAAAAAGTGAGAACTATAAAAATAAGTTATAATTTTATAATTTAGTACTATAAACTGTGCCATGATTCTCACTTTTTCTTTTAGCTCCTTGGTGTGCGAGCATCTTGCATATCCTTTGTTTTTTTGCAGAATATATATTTACATTAACACCATACTGGTCCAGTGTGCAGTTTCAGGAGTTATGTTGGGGTTGCCAAGCCCCTCTTGGTCACAAAGTCTCTCTTGTTTTTCAGAGGATGGGAAGTGCTGTGTTGGGGCGCCCAGTTGGTCCTGTTTTTCTGGAAGTGGGTGATGCTGCATGGGTGCTGTTGAGCCCTTCTTGTTTGGCATATTTATCAGCATGTTCCTAAGCTCTTTGCCATACTGGGTCAGACCAAGGTCCCTCAAGCCCACTATCCTGTTTCCAACAGTAGCCAGTCCAGGTTACAAGTACCTGACAGTTTCTCAAAAAGGCACACAGGTTCCTCAATGTTTGTCCCAGGGCAAGCAGAGGATTTCTCAGGTTCTCTTTAATAATAGTTTGTAGACAGTTCCTCCAGGAACTTGTCCAAACCTTTTTTAAACCCAACTACACTAACAGTTTTTGCTATATCCTCTGGTAACTGATTCCAGAGTTTGATTGTCCATAGGCTAACTGCAGGGTGGCAGTTACATCCCCCTGCAGTTACTGCATCTCAGTGTGGCAAAACAGCTGCAGGTGCAACTAAGACCACACACTGAGGTGGCATTAGTTGCACTCGCGGTACTTGCGTTGAGCCTTTACATTAGTTTCTGCTGACAATGCAGATGCCTATGTGTGAGAGTTCTTTCACTCACCTTGCTCTACAGTAAAGTATAAAATAAAGTATGAAATCCTGTAAACCTAAAGAGTAATGGGTAAAATCATTTTTTGACTACATATGTCTGTTTTTGGTTTGGGGGGACTGTGTAAGTAATTTTCACTAATCAAATTTAATGTTATTTTATTATGTTTGTTTTATTGTAGCATCTGTTTTACTAAATTGCATGTATATGTTTGGAAGCCACCTAGGATTTTAGATTGGTGGCATATACATTTTAAAATAAAGTATACTAAATGTATGCAAATAATGCTGCAATGAATCTCTGCACATGGCTCTGTATCACCCTCTTGCTGCCCCTGGGAGGAAGGAGACAGGAGTGGGGGGGGGGGCACTAAGAAGTGGAGGAAAGCAGAGACCTCAGATTGGGACCAGCATGATCAAGAATAAAATGGTCAGACAACAAAGGTAGAAGAGAATTTTCTTTTCAATTTAATAAACAGTCTTGGTGCTATCTTTATATTTTATAAAGTACAGGGAAATGCATCTCTGGCATTGCATTGTATGCAGAATCTGACTTTTTGCGGTTTCAGTTTAATTTTTATCTAGATGTGTTTATTATTAGGTTATGGTAATTTATTCTGTACTTTGGTGAGGGTCTGTGTTCTGACTTTGTGGCCAAGGCCAGGTGTTCTGTTAACAAGGAGTTTGTACATAGGGATCTGTACTGTAATAATCTGAATTGTTCAGCTTTTCAAATAAGTGTTTGGATGTTCCAGGGCCTGCTGAAGTATTTACAGTTATGCTTTTTTTGGATAGGCTCCTTATTTGAGTTTTGGAAGTTGAGCTGGTTTGGTGTGGTAGGTTTGCTCTACAGATCCTCAGTGACTTTGTTGTAGAGTTTTGTATTAGATCACAATATGCTTGGTACTGGAGAATGTTTGTTGTTGTTAGTAAGATGGTTGGAATTAGATTTTTTTAAGATATTGAATTCTGTGGGTGAATGTCCTAGTTCTGCTCTGCACCCATTGTTGAGAGAGGGGGTTCTGTGGATGCAAAATGTGTGTTCAAAAAGAAAAAAAGCAAGAAAATAATGCAGCTTATAACAACAAAATAAAACAAAGTTATAATTTGGTGTTAGAAACAGTGCTGCAGTTCTTGTTCTATCTTGTAGTTCCTTGGTGTGCAAACATCTTGCATTTCCTCCACATTATCTAATCAGCTTTTTGGTTTAGTTCAATCCCTGAGTAGAATTTTGAGAAAGACCCCCCACCCCACCCTGCTCCTTGAGCTGCTCCTGCTTTCACATGTGCAGTTTTCAACTGTTTTCTTTCCCAGCAAAATTAATTGATAACTACGGTGGTCATTTTAGAAGCCTTATTCTATTTGGACATCTGAAAATGGGCCTCTGGATGTCCAAATCACAAAGTCGTCCCTGGAGTCATTTTAGAAAATGTCTAAAATGTCCCCGGCACAGGTATGTTCAAGTAGGCAGGGGATGTGGTGGAAATGTGTCTGGGGTAGGGCAATGGACTTAGACATCCCTGCTCGATTCCGGAAACATTGGTGACATCTGAGACATTGTCCAAATTTAGACCTGCTCCAGATAAGAATGGGCATCAGGGAAGTGCCTTTTTTGGCCATTAAATATCCAGAGGGTGTTGAGAAGATGGCATTCCACCATCTCCAGTACTTTCTACAATCTGAATATTTTTTGGGTAACTGAGAAACTTGTTTTATGTTTGAACCACCGCTCTTAGACATCCCTAGTCTTGGATACTATTCTAGGGACCTCTATGTAGACAGCCCTGCAGGCATCCGTATTGGGCACATCCATGTTTATGAAATCATTGATGTGCCAGGCTTTTTTTTCTAACGTTCTGACTTGGATGCCCCCCGATTGTACTAGGACACCATTTGTAAAATGTGCCTTAACGTAAATAAGTATTACTATTTTTCATTTTCTTTTCATGTAATATGAAGAAAGACAGTAATCTGAACACTGCATCATTTTTCCTAAAGTGTTCCTCACCACATCATTGTGAAAAGCTGCCTGGTTTATAACAAACAGTCCAAAAATAACTGAAAAGGTATCTGTTTTGCCAAATGCAGAGCTGTTTTTTTTCTCATATTCTCTCCACTACTGCTGTTATGCTTCTTTTAGTCAATTATTAAATGACATCGCTTTACACTGAAGATTATTCATTTTAAATACTTTAAAAGCGTTCTGTGTCTTTGCTTTGCAGGGCATCCATTTGGGCAGGGCATAAAGGAAAGTAGTGCACAAGGTGTTATTTTGTTGGAATGTTTCTCAGTCTGTTCTTTTGATAATTATTCACTGAAGACTATCTACATGCAGATTTGGTCTGTGTTCCCAGATGGTAAGATTTCAACTGAAGTAGTAGAAGGAGGTTAAGGGGTTTGGGATTCAAAGAATAATTCAAGTGTGGCATGCGGCTAACATTCAGGTGGAAAACTTACTAGCTTAGTCACAATTTTCCAGAAATGTGTTTGTAGTTCAGGCTCTATGTGGTACGAAACACTGTTTCTTTAAAGTAATTTGTAATTATACTTTAGTCTGAAGTAAGCACACATCCTTTTAGGGCATCTTGTACTGAAATGCTAATGTGTTACACCTATCATTAAGTTTCCAGAATTTTCTTAATATGTAGTTTAACGATGCCAAGAATTCTTTGAAGAATATTTCAGGCACTCACATAATCTTTGACCAATATAGAATCAGTTCCTGAATGTTTCCAAGGGTTTCTAACACTGTTTCCCTTGTTTATTCAGTATGATATTTCTAAAATTGTCTGCAGTAAATGCTGAATTACTATAATTCTTAGAATCCTATGTGATAATGAAACTTAGCACTTTCATTGCATTTGGATTTCTAGTATCTTCTTTTTCCATTTTCTGCCTACTCTATTGGAACCACAGTTACCGTTCCGGTACTATACGTCTTCATTCATAATTACTGAGAGTTTTCTCCTGTCTTACTAGAACCACCCTCCTGATCATTTCAACACCATTCTGAGGCTGGGAGTCTTGAACCAGGGCTCCTTTTGAAATCTTGCATGATGAGCTGGTCAAAGGGTGTCACACTTTACTGTAATGATTTCACTTTCCCCATAAGGACTGCAAGAGCTGCCTCTGCAACATCCCAGCTCACCTGGTGTTGCAGACCTGACTTAGGATTAAGCTAGGAGGCATTCTGAATGTAAGTGCACAGCAGTATCACTGACAGACCGATTCTGTACTGGCCGTCCAGCCTCTTGTGTGGCCGATCAGGATTGGGGCGTACAAAGGTAGACCCAATTCTGATCTCGCGGGGGCTAAACATGCCCACGGGATCAGAATTGAGTCTAAAGCCTGGACGTGTAGGCTGGCCCCCATTCTGAGCAGCCACATGTCCAGTCACATACCTGGCTAACTCAGCCAGGCCCCTAAATGGAGCCGCAGTGCCATGACTCGGTTCAGGGGCCGTGCTCCCTGGCCGCAATCGAGATGCCACTTTCCCCGCAGCCCGACCCTCGATTCAGCCTACTATAGCCAGAGTCAGGCTGTGGGGATCCCCCTACGCCCCCTTACCTCTTTGCCACCCCCCGGCTCCTGCATCCCCCATCTAAGCGGCCGACCCTGGACGTAAAGGTCTGTCATCAGCATCGGTCCTGTATGTCCAGGATCAGCCGCCATCCACTGCGCGCCCTTGCTCCTCCCACAGCCCTCCCCCTCCCGCCCATGAACAGAGCTCCCCGTACAAACTGGCAATATGTACGGGAAGCTCTGTTGCAGGCAGGATGATCCAGACATTTAGTGGGTTTGGATGTCTGGATCGGACTCCAGATCCACTAAACGTGGCTCAGAATGACTCCCTGAGTCATCATATTAGCCCACAAGATGGTCTTTTGTGAAAATTAGGAATGTGCAATCATTTGTGAACAAATAAATGCGATGAACAAAACTGTCTAAATAAATAAAATAAGATGAATGAGAGCATTTATGATTCATATACCTTTAAACATACCAAAAGGCCGTGAATCTTCATTGAACAGAAAATCCATGTGTTTTTTGAACCAGTCTATGGACCCAGGAAAACAGAACAGAAACACCGCTCCTCATCAGATATTTTGGAGGACTTGATTATAAGAGACACAGGCACCTGCCCCAGATAAAACAACAACAAACATATGGTCAATGTTCCCACTACCAGAAAAGTAAACAATCTAGATCCAAAAGAGCCCTCTCCCTAGCTGCAGCTCGCTTATGGAACACCCTTCCTGACAAAATGTGAGCTTCCAGAGATATCAAAGACTTTAGAAAGAAACTCAAGACCCTTCTGTTCTTAGAACAATATGGAAGAGTCATCTAGTCCAGCAATGGTGTTGGTCTCCATTGCCTCGAACCATTAGAACTGCTTTCTGTTAACCTGCCCAAACTGTAAATGATACAGTATGTTCCAACTATAAATAAGACAAACCAATTGTAAATAGATTATACTTTTGTTAAGTACCCTGCATGCCAACCTCTTGATCCTAGTTCACTGTATCAAGTTTAAATTCAAGTCACAATGTAAATCGCTTTGATTTAAGGATAAGGCGGTATAGAAGTCTGGTTAAATAAATAATTAGCCAGTGTGGGGCTCACTGGGGATAAAACCCATGACTCTTGGTACCCAGAGACTTTCAGGAGCTGCAGAGGCAAAGTACAAGCTGAAGAATAGTTAGCTACTGTCCAGCAGAAGGAAAGATGATCCCTTTAGGAGCCCATTGGATTAACATGGGCTCCTCTGGAGCATGGCTCACTCTTTGCTGCCCAGAAGATAACTATTACTGGCTTTATATTAAATTTGCAGCTCCTGTGGTTTCAGCTGTAAGTCTTCAGCCTCTGCTGCTGAGACCTGACTGTTTAGTCCCTGGTACTGTAAGTCTGACAGCCAGGGAGATTGGAGCCACCTTGTGAAGGGACAAGGAACAAACAAGATTAATTTGACCTAGCATGCTAACATTTTTTTGACAAGCAGCCAAACAAACCTATTCTAGCCTCACTTCTTCCAAATCCGATGACTGATGATATCATGAATCTAAGGCCACTACCATTTTCTTGCTATTTCTTTCTTGTATTTCAGAGGGAGAAAAGTTTGTGTTAGAAAGGTATAGGCTTCAGAGGGGAAAGGGTTGAAAATTAGGCTTGAAGACAGACAGAAAGCAAAGAGTGCACAAGGGGCTGAGGTAAGAGGGGTTAGTCCAGGAATGGGCAAACTACGGCCCGGCAGACCTTTTAATCCGGCCTGCAGAGCGCTAGCCTCTATGTGGTTGTGGCTGTTGTGGTGCGAAGCCGTTGCTCTGTTGGAAGCGCAGCGTCCTCGCTGAAGCCTGGGACTGGAGTGCAAGGAGTGACCGAAAAGAGAGTCGCCCGGAGCCGAGGGTAAGAGGGCTTGTGGGGGTGGGGAAAGGCTGGGAGCGTTGTTGTGGCCTCGGTTTGTTTGCCTCTTATGTAAGGTGCGCCGCTGTGGCTGGTAGGGTGTGTGCGTGCTCTGCGCGGCCTCTGTTTTGATACCTTGGGGCTGGGGGTCGGCACGAGCACTTCCGGCCGGGGCTCCAGCTCGTGGGGGCTGGTTGCAGCGTGTTGGGGAAACACTTGTACTCCTGTGTACGTTTAAAATCGATGAGTCTGATTCGAGAACGGGGCGAATGTGTTCTTGTTCAAACACCGGAGCCCACCAACGCGTGCTCTTTAATGACGGGGAGGGGGGGTTTCTGCTTGTGTATTGGAGTTCCTACAAAGGGCGATGCACCTGGGTATTTTTGTGTTGGAGTCAAGTTTGAAAGATTTTGTGACGTTTGTTACTAGGCTTATTTCATTTTGTTACACTTCATTTCTACATTGTTAATGCTCTTGAGACTTGTTTTTTTGTTTGTTTTATAATAATGAATGTTATTTACATTGCATTGGCAGAACGTAATCCAATGTGTGCCTTCGAATCAGTGCTGACTCCGTGCGATCTAACAGCTCTTGGGTTTTCTTGGCAGCTCTTGGGTTTTCTTGGCAGTGTGACCGGAAGTAGATTGCCAGGCTTTTCTTCCGAGGCAGTGTGACTTGACCAAGAGTCACAAAGAATACTAGTGGGAGTTGAACCCTGGTCTCTTTGTTATCAAGCCAATGCTCTAACCACTAGAGTCTAGTGTAAAATAACTCTTTTTATGCTCATCTACTCTTGGTCCGGCCCCCGGGTCCAATATATGAACCCATTGCGGCCCTCGAGTCAAAAAGTTTGCCCACCCCTGGGTTAGTCACTGAGTTTGTGTGTCAAGGGAAAGTCAGGCTGTTTAGTGTAGAGCAGACAGACTCCAGAGAGAGAAGCTTGATAGAAAAAAAGCTGAAAAGGGGGAAAACGAGATGGGGCTGAAAGAAAAGAGTAGGCAGGGTACACACCAATTGAGCTGAAGTGTGTGAGTCACTTATCTGACATATTCTGTAGGTCAAGGGACTATGCTGCACCAGTATCCACTGAAGAAACCAAAGAAACCAAACAAATAAAAAAAACAATAGATTTAATGTACACACATCAAAAATATATACACACCATACAAATGATACAATGTTTTGGCAAACTACCTGCATCAGGGACATACAGTACCTAGAGGTGAAGTATGATATACAATTTATATCTTGTGTTCATTATTGTTGGAAGGTACAGTCTACAAAACATAAACAAAAATTGGAGTTAACAGCAATCAATTAAAAATTTATATAAAAATTACATATATAATGTTAACTAGATACATGAATCAACAAATAAATAACTATGAATATATACATAATAAATAAGATTGGCAAACCCAATTGCAAAGGCACAAATGCCACAAGAGGGGACTCACCCCTTGTTGGAATATACAGGACTAAAAAAATAATAACTCAAAAAAGAAGGAAGAAATACTATTAGCTTTTATAAAAGTATTCTACTAGCGTCCATGTGTCCCTCTAAATAGCAAGCTACCCAACAAGCTATCCAAGACAGATACTCATTTCAACAATGCAAAAAGACTTCAATAAACCAACCAAAACGGGGTATCAGCTCTCATCCCGGACAAAATGCTACTGAAAACCATGGATGAAGAAAGGTAAAGAAGAAAGCATAGGGTCAGAGCGCATTAATACCCACAGTAGCCTCAAAAGAAACTCTGAAGCAACTTAAAATAAACTATAGAAAAGAGCTTTACTTTAAAAAACAATCAACACCTTTAAAACTGATAGCACTGTCTCAAAGGCTGCAATAGAACTCATACGCAAACCCCAATCAAACCTTTTCATGTTCAAGAGAGGCAAATGCTACAATAACTAGCTGCCTGACACTAGCTACATATCCGATGTAAACATATGTATAGGTTGAGTTAAAATATCTAGTGAGGTTCATATGACATTAAGGTGTTTAGTTTTTTAGCTATTATTAACCGAAGGAGCACGGACTCACCGCTCCTCAATTTCCCCAAATTAGTTCTTCCCTTCACCCTTCCTCGGGACCCTTAACCCCTCCCTAACTCCAATTCCGAAGAGGCACAAATGCACAGACAATCAGTGTTTGGTAAAACCAACTGGTCGCAGCTTTATTAACTTTTAATGCATGAATATAACATCACATAACAAAACCCAGCGGACCAATCCCATCACCAGCCATATCACTAGCAAGGTGATAGCGCCTCCGCTTTTCTCAACTTCCCCCCCCCCCTTAGCCCCCGGCTTCGCCATGTCATTAGCAAAAGCCCAGCCAGGGGGTTGTCCGGGTCGGGGGTACCCACCCCCGTCCCAAGCTTATCCTAAGCGTCCGGACCCTGGAAACCTCCGGGATCCCGCCACCGACGTACACGTCCTGCACGTTACTGCGCCGCCCCCCTAAACAAAGCTGCGACCAGCGAGCATCCTGCAGAACAACCCACTCTATAGCCTCCTGCCAATCATTCAATAATAAATCTAACCCCACTGGGGATAAATGTACCCAATCCCTGCCGTACAAACCTGCACAGCTCACATCCACCCAGGAATGCAGGATTTGGTATCCCCCATGCGCGCAAACCCAACGGCCAATTTGTCGGTTTATCTTCGTTAGGCCCCGCGACCAACGCCGCTGGTCCCGACAACTCGGCCGTGGGATAATGTCCGACCACATTATTATTATTCCCGGGAATAAATGCAAAACACACCCCAAGTCCTTTTGCACAGCTCTAATTAATTGCCTGCAAGTCCATGCTGATAAGTCATTGCCACCCAAATGCAGTATGATCAAGCTCGGTGGCTTCCGAAGTCTTGTATGGTGCCGAAGCAAAGGGAGCAACTGCGTCCACCGCAGACCTCGCTCGCCCAGCCATGAAACGGTCACCACTGCCGGATCCAGGCCCAGATTTGGCCCCAAAGGACGCACAGCTGCGCGCCGACCTGCCCAGAACACAAAAGAGTGGCCGATCAGCCAGCAGCTATGCGGAGCGCGCTCTTGGTCTGCAAAAGAAACACATTAATTAGTCGCCTGCCCTCCCAGAACCCCTCCCCCCCTTTAGAAACGGACATAACCTAGAAAGGCCTTGGACCACCATCTCCCTATGCGCTGCACATCCTGACCCGACAAACCCGCCGCAGCCGCACTAGTTGCTGTACCTATGCAGAACGAATGCGCAGCAAAATGAAGTGGCTCCTCCCCTACCTGCCGCAGCGCCAAGCGTAATACCGCTGTGACCTGAAACCGAGTCACATTTTTTGCATCCGCATGGACAAACAACAAACCCCCGCCCGGAGGGCGACATTGAAGATATTCCCTTACTGCAGCTACTGGACAGGTCGCCCCACCAACCATCTCCCGCAGAACCACCCACAGCCCACGCCCCAGCTGATCGGTCTTAGACCGAGCCAACAAGACCCGCAAGCTCCCCTTTTCGAGCAGAACATGCCGAAACTGCAAACCTCCCCCCCCCTTTTGACCCTCCCGAAGTGGCCACTAACTCCCCCATACGAAAAGCCCCAAAGAATGCTAAACAAAATATAGCCTTAAACAGTACCCTTTCGTAACTGGACGATGCCACGTCCGGTAGAACAGCGCACATCCGCACTAACAAGTCGTGCGTAATAGGCCGCCTACGGTCCCCTGGCGTCGGCTCTATACGCTCCCAACCGTGCATCAAATTCCTGGTTAAGAAACCGGTCCCTTCAGGAGCCCAGCCCACCGCCTTGCAAAAAACATAAACCCAGCCAGATGAGACCGCACCGCTGTCCTGGAGATCCCGCTCGATTTTGCGGCCAACACATACTGAGCCAGCATCCAATCAGAAACAGCCGCCAGCCTCCATCTATTCGCCCCGCAGAACTCCTCAATCTTGCCACGGCCACGATGATAAGCCACCCACGTTGTGTGCGCTACTGAGTTCCGCAGCAAACTCAATATCCCACCAGGCCAACCTGCCACAATTGCTCTGGGACCTGGCACCCTTCTGTAGCTGCTCCTGGCGCAAGCTTGTGAAAATGCTCCCACTGTAAACGAGAAAGAGCGTCAGCCAACTCATTACAGCAACCTGGGATATGTCTTGCTCTGATCACTACATTCAAATGTAAGCATGACAATACCACCTCCTGCACTTGTTCTGCCACCTGCCCGCACCTGGGGGTAAAATGGTTAATGACACTAACCACCGCGGCATTATCGCACCACCACAAAATCCGCCTATTACTCAAGCGGTCAGGCCACAATTCCAAGGCAACCAATATTGGAAATAGCTCCAAAAATGCCACATTCTTCACTAAATTTGCATCCCGCTACTCCTGTGGCCATCTCTCGGCACACCAAGCCCCGGCAAAATAAATGCCCAGCCCTATTCCCCCTGCCGCATCTGTGAACAACTGCAAATCGTCCGAGGAAATCTCCTCCCCGATCATGACCGAAGTCCCATTAAAATCTTTCAAGAATGTATCCCAAATCCTTAAGTCCGCCCTCATCGCTCCAGACACCCTGATTCGATGATGCGGTCGCAGGACCCCCGCTGTAGCCCTTGCCAAACGATGCAGAAAGACCCTACCCATCGGGATGATCCGGCACGCAAAGGTTAATGTACCTAGCAATGCCTGCAACTCCCTCAAGGTCAACTTACTAGACGCCCTTGCATAGGCCACCAAAACCCGTAAATGGACCACCTTATCCCACGGGAGCCGAACCATCATTTCTGCCGCATCCAACTCTACCCCTAAGAACGTCAACCGCCACATGGGACCCTCCGTCTTCCTTTCAGCCAGTGGCACATCCAACTCAACCGCCAAGTCCATAAACCCATTGACCAGTGATTGGCAATCCCCCGAGTGATCACTGCCCACGAACAAGAAATCATCCAAATAGTGAACTACATTAGCACAACTGACCTCCTTCACTAATGCCTAATGCAAAAAGGTGCTAAACTTCTCGAAATATGCACAGGACACCGAACAACCCATCCGCATGCACTTATCAAAATAAAATTGGTCCTCAAAACGAAAACCTAACAATGGGAAACTATCTGGATGCACAGGCAGTAGCCTAAATGCTGACTCAATGTCAACTTTAGCCATCCACGCCCCTCTCCCCGCACGCCTCACCAATTCCACTGCCCGATCAAAATACGCATAACAGACTGCACACTTATCCCGCGGAATTTGATCATTGACCGACTCTCCTAAAGGGAAGGACAGGTTATGAATTAGTCTAAACTTACCAACTTCTTTTTTTGGAATAATCCCCAATGGAGAAACCACTAAATTCGGGAACGGCTTCTCGGGAAAGGGGCCTGCCACACGCCCAAGCTCCAACTCCGATAACAACTTTTCCTGCACAATCGCTGTTAATCGCCGCACCGAAGGTGCATTGCGTGACAACCTGCCTCTCACTTCGTCCAGAACCGTAATGACAAAACCTTCCCAAAACCCTTTGTCTAACATAACCCTGTCCCCCTTCTTCGGATAACCGGCCAACCTAGCCTGCAACTCCGTTATCCTAATTGGAGTAGGGGCCAAACTGCGCAACTCCCTACTTCTGCACTGGCCCTCCTGGGGGGGTAGCGACCTTCTTGATGCACTTGGCAGCTGAATGTCCCCCCCAACAGTTTGAACATGCGTGCCAAAACTTGCAGTCGGGAAAGGGACACGATGCTTTATTAAATCTCCAGCACATGTCCCCCGCTCCCCCTGCCACCCCTTTCTGTTGCAACCCGACTCCAGTAGTCCGAAAAGAACGACCCCCACCCCCTTGAGCAGCGCCCCCTCCGTGCCCGGCACCTGGTCCCCCTACCCCCCCTTTCACCGACATCTGTGTTAGCCATAAGTTAATGCCCTGGGATCCCCAAGACAGATATCGATTCTCCTCCATCTTATCTCTAAAAACGCTGATCGTAGTTCAACCACGACCAGCCCTCATGCATTTGCGCCGCCTCTAAAATAGCATCCGCGTATGCCAGCAGTATACTGTATTGCTCGGGATGATAGTGTCCCCACACGCTCGCCAAACATAAAAACGATCGCGTCCAATTCAGCACATTTCGGGAAACTTTCTTCACTCTACCCGCCTTTTCATCCTCTTTCCTCTTTCTCTTACTATCTCCGGAACGCCTCCTCCGCTCCAACAATCGGAAAATGTCAATATACCGACGTTTCTGAATTTTTTGATGTAATTTTTTGGGGACCCCCTCCCATAATTCCGCATAAGCCGCTAGAGAAGGGGCTCCCCCAACCTGCTGATCTATTGCCCTGCCACCGACACCTACTGACAGCCCCGCATCAGTTCCCATTGAAGAGGAGGACGAAGACCAGCTGGACGAGGATGAGGACGAATCCGACCCATGCAGCCTTTTTCCTCCCTGCTTATGTTTCCTACGCCGTTTTGCTGTCTTCTTTGACAACCCTTTTCCTTCCCCAGATGCATCCACTCGCACGGCGGGGAACTCACCTTGGTCCGCATGCCCTGCGACACTCCCAACTGCCCCAGCCGCTGCATTGCTGCTCTCCTCCGTCAGCTGCTGCTGCTCAGTAGGTCGCGAGCTTGCGCCAACACCTTCCCGCTCTGGATAAACCTCAGTTTGACCAACTTCCTGTGAGCCTTCTCTTCCCAGTGCTGCAGTGCTTGCACCCTGAAGAGGCATCTGTGGAGACAAAGAAGGAAAAACAGGGGGAGGAACCACCGCAGACCAAGCTGGCCGCCAAGCCCCCAGCCACTTGGCACCCGATGACCCCTGCCTCCCCTTGCCCAATGATCCCAAGAACTAGAGCTCCCCGTAGGCCACACTCCTCCTTGCTCCCCCCATCCAGCATATAGCATGCGCGGATCTATCCCGACACCGCTGTCATACACATTACCTGGGAAACCCATATTCCCCATCCCTCCAGATCCCGTAAGAACCCCATTGCCCCTAGCTACACCCTATTCTCTGGAACCAGCTGGCGTGCCCAGACAACTGCCCCTTTGTGCACCCAAATCCTCCCCCCTCTGCCCCCCCTCCTCCTTGACTGCGAGCCTGACTCCCGAGCAGATCCACCCAAGCTCTCCTCCCCCAATGCTGCCACACCACCCCCCACAGCCCCCCACGTGGAAGGAACCCCTCTTTGAGCAGGCTGCCCCCCCTTGCGCCTCTGACATTCTGACCTGCCCTCACACCTCTTGCACGCACCCCAACACCCCCTGCCTCAATACCCCCCCTGGTCATGCTATCCCCCACCCCCACACCCATAGATCCCCTCCTTGACAGTCATGCTTCTGTGAAGTTGATCATTGGATATGTCTTGAGTGTCTTTCTTTCACTATATGCTGCTGTGTAGTCCAACAGTTGGGTCTTGAGTAATCTGAGTCCCATAATGGCGGTGGGCTTTATCTTCCAACTGTGGTGACGCTGCTTCTTTGGGAGTTTGTTAGCAGTGCACGGCATTAAGAAAAGGACGACCTCAAGCTAAGTACTGTGTTTGAACATTATTAAGCACCAGTTGGTATTGGGGTTATGGTCCCTTGATCCTTTTTTAGGGGTGAATCCCTAAAATTTAATAAAAGATAAAAACGGAACAATACGCTACGAGAAGGGGAGGTTTCTTTCCTTCCTTCTAGGCGTACGTTCCAACAAAAATTTGTGGGTTAATTGGTTCCTCTTTCTTTTGACTGTGATTACCTGTGGGGAAACAAATAGGTTTTTTGGTTTTGGTTAATGAAGCATGAATAGGGCTTCTAAAATAACCCCCATATGCTTCCTTTATTAAAAGATGCAACATATGTGCTTATGGGTCTTCCCAACATAATTGTCATGTTATAAAATTACTTTCCACATGTACTGTCCTTAAACATACCAGATAAAAACTCACATATAAGCAAGAGATGTCAGTAGTTAAATTCATGGAGATAAATAGCATAGAATTATGAACTCCTTTATTCAATCTGCCCAGTCATTGTGTCCACAATGCAAAGATAAATCCTTGCCAGTCACTCCAAGTGCATGGTAATGGGAAGCCATCAGTTCGGCTGGTGCCTTTGTAAATATTGGAGCTTGCAGAGTGGGAATGTGGGGGCTGCTTCTGTGCTGGGAATTCTCTGTCCTTGGATGGTCAGGCGTGGGAGACAATTGAGGGTAAACAGAAAATGGAGAAAGAGGATCCAAGGGATCTCTTTGGTTTTTAGGTGGGGGAGGGGGTTGGTGGGGGCAGAATCTGCTTGGGGGTATTTCGGGGATATTTCAAAAAATAAGTCATCTATGGGAATGAATAGTTGGATGGGGTGTTTGAGGCTGCATGCTGTTTTTCTCACGTAGGGGGCTGAGATATTGATGAATGCATTAGCTTATCAATGATCTCAGCCAGTGTTAACCACACCTCTAAATTGTCTTATGTTTAACACAAATCACGAGATTCAGGGGCCTCTTTTACTAAAGCCCATAAAGGCATTTCACTTAACACACATTTAGCATAAAAACTAATGTGTTATGTGCAAAGCTTTCATGCTAACTGCCGGGGGCATCTACAGCACGTTCCTGGAAGTTATAGCATGGATATGCACTCTAATGCTAATTAAGTGCACCCACACTAATTGCCACATTGACAGCCTGTAATATGTACCCCCATGCTAACTGCGATGTGCTCTCCACATTCACACTTTGCCCTTATCCTGCCCATTCCCAGCCCCTTTGCATGATGGGAACTAATGTGCATTTTAGTGCCAAATAGCTGTTACGCCTGTGTGTTAACTGTCACATAGGATGTTATTGCCTGCTAAAATACATCTTAATACTTAGAGACTTTAATAAAAGGGCCCCTTAGTATGAGATGTTCTAAGCTATTTTAATATTAATGATCTGTTTTACATACATTTGCATATTGTTGCAGCTTATTTATTGTTTTCTCATGTTACCGTGTTTTTGTTGTGTTAATGATAGCACTTAAGAGAATGTTATCATTAACATGCATGAACCCATATTTAACATATTGTTAACTTCAAAAAATGATTGCTAATCATAAAAAGAAATACAGTGTTATACATAAAATACCTTAGAAGATCAGTAAACCGTTTTTTAAATTCTGCATTTGACGCTTATTAATACACCATAATTAATAGGCCCTTCTGTCTTATTTGTACCAAGGAGAAAGACATTCAGTAGCCAGAACTGGCAATCGATCATAAAAGTATATTGCTTTTGCTTGTGAAATGGGATACATTCCTGGCTCCTGTTATTTCAATGAAACAGAATGGTATTTCAGCGAGTGCATTTGCTATAGGCCAATCTTAGCTAAAGTTAAAGTGCATGTTTCCAGTGAACTTACAGTAAATATTTCAATCCAGGTTATATTATTTTAACTCCAAAAATACTTTTACAAAAGGTACACGTTTGTACCTTTTAAAAAATACAGCATAACAGAGGTGGGTGGCACCTTATAGACTAACTAATGTAATGGGACATAAGGTTTTGAGATGCATCTGATGAAGTGGGCTCTTGGCCTCAAAAGCTCATGTCTTAATAAATTGGGTAGTCCATAACGTGTCTCCTGCCTCTGTCTTTTTTGCTACTCCAGGCTAATATGGCTACCCCTCTGAAAATTATCATCAACTGTACAAATCAGAAATTGAAATGTAGACTTCCATGATGAAGTTTCCACAGTAGTCAACAAAATTATTTAGAAGGTTTTGAAATGCTCTAGTAGCGCACTGAATGTCTGTTTGCTTTAACTGTTGTTGGCATAGATAAGGCCACAACCTATGCATCCCTCAGAAGGATCTTACTTTATTCATAATTTCATCTCTGATTCGTACGTCTAGATACAACTAGCAGTAGCTCTGGAAACACTGGCACTTCATACAGTGGTCCACCTTAACTCTAAGAAAGTGCTCCTTGCAATTATGTCAGCTATTTAAATTTATTTACAGACGGTCAATTCATATTGATCATAACTCGACCTTACAATGACCTTCAGCAAAGGTACTCTTTGAATGTTATAGACATTATGATCGATACTGGAGTGCAATTGACTATACCTAGTTACTGACAAATGAATTTAAAGGTATACAATTTCCAGAAACAAAGATAATAGCTCATTTAGTCAACTGTTCATAAAAGGTTTATTATTGATACATGAGGAGTAATAAAGTCCTCAGCCATTTTCAAATGCTCGGAGGACAATAGTGTACAGAATGCCTTTTATACTCTGAAGAAAGAATCATTATGTCCTTAAAAAATCCGGTTTACTGATCTTCTAAGGTATTTTATATATAACACTGTGTTTCTTTTTATGATTAGCAATTATTTTTTGAAGTTAGCAATATACAATAAACAACACTGAAAGCTATATTCCATGAAAATCAGCACATTATATATAGCTCACTATACTATTGATTTCAGCCCTCCCACTTTTTAACACATTGCAGTGCAGTCTACTTTACTTCATATTATCCTGAGAATTGGCCAGACTGTCTAATTTCCAGCAGAATAAGAAACACCAGAACAACTGGAATAGGGTATAGAAAGCAAGCATCAAATTAACATTTTATGATGATTTGGGATTTTGTTGTCAATAGAAGGAGTTTGTTTTTTACACTGCTATCCCATGCACTTCACATCTTTGGAAAATCAATTATTATGGATATAAACTTTGGAAATTCTAAAATAATATAGAATAAATAATATAATAAAAAACAAGAAACTATTACTATGACCACAAAATTCAAAGTTCACTGATACCTAGAACATGAAAGGTTCCTTAGTAGGATTACCTCTTCATCCCAGGTCAACGAAACATACTGATAAAATTCTGATTTTGCTGCACTGCTTGAATGAATCTATTGTTCAGACCAGGACTAAATAAGCTTGTCTGGTTGACCTAAGATGAGGTGGAAATCCTATTAAGGCAGTTCTCAATGCTATCCTGGGACACCCCAACCAATCAGGTTTTCAGAATATCTATAATGATTAGATTTGCATGTGCTGCCTCCATTGTATGGAAATTTATTTCAGCATACATATTATTTATTTATTTATTTAGTTACAATTTCTTCTATACCGCACTATTCAGTATCAGCGCGGTTTACATGGAACATAACAATCAGACAGGGTACATAAGTCTGAGTTTACAATTAACAGGAGAACCAACTTGGATAACAAGATAACTATTTACACAACAGTGTCATATCAAGATATAGTAAAAGGGTGATTTAATAATCAGGGACTCCTTGCATGGTGTGGTCGCCTAGCTGATAGGGTGTGGTGGCACAGTTGAACATATTTGGATGTGGATTAGTTAATTGTGGAAATTAAAGTACGAGCGCGGAGTCGTGAAGGACGTCGGTAACTGGGCGGTCGGCCCGGTCCCCGCCCATGCTTCCGGCTTCGGGGGGAGGGGGGGAGGGAGGGAGAGCAAGTGAGAGCGGGAGTCGGATGACGCCGGCAGCGTCATTTAAATTGATTGGCTCCGCAGAGTGCGGGGAGCTGAGCCAATTAGAGCTGCCGGCGTAGGAGCCGCTTTAAGAAGAGGGGGCCGCGGTTTCTGCTCCCTTTTCGGCGGCGGTTTTGGTGGTGTTGAGGCTTCCCGCCCTCCCTCCCCTCAGCTTGATATGGAGTTGGTGGTGGTTTTTCGGGGTGTCGCAGTTGGGGGGAGGGGTACAAGGCGGGATCCCGGAGGTTTCTGGGGTCCGGAGCCTTTAGGACATACTTGGGCGGGGCGGGGTGCCCCTGACCCGGATAAGCCCTGCTGGCCTTTGCTAGTTACATGGCGAGGTCGAGGAAAGGGCGGTAGGAAATTGGCCGGTGGTCGGACACGGCCGGAGCGGATGCGACCCCACTTTGCTAATTGTATGGCTGGTGGGGCATCGCTCCGCTGGTGGGAGATTGTTAACAGAACTGTTTTTGGTGTGTAAAGTTAATTGTTTATAAATATAATAAAGCTGCGACCGGTTGGTACTTCCAATAAGAAAATTGTTGTCTGTGAAATTTGTATGGGGCGGGGCAAGGGATGGAGGGGGGAGTGAGAAGGAGGGGGGGGGGGTTTGAAAGGATGGGCTGAGGGCACCGGATGCGGCCTGCCACGGTTAATCCTCAAAACCTCATTGGCTGGGGTTCCGTAGGACAGATTTGGGTGCTACTGTACTAAGCATGTGTTCATGTCTTCGACCAGTATTTCTCAAGCTGGTCTTGAAGTGTACCTTCTATATATCCACAATGGAAATGTGTGAGAGAGATCCATTGTATGCAAGCCGATCTAATATGTATTCATTTTGGATTTCCTATTTATTTATTTAGCAGCATTTCTATACCACAGTATCTACAAGTCACAGCAGTGTACAGGTACAAGAACATTAAACTTTACATGGAACATACAGTAGTTGATAACAAGTTAAATAAAAACTGGACTAACCTCCAAGTCTAGCTTGAGGAACACTGTTTTAGATATCTCTGAAACCTGATCTTAATGATCATAGTAATATATTCTATTCTACTCATCCTTGCTTTTTAATTCATATTCTATGTCTTTTAGATTTTCCAAAGCTTATGTCCATTAATAACTTTAAAAAGCTAAGAAAGTGCATGGGGTGGAAGTATAAAAAACAAACCTCCTCCTACTGACACAACCAAACCCCAAATCTTCATGAGATATTAATTTCATACTTGTTTTCTATATCCTATTCCAGTTGTTCTGGTGTTTATTGTTCTGCAGAATGAACCACAATGGAAATTAGACATCCTGGCTACAGTGAATTCTTAGGATAATATGAAGTAAAGTAGGTTATACTGCAATGTGTTAAAAAGAGGGAGGAATGAAATCAATAGTATAGTGAGTAAAATATAGGGAAATGTTTACTAAGGTGCACTAACCTTTAGTGCTCTGTTTGTCACGTGTTAAGCATGCCACACTGTCAATCCCTCAGTAAATGGTAAATGAGTAATTGGGCAGGTAGAAGATGGGTGTTAATGGTGCATAACGGTTAGCGTGGGCATTTTGGAAATGTGCTAATTGTGCCTGTTCCTTTCAGCATGGGTGCACCTAATGCCGATTGGCAGCAATGCACTAATAGAAGGGACACACGTGCCTATTAACATTCAGCCTGGGCCTCTGCACTAATTTTACGCCTCAAACACATGATCACCAAATTCTTTATTAAACATGATCCACTATTGACTGAAATATAGTTCTCAGTATTGTTATTGTATGTTACTACCTCAGTCAGTAGTCCCAGAGAGCTTCTAACTTAATTGTAAACCTCGGTCAATAGCCCCAGAGAGCTTTTAATTTAAATTTAAACTTCTATCAGTAGCCCCAGAGAGTTTTTAGCTTAAATTTAAACCTCAGTCAGTAGCCCCAGAAAGCTTGTAATTTAAATCAAATTACAGTATAGCTTAACATAGAAGAAAGAATAGGGTAAATTCCCAATGTCACTACTTGTAACCTTAGGCAAGTCAGAGTGGAGGAGTAGCCTAGTGGTTAGAGTAATAATCTAGCACCCAAGAGATCTAGGTTTGATTCCTAATGACACTCCTTGTGACCTTGGGCAAGTCACTTTACCCTCCATTGCCTTGAAGAGAAGGCCTTGCAATCTACTTCTGGTCATACCTTGCCAAGAGAACCCAGGGGCTGCTGGCTTGCCAAGAGTCTGCATTGACTTGATGACATTTTAAAAAAGAAAGAAATAGTTTCTAGAGGCCTTTACAAAGAGATCTCTCTGCTAGAGGGCAAAAGACCTGTGAAATTGTTTTAAACAGTTGTTAAAGCCAAGTGACAGGTTAAAGGGACAATGTGAAAGGCTCCCTCTATCAAACCAAGGGCTGTGTGAATCACCCAGAAAATTGTTAAGAGATTCCCATAGAAGCACAGGTCAGGACACTGTGTTGCAAGCCAGCTTTTATTAGGTGATCCTTCCCTCCTGCCCATCCTAGGGATAATCTTTGCTTTATAGGCTCTTAAACCTATTGAAGAGGAAGAGGTGATCAAATTCACTTCAGGTTCAGCTACTTATCCTCACCAGGCATAAATTGATTAACATAAATAGCTAAAGAAAACCTTAAAACTAAGATACAGACAACAGTCCAGCAGTGAGATGGGGGCTATGCAGTCTTTTGCACTGAGTGTCACATGTACGATTTTCTCCCAGTTTGTGAGGGTTCTTATGTGTGCACTAGGACCAAGGAGCTCTTTGCCCTCAGGGACTGAGTCCAATCTCTGGAGGCTAGAGTGACAAACATGGAGGGCATAAGAAAGAGAGAGAGGTTTAT
The DNA here is from genome assembly GCA_033557465.1 of Ichthyophis bannanicus. Classification (NCBI taxonomy): domain Eukaryota; kingdom Metazoa; phylum Chordata; class Amphibia; order Gymnophiona; family Ichthyophiidae; genus Ichthyophis; species Ichthyophis bannanicus. The sequence goes on from CM066036.1 coordinate 718,107,678, forward strand.
AGACGAGACCTACAGGGATGTACTACTCAAGTCCCTCCTCCTCTCTGGCAGCCTCTCAGTTGTCATGGAGAGAGGTCACATGAAAGGAGAGCATCATCTTGGTGTGGCAGGAAATGATCCTGTAGCTATGACCTGTCCTCCAGGTGATGTGACACCCTCTTGCACTGAGGAGATTTTTCCAGTGCCATGAGCCCATGAGGGAAGGTTTAGGATGGCCATTATGGTTGGTGATTCGATCATTAGACATATAGATAGCTGGGTGGCTGCTGGACATGAGAATTGCCTGGTAACATGCCTGTCCAGTGCGAAGGTAGTGGACCTCACATGCTACTTAGACAAGGTTTTAGATAGTGCTGTGGAGGAGATTGCTGTCTTGGTACATGTTGGTACTGACATAGAAAAGTGTAGCAGGGCAGTTCTGGAGGTCAAATTTAGAAAATGAAATCCAGAAGTTCCAGGGCAGCATTCTCTGAAATACTTCCCTTTCCAGGTGCAGGTTCCAAAAGGCAGGCAAAGCTCTGGAGTGTCAGTGCGTAAATGAGGTGTTGATGATGCAAGAAAGAGCGTTTTGGATTTGTTAGGAACTCGGCAACATTCTTGGGAAAGGAGGGACTTTTATGAAGGGATGAGCCCCACCTTAACTGGGATGGAATCGGGCTGTTGGCATTAACCATTAAAAAGGAGATAGAGCAACTTTTAAACTAGATAATAGGGGAAAGCTGACAGTCACCCAAGAGTGTATGGTTTGGAAAAATGTATCCTTGAAGAATACTAACAGAAGAGGGAAGTTAGGGCATCCCAACAGAAGTTTCAATAAATATAAAAGTAACCCAGATGCCCTTAAGTACAGAACTTAAAGATTCCAAATTACCCCTATCAACTAATAACCAGATTAATCTGAATAAAATACAACCTCTAAAATGCCTGAATGCAAATACTAGAAGTCTAAAATATAAGATGGGAGAGCTATCATATATAGCCCTAAATGAAAGGTTAGATATGATTGGCATCTCAGAGACCTGGTAGAAGGAGGACAACCAATGGGACGCTGTGATACCTGGGCACAAATGATATGGTAGATCAAATTGATGGAGGGGTTGCGCTCTATGTTAGAGAGGGCATTGAGTCACATAGGATTAAAGTTTTGCAGGAAGCAAAATACCCTGTAGAACCTCTATGGATAGAAATCGCATGTAAAAAGGGGAAGGCGATGACAGTGGGAGTGTACTTCTGACTGCCTGGGCAGAATGAGCAGATGGATGAGAAATCAGGGATGCTAACAAAAATGACAATACAGTAATAATGGGTGATTTCAATTACCCCATTATCGACTGGGTCCATGTCACAGCAGGACATACTAGGGAGATAAAATTTCTAGATGAAATAAAAGACTGCTTCTTGGAGAAGCTGGTTCATGAACCAACAAGAGGGGACATTATTCTGAAACACAGGACCTGGTGCAAGAGATAAGGGTGTTGGGGCCACTTGGCAATAGTGATCATGGCATGATCGCGTTTGATTTAATCAATGGAAGAAGGATGACAATGAAATCCACCATACTACCTTCTAACTTTCAAAATGATAAAATGAGGAAAATAGTTAAGAAAAAATTATGGGGTGCAGCTTCAAAGTTTAAAGATTTATATCAAGAATGGTTGTTGTTTAAAAGTACTATCTTCAAAGCCCAGACCAGATGTATTACATGCTTTAAGAAAAGTGGAAGGAAGGCCAAAAAAACTGCTAACATTTTATTTATTTATCAATTTTTTAATACCGCTTTATCATTTCAATCAAAGTGGTTTACATTGCAACTTAAACTTAGTAATGTACATTAAACAGGGACATTGATAACTTGGATTTTTCTGAGCAATGGAGGGTTAAGTGACTTGCTCAAGGCCACAAGGAGCGCTAGTGGGAATTGATCCCTGGTCTCTTGGTTCCCAAGCAAATACTCTAACCATTAGGCTACTCCTCCACAGGTGGGGGTCAGAGAGGCTGTTGTAGCCAAAAAATCATCTTTCAGGAAATGGAAAAAAGTAGCGAAATGACAGAAAGGGGAAACATCATAAGCACTGGCATTAAACATTAAGCAGGCAAAGAAAGAATTTGAAAAAAAGCTTGCCGTGGAAACATAAATGTATAACAAAACCTTTTCCAAGTACATTCATAGCAAAAAACCTGTAAGAGAGTCAGTTGGAACATTGGATAATGGTAAAGGGGTAAAGGGGTATTAAGGGAGGACAAGGCCATACCGGAGAGATTGAATGAATTCTTTGCTTTGGTCTTTACTGAAGATGTAGAGAAGATTCCCATGCCTAAAATGATATTTAAAGGTGATATAGCGGAAGAATTGAAAGAAATATCAATAAATTGGGAAAATGTATTACAAGTAAACTGAAGAGAAGTAAATCACCTGGACTAGATGGTATACATCTAATGGTGTACAAAAATCTGAAATATGAGATTGCAGACCTACTGTTAGTAATCTGTGAACTATCATTAAAATCATCTGTAGCACCTGAAGATTGGAGAATGGCAAATATAACTCCAATTTTTAAAAAGTGTTCCAGTGGTGATCCAGAAAACTACAGATCTGTGAGCCTGATGAAGAGCTGGGAAGCTACACGGCTTGAAACACTGATTGGTGTAGCATGATCCTTACATTTGGATTATTCCCGACCGTTTCCTGGAAACAGATGGATTTCTCCTCTTTGTCATAGGAAGAAGTGGATGGAATTTAGTTGAAGGGGCTGTTTTTCTATGAATGGTCTTCAAAGAATACGGTTGAAAATCTACTTTAAAAAAAAGGACATTTCCAACTCAAGCTAAGTGGAGTATATGTTTGGTATCGGTTGGGACAATTCAGTTAATGCTTGAACGGATCAGACAGCTGAATAGTGCTGTCGTTTCTGTTTTTACGGCCTTCGGGTCAGTTACAAGTTGATTAAAAAGGAGGGCTCACTTCAAGAGCAGGAAAGTTCCTGTTCATGGTGAGTAATCCAACAAAAAATTGAACACGTAATGGAAACAAAGTTCATTATTTTCACATATTAGTTTTATGGAAATGTTTGGGATGTAGGTTGGTGCTTTGGTTCCTGTAAAAATGGGCATTTAAATGGAAATCAAAGTATTGTTTTGTTTGACATCAGTATCAGGCAAAATGATAGAAACCATTATAAAGAATAAAATTACTGAACATGTAGCCATCATTTAATGCGAGAAAGCTAACATGAATTTAGCCAAAGAAAGTCTTGTTTTACTAATCTGTTGTATATTTTTTTAAAGGTGTGAATAAAAGGTAGACCAAGGTGAGCTGATAGATATAGTATACCTGGATTTTCAGAAAACTTTTGACAAGGTCCCTCATGAGAGACTCTTGGCCAAATTAAAAAGTCATGGTTTTAGAGGCAGTGTAGTATTGTGGATCAGGAACTGGTTAAGAGATAGAAAGCAGAGAGTAGGGATAAATAGCTAATTTTCTCAATGGAGAAAGGTAAATAGTTGAGTGCCCCAGAGATCTGTGCTGGGCTAGCTGCTTTTTAACATATTCATAAATAATCTGGACATAGGAATAATAAGTGAGGTGATCAAATTTGCAGATGACACACAATTATTCAAAGTTCTTAAAACTAAAGAGGATTGTGAAAAATTGCAAAAGGACCTTGAAAATGAAAAACTGGACATTCAAATGGCAGATGCAATTTAATGTGGATAAGTGCAAAGTTATGCACCTAGGAAAGAAGAACCCAAACTAAAGTTACATGATGCAAGGTTCCACATTAGGAACCACCACCCAGAAAAGAATGTAGGTATCATCATAGATAATATGTTGAAACCCTCCACTCAGTGTGCAGCAATGGCCAAGAAAGCAAATAGAATGCTAGGAATCATAAGAAAGGAATGGAAAATAAAACCAAGGATATTATAATGCCTCTGTATCATTCCATGGTGCAACTGCATCTTCAATATTATGTGCAATTCCTTGTCACCATATCTTAAAAAGGATATAGTCTTGAAGGACTACCAGAAGGACTGCTACAACTGGAAGTAGATCTACACTTGTGTGTATAATCTTCTGGAATAAACTCTAAATCTTGGGTTAAAAGGGACTTTTTGGGGTTAAAGCTGTTAAAGTCATGCATTTTAGAATTCAGTGTTTTGGCTGAGTCAAACAGGTCTTAGTACTACTAGTCAAAGCAGAGTATAGCTTAGCAGAGAACATAAAATAAGAGCAAATCAACTTTGAAATAAATTTGTTTCTAGAGAGCTTTTTTACTTAAATCAGCTTAGCATACAAGTAGAATAGTCTCTGAGTAGAAAGAAATATAAACTGGTTTCTATTGACCTTTACAAAGAGCCCTTCCAATTAGGAGGCAAATGATCTGTGAAGTTATCTTAAATAGGTGTTAGCGGCAAGTGACAGATCAAAGGGGCAATATAAAAGACCCCTTCTATCAAACCAAGGGCTGTGTGAATCACCCAGGAAATTAGTAAAACTTTACCTTGGAGTGTCTTATTTTCCTGAGTATGACCTGACTCTAATGTTCAGTTGAGTTCCTTGATGTGGGCTATATCAATGTTTTGGGTTTATTTGTTGATGTTTATTCATCTGATGTAGTTAATGTTTCTTGATTTTCCTTTATTGTATTATATGAATGCAATGTTTGAAACTAATAAAAAAAAAACAAAAAAACTTTACCTTGGAAGTACAGGACAGAGCACTTTTAATAAGTCTTCTTTCCCTCCCTCTGTCCTTGACTCTCAGCCACCCCTGAGATAATCATAGCTTTATAGGTGCTTAAACCTTATAAAGGGAAGAAGTTGCTCATATTCATTCTCAGGTGCAGCTGTTTATCCTCATCATTAATCTTGAGGTGAACAAAGTCCATTAAACATATTAGCTATAGTTTTATTAGTATACGAGTACATATCCCCAGAAAACCTAAGTAAATTAACAACTTAAATACTGAAACACAAACTTAAAACTAAGATGCAGACAGCAGTCCAGCAGAGAGATGTGGGCTCTCCAGTCTTTTACATTGAGTTTCACATGTATGAATTTCTCCCAGTCAGTGAGGGGTCTTACGTGTGTACTAGGTGCAAGGAGCTCTTTGCTCTCAGGGAATGAATCCAATCTCTGGAGGCTAGAGTAGAAGACTTGGAGTACATAAGGAAGACAGAGAGGTAGATAGACGAGACCTACAGGGATGTAGTACTGAAGTCCCAAAGCCAGTCTGGCAGCATCCCTGTTGTCACAGAGGAGAGAGATCATATGTCAGGAGAACATCACTCTGGTGTTGGTAGGAAGTGATCCTGTAGCTAGGACCTGTCCTCCAGGTGATGTAAAACCCTCTTGCACCTAGGAGGTTTCTCCAGAGCCATGTGCCCATGAGGGAATGGTTAGGACAGTCATTATAGTTGGCGATTCAATCATTAGGCATGTAGATATCTGGGTATCTGGTAGACGTGAGGATTGCCTGGTAACATGCCTACCTGGTGCATAGGTAGCGGATCTCATGTGCCACCTAGACAAGGTCTTAGATAGTGCTGGGGAGGAGTCTACTGTCTTGGTACATGTTGGTACCAATGACATAGGAAAGTGTGGTAGGGAGGTTCTGGGGGCCAAATTTAGGCTTTTAGGTAGGAAGTTGAAATCCAGAACTTCCAGGGTAGCATTCTCAGAAATGCTTCCCGTTCCATGTGCAAGACCCAAAAGGGAGGCAGAGCGCCAAAGTCTCAATGTGTAGATGAGACGATGGTGCAAGAAAGAAGGTTTTGGATTAGTTAGGAACTGGGCAATATTCTGGGGGAAGAAGGGACTATTCTGAAGGGATGGACTCCAACTTAACTGGGATGGAACGAGGCTGCTGGCATTAACCTTTTAAAAAGGAAATAGATCAGCTTTTAAACTAGATAATAGGGGAAAACCGACAGTCAGAACAATGTATCCTTGAAGGATACTAGCAAAAGATTGAAGTTAGGACATATTGACAGAGAGGTTCCAATAAAGATAAAAGTAACCCAAAGGTCCTTAAGTACAGAGCAGACAGAGCTTAAAGATTCCAAATTACCCATGCCTACTGATAACCAGATTAATATGAATAGAATACAGCCTCTAAAATGCTTGTGTGCAAATGCTAGAAGTCTAAAACATAAGATGGGAGAGTTAGAGTATATAGCACTAAATGAGAAGTTAGATATGAAAGGTATCTTAGAGACATGGTGGAAAGAGGACAACCATAGGACACTGTGATACCTGAGTACAAACTATATCATAATGATACAGCAGATCAAATTGGTGGAGAGGTTGAACTCTATGTTAGAGAGAGCATTGAGTCACAAAGGATTACAATTTTTCAGGAAACAAAATACACTGTAGAATCTCTATGGATTGAAAGTCCATGTAAAAAGGGGAAAGGGAAAGCGATGGCCGTGGGAGTGTACTATGACCACCTGGCCAGAATGAATAAATGCCTGAGAGTTCTTAAAATGATTTTTGGTACATTTTTAAAACAATGTTACATTGTTTTTGGTGCCTTAATTCAAAAGGGAAAATATTTTCTTTAGTGGTGTAGGTTTAGAAACTCTGCTTTCAGTATCTTTCTCAACTCTTTGAAGCTACTGACACTTCATCAGGTGTTAGTTCCCTCCCTACCCCCCCCCCCCCAACTCCCACCCACCCCATGTGGGCAGTCTTGTTTTTTTAGGGCACCTCCCTAATTAACTACATTGAAGGACTTGGAATAGCACATTTAGAACACATTTAAAAGAGGTTAGTTATGTTTTCTTTGAAAGGACAGCTGGGATACCAGCTGCTACTTTGGTAGGTCTCTCTCTCTTTTGCTTCAACAGGTACCTAAGCTCCACCAACTGCACAATGGCTTTGAAAAATTATATCGCCAAAGCTGTTTCTCCCTTTACATTTTCTGCCTCTGTCCATACAGAGATCTCAATGCCAGTTGAAGGACTGGTTCCATGTGCAGGAGGCCTGCATGCTGAAGCTCTCAGGGAAGAAGTGGAGGAGTTCAGAGAAGAGATGGAGAGGCTGAGGAGGTATCTTTGGCACACTGCTCCTCATAACAGTGTGGAATGGCCTAGTGGTTGGGGCAAGGTACTTCATGCCGGAAGGTCAGGGGTTCAAATCCCACTAGAGGACAGCAACCTTGGGCCGGAAGGACTGGGGTTTCTAGTCCCACAGGTGCTCCTTGTGGTCTTGGGCAAGCCACTTAACCCTCCATAGCCCATGTTCCCTGTAAAATAGTTATCTCCAAGTTATAATGTCCTGTTCAATGTAATTTCAGTTTGTTCAATGTAAACTGCACTGATGCAGAATGTAAATAAATAAATAAGAGAATGTAAATAACATTCAGAGGCACTACAGGCTCAGAACAGCTGCAAAGGGGAAAGGTCCAAAATCTGCCAGTGCCCCATTGTCTCAGGAGAGTAGCTCTGCCTATGTTAAAAGTAGGGAAACTCAAAGTCTCCCACGATAAAAGAGAAGTTCCAAGAAATGCACAGCAACTCAGCCTTCCAGTCTATCAAAGCCAGGAGCCCTGTAGAGCAATTTCAGGGATCTGCATCTACAGAACTCTCAGATAGAAAAGAACCCAAGCACTCATCATACACCAGTGATACCAGATCCAGAAGTGAGCCTAGCTCAGTATCGGAGACCTATGTCTGCATCACCAGCAGCTTCAGGTACACTGGGAAAAAGTACAAGCTGCCAGCCAGGAGAATATTTGAATCTTGGTGTCTTTCTCTAATTTTTCCTTGTGCTTTCTAGTCTGTGTAATTCACAACTATGCAAAAAGCGGTTTCCACTCAGGGTAGAGTAATTGTTCAGTTTAAGATAAAGAATAATTGAAGGGAGTTTGGTAACATAACAAACTGAGAGGAGAAAGAAATAATCTATACGTAACCATTTTGACTAAGCAGAAAGATTTAACTACTTGGAATATAATTATAATTTTTTCCCTCTACCAAATGTTATTGTTATTGTTCAGTGACCCTAAAATTAAGAAAATCCTTGATTCGAAACAAAAAATGCAGCCTGGACTCTTATTTGAGAAGGAAAGAAGTGTGAGAATGCCAAGTGCAAAGGGCCTCCCAGCAGTTTCTGGTCCCCATCAAAGAACCCGGATATCAAATTCCATGAGCACAAACTGAAAGACTGCAAGAAAGCTCTTGGATTGGTGTTCCCCTCTTGTCTGCCAATCAGTTAGTAAGGCAGCTGCCTTCAATATGTTTCAAAAATGAATTGATCACCATGAGACCTTAAATAGTATCCCCGCCTGTCACCCGGGATGATTTGGTAAATTATTCCACATCAATGAAGCATAACACATAAATGCCCTTGATTGAATAACCTGTAAATTACTGACTTTTAGAGGAGGAATCACTAGGGTACCCTGACTCCGAGCACAAAAGGGGCGTGAGGTGGAATCCCACTGTACTGTAACAACGATAAGGAAGTAGCTGAAAGACATAATGCAAACTTCAGAATCACATGCAGTAATTTAAAATGAATAAGTTGCTCCAATGTAATGTGCATAAAAATGGAATAATATGTTCTGAGCTCAGGACCAACATAACCATTAGGCAAACTAGGTGACTCCTACAGCACCCGTGGTCCATGGATGGCCCTCTGCCACCCTTGCCACCCTTCTATGGTCGTGCAGCAGCAGCAATGGCTTCAAATAGCCCTGCAAGGCTTACATGGACCTCCTGTGCTGCGAGGCTGTTTGGCTGCTGCCCATTCTGATGCCTGATGACAACTTCCTGTTTGCATGGGAGTTGAAGGGCTAATCTACACTCTTAACTTAATAAATTTTATTTATTTAGTTATTTAGTTAAGCAGTTTTCTATACCGCCTTATCCTTCAATCAAAGTGGTTTACATTATATATTCACTACAAACAGGTACTGGATACATTCCCTCGTCCCCAAAGGGCTCACAATCTATGTGTACCTGAGGCAACAGAGGGTTAAGTGGCTTGCCCAAGGCCACAAGGAGTGCCTATAGGACTAGAAACCTCAGTCCCTCTGGCCTGAGATTGCTGTCCCCAGGTGGGAAATGAACCTCCGGCCTGTATCCTTCTTAGGTACTGAAATAGTTTTACCCAAGTATATCACTTCACTACTCACTATCACTGTCTGATAATTCAAATAGAAAGATCACGGGGGAACAAAAGTTTTATCTCTGGTGACAAAAAGAATCTCAGTCTTCTTGTAGTTGAAAACTGACAAAAACTGCTAATGTCTGAATGTCAGCAGGGTCATATCAAAACTAAGAAAGAAAAGAAAAAAAGAAAATAAAAAGGTTGGAATGTTTGTTGTGTAGGGGTATATCTCTCCAAAAAACAAACAACTCCTTTTATACTTATTTTTTGTTATTTTATATTAAATGCCGTGCCCAAAAGCCATTGTGTTAAGTGAGATAATGTTAAGCTCCACCAGAAAATTAAAAACAACCATATGGAGCCTAAATATCCACCCGCTGTTCCAAAGGATCTGATGGTAGCTTTTCAGCGTGGCAGCAATATTCATGATATGGTGGTTCATGCCACCGCCACTCTGGACCTAACCCAATCCTCTCATGATTCTCCTGGTCATTGCTCATGTAATTCTTCCCGTTGTACTTTTTGCAAATCTTCTTGTGTTGGACTGGACTGGTTGGATACCACGACAGGCAGAAGTTATACCACCAAGTAGCATACAATAGGTGCCTCTTCCTTTGTTGTTTACATTTTAATTTGTCCATGTGATTTAAGATATGTGGGTCACACCATTAGACGCATCAGGAAATGTCTTACTGAACTTAAATCGAGAATTACTACTACGACCCTTTCAGCCCCATTGGTTTTGCATTGTATTCAGTTGCAACATGTTTTTTCGGATTAAACATGGAGAGTTATTGACCATGTTCCACTTGACCCTTGGGGAGGTGATCGTGAACATTGACTATCTAAGAAGGATACAGGCCGGATATATGATTCAGACCTTTAAATACTTAAAGAGAAATGAAGAACAAACAAACCTCTTCCAAAGACGGGGAAGCTGTAAAACTAGAGGGCATAACATGAAGCTGCAAGGTGGTAAATTGAAAGGCAATGTCAGGAAATATTTCTTCACTGAAAGGGTGGTGGATGCTTGGAATGCCCTCCCGATGGAAGTGGTGGGGGAAAACACGGTGATGGAATTCAAAACGGCATGGGACAAACACAGTGGATCCCTTTACAGCAACAGGATAAAAGCAAAATAAACGGTGCCATCTAACTTCTGAACTATCTAGCGTCTCAACAAATAAGGGTGTCCTACATGGAGTGGTGGGTTCACCCCTAAACAAAAACAAAAACATGGGGAGGGGTGGCCTGCACAGAGCGACAGGTGCACCTACTCTTGCCATCTTACTGGGCAGACTAGATGGACCATGCTGGTCTTTATCTGCCGTCACTTACTATGTTACTATGTTACTATGACTACAGTTTTTGGAACAGCGGTGGATATTTAGGCTTAACACTATTTATTTATTTATTTAACAGGTTTTATATATCGACTTTCTACAATTCAAGACGGTTTACAAGGAACATAACAGACAGTATATTTCAACTGAATGCATTGTGGGAGGAGTGGCTCAGTGGTTGGGTCAGGTTACCTCAGGCCAGAAGGCCGGGGGTTCAATTCCCACATGGGGACAAGCAACTTCAGGCCAGAGGGACTGGGGTATCTAGTCCCATGGCCACTCCTTGTGGCTTTGGGCAAGCGACTTAACCGTCCATTGCCTCAGGTACACTTAGATTGTGAGCCCTTCGGGGACAAGGGAATAAAAAGTACCTGTTAGTATACATGTAAACCACACTGATTCTAAAGAGCACGGTATAAAAATAAATAAAATAAAATAAATTGTAACAATAAGGATCACAGTATAAATGATTAACAAGAAACTTACTCCTTGAGGAGGCTTAAGAACTATTTACATGGAGGCTTAAAGGGCTATTTACATGGAGAATTATATAGGAGGTTAGAGGGAGCTATGTAAGTAGGGAAAAGGGTTCCTGGAAGAGATGAGTTTTCAATTTCTTCTGGAATTCAGAGTGATTGGGACAGTTCCGTAATTCATATGGTAAGGCATTCCAGATAGAGGGGGCGTAAAGGGAGAATGCACGATTACAGGTAGTTTGGCTACATGTTCTCTTAGATGTTGGGATGGATAGAAGGTTTTTAGTGATGGTGCGGCATGTTCTATTGTTATTGGAATTGGATAGGAGCAAGGAGAGGCAAGGAGCTGACTCATTGGAAATGATTTTGTGAATGAGGGTGATTGCTTTGAATTTAGCTCTGGACTGAATGGGTAGCCAGTGTAGATCGTAGAGGATTGGCGTTATGTGTGAGCGTCTGGGGTTATTTGTGATGAGCCAAGCTATTGTGTTCTGTGCCATTTGGATGGGATGTAGGCTGTTCTTAGGAAGGCCATGATGTATGAGATTGCAGTAGTCAAGGGTTGGGATGGTGAGGGCCTGGGAGACAGTGCGAAAGGAGTCTGGGTTTAGGAGAGGTTGGAGGTTCCGAATGGTACGTAGTTTTGCATATATTGTGTTAGAGGGGTTTTTTATCTGTTCATGGAATGTAAGGTTCTCATCAAGGATAAGACCAAGATATTTCACTTGATTTTTAATGGTGAGGGTGATATCTCCAAGTGTAAGGGTTGTAAGTGGGGTATAGGAAGCGTTGGTGAATACTTCAAGGGCTTCAGTTTTAGATTGGTTAATTATGAGGTTGTGATTTGAAAGCCAAGTCTTCAGGTTTGCGATGCATTCAATTAGGTTTGAAAAATTAGGGTTTGTTAAATTGAAAGGGGTGAAACACATAATGTCGTCTGCGTATAACTGGTAATAAATTCCATAATTTTGAAAAATCTTGCAAACTGGTTGAAGGAATATGTTAAATAGTAGCCCAGATAAACTGGATCCTTGGGGAACTCCCTGTTTTAGGATAAATGGGAGGGATATGTCATTCCCTATACGGACCTGTTGAGTCCTATTTTCTAAGTAAGAGTGGAACCATTTTAGTGTTGTATCCCTCAGTCCTATTTCATAGAGCCTATCTAGAAGTTGGTGGTGAGGAAGGGAATCGAAAGCTGAGGATAAGTCGAGCAATATAAGGAGGCATCCTTGGGTGGGATTCTGGGTAAATAGGTAGAGTGAATCTAAGAGAGAAGGTAGGAGGGTTTCCACTCCATGATTCTTTTTGAAGCCATGTTGGAGTAGGTCGAGAGGAGAGTGCTCATCTATGAAATTCTGAAGACACTATATCTCCATCTGGTCTAAACATGGAAATAGATTGGTGGAGTACTTTATGAATGGACATTATTTCCTTCAACTCTGCCTCCTCTTTTGATTGGGCGATGTGTCTATTTCTTCTTGGTGGATGTCAGATGCCATTTGTTTTATGAGAGAATCAACACGTCATGTAAAATGAACAATCTGGCAAAGTTTTTGTTACATCCACATTTTCTTTTTGTAGCCGTTTTTCGGCACATTTATAACAGCATTGAAATCTTGAGGCAGGGTCTTTGTTTTTGGACCTGAAACACAGTACTGTGTAGCTGTTGCATGTTTGCTACTTGTGCTGCGACTTTCAATCAGTTGTTGCTGTTTGCTTGTTTGTTACTGGTGCTGCAACTTTCAATCAGCTGTTTGTGTGGCTGCTTCTTATGTTGCTCATTCTCATGAAGGCAAATGGCAACCCTGTCTTCTAGAACAACTTCAGTGCAGTTATGAATAATAACTGCGCACAATTCTCTGCCTCCTGTGATCTACCTTTGTGGTTTTAAGCTCTGACTGCCAGCTAAGTATATGGTTGTTTCTAATTTTCTGATGCAGCTTAACATTATCTCACTTAGCACAATGACTTTTGGGTACGGCACTTACTATAAAAGAACAAAAAATAAGAAAAAAAGGAGTTGTTTGTTTTTTGGAGGGATATACCCCTACACAAAAAACATTCAAACATTTTTATTTTCTTTTTTTTCTTTTCTCTCTTAGTTTTGGTAGGACCTTATTTTGTGTTTATGTTTTGTGGTCTTGACCGGTTTCATTTTGTTTTTTTTTGACTGAATGTCTGAATGTCATCATGAATATCACAGGGTATATAGAACATGAAATCATCAGCGAAGATATGGTGTAATATACCAAAATCCTTGATAAAGGAACATAAATGGCAAAGGAGGTTGGTTTGCAAGTTATTGGCTTGACTCTGTCCACATAGGTCCCATCTGATCTACTGTGCAGGATCCCGTTCAGTATATCCTGTTCTTGTCTCCAACCTATCTGCCTTCCCAAGACTCCATCAGATTCCTACACCTTCATCCCCTCCTTACCCAGCTGTGCCAATCCCTGCTCCCCCATGACAGACGTCCTGACCCATGGTCTATCTTCCTTCTACCCAGTTCCCAGCTGCTTCTCTGTGTGTACCCCAGTGTTTCCTGTGGCTGTTATGCCCCTGCCCAGTTTTCTGTTGTTTTTCTGTATGTGCCTCAGTGTTTCCTGTGGCCTCTATACTTCTTTGTCTTTCCCTGCTGTGTTTATGTATGTGTGTGTGTGGGGGGGGGGATGGGGTGGGTAGAGGTGCATGTGCAGTACTGTGTGTACTTATGGTGGGAGTCATAGAGTGTTGGTTGTGGAGGGAGGCAGGAACCATGGATGAGATAAACATATTGTTTGTGCTATCCCTGCTACATGAGGCCCACAGGGATCACAGGAAAGCCATTAGGAGGCACACATATCAGATGGTCTACAGGCCCAGGACCTAAATTTGGGACCTGATGGATGAGCAGTAGGTTCTGTTTTGACAAGGCAGACATTACCATCTATGCCAGGAGATAGAGGCACTCCTCTACTCCACCATACAGAGGGGTCTGCCCAATCCTGTCCATTTCAAGGTCAGAACAGCCCTCATCTTCCTAGCCACTGGCAGTTTACTACCTAGCCACTGGTGGCAGTATGTGTTGGCCACCACTGTGAGTCATTGCTAGTCATCTGTCTCACAGTGTGCCTCTCAATTCCTGAGGTTCTTTCTAATCCACGCTGTGCAATATGTAGCTTTCTCACAGACTGCATCAGAGGCAGAAAACCATGATCCAATTCCATGAGGTGGCCCGCTTCCTATCAGTACTAGGCCTCATCAATTGCACCCATATGACCCTTATGCTCCATGAAGAAGGAGGCCATTTACACAACAGGAAGGCATTCCACTTACTTAGGTAAGCCCCACATCAGCCCTCCCTATTACCTATACCTGCACATATGTGGAGGTTGCACTGTGCCTTGGGAGTTGCAGCACATTGCCAAAATAGGCCAGGGCTGCAGTGCCCACCCAGCACAAGAAACACTCTGGTGCAATAAACAAATATGTATCCTCTCCTATGTATGCAGTTGATAGAGGTCACCCACTGAGGCATTGGCTATCCACCCCATCATGATGCTGCACACAGAGGCAGATGAACACTACAACAGAGTCTACAGAAACATACATTGGGCCATTTGGATGTCATGTTCCTGGAGGGAAGAGACCATCTCTGCAGCTCAGTCTTCTGCAGCTGTGCCTGATGTTGTATATTGTTTTGTAGGAGGCGTTTGGCATACCTCAGAAGTTTTTGAGACTGGCAGCTGGCACTAGAGTCATCCTGGCTGTCATCTGCTTCTGCACCCTCCACAGCTATCTGCATATCATCAAAGGGAGAGGGAAGTGGAAGCTGTAGATTGGCCCCCCTTGATAGTATCCTCTTTCTCCTCCCCCTGGTCAATGGCTATTTCAACAAACTTTGTGCCATGATGTTTCAAGCCTCTGGATCCCATCTCCTCCACCTTGGCTACACTGTCACTATCATCGTGAGTGATAACGGTCACTGGCATAGGATGCTCTCTAGGTGGCTGGCTGCTGGGGTCTGTGCTGCTGCCCTCCAGGGCATCTGATCACTCCTCATCTCCTGTTACTAGGATATGAAATGTGATCAGTTACCATGCTTCTGCTATCCACCTACCCCATGCTATATTAATGGTGCACCCTCTTTCCACACATATAGACCCTTTGAAGTGGTGTTCCATTGTGTGGCAGCGGATGGCACTTTGAGAGGTGGCCATTGCAAAGGTAAGCTGCAGCATACAAGTGAAAGAGCCAGCGCTATGGCAAGAAGTAACATTGATAGGGTATAAATGCTGTGACATCCGATGCCACACATTCTTCATGTCCACAGCAAGCCAAGGGTTCAACAGAGCATATTGGGAGAAGATATTGGTTGCATGCAGGATTTGGAGGTTTCACCTGTACATATCTCATCACCAAATATACAGCAAGGCATACAGGCAAAAGCCCAAATGCCAAAGTTGTGTGCTGGCCCCAACCCAATGCAGATGTAGTAACTTGTACATAGACTGACTTATGGCAAAACAGCAGTTGGTCAAGAGGGTGGTGATAAGCTCAATGCAGAGCTAGGGGGAAGGGCCTGAAGAGTCAGGGCTGAGGTAAATCCTGCTCATGCACCTCCATAGCAGTGGGTCTTCAAGGTGGACTATGTCTCCCTTAGAGGCCCCTTTCAGACGCTCTGACATACTTTTAGCGATAGTAGAGTGCTGTGAGGAGGAGTGCCTGACTAATGCAGGCAAATTCTGTGGGTCAAGACCTCTGCACACACAGAGTAGACTGGAGGTGAGGTTACCAGATCAGCAGGCTGCCTGTGCAGCAATCCAGCCACAGGAAGTGAGGACAGCCAAACCACATCCCTGTATGTCACTAAGAGTGACTATGACCCAGGAATCCCCTATTGCATGCACCCTTGTCAGGGCATCAGTCACATTTTCCTGCAATGGGTATCTCATATGTGTTGGGGGTGATAGGTGGTTCTGAGCCCTAGTAGCAACATAAGGCAGCAGGGCATGCAGGGACAGGAAGGACAGGTGTAGGAAAGTAGGCAACAGATACTCACTATGTTCCTGGGGGTCTTTTGATGTTTCCAGGTCTCCATTCCTCGTCACAATCTCCTCAACAACAACTATTTAGAATATCTGTTGTTCCAGGTCTATCAGGGTCCCAGATCTACCTCTCTACACCTGAAATCTCTTTGGCAATCCAGGTCCGGATCTCTGCCTGACTTTCTGACATTGCTGCTTAAATGACACACCGCCGCTTGAAATTGAACATGGTCAAAACTGAGCTTCTTATTTTTCCCCCTAAACCCTCATCCCCCATTCCTCCTTTCTCAGTTTCTGTGGATAACTCTCTACTCCTCCCTTTCTCTTCAGCTCACAACCTTGGGGTCATCTTTGACTCTATCTCCTTTTCCACACACATTCAACTGTTTTTTTTCTCTATAACATCAACAAAATTCACCCATTTCTTTCCGAACACACTACTAAGACACTTGTCCATTCCTTAGTCACCTCCCATCTAGACTATTGTAGCCTACTCTTTGCTGGTTTCCCTCTAAATCATCTGTCTCCCCTTCAATCTGTTTAGCTTGGCTAATCTTCTGCCAGCCTTGTCATGCTCATATTACCCCTCTTCTCAAGTTACTTCGTTGGCTCCCTATACATTTCTGCATCCAGTTCAAACGTCTCCTGATGACCTATAAGTGCATTCATTCTGCTGCCCCTCACTAATTTTCTTCTCTTATCTCTCCCTACACCCCGCCTCGGGAACTCCGCTCTTCTGGCAAATCACTTCTATCTGTGCCCTTCTCTTTTTTTTTTTTTTTTAAACTTTTATTTTCATTTTGCAACAAACAAAAGAAACAACACACCAAAAGAGACAAAACAAGTATACAATAAGGAAAAGTAAACCCATTACCCCCCACCCCGATGCTTCTTCTCTACCCGATTATATCAGCATGTGAGCGCTTCCAATTAACAGTGATTATACATCAAACGATCAAAAGAGTATCTACAATACAGCATGATCATGGGACAGAGATATATACAAAGTTAGACAGTCAGATGAGAGCATTTAGCAAAATGTACATAGTCATTGAGCATCTTCCATTGAGACCAATGAGAAGGAGTCTGAACGGAGGAAGCGAACAGACGAGGTATTTGTTCATATTTACTGTAAAGACAGGCATGATTCCACTATTCATTGGGGCTCAGATGGGAGCTAATTTTCCAGTATTACTTAATTAGGGAAATAGCAATGCCAAGCAGAAAGTTCGAAAGGAGATAAGCCATTTTTGGGAGAGAGGGGATCCCCGCAACCGGGCGAAGTCCCACTATCCTCCAAGAAAGGGGCTCCTGAGAATGCGAGATAGACTAAATACGACCCCAGACCCGACGCCAGTAATACTGTAGTGCGGGATATTCATGCATAACATGAGGCAATGAACCAATGGCCGCAGGACGTGTCCAGCAACCATGGCCCTGAGTAGTGTTCCATTTGTCTAATCTGTGAGAAGTGTAAAAACACCGGTGGGCTAGAAAGAAGAGGGTCTGAGTGAGTGAGGCGGATCGGGAACCCGTGTCCCTCTACTCCAGATAAGGCTCCATTGCTCCGAGGTCAAAGTCACATGCAATTCTCTCTCCCATACTTTCTGCGCTATAGGGGTATCTCTAGTTATAGCATTACATAAGGTTTAGTAAAATTGGATGCTACACCCGGTGAACTACCGAGAGATCGGAAAGTCTCCAATCAACCTTATGTAGGGAATGCCGATGGCGGGAGTACTCTAGTGCTCCGAAGGCGATGCTGAAGTTGCACTGACCAGAATCGGGAGTCTAAAGATTGCATGAGAGTATTAAAGGCACCTAAAGTGTCTAAAAGCATTGGTGGATAGTGGGAGTCTGATGGGAGAGTCATACCAGGGAGAAAGGTAAGAGGAATCGGTTTGCAAAGGCCCGCTTCTATATCTAGCCACACAGGTCTACTCGGTACTGGATCTTCCAACCAACAAGCACCGTGTTTGAGAAGAAAAGACAGAGGGAACACTTGAGTAAAATCGCCACCAAGTATTAATGGAGCATTGGCAGAGGCCAAGGCCAACTGCGCAATACTTGCATAGTAAGCAGGGTTGTCCACATTCGGGGCATAATGCAAAGACACGTGAATTCACTATCTCCAACCTCAAGGTGTACACGGGCCCATCTACCCTCCTTGTCAGCGCTAATATCAGGTACAGTAGCGTGCAAAGACTTCATAACCAGAATGGTTATCCCGTACCATTTGGAAGCGGTGGGAGAATAGGCAGCTACCATGTGAGGCTTAGCATTGAGTTTCAGTGTTTCAGCAGAGTTTAAATGCGTTTCCTGAAGAAACACTGAATCAACATGCTCATGGCTAAGATAGCTAAGAATTTTCTTTCCTTTGAGTGGACCATTAATGCCTTTGACGGTGAATGATAAGATTTTACGTAAGGCCATTCAGAAAAGTTAAAAATTCTGAGCATGATAGCACACATAATTTCACTATGTCCCTCAAGCTGACTGTATCTGGCTGTACACATGACATAGGAAAAATAAGCTAATATAATACAATGAAGCGCCCCACATTAACAAAGAAAACCGCAGTACGGTAGAGGAGAAGCAAAACCCCAAAATTACTGGCGACCATGTGTCTGCGGGGAGAAACCCCAGAGAAGGCCGAAATTGAAAAAACACATAACCTGTAGGACTGTGCGTGCTCCGAATCCGACCGAGGCACACATCATGAAGGGATAGGAGACCAAAAAAACAAAAGTCATATAGAGAAAGAAAGAAAGTCCAGGCTATTTCTGTGCTTGGCTATGACCGCCGCATCGGGCCCTTCAAAATGGCGGATAGAGCCGGCAGATAAGAGTCCAAGATTTGGGATTAGCGCATCTGCTCTGCTTCTTTGGAGTCTAAAAATGTTGATAGTAGATCAGGATCTTCGAACGTCCTGGTTTGGTTGTGGAGAGTCACTCGGAGCTTCGCTGGATACAACAGGCCAAAGCGAGCCTGTAGCTGTTGAAGTCGAGGGCGAAAAGCAAGGAGTTTCTTCCGACGGTCAACGGTAGGCTTTGCCAAATCAGGAAAGAAGGAGACCTTACGACCTTCAAATTCCAAATGATGATTCGCTCGGGCAACATGTAAAATTTGTTCCACTTGTTGATATCGTAGCAAGCTAAAGATAATAGGCCGGGGGGTCGTGCGGTTGAGCGCCATGTGGGCAGGAACACGGTGTGCTCGATCGATTTCCAGTTCTCTGTGAAAAGTGATCTTCAGCAAGGAGGGAAGAGTTTTGAGCAAGAATTCTCTTATATCTCCTGCTTCCACCCCCTCCGGTATTCCGAGGAGCCTCACATTGTTGCGACGGGCTCGATTATTGCTATCTTCTAACTCCTTTTGAAGATTCTGTATCTGGCGCTCAGCCTTGTCCAGTTTGCCCAAGCGCACCTCGTGCGAGTCGAGGACCCCCGCCATGTTGTCCTGCCGTAATGAAAGACTTTCAAGTCGGTCCTGGAGCACTCCAAAGTCTTCTCGCATGGCTCGAAGCGCTTCTCCATTGGACTGCACCAATTCCTTCACGCCGCGTATTTCCTCCAAAATCTCCAGGTGCATTTCGGGGTTTTCACGAAATGGGACCATCTTCTGTGGGGAGGACACCTCTGTTTTGGAGCGTTTTCCGTGAGAAGAAGAAGGAGACCCGAAGTCCAAACGCGCTGGTTTATGGGCCGCCATCCCCCCCGAGGTGCCCCGGTCAGCTCGGAGCGAAATAGTAAATTTGTATAGGTATTAAGTCAGGATTCTAAGTAGGCCTCTCGGGAGCTTCAACGCAAAGCGTCCTACCCGCTGGACATCAGGCTCCGCCCCTCTGTGCCCTTCTCTTTTATTGCTAACTCCAGACTTCACTCATTTTACCTTGTTTCTTCTTATGACTACCTGGGGATGTACATCAGGTGTCTTCTCTGGCCCTTTTCAAATCCAGGCTGAAAACTCACCTCTTTGTTGCCACTTTCAGATCTTGACTCACCTGGTCTTCTTTGTGTTTCCCTAGATGTATCTCCTGTCTACTGCTATTGTGTTGTCTGTCTTGACTAGATTGTAAACTCTGATGTGTCTGTGTAGTGCTGTGTACCTATTGTAGTGCTATACATATCTTCAGTAGTAGTAGTAGTAGCAGCAGTAGTAGTATTTGTCTGTGGCTGGCCATCTGATTATCTCTCCAGAGCCTTGTGCTTGATCTTCCTTTTGACCTCGCTGCACTTGCATTTGAGGTACTCAGGCCCTTAATTGCAGTGGTAGATGGCATTGAGTTTATTTACTTATTTATCTAGGCATATATACCGTTTTTCTACAAGTCAAAGAGGTGTACATTCAGGTACTGTATATATATTTCCCTTGACTCCGAAGGGCTCACAATCGGTTTTTATACCTGAGGCAACAGAGGGTTAAGTGGTTTGCCAAGGCCACAAGAAGCACCTGTGGGACTAGAAACCCCAGTCCTTCTAGCCTAAGGTTGCTGTCCTCTAATGGGATTTGAACCTCTGCCTTAAATCATGTGCACATTATGCTTTATGTGTGTCTTGACATGGCGGTTGGGGCTTTGCATAGCTTCATGCATGCCTATGAATATGGTGTTGCCTCTCCATGGCCATGGTCTATGGAATCTGCAGACAGGCCCATGTGCCATCAGCCACACATCCCAGAACATTAAACAGGTGTCAATCATGTCCTGCTGGTCTCATGCTTCATATTTGCTTGTCACTACTCTGCTGGTATGTGTGCACCTACTCTCCTTGCCAGATTCTGATTGTGCTTCTAATTTTCTGTGTGTCTGCGGTTACACTGAGCTCTTTGGTTCCTCTGATTGGTGTTGCTCTTTTAGGTCCCTCAGAGGGTGTTGCCAGGGGACCAGCCTGTCCTGGCTAACTTTTCACCCAATCCTGGCTATATTACTTTCCTGCCTACACATGGGTTGTCTACGAGCATCTCTATGTCTTCCTATGTGTTGTGTCTTTGGGTGATTCACTTTGCTAGAGCCATGTGGATCCTCTTTCAGACCCTTTTCGCTGCAGTATAGGTTGGCCTGCGCTATCATGGGGAGTACATCAACTCCTCCTCCTAAAGCACAAGCCAGCAAAGTATTAGGGTTTCAACCCTTAAAATAGTAGTTTGACTGGTGGCCATCCTGAAGTGCTTTTGCATGAAAATAGGCATGTGCAGAGGTTCCACACATGAGAGGGGGGGGGGGGAGGGTTGAATGTGCCCACATACTGGTCCCATGCACACATGCACATTGTCAAGACGACACATGTTTCTGTATTTCATATGGCTCTTGAATGTCTCTGTGGCCACGGTTATCTATGGGGACTCTATACAAGCATGACACTTCATTTTCCATTATGTGCACATGCAAACCCAACAGCTGGGGACACATGTATATTCACAGATGGGAAAATGCTGATTTCAGACGGTCTGTGCAGATGCATAGTGGCTTTGCTGCATTTGCCATTGCACTCCACATGTTTCCTTCAGAAATCATCCAGAAGGGGCTACTACTAAATGCATTTTTAGCCTATTCATTCCTTATCAACCTTCACATATTCTTAGATCATCTCAAGGTATTTTCTCACCATACTCTATTATGCAAATATTGGAATCAAGCTCATTCATTGCACAGTTTTTCATGTGGTAGAGCCCACCTTATGGAAATCTGTGCCATGAGACTTCCTACTTTTGCTTTAAGGTTTCCCTTAAAATCTGGTTCTTTGGAGCTATTTCCAATTTAGATCCCTCAATTCATATTTAATAATCCAGTATCATACTCAATTCTATCTCTGTATTGGAGTAGGGAGACTCAATATAACATTCCTATTTTTGAGTTTATTTCTTTTTCAATGAAATGTATATTTATATTGTCTTTGTATTCTGTTTTATTCGGCTTTATTTCATTTTATTTACTGTGGGGGTCATTTTAGAAGCACTAGCCCTGTGTTGAACATCTGAAAATGTGCACTTTGATGTGCAAATCATGAAGACGTCCCTGGAGTCATTTTAGAAAGCCAGGTATAAGAATGTGTCTGGGGAGATCAAGTCCATGTCAAATGGGGATATGATAGAGACATTCCAGAAAAGATACGTGCCCAGTTTCAGAAAAGGTGGTGATGTTGATGTCTATTCCTATTCCAGGGCATGAATAGGCATCAGAAAAGCTCTCGCTATGTCACCAACACCTGGAGATAGTAGTGAGGAAGGTACTCTGAGATCCCCAATACTTTCTTTGCCATAAAGAAAACTGAAGAGAAATGACGACACTTGTTTTCTGGTTGGCACACTGATACATATCTCTGCTTGCAAAATAGCAAGCGGGGACGTTTATGTGGTATGGTATTGACATCTCTGTCCTAAACCTCTGTAACAGGGATGTCTATGTGGCCATGGCCATGGACGCCATCCATTGCAGGCATGTCGAAGTTTCGGAAATTGGGACAAAACTATCCTATTTTCATACGTTTTGACCTGCACCTCTCAGATTGCACCTAGACATCATTTCTAAAACGTGCTTTCACATTTTTTTTAGTTGATTATTATAAAATAGTTTTAGATATGATTTAATTTATTGTGAACTGCATATATATGTTAATCTATATGTGTTAAATCAAGCTAATAAACCATTGACCATATCTGAAGTGCTCTCATATTTGTATTTTATGCAGAGCAGGAGCTCAAGTTAGAAAATGACCTCAGTTGTTCTGCAATAAGTTCAATATTTGTGAAGGGGATTCTATATCTTTAGTACATGGGTTAAGTGATAGAAAAACTTCTTTCGCAAAACTCTATTAATTTTTTTTCTTTTCTTTCTATAAACCACCATCCCACATTCATAAAACTCTCTCTAGAATAACCAAAAAGGATTTATCTTTTAAATGTACTTCTTGGGTAATTCAATGTAACTTTATGTTTGATCTTTCTCTAGACTGGATGACCCCTTGTTAACTCCCTGTGTGTCTTGCACTTGTCTACAACTATTTATTAATAATCTTGTGTTTTTCATACAGTCACACAGCGCATCAATAAATGACAGAGTGGTTTAGTTAGTCAGCATTCTGGGAAATCCTTTCCTGTACTGAAGAACTGTAAATCTCCGTTATTGCTTCCCACAGCACAAATAAAGAATAATATTTTATTTTCCTGACATTCCGTTTGCTAATTTTTTAAAGATGAATTTGTTCATTCACACTGGGTAGGAGGCCAAAGTTATCAAGGTTAGCCATGAGCTGGATAGACTGGATAGACTATGGATGCTTATAGTCAAAGATTAATAGAGCTCTACAGAAATAATTTAGCTACTGGGTATGCCATCTCCTATTATTTGAGACCATATTTGTAAAAGGAATTCACTAATAATCAGTGGTATCATGGTGGTCTTCAACTGCTCTGCAGTCAACTGTGTCATGTAAAGTCATGGGGAGTGATTTGTAAACACATTGGTGTTAATCATCGTCAATAGATAATTCAGAGCAAAAAAAAGAATATTTGAATAAGAGATTAGCTAAAGAAGGCTAAGGCTTTCACAATGTTTCTTAGTTAGTGCAGGAGTTTCTGGGCAAGAATCAGACTCTAACCACCTGGGTGAGGGGCTGACCATTGAACAATTTGGACCTTTTTTTGAAAATAAGATTGCGCTATTGATAGCAGAAATTTTAAGGAGGATAATGTAGTGGATCAGGTAAACAGGATTATTGAGGATTATCAATTTGATAACTTAATAGTTATTCAGAAAGACAGTCTATGGATTTCAGATAATAGGGTGCCACAGTGTTCTTTGTTAGGATTGCCAGCTGGCTCCAGATGCACCTGACAAGCCTGATCCAGTCCTTGGTTTACCCCATTACATGCAGGGATATGTAGTTCTGATTTCTCATTTGCACTTCATAAAGAAAGCAAGACTACAAGTCCCTGCAATCAATGAGGTACACCCAGGACAGGATCAAGCCTGTCAGGTGCATCTGGAGCCAGTTGGCAATCCTAATTGTTGTCACTGACCCTTTTTAATGTATATTTAGCACCCTTAACTTATAACACTGTATGTCACAGGGTGAGATGGAGTGTCATACATTTGCGGATGACATTTAGTTATAACATAAGAAGATAACATTTTCCATACTGAGTCAAACCAATGGTCCATCAAGCCCAGTATCTGGTTTCCAACCATGGCCAATCCAGGTCACAAGTATCTGGAAGATCCTAACAGGTAGACAGATTTCATGCTGCTTATCCCAGGGATAAGCAATGTATTTCCTCCAATATATTTTAATATTGGTTTAGGAACTTTTCCTCTTGGAACTTGTCCAAACCTTTTTTAATATCGGCTACACTAACAGCTTTTACTGCATCCTCTGCCAACAAATTCCAGACCTTAATGCACTGAATGAAAAAAATAGTTTCTATGATTAATTTTAAATGATTTCCTTTGTAGCTTCATTGCATGTCCCTAATTTTTATACTTTTTGAAGGAGTAAACAACCAATTCATGTTTACTCATTCTACGCTGCTCATTATTTTATAGACTTTTATCACTCCCCCCCCCCCCCCCGTTTTCTCTTCTCCAAGCTGGGGAGCTCTAGGAGCTCAAAGGTTTTCAGCTTTTTCTCAGAGGAGTCTTCTTCCATTCCATTTATCATTTTGGTCACTTTTCTTTATACCTTTTCCAATTCTGCTCTTTCTTTTTTTACATATTGTTACAAGAAATGTGCGCAATACTCAAGGTGCAATTACACAATGGAGCAATACAGAAGCATTATGATATCTTTTGTTGTATTTGCTGTTCCTTGCCTTATAATTCCTAGCATTCTATTAGCTTTTTGGCTGCTGCAGCATACTAAGCAAAGGATTTCAATATATTAACCATGATGATGCCTAGATCCTTTTATTGGGAGGTGACTACTAATGTGGAACCTTGTATCATTTAGATACTGTATAGTTTGGGTTGTTCTTCCCTAAGGGGGCCATTCTGTCCCGCAAAAGCCATCCCTCTATTTGTCACCCTACTGGCTCTGTTAATACTCTCCCTGTTCATACAGCAAGTTTGTATGGGGAGGCCTAGATGGGCTGGGAGGGGGCATTCTAGAAGCAAAGTGAGAGTTGGGTATAGGCGGACCTTGACCTTGGACGTATAGAAACGGTTCAGAGGTTGGCCCTGTACGTCTGGGGCCTCGAATGTAGATGGAGGGCTTATTCCACCTCGAAAGTGGAATAAGTTCCTCTGGATGGAGGGGGATCATGGTGTGGGACCCGGGGACATAGGTGAGGGGCTCCCTGCAGTCCAACCCAAGCCTTGGAAGGCTGGAATGGGGGTTGGGCTGTGGCATTCAGGTTTAGTGGACTAGGATCGTGGCTCGTGAATGGAGCCATGGTGCCATGGCGACAGGACGCCATGGCACCTGTCATGATGCAGGCATTGATAAAGTTGGTTTAAAGAAAAGAAATCCTGTTTCTTTTGAGAAACTAGGTGTGCAGTTACCCCCAGGCACAGCTAGAGGGAGCAGGAACAGACATTCGGGAGTTAATGAGCCTAGGAACTCTAATGACTTGCAGCTGGAAGGGAACCAGGAAGTCATCCAAGACAGTTTGCTTTATAAGTCAGAGCAGAATGCTTCTAATGGAGTGAGGGTGAGAAGGAAGGCTGAGAGCCAAACAGAGAAGGCTGAGAGCCAAGAGGACAAGCCTGGGAGCTACCGAGGAGACAAGCCTGAGGGCTATGAAGGAAGCAAGGCTGGGAGCCATCAAGAAAGGACTGAGAAGAACTTGAGGAGAAACAGACTTCACAAGGTGGGAAGCCAGAAGGCCCAAACTGACCCTGTTGCACAAGGGGAGTTTGGTAGAGCTTGCCCTAAGGTGAGAGTGTCAGCCACGCCTGGTTCTTATACTCTGCCT
This sequence comes from Ichthyophis bannanicus, assembly GCA_033557465.1. NCBI lineage: Eukaryota > Metazoa > Chordata > Amphibia > Gymnophiona > Ichthyophiidae > Ichthyophis > Ichthyophis bannanicus. Next base: position 718,133,554 of record CM066036.1, read on the forward strand.
GGATATAGAACAGAGAGACGGAAGCCAAGAACCAGGGAGAAGGGTTCTGAGAAGAGCTTACTATCTCTGGAGGATTATAGCCAAGTTTTACCAGGTCAGAGAGAAAAGCACTTTTATAATCAACAGGAGTTTTTACCCAGAGTGAGAGGAGAATCCAGGATAAGTTTTTCTCCACTGCCTAGAAGCACAGCTGTGTCCCACGCTGGCAGGCAGAAGTTCAGCTACCAAGGGAGAGGGGCTGGAAGAGAAAACACTGTGGATTTCAACTCTGCTAAACCAAGGTATGAGTCATTAACCATTGACTGTAATCATTGTGCTCCTAAAGGCTCTGCTAAAACAAGTGTTCCTTCTGTGAGAAAAAAAGAAACCAGATTGGTTTAGTAAAATACCAGCAGCCTTGAGAATCCCTGGCTATGGGAAGCCAGACTCCAGAGTTTAAATTACAAGGCTGAGATAGACAGGGACAGTGAATACTCCTCAACTGAGTACAGTGAAGGAGAGTCCATGGAAATAGATTATCCAAACACTGTTCCCTCACCTAAGCCAGAACTCATGGAATGTGATTGGTGCACTGCCTCAGCTCCAGACTCTGTATGTTCCATATAACACAGAAGAATGAATGAAATATAAATAATGTTTCTTGCACTGAATTCTACTGTTTGAAAGCCTGCTTAACTGTGAAGCAACAGTTAAGCATTCATTATAAATATTGGTACCTTTTGACACAAAGGACTTTCTGTTTTCTTGAGTTACCTCTTATATTGGACCTTTGCATTAACCAGGGAATAAAAGCCTTTATTTCCCTCCACCTGGTCTCTTTAATCAATAACGTCGTGACATAATGGCGTAATCTTTATTGTCCGGGGAACCCCCTGTGACACACCACAACTCCATTCACGGGACTTGCTGAGTTAGCTGGGTAGTTACTGGGATGTATGGCCAGACAGAATCAAGTCCAGGCCTGCACATCCAGGTGCTAGACCTGATTCTGATCCTGCGGGGGCTGTGGGATCTAAATCAGGTCTAACTTTGCATGCCCGATTCTGCCTGGCCGTACAGGGGGCTGGACATGCATGAATGGAATTGGCCTCTAAGTATGTAACTTTGCTCTTGTCGAAATGAAATTTTGTCATCCATTTGAATGCCCAATCTTTCAATTTCTCAAGGACCTCTTAAACATTTTCACAATCCTCTTGTGAATTAAAAATGTTCAATAATTTTGTGCCATCTGATGACTATTTTCAGAGTAAACTGAGTTCAAGCTAGTGAAGGAACAATAAGCAAATTTTGATCTGCAGATCTGACTACTCCCAGATGACAATAACAAATAAATTGACCAAATAAATAAGAAGATTAATTTGTCAGAAGAATTTTGAAAAATCATTGTTTTTATCTCGAACTGGATTGTATATTTGATGTGTATCCAGTGAAATACTTTCAAAGAGGAGTAACAAGATTGAATCCTATAAAGAGACAAATTATTTAATTGAAGAATTTTGAACTAATTGTAACCATTTGAGAGAATAAAATAATACCTATCAATAGTGCATTCCTCTGGTCTAGATGAGATATAACTGTTACATAGGTTAATGAAACAAGATTCATTTTATCCCGATAGGGGTGTATGATGTGAATAATCCCTAGATAGATTAAATACAGTAGAATCTAGTAACATCAGAGATGTGAGGCAGAAAAGATAAATCTGGGTCAAAAGTCATCCCTAGGATTTTTATGGTCTCGTCAAAAGAATAGGGATCCCATCAGTCTTATGAGCCAGGTTACGAGGGGAATTATACTGAGTTACCCACATTGCTTCACATTTGGATGGGTTTAATTAACATTTTTGCCCATTAAGTCATTGGGAAATATCACGGAGACAGCTATCCAATCTGGAAGGATCAGGTATCAATGGATCAACCTAATATACTAGAGGCCTGATATGCCAAGAGATTAAAGTGATTAGCAGAACTTCTATGTGTGTTACTTGTGGTGAACGGGATATTCAGCGGTACTAACACGGTTAGTGCCACTAAATATCCATGGCTGCCGGCTCTACATGGCCCGATGCTAACAGCTTGGCTTCGGGGCATGATGGGGGTGTTCCGGGGTGGAGCAGAGGTGGTGCAATTGGTAAGCGAGCAGCAGTGATAGTGAGCCGCTGCCCAGTTAGCAATAAGTGGCAACATCGAGACACAGGTAACCTTGGCCTTTCACCACATATCGCTGACCAGGCAGTGGCTCAATATCGCCACTGACCGATTACTGGTCGGATATTCAATGCCAGGGCTGGATGTGACCCAGGCATTGAATATTTGGGTTTAATATTCAGCTCCGGTGGCTAGCCGCGTTAACAGTGCTAGCTGCTGGCGTTGAGTATCCCCGCTAGGTGAATATCAGCAGCATAGCAGTATATGCTCTCTTTGTGTGACTGTATTGAAGGTGTCATAAAAGTGCTGAACAATGAGGGGTGCCAGGATGGATCCTTGTAGTACGCCCAAATCAAGTGGATATGACTGAAAGGCTGATAATTGCTAGGGCACCACTTTAAAAGTATGTGCCTACTTGCACTACGTGTATCTTAAGAATGACCTAATTTTATGAAGGTTTTTATGCATATAAATCAGAGTTTTATGTGTAAAACAGATTTATAAAATTACCTTCAAAATATCCTACTTTCAACGGAATGTTTTAAATACCATAGAATGTGATTTTCAAAAGAAACCCATAGTGTGTTATGCACCACACTGCTTATAGAATAAAATACAGTCTCTTCTTTAATTAAGTAGTTCAATAAAAATCTTCATAATGGACTTCCTGTAGGGAGCATGAGTCCCTAAGTAATTGAGGACCTGCCTAACTGCAGCCATAATAATAAGCACTGGCCTATGGTGTGACCTAAAGAGATCATCTTCTGAAAATAAGGTTGCGCTATTGATAGCAGAACATTTTAATGAAGATAATGTAGTGGATCAAGAAAGCAGGATTATTGAGGATTATCAATTTGATAAATTAACAGTTATTAAGATCTATGTGAGCCTTTACTCACCTGATCAACACATGTGCTTGGTGCCTCCAACAGTTATAAGGTCCATAGGCTTTTTGCACCAAATTCACATAGGAAGGGAGAACCTCTTTAGAATAAATAATGGTCTTTTCCAGTGATTGAGAATGAAATCTATCACCAAACCTAGTATTTGAAAATCAGTAGCAAGTCATTTAATAGCTATACTGCTGAGGTTAAAATTAAAATAGTGGTAACAATTTATTTTAACAACGGTAATTCTTCTAGAATTAGAGTGCAGTTCTTATAGAAAAGCATACGATATTCATAGCAATTCCAAACTAATCAGTGCTGTGAAAATCAATACTAGATGCATTCATGATGATGAGATGCTTACAATAGTGACCACACAAAACAATAAAATAGCCACGATTATCCAAGCTGTAGTACACTAATAAAGCATTGCTCAACAAGCTGCCATACAGGAGAATATTTGAATATCGATGTCTTTCTCTGATTATTTCTTTGTGCTATTCTGTGTAATTCACAACTGTGCAAAAAACCACGCACAAGTACATCTTTGTGGGATAGAGCAGAACATCCCTTAAGCTTCAGGAAAATTGCTGCCTGCCAATTAATTCCAAATGACTGTCCATTAATACCACTCAAGAATTTTGCAGAATAGACGACATTGTGTGTGAAACGACATCTTCCTATGGAAGTCAATAAATATTAGCCTTTGAAAAGTGTTTCACAAATTCCCAGTGATGAGCTAGTGCAGTATCAATGTCACATGTTTAAATGTGAAGGAAAATGATTTATAATCACCATACTGCTATTTAAGTATTTGTCCTTAATACCTACAGTGGTCTTTGCTGCTCACTTCTTTCCAGATAGTGATGCCCTGGCAGACAGGAACCTTTTACGACCCTCTGAGTTGAAGGGATGCCTTCTCTGAGGCACACTTCAACTGATTGACTTGCAGAGGCCACCATAATAGTAGCAACTATCATCCTTCCCTCTCTGGCTTTGCATATGCCTGACCAACCTTTTCAAAAGGCCTCAAATACACTCCTGACAATGCACATTAACTGCTCAGGATATTATAAAATTACTCTCTTAAAGGCTGCATTACTACTTCACTTTAGCTTTTTTAATTGCCCAACGGTCAAAGACAGTTGCACAAAGATGAGTGTTTTGGGGAAGGCCTAGATTAAAGCAGTAAAAATGAGTCCAATTTAAGCCTATTTTATAAAGACAAATAGGCACCTACTAGTCTTTATAAAATACTAGTGGAAGTGGCAGAGATCAGGCCTTAAGTTAAGGTTTGGACATGTATACCTCCTCTATAGCAGGTATAAATGAACACACATAAAGTTCACAAGTAGGCACATATATTAAAATCCTTTATAGGGATGTGCTTTCATATCAAATGAAAGCAGGAATCATGACAAAAAAGGAAATCACAATGTTGTCATCATGTCTTGGTTCTCATCAATAATGCTCTCTTTCTCAAACGTGTGCATTATTGAGCCATCGTACACACTCTCATGAGAGGGCATACTATTATACAATAGCATACATTATATATGTCAACAGTGTGCACTATTGCACAATAGTGCGCGCTGTTGTGAAAGAAAGTGCACTTCTGAACAATAACAAAAATGAGATCAAAATTAATGAAAAAATAAAATGAAATGTAACAAAAGAAACATTTTGGGGCTATTCATCCCTCGTATTTTATAAGGAATGCACACACTTGATAACTCTGCTCATGTTTCACCCAGATTCCACCCCTAGCTATGCATACTGGCAAAGCACAAACCTTTACATCAAGGTGCATACTTTTATGCTGGTCAATAATTTATAAGAAGTCATTAACACATGTAAATTACCACATAGATACACTAATGACTTTATGAAATTACCTCCTAAATGTATCAGTAGCCATTTAAAGTTATACATTATTCAAGACCAGCACGTATACAGATATGTATATGAGACGTCCACCTTTTTTATAAAAGCCCACCAGATAGATCAGGATCAAACCTACATTCAAACAATCCATCTATCCCATGCATTTAACTTTAATTGTGGTGGATCTTCAAAACTAAAAAGAACACTTAGTAGAAACAATCCATTCCCAGTGTCTCTATAGTGCAGTTCATCATAGGTCCAATAAAAAAGTCTTTAAATTCATTTTTCAATAAACTGCATAATGAAATGTTCCTTTATAAAAATGGCTTAAACTAATATTAAGAGGATGGAATGAGAGCACAATCCTGAAGCTGAAAACTTTTGACACATGATGTCATGTTGGTGAATTGAGCATTGTCACAGTTAAGTTTTTGTTTTTTTTACATTTTGGAAGCTTTTATCAAGGTTCTGTTTGTGTTATAAATTAGAAAATTGGAATAAATACAAATTTTAAGAGAGAATGAAGAAATTATGCGATGTATTGAGACTATTTTGGACCGATGGCGAACTGCACTGCTTGGAAGGTCCACAATAATTATAATTAAATGTAGGGGATAGATTGATTGTTTGAATGTATATTTTATAAATGCAACAGATGCAACTGTATGCCTTTATAAAATAGCTTCATACAATGACCCCAGTAGTGCACAAATGCTGTCTTTCAAAGAAGGTGTAATTATGTATGTGCATGCAAATCTTATAAAATATATGCAACCATTGCAACTCTACCCCAGCTCAGCATATATCACACTCCTGGGAAAGTCTATGTTCATATCATGTAAGAATAGGCAGAATTTTATAATTATTATATGCATATTAGCGTAAAATATTTATGTGTGTTTTCATGAGTAAAACATGCTTAGATGCAGAAATGCTTTATAAAATTGCCCCTGTTATGTGTAAGTTATCATTAATTGTTGACCCTGGTGATGGCCCCTTCCTAAAAGAAATTACCCCTCCCTATGTTACATGTTACACCGCTTTGACCCGGTGAAAAGCGGGATATAAATGCAGTTAAATAAAATAAATAAAAATAAAATAAGTTATCATCTTAATCTTATATTAGGTGTCTATAAAAGTGAACACAGAGCATTTTATAAAATATCTAGCGCAATGAAAAAAATGGCATATTTGACATTATAGATAACAGAAGCCATTATACAAAAGAGAAGGTACAAACCGGGAGTAACCTCGGGGCTTTGCATGTATAAGTAGTACCTCTTAAACATATGAGTGGCAATTTTGCTATTTACATGTGTAAATAGTGGCTTTTGGAAACCTTCACATCTACAGGAAACTAATAAAGGAGCTATCCTTAAACTCTAATATTTGCCAGTTCAATATAGTTTTCAGCATCGGAAAGGCCCAAAAGAGAAGTAAGCACGCAGTTACATGTGACTCAAAGCAGTCTTAAATGCCCACATGTCTATTACCATTCTAAAATATATAACTTAAGAGGGTAATTTTATAAGAGGGTGCTTATGTGAAGATGCTAAGAAGATGTCTACTTAGGCACAGAGAGTCAATTTAAATATTCCCCCTTTCAACATTCTAGAGTCAACATGTTACAGTCTGAAAGTTGGCCAACCACTGCCCGGGAAATACTGGCCGCCAGAAAAGGAAAACAGGGGGCAAACAAATCACAGCCAGTCAAATACTTGGAGATTTCTTATGGCATCATCTCCCAAAAAAATGTCTCTAAATTCTCAGGCTGCTGTAAACTCCAGTGTTTTCTATGCTATTGCATAAAGTAAGAACATAAGAAAATAAGAAATGCTATACTGGGTCAGACCAAGGCCCATCAAGCCCAGTATCCTGTTACCAACAGTGGCCAATCCTGGTCATAAGTACCTGGCAGGTTCGCTGGAACCCTTTTTAAAATTTGGGTTACATTGGCTATTCTCCAATTTTCCAGTACTACAGTTGATTTTAATGATAGTTCACAGATTATTAATAGTAGGTCTGCAATCTCATATTTCAGTTCTTTCAACACACTTGGATGTATACCTTCCGGTCCAGGTGATTTGCTATTCTTCTGTTTATCAAATAGATATAATACATCTTCCTGGTTTATCGATATTTCTTTCAATTCTTCCAATACATCACCTTTATGTAACATTTCAGGCATGGGTAACGTCCCTACATCTTCTTCAGTAAAGACCAATACAAAGAATTCATTCAGTCTCTCTGCTATGGCCTTGTCATCAGTAGCACCTCTTTTACCACTCTATCATCCAGTGGTCCAACCATCTCACTCACAGGTTTTTTGCTATGAATGTATTGAAAACATTTTTATTATGCGTTTTTGCTTCTACAACAAGCTTCTTTTCAAAAGCTCTCTTTGCCTGCCTTATCAATGCCTTGCATCTATCTTGCCAATGTTTATATTGTTTCCTGTGTTTGACTAGTTTTTCCATTTACTGAAAGATGCTTTTTTGGCAACAGCCTCTCTGGCCTCACCTTTAAACCATGCTGGTAGCTTTTTGGCCTTCCTTCCACTTTTATTGTCATCCTTCTTCTATTAACCAAGGTATGCCAGACTCTGTGCTCGTCCCTTCCCCCCCCACCCCTCCCTTTACTGTCCCTTATGTTCTTCTACCTGCGGCCCCCTCCTGCACAAAACAGACAACAACTGTTGGGAATTCAAAACCGGTCGCAGCTTTATTTGAACCTTTAACATCAAACCATTCAATTCAAACATAAACATCATTCTAGCGGATCGCGGCCTTACCCGCCATGTGATTAGCAAGGCGAGCCTATACTCCGCAACCGCTGCGGACAGGCCCAAGGCTAGCTTAACCAACCACCCCTTTCTTCCCGGCTTCGCCATATGATTAGCAAATGCCCAACGGGGGCTGACCGGGTTGAGGGCTCCACACCCCCGCCCAAGGATCACCTCCGGCTCCGGACCCCAGACCCTCCGGGTTCCCGCCACCCCCCCCACTGCAACAACCCTTTCTTGCTCTGAAATCGCTTCCTACAAGGGTGGGAAGGGTGGGACGCCCGCCACGACCCAGCTCCTCGGCTGCCAGTCGCAACTGCCGCCCCCACCCAGACACCCTCACGCATTCATGCTCGCCCGCTTAGGCGAGCCCCCCATTGGCTCCCGCGGCGATCCTTCATGCCGCGGGACCAATGAATTCAAAGGACGCTGCACGTTCCCGTGTCCTCTCCCCTTTCCGGGGACTTGCCCTGCTGACGGCCTGGTTACTGCGGCCACCGTGGACTTCACCTCACGGCCTCCCATTAGCCAAGGTATTCCAGACTCCGTGCTCGTCCCTTCCCCCCCACCCCTCCCTTTACTGTCCCTTATGTTCTTCTACCTGTGGCCCCCTCCTGCACAAAACAGACAACAACTGTTGGGAATTCAAAACCGGTCGCAGCTTTATTTGAACCTTTAACATCAAACCATTCAATTCAAACATAAACATCATTCTAGCGGATCGCGGCCTCACCTGCCATGTGATTAGCAAGGTGAGCCTATACTCCACAACTGCCGTGGACAGGCACACGGCTAGCTTAACCAACCGCTCCTTTCTTCCCGGCTTCACCATATGATTAGCAAAAGCCCAACAGGGGCTGACAGGGTCGGGGCCCCACACCCCCACCCAAGTATCGCCTCCGGCTCCGGACCACGGACCCTCCAGGTTCCCACCACCGGCACAGGTGACCAGTTGTCACCATGCTGCCCCCCCCCCTAACCAAGCTGCGACTGGTTACCCCCCTGAGCCAGCACATATTCCAATGCCTCCTGCCAGTCATTTAGGAGCAGATCTCCACCCACTGGGGATAGATGCACCCCATCCTGCCTAAACAAGACCGCGCAATCCACCTCGGCCCATGGGTGCATGATTTGATATCCTCCTTGTTCACACATCCATCGTCCGATCTGCCTATTTATCTTTGCTAACCCTCTTGACCACCTCCTCTGTGCACTGCAGGCATTATATGGAATAATGTCCGACCACAAGATAACAGTATATTTAAACATTTGATTAACTACAGCCAAGTCCCTCTTTGCTGCTCAAATTAATTGCTTGCAGGTCCATGCACTTTGGTCATTGCCGCCCAAATGCAGCAATATCAGTGTTGGTGCTCCCTTCTCATGCCCAAGGTGCCGAAGCAAACACAACAGCTGAGGCCACCGAAGCCCCCTCTCACCCAGCCATAGTACGGTCACCTCATTGACATCCAGTCCAAGGTTAGGCCCCACTGGACGCCTTGCCACTCGCTGCCCCGCCCAATATACAAAAGAGTGACCGATAACCCAGCAGCGAATCGGGCACTGTCCCGCATCTGTGAAGAAAATTGACAGTTAGCCAGCGCACCTGATTAAATTTCTTTTATTTTTTTTTTAACATTCACAGACGCACATACCCCAGATAAGCCGGAGATCGCCATCTGCCGATGCATTGAATCTCCTGGCCCCTTAGCCCTGCCCCCGCAGCGCTAGTTGCCACGCTGATTCGGAAGGAATGCGGGGCAAATTTCAGCAGATCCTCGCCCACTCTCTGCAGAGCCAGAAACTGAAACCGTGTTAATGGCTTGGAGTCCTCATGCAGAAAGAGCAGTCCCTGTGACCTCGGGCGGATCTCCAAATACGCCTGCGCGGCCGCTACCGGGCATGTTAGCGAACCCCGAACTGCTGTCAATATTACCCATCATCCTTTTCCTTTTTGATCCGTCTTAGAGCGCGCTAACCATATGCGGAGCCGCCCTTCCCTCAGCTGTAGATGCTTAAACTGCAGTCCTCCCCCCGACGCTGACCTGCTGGAGTCGGCTACCAGCTCACCCACCCGAAAGGCACCGAAGAATGCCAAACTAAAAACCACCCTAAACAGAGTCACTTCGAAGACTGATTTGGCTACTTCCGGCAACACCCCCAACAACCTGGCTAGCAGCTCATGCGTGATAGGTTGTGTGCTGTCTCTTGGGGCCGGGCGGGCACGCTCCCAGCCCTGCATCAGCCTGCGGGTCAAAAATCCTCCACCCGTGGGCTCCCAGCCTAGTGCCCTGGCAAAGAAGGCAAACCCATCCAACTGAGTTCATACCGTTGTCCTCGATGCCCTGGCCACCTTTGCATACACCACGTATTGCCCCATTAGTTGACCCGAAACACTCCCCTTCTTCCATCCATGAGCCAGTAAAAAGGCAGCCACTTTGTTGCATCCCCACTGATAAGCTGCCCACGTCGCCGAGGACACCGAATTCTGCAGTAGGCTCAGCAATTCCTCAGGCCAACCTGCCACAATCTCTCTGGGACCTTCTCTCCAACGACGTCCGCCTCTGGTGCCAACGCTCTGAACAGGTCCCACTTAAAACGGGAGAGAGCGTCAGCAATCCTGTTAGTGCATCCGGGAATATGCCTGGCTCGTACATAAACATTACTACGCAAACATGCCAGCACCACCTCCCTCATTAGTGCAGTTACGTGCACACATCGTGGCAAATAATTATTAATAACACTTACCACCGCTGTGTTATCGCACCACCAAACCACTTTCCGATTCTGCAGCCTGCCGGGCCACAACTCTAGTACCACCAGCAGAGGGAACAGCTCTAAAAAGGCTATGTTGCTGGTCAGACCCGCGTCCAGTCACTCCGGCGGCCATGCTCCCGTGCACCACGACCCGCCGAAGTAAATACCTAGCCACGCCCCCCCTGCCGCATACGTAAAGAGCTCCAGATCTACACTGGACACCTCAGCTTCCCTCATCACCACCGTTCCATTGAACTCCCTCAGAAATATATCCCAGATTGCCAGGTCTTCCCGAATTGCCTTAGAAACTCGAATCCTATGATGCGGCTTAGTCGTACCTGCAGTGGCCGCTGCTATCCGATGTAAAAACACCCGCCCCATTGTGATAACCCTGCAATCAAAATTTAAGGAACTCATCAAGGCCTGCATCTCCCGCAACGTTATTTTTTTGGACGCCATCACATTGGCCACCAACACCCGTAGCTTACCCACCTTCTCTACTGGCAAGCGAACCACCATCTCCGTTGTATCCAGCTCTACACCCAAGAAGGTGAGTGTAGTGGCTGGGCCCTCCATCTTATGTCAGAGGCACCCTCCACTCCCTGGACAGCTCCACAAAGCCATCCAACAACTCCTTACACTTGCTGGAACGAGCCTCTCCGACAAATAGGAAGTCATCCAAGTAATGAATAACATTCAAACATCCCACCTCCTAACCAGAACCCAATGCATAAATGCACTGAACTTTTCAAAATACGCACACGATACGGAGCATCCCATTGGCATACATTTATCGTAATAACTTTTCCCTTCAAATGAAAAATCCAACAAAGGAAAAGCTGAAGGGTGCACCGGTCATAATCTGAAAACCGATTTGATGTCTACCTTAGCCATCAAACTCCCCCGACCACATTTTCGAACCAGACACACTGCGGAATCGAAGGACGCATAGCAAACCACGCAGGACTCCCTGGGTATGTGATCATTTACCGAGGTCCCTTCGGGGAAAGATAGGTTGTGAATCAATCTAAACTTCCCCGGCTCTTTCTTTGGAATGATTCCTAGCGAGGAGACCACAAAATTCTCAAAGGGGTCCTCCATAAATGGGCCTGCAATCCTATCCAACTCCATTTCACCCCGCAACTTTTCCTTTACCACACTAGCAAAGGTTGAACGGACTGAGAGTTCTTGGCCCTTGCCCCTACCACCCCGCCCACAACCAGTATGATGAAGCCCTGCTGAAAACCTTCCTCTAGCACCTCCCTATCCCAACTCCTCGGATACTGATGAAGCCACGGATACTGATGAAGTGCTTCGATCCTTATGGCCGTTGCTGCCAAGGTTGGAGGTTGCTTACTACTTGGGGGCCTGCCCCCCGACGGAGAGAGGGCCTTTTTTGACGCATTTGATGGCTGCGTGCACTCCGCTACATACCGAGCAGACGTGTTGAAACTTACAATCCGGGAGCGGGCATGAGGACTTGTTGTATCTCCAACACACATCACCGGATCCACTACTCCCCCCTCTCTGTTGCAGCCCGACCCCGCCCGCACGAAAGGACCGTTCCCCCACCTATGTTATTTGATACACCACTTCTCGTTCCACCCATCCCCCCAACGCCGGCCTTGGCTGACATCTTTGTCAGCCAAAGATTGATGTCCGGAGTGCCCCATGACAAGGATTTGCTCTCCTCCATCTTATCTCTGAACTTCTCATCGTAGTTCAGCCACACCCAGCCCTCGTGCGTCTGTGCCACCTCCAATATGGAGTCTGCATATGATAACAACATCCCATAATGGGACAGGCGCTTATGCCCCCAGACACTGGCCAACCTTAAGAAGGCACTAGCCCAATTCACCACATTCCTTGACACCTTTTTTGTCCTTCCTGCCTTTTCGTCTTCCTTCCTCTTCTTCTTACTCTCCCCGGACCTCATTCTGCCCTCCAGCAACCAAAATATATCAATATTCCTTATCTTACGGCGTAACATTTTGGCACTCCCTCGCACAATTCTGAAAAGGATGACAAAGAGGGCATTGACCCGACTGCCTGGCCCTCTAACATGATGTTACTGCCCTGTGGCCGCCCCCCACTACCGGCCCCTGAAGACGTAGACTCCATGTCCATTAACAATGATGAGGAGGAGCCTGAGCTCTCGTGCCGCCTACGGGAATATTTCCTCTTCTTGTGCGCCTTCTTCCCCACTCTCCCCAGTTCCTGCCCCCCCCCCCCACCGGAGACTCACCTGTTGCCCCGTCCCTTGCCGCTGGTAGGCTTGTAGCTGGCTCCCGGTCCATATGAGCCTCCCCTTGCTGCTGTGGTCCTTGCACCAGCTCTCACTCCTCCTCCACTCCCTGGCACCTGGCTGCCTCTCCGGCTTCCACTTTCCCGATCGCTGCTGTGCCGCTCATCCCGATCCCTCCTGCGCTCAAAGAGGCTGCTGTTCCCTGGGGAGGGATATAAGAAAAAACAGGGGGGGGGGGAAGACTGCCTAGCTGGCTGCCATGCCCCCACCCAATCCCAACGTTATGATCCCTGACCACCCTCCCTCCAATGCTCCCAAGCCTCAGGACTATATGCAGCATAATATCCCCTTTGAGGAGTAGCCCAACCTCCTCTGCTCCTCAGACTCTGACCCCCCCTTTCTGCCTCGGGGACCCCCTGCTCTGCCTCCACCCCCCCCCCTCCGCTCCGGGTAATTGTCCTGCTGATAGACCCTGCTGGAGTCCTCCCCATGCCCCAGCTTATGTAGCCATGCCCGGAGCTGCCTCCTGCCACCTCCCCCCATCCTCATCCTGTCTGGTCGCTTTCCCTAGCCCCATTCACCCTTGACTACCTCTAGAATGCTCCCCCTGGCCTCGAGCCCCTCTCCTTCCTCGACTGAGTACCCCAGGGAGAGCACCCACATCACTCCCATCCCTGTCGCACTGCTGAGGGCCTCTGCCCTGTGATACTGATCTGCAACTCCCACTGCACCCACCAGCCTTCTTACCCCCTCTCCCCCTGGCATTCTCACCACCCCTCCCCCCTGCATTCTCTCCCCCCCCCCCCCGTCCCCTGTAATTTCCTCTCCACCTACCACTGGAATCCTCCCCACTGCTCCTGTGATTTCCTACCCCAATGCCTCTGTTATTCACTCCCCCCCTACCTCCAGCATCCACCCCCCTACCTCTGGTGTTACCCCCCTCATACCTGAGTTAACCTCCCTTTTCCACCTGATACTTGCCCCCCTGTCCCGCCGAGATGGCATCGCTGAGGCAAAAAAACCCCCAAACCCTTCCACTTGCTTCAGCCCATGCCTGCACGATGCTCTTAGCCCCGGAGCGCTGTCGCCGCACATGTGCACTCCTGCTGCCCAGCATGCTGCGCTTCCTCAATGTGCGCTCCTGCTGCTCCACATGCTGTGCTTCTGCTCCCCTCTGCAGCCACTGACAAACCGGGCCACCACTCCAAGCCACCGTTTTATTTTTTATTTTTAAACTAGCCGTCTGCCGCCGAGAACGCCCACCGCGACCCAGCTCCTCGGCTGCCAGTCGCACCTGCTGCCCCCTCCCAGACACCCTCACGCTTTCATGCTTGCCCACTTAGGCAAGCCCCCCATTGACTCCCACGGTGATCCTTCACGCCGCGGGACCAATGAATTTAAAGGACGCCGTGCTGCCCCCGCGGTGTGCGCGTGCATCCCCGCATCCTCTCCCCTTTCCGGGGACTCGCCCTGCCGACGGCCTGGTTACTGCGGCCGCTGGGGACTTCGCCCCGCAGCCTCCCATTTATGAAATCAAATGTGATCATGCTATGATCACTATTGCTAAGTAGCCCAAAAATACTTATCTCTTGCACCGGATCCTGTGCTCCACTAAGAACTAGGTCCAAAATAGCTTCCCCTCTTGTAGGTTCATGAACCAGCTGCTCCAAGAAACAGTCATTTATTTAATCTAGAAATGTTATCTCTCTAGCATGTCCTGCTGTGACATTGACCCAGTCCATACGCAGTTATTGAAATCACCCCATTAATAATGTGTTTTAACATCTGTTAGCGTCCCTGATTTCTTTCAGGATTTCATCATCCGTTAATTCTGGCCAGGCAGTCGGTACCCCCACTGCCATCACCATCCCCTTTTACATGGAATTTCTATCCATAGAGATTCTACAATGTATTTTGTTTCCTGCAAAACTTTAATCCTATGTGACTCAATGCCCTTTCTAACACAGAGCACAGTCCCTCCACCAATTTGATCTACCCTATCATTGCGATATAGTTTGTATCAAGGTATCAAAGTGTCCAATTGGTTATCCTTTTTCCACCAGGTCTCTGAGGTGCCAATCATATCTAACGCTCTCCCAGATAACCTTAGGGAATTAAATGACCTCCAAACATTCAGAAGGAATCTTAAAACTCATCTATTTACGCTCCATTTTGGCACTCAAGACCAACACAATACGATACAACGCCACCATTTTCTCAAACCTAACCCAGTGCATTCTACTCCGCCACACACACAGAGCTGTATATAGTTCCTGTTATGTCTCCCTCACCCTCAAATGTTTTCTATCATGTTCATGTATATAGTTAAATGGATATTATACCACTGTACATAGTTTTACATTGTTCCATGTAACCGAATATACGAGCTCTGTTTTGTACTCCTCAAATTGTTGTTATTTGTAAATTGCGATTGATCTTCTGGAAATCACGGTATAAAATTTTTCAATAAATAAAATAAATAAATAAATAAACCTTTCATTTAGTGCTATATATTCTAGCTCTCCCATCTTATTTTTTAGACTTCTAGCATTTGCATACAGGCATTTTAGAGGTTGTAGTTTATTCACATTAATCTTGTTATTGGTAGATAAGGGGAATTTGGAATCTTTAAGCTCTGTCTGCTCTGTACTTAAGGGTATCTTTATTGGAATCTTTCTGTCGGGATGCCCTAACTTCCCTCTTTTGCTAGTATTCTTCAAGGATACATCCCTCTGAGCCATACACTCCCGGACGACTGCCAGCTTTTCCCTATTTTCTAGTTATTTCCCTGCATAATGCCTTCTCTGGCTTGGAAAATGAGAGTGCCCAATTAGTGGATACTGAAGTGACCTTAAATGAAAAGGTTAACACCCAATCTACTGATAATGCCCCAAATATGAACAAAAAAATCACAAATCAGGAAACTATTATTACTTGGAGACTCCATCATCAGAGGGATTAACTTGGGAATACAGTCCAAGGGACAAAAGATGGTCAAATGCCTCCCAGGCTTTTTAGCCAACAGGAACACAAACCAAATTGTTAGCCTAGTTAGTGAGGAAATTAAGTATTACAAAATTGATGTTGTTATCCACTTAGGTACAAATGACCTGGCTAGAAGCAGTATGGAGTCATTCTGAAACACAAATATGCTGTGTGCATGTGTATGGACCACGGATATCCTACAAACAAGTCTACATCCTATGAAGATGTCTACATGCCGTAAAGTGGACCCCATGTACGTACATGCCATGAAGATGGGGATCTCATAAAGTGCACTTGAGGGGTGGAACAAGGTCCTGGTGTGTAGTGGAGATGTATAACATCCATAAAGGTCGAACCCATTTACGTCCAGCCTCGGCACCACAGATGTGTAAAGTAGACCAGCAGAAACATGGTATAAGGGCAGGACTTAGAAAAAAATCCATCTCGGCAGAATGAGGCATATGGAGACAGGTAGGTGGGATGCAAACCCATTTATTCAGGACAAAAGCAGAGATATAGACCCCCCCAAGGCAGGATATCACAAATGCCTATCCCAGCTCTCCTACCACACCCACATGCCCTACAGTCACACCTATGTGCCAACGGATAACACAACTGTACCCATATTGTACATCCAAACGTCCTCCACATTATGCTGCACAGCACTTCCAGCAACCCCCACATCCCCCAACCACACCAACACAACAGTGACCCCTCCCCACCCCAAACATACACACACCAGATCCCCTATGTGATAGCTACTTCTTCCCCTGACCCAGTACCCTTCTTCTGGACCTCCCCCTCCCCAAGGTCATCTGGCCAAGTGCAGGTACAATGGCTCGCAGAGGTGTTGAGGGTGGTGTGCAATTGGACCCAGAAGTGTGCTGTCCCCACTCCCCTTCCCCAGACTGTCATGGAAGGATGGGAAGATCAATTGAGGCCCCATGTCCCAAGGAATAGGGCCCAAAATACTGCAGTGCCATGATGTTGGATCTCGCGGCTGTGTCAGCCCTCACACTGGCGCGCATGAAGACCCTGCTGATGGACAGTACAGACGCAGATGCAGATGTGCCTGCACTAGAAGGAGCACCAGCAGAAGCAAACCCACCACTGGGTGGAGCTGGATCTGGGGCCACTGGCTGGAAGTTGTTACAGCCCAGCACAGGTAGAGAGATGGGAACAGCTGGGCCAGCTGGGGATCAATGCTTGAGTTGAGGCAGCAGATGGAGGCATCTAGAGGCTCAGTAGCAACCAGTTGGCACTCCTGCAGGGCCACACTGCAGCACAGAATTTCCAGCTTTGCTCATCCCCATTAGGCGTGAGACTCATTTTAAGCTAGCAGGCACTCAGCACATAGCAGCAGCTGCTCCGATGTGCGCTGCTGGTGGTGATTCTGACTTGCAGCCTTCCATGGGGCTCAGGTGATGGTGTGAGCTGTTCCTCATCACTGCCCAAACCTACATCCCTCTGCTGCACATCAATGTTGGCCTCAGGTATCACATCAGCCGGGGCTACGGGTTGAGGATCCCACCCTCATGTATCTCAACAAAGGTGGCAGCATGTTTATTAGTCCACATTGCTGTAGGATCAGCTGGAGTGGTGGCAGGAATGGGAGCATTGCTGGGCCCCGCAGGTGCATACACACCTGTGGACATAAGGAAGAAAGATGTGTCCTACGCCAAATGATGCACCCATCACACACATACATGGATATCAGTGTCGCAGAGAACACCAAAGACATGACACCACTGAAATGGGAGAACAGTGTTAGCTGGGGGCTGGGGTCCCAGTGCGCCATGCAGCAGGGTAAAACAGGGACCCACCACAGCACAACAGTCTAGACCCACAACCACAAAGCTCCCCTATTAGGCAGCTGCGACCAACATGTCTGAGCAGCATGCCCTAAGCGTGCCCCAAGCCCATGCCCTCAGATATCAGTGCTTGCCCCCTGTGACATGCGCCACTGTAGATGCTCACCCCGATAACCACAAGCCTCTGTTACTGGGAACCCCTGATGAGCCTGCATAGGTGCGACAGCTGTGGATCACACAGAATATACAACACTGCAGCAGCCAGTTAACAAAAGGATAAAGTATGTCACAGCTGCAGCTGTGAACACCTTTCACAACAAAAAACTGTTTCCCATATTGACAACAGAACAAGGACATATGGGGAAAGAGGTATCCACTGGCAATGATATGGTGTTCCAGCATAGACAACCTGTACCATAGTGGTGCTTGGCTGCTGCATAGAATGTGTGTATGGTTATGGTGAGCGGTAATCCCTACAAGTGGGTGGGAGTGTGTGGAGGCTACAGGAATAAGGATAGAAACTATGTGCAGAGGGCGATGGTGGGTGGAAGTGCTGCCTGAAACAGAGATGCAGGTCTGGAACAGATCCTGTGTGTGAAGGGGGAGGACATATAGCAGCCACTCACCCTGATCCAGTGAGGACCATGATATGTCCAGTTGCCCAATGCCATCCATAGCAGCAGGGTCCACTGTGGCCAGGACCCACTGTTCCAAGTTGGTCAGGTGCTTGGACTGTCCATCAGGGCCCACACATTGCACTTTCTTGCATGTATCCCTCTGCACTTGTGGCTACATCTGTTTCACATCCTCGATATCCCTGTTATTGTGGAAAATCCTGCAACCTTGTGAAACTGGACCTGACTGATGAACTATGTGAGACCAGTTACCGGTTTGACCGTGCAGCCATCCATTACCTGTGCCAGGAGCTGTAGCCACACCTTGCATTCTTCACACAGAGATAGGAAGTTGCGCCAATCCATGTGAAGGTGCTCACAGCCTTAGGCTTCCTGGGAACAGTTTCATTCCAATCAGTGATGGCAACAGCTGCAAATCAAAGCCAGGCTGTGTCATGGTGCATCACACAGTTCCTGGGTGCCTTTATTTATTTATTTTATTTATTTAACATTATTTCTATACCGCCTTCTCCTTCAATCAAGGCAGTCTCCACAGCAAACAATCAAATGTGTTCATGTGTTATCATGCAGTGGTGCGTGTAGTGTGTTTGAGGTGGTGTGTCTTTGATTTGGTTGAACTTACTATAATGTGTGCTATTATACATGTTGAGCTATTATACATTCTATATACAATGGTCAGGGTGTGGGTATGTCCGTTGTTCTAGCTAGATTAGTAAGTTATGTGACGTGTCCATAGTGTTCAAGGAATAGAGTTGTCTTTAGCTGTTTGCGAAAGTCTTTGACGTCAGTTGTTAGTCTCAGCTCGTCTGGGAGGGAGTTCCAGATAGTTGGTGCGGCCAACGAGCGTGCTTGTTCTGCGGTGTCTTTGCGTGTCTTGGTGAATTCTTTTGGGGTGTTCACTCGGTTGGAGGTGCCTCTTCTTCTTGATCGTGTGCTTGTGTCAGGTTTTATGGGTGTGTGTAGGCTGGTGGCTGAGGAGTGCTGTTTGATCTTGAATATGTTTATGATGGTTTTGTATTTGATGCGTGAGTTGATTGGGAGCCAGTGTAGTTCTTTTAGTATGGGGGTGATATGTTCTTGTCTTGCAGTGCCAGCTATTATGCGGGCCATTGTGTTTTGTACTAGTTGCAGTGGTTTGAGTGTTTGTTTTGTTAGTCCCAGGTAGATTGGATTGCAGAAGTCTAGTAGTGGGGTTATTAGTGCCTGGCAGACTGTGCGGAAGTGCTCAGGGGCGAGGAGGGGCTTCAGTAGTCTGACGAGTCTCATTCTGTGGTATGCGCTTTTGGTGGTTTTGCTTATGTGTGATTGGAGGTTCAGCTCCTTGTCCAGGGTCACTCCAAGGTACTTTACTTCCGTTTTTATAGGTATGGTTGTGTCCTTTATCTTGATGTCGGGTGGAGGAACAAAGTCCGAGTTTCGCGTGATTATTAGTGCCTCGGTTTTGTTATAGTTTATAGAGAGGTTGTTATTTTGAAACCAACTTGTCATTTGTATGAGACAGTTTGTTATTTTGGAGTAGTCCGGGTTGTCAACTGATATAGGGGTGTATATCATGATGTCATCTGCGTAGACTGTATATTGTATGTTGTGCTCTTTCATGATGTCACATATTGGCTGGATGTAGATGTTGAATAGGAGTGAAGATAATGCCGATCCTTGTGGTACTCCTTGCAGTACTTTTATGGGACGGGAGGTGTTCTGGCCTGCCTTGACTTGTATCTGTCTGTCGGTGAGGTATGATTGGAACCATTTCAGGGTGGGACCATGTAGCACAATGTCCTGTAGTCTGTTTAGTAGCTTTTCGTGATCCACGGGATTATGGGATGTGTTGCAGATTACATCACCTTACTGCAAACACCACAGCAGAGGCAACAGGGCATGGTGCAGTTCCACAAAGATGCAGGATTTCTGTCAGTCCTTGGAGCTATAGACTACCCCATGACAGCACGAGGCCACATACTACAATAGGAAGGCATACCACCCCATGAATATGCAGGTCATCTGCAATGCGCAGGCTATGACTCATACATACTCAGCCAGTCTGGGATACATGCTGCCTTTGAGGGTGGAGCCATCTCTGATGATTGGCTACTAGTAATGGGACACAAAGATAGCACCTTGCATACTCACACAGAATAGCCCTGGGGAGCACATGAGCACATGGGACTGTGGGGTTGCAGGTGGGCAGTGTCAGTCTGGTGGCAGTGGTGGACAGATATGCAGAAACAGGATGAGGATGTTGTCTACACCCCTGAAATGAAGATGTAAACAGTGTGATTCTTAACCTATGTAACCATTGTTTTGCTGTGTAAGGTAAACCGCTACTGATCGCTGGAAGAAGCGGTATACAAATGAAACCAAATAAATAAATAAATAAAATTAGCAGAAAGGGCACCCCAGGCAGTAGGACTCATCTCTGACAGTCTAATAAGTGAGTGGTGGTGTAGCCAAGTGGGAAATGCACCTGCTCAGGCATCAGTAGATTGGAGGTTTGAATCCCACTGGCATCTTATCCCTGCTCTCATAGTACCAAGGACACCCAGAGGCTATGGGGTCACCAGGAATTGACACTGACCTGATGACTATATGAATGAAAGGGGCTGACAGCTGAAGGGTCCCTCTGCAGCACAGGGCTAAATCAGTATCTGTCTCCTGTACAGACCTCACATATAACATAGCAAAACACAAATGGCACCAGTGAGACTGGAAATAGTATCGAGGAAGCACACCAAAAAGGACCCTAAAACAATGTCACCATAAACCAAAATGTGTGTCCATAAGCAGGCCTGTAAATTCAGGACTCATAACCATATTCACAAAATAATACACAAACTAATAGGTATTCCCTCAATTATGTTCACATCCTTTCAGTATTCACAGTCAGAGTGAGTGTAAACTGCTCAACAGGTGGAATTATAGGCCCCATATGTTAATGTTCAATCATTGCCCCAAAGAGACATTCCCACTTTTTCTCCTTTTCTCCTCCTACGACAGCCGAATCAGAATGTTGTGTATTCAGTGCAATAACTGTGGTGCTTTCATTCTGAGAAGAATCATTGGGAACCTAAGAGCTTGCCCTATATGCCTCAAGTTAGCTGTTATGCATAAAGAATTGACTGCACTAAGGTAAGACTTAGCTGCAATTAAACACACCTCTAGCGTACAAACTGAACAAAATCCACCACTGCTCTCACAAAGAATAAAACAGCCCAGGAACAAATGGATCACAGTGGGCTCTGGTAGGTTGTGACCTGTAACACAGAGACACCCTATACATCAAGAGATATCCCTGCATAATGCCTTCTCTGTCTTGGATAATGAGGGTGCCCAATCCATGGAAACTGAAGTGCCCTTAAATGAAAGACGTAATGGCAAATCTACTGATAATGTATTAAATAGGAAGAAAAAAAAATCACAAAACAGAAAACTACTACTACTTGGAGATTCTATCATCAGAGGCACCAACTTGGGAACTCAGTTCAAAGGAGAGAGTATGGTCAAATGCCTCCCAGACTTTTCAGCCAGCAGGAATACAAACCAAATTGTTGGTATAGTTAGTGCAGAAAGTGAGCACTCCAAAACTGATATTGCCATCCACTTGGGTACAAATGACCTGGCCAGAAACAGTGCCTCTACATTGAAAGGGACTTCCAGACTCTGGGAGAGAAACTCAAGCCTATTGCTACACTATAGCATTCTCAGAAGTTCTACCTGTTCATTGTAAGGGGACAGAAAGACTGCATTGCATAAACAACTTCAATACATGGCTCCAAACCTGGTGCAAACAAGAAGGATTTAGATATATAGGCAACTGGGGGAAACAGATGGATCCACAAGAGACTATACTGTGCTGATGGACTACATCTCTCCGTCTCAGGGAAAAGGATCCTAAGTGAAAAATTCAGGCAGTATGTGGACAGGTATTTAAACCAGGGAAAGGTTGTGATGGATGGAGAAGAACAAGTTCAGTGCATTACTCCCAGCAAAAGCAAAACAACATTGGAAACAGCCACACTTTTGAACCACACATCAACTGCAAGTGGGTAGGGGCATAAGAACATAAGAACATAAGATATGCCATACTGGGTCAGACCAAGGTCCATCAAGCCCAGTATCCTGTTTCCAACAGTGGCCAATCCAGGTCATATGTACCTAGCAGTTTCCCCAAAAGACACAGGTTCCACAATGCTTGTACTAGGTCAAGCATTGATATCCTGGGTCCCTTCTTAATAATGGTTTATGGAACTTTCCTCCAGGAACTTGTCCAAACCTTTTTTAAACCCAGCTACACTAACAGCCTTTAATATATCCTCCGGTAACAAATTCCAGAGTTTGATTACACGTTGAGTGAAAAAATATTTTCTTTTATTAGTCTTAAATAGTTTACCCTGTAGCTTCATTGCATGTCCCCTAGTCTTTCTATATTCTGATAACGTAAACAATCGATCTACGTTTACCCGTTCAACTCCGTTCATTAATTTATAGACTTCTATCATATCTCTCCTCAGCCGTCTCTTTTCCAGGTTAAAGAGCCCTAACCTTTTTAGCCTTTTTTCATAGGAGTATCCTTCCATCCCCTTTACCATTTTGGTGGCTCTTCTCTGAACCTTTTCTAATAACGCTATATCCTTTTTAAGATACGGCGACCAGAATTGCACACAATATTCAAGATGCGGTCTCACCATGGAACGATATAGAGGCATTATAATATCTTTTGTTTTATTTTCCATTCCTTTCCTTATGATACCTAGCATTCTATTTGCTCTCTTGGCCACCGCTGCATACTGGACCGACACTGGCATGTAGAACAAAATCCATGCAAAACACAAGCAAGCTAATCCCTGTAATGTTCCCTGTAAAATAGTTATCTCCAAGTTATAATGCCCTGTTCAATGTAATTTCAGTTTGTTCAATGTAAACCGCACTGATGCAGAATAGCGCGGTATATAAGAGAATGTAAATAAATAAATAAATAAATAAATAATCAACAAATGCCGTAAAGCAATGAACACAAATATTTGAAGCCTAGCCAACAAAGTTCCTGATCTGGAAGCCCTAATGGTGGACATAGACTTGAACATTATGGCCATTACAGAAACATGGTTTAACGGGTCACATGAATGGGATTTAGCCATAGCTGGCTATAATCTACTTAGAAGAGATAGAGAGGGTAGAAAAGGAGGATTAGCAGCCCTATATGTCAAAAGCAATATTAAAGCTGCTGAAATGCAGGGGACATAGAAAAAAAAAGCGCTATGGATTGTGTTGGAAAGAGGAGATGGCACTATCACCCATATTGGTGTGGTCTACAGGCCTCCAATTTAAACCGAAGAAATGGATAGCAAATTGATTGTTGATATTGCAAAGATAGTCATGAAGTGGGAAGTGGTCATATTGCATGACTTTAATCTACCCGATGTGGATTGGAATGGTCCTTCTGCAAATCTGGAAAGAAGTAAAAAAATTGTGGATGCCTTCCAAGATGCATTACTTAAACAAATGGAGTTGGAACCGACCAGGGAAAGCTCAGTTCTGGATTTAGTGCTCACCAATAAAGATAGCGTGTCGAATATCCAGTGGGTGCCCATGTGAGCAGCAGCGATCATCACATGGTGTGGTTTGAGATAAAAGCCAAGGTAGAATCCAATCACAGCAAGCTCAAAGTCCTAGACTTCAAAAACACTGACTTCAATAAAATGGTCAAGTACCTGAAGGAGGAGTTGGCAGGGTGGGAGGAAATTAGGTAAGTGGAATTGCAATGGCCTAAACTAAAGGAGGCAATAAAAGGTGCAACAGATACATACATAAGAAAGTAAATAAAAACAAAGGAAAAGGAAACTTATTTGGCTGCACAAATAAAGGCAAATAACACAACTTTCCCAAAATTCAGAAACTCACAAACAGAGGAACAAAGAAAAGAATACAAGATCAAACTAAAAGAGACAAAAAGAGAGATAAGGATAGAAAAATCAATGGCAGAAGAAAAGATGGCTAAAGATGTGAAGTGCGGTGACAAAACATTTTTCAGGTATATTCTGGAAAGGAGGAAAATCAGAGGTAGAATTGCAGGACTCAAAATTGCTGGGAACGGATTCCTGGAAAGTGACATTGAAAAGTTGAAAATGCTAAACAAATACTTCTGTTCTGTTTTTACTAAAGAAATTCCTGGAGAAGGACCACCTGGAATTGACAAATATACAAATGGGAATGGAGTAGATACCACACCATTCACAAAAGATGATGTGTTAGAACAGCTTGCAAAACTGAAAGTGGACAAGGCTATGGGACCAGATGGGATATATCCCAAGATACTGAAAGAGCTCAGAGTTTCTTGCAGGGCCATTAAAGGATGTTTTTAATAGAACCTTGGAGACAGGAACATTTACACATGACTAGAGAAGAGCTGATGTGGTCCCTCTTCACAAAAGTGGTAGTTGGGAAGAAGTGACAAACTACAAGCCAGTAAGCCTTATCTCAGTGGCAGGAAAGGTAATGGATGCACTCCTGAAAGAGCGAATAGTGGACTTCCTCGAAACCAACAGGTTGCATGATCCGAGGTAACATGGTTTTGCTAAAGGATGATCTTGCCAAACAAATCTGATTGAGTTCTTTGATTGGGTGACCAGAGGACTAGATCAAGTGTATGCGATGGATGTGGTCTACCTAGATTTCAGCAAAGCCTTTGATACTGTTCCTCATAGGAGGCTTATCAGTAAACTCAACTGCTTGGGGATGGATCCCAAGGTGGTGAACTGGATCAGAAATTGGTTGACAGACAACAGAAGGTGATGGTAAATGAAACTCACTCAGATGAAAGGAAGGTGATTAGCGGTGTGCCCCAAGGTTTGGTCCTGGGACCGATACTGTTCAATATATTTGTGATATTGCTGAAGGGCTGAATGGAAAAGTCAGTCTCTTTTCAGATGACACCAAAATTTGCAACAGAGTGGACTCCCCTGAAGGAACAGAGAACACGAGGAAAGATCTACAAAAGCTGGAAGAATGGTCTAATGCTTGGAAGTTAAGATTTAATGTGAAGAAGTGCAGTGTCATGCACTTGGGAAGCAGAAATCCAAGGGAATTGTATGCAATAGGGTGCACGTGTTTTGTGTACACAGACCAGGAGAAGGACTTCAGAGTGATTGTTTCTGAGGATCTGAAGGTGGTGAAACAGTGTGACAAGGCAGTGGCAAAAGCCAGAAAGATGCTGGGTTAGATACAGAGAAGAATTAGCAGCAGAAAGGAAGAGGTACTAATGCCACTGTACAAGTCGCTGGTGAGGCCTCACTTGGAATATTGTGTTCAGTTTTGGAGACCATATCTCGCAAAGGATATAAAAAGGCTGGAAGCAGTTCAGAGGAAGGTGACCAAAATGATTTGGAGCCTGCATCAGAAGACTTATGAAAAGAGACTTGAAGACCTAAATATGTACACTCTGGAGGAGAGGAGGGTCAGGGGAGATATGATTCAGACATTTAAATACTTAAAAAGTATTAATAAACAAACAAACCTCTTCCAAAGACGAGGAAGTTGTAAAACTGGAGGCTATAACATGAAGCTGCAAGGGGGTAAAATGAAAGGCAATGTCAGGAAATACTTTTTCACAGAAAGGGTGGTGGATGATTGGAATGCCCTCCCGATGGAAGTGGTGGGGGCAAATACAGTGACAGAATTCATAACGGCATGGGACAGACACAGTGGATCCCTTTATAGCAACAGGATAAAATCAAAATAAACATAACTATCTCTTGTAGCTGAACAAATAGGTGTGACCTACACGGAGCGGTGAGTACACTACTAAACAAAGGCATGGGGAGGGATGGCCTGCACAGAGCGGCAGGTGCACCTACTCTTGCCACCTTGCTGGGCAGACTAGATGGACCATGCTGGTCTTTATCTGCTGTCATATACTATGTTACTACGACAGAAACATCTGCAGCATTGGGATCAGTCAAAAACAGAGTCAAATATTATGATACCTCTTGCTAGAGATCATGTATAGCCTGACTGCCCCCAAGAATAACAGGCAGTGTAGTACAAATCATCCTTGATATCTCTGCGGCAGCAAATCAGCAGCCTGGAAAAATCCGTAGGAGCAGCAAGCAGCACTGTGCTGCTGCCATCACCTATTGAGCGACACCATACAAAACAAGCTCAGACTCTAGCAATTGTGATCTTTAAAAGCACTACACCAGGAAAATCATGACATTATGGTTGCCATAAATACCATCGAATGGATGGCGGTGGTTGTTCCCACCATACCAATATTAATCTACCTCCAATAATAGTCATATTCACCTTTTGATGCAGGAATGATGTAATTAGTCCTAAAGGTTTGATTGTGAGGGATTGCTGGCTCTGCGTGCTGTGTGTGTCTGGAATAGCTACTGTGTGAAGGGATGGCTTTGATAGGTTGCTTTATAGTAGTTTAGGGTTGTGTTCATCCAAAGAGGCACAGGTGTAGTTTGCTGTGGTAGCGCTTCTCTACAAGGATGGGATGGATGAGTCATGTTGTTGGATTGACGTAGGTACCTTTGATATCATCAGATATGTTTTGGTAGCCGTAGCCCACAGCTCTGATAAGGCAGGTCCTACAGTGTAACCAGCAACGGCGTGGTCTGCTTGAGCATGCTTTGTGTGGGGCAGCTCGACAGGTGATAGCTGTGGCTCGGTTCTGCTCGCTGATCCCACAGAGTATTCCTAGCTGCAGATTTGCAGCTGCAGAGATATCTGGAATGATGTGTACTACAATGCCAGGGCCTACATGTCAATATTGGGAGAGTCAAGTCATGTAAAATCTCTAGCATTTGGTGTTATATTCCTTGACAGTTGACCCTCTTTGTGGATGCTCCAAATGCTGCAGATGCCTCTGGCTTAGGAGTGTATTTGTGGGGCAAAGATGATAGTTCAGGAGCAGCTGGGTATTAACATTTGTGGCCTCTAACTCCACCCATTGAGCCCTTCACACCCTATCTGTCCGAACTGTAATACAGACTGAATGTGAACATGATACATATAGAGAAGAATATTGCTGAGATAAGTCTGTGAAGATGGTCATCATTTCTAATTATAGAAGGCTGTTTATGGACTCTATGTACTGTTTCTGAACAATGAAAAGGTTACATGGCTAGATTAGGACAAATTCCCCCATCATATAGGGAAACCCCTATAAAAACCCTTGAGGGAGTCAGACAAAACTATCCCAAGAGATGCATAAATGTAGAGAAAAGGTCACAGTCCAAATATTTCCACTCAAACTGGCTAAAGATCACTCTTGCCCAAACTGGAAAGTGGCATCCATGCCCATCGATGGCTACAAATCCCATGACTCAGATATCATGAATCACACAGTATGATGAACCACAGATGTAACCATTTGCTGATCCACATATTTGCAGTTGGCATTCTTGCACCCCACAAAATGATTACATGTTTTGATACCCATGGAAGACATGACTTAGTCTACATTCATGTCAGAGTACATCTAATTGTCATCCTACCAATCACATCTGCCGAAGGCTAAAGCTGATGTAGACATGGGACAGCTAACAGGGGCAGAGGTGAGTTGGGGAATGGGAGGGCTGGGAGGGAGGGATCTGGCCGGGGGAGGGAGGTAGTGCAAGTGCTGGACGGGAGCTGAGGAGCAGGGAGGGGGCAGCTGGAAGGGAGCAGAGACTCAGGGGTGCTGGATGTGAGCTGAAGGGATAGGTGGGTGGTTGCTGGAAGGGAGGTGATGCAGTGTTGAGAAGGGGTTGGAGGGTAGACTACTCATGGGGGGAGCATTGATGGTCATGAGGGAGGTGGTGCCGTGTCAGAGGTTGCAGGTGGTAGCAGACATCTGCCCAGGTCCCCCACCTGCACACCCACCAAGCCCACACAGTGACCCAGCCCAATGCCCATGTCCACCTTGCTCATAGGGTGCATGCCCATGCCCCACCATTGGACGCTGTGAACCTATGATTTCCAACCCACAGCACTGCACTGTGCATGTTGCAGTGCCTCTACTGGCTCCAATTGAGCAGAGCAGTGGAGACCAGCATATTCAGAGAACATAGATTTATTGTTGCTTGAACACACAGCTCTAAATCCATACATTCTGCACTTGCTAAGGCAGCTGGGGATGAGCATGTCTGACATGACATGCAGCCATGTTCACATGCATACCGGCCCTGGTATGTGCATACCTGCAACATGGCATTTGTGGTGTGCTGGTAGCCCTGACACACTGTCCCTGACAGGCTATTGGCCTTCATCCCGACCAGCTGTAGGGCCTGGGGAGGAGGTGAGTGCCTCTGTGAGGCGGTGTATTTGCATCAGGGCACAAAGGTCCACTCACATGCCCTCCAGGTGCAGTATGATGAGTCCAGGGGCCTGGCCAGGGCAGCAAGGCCCTGCAGTATGGCGTGCTCCAAGCTCTCCTGCTGCTGCAGGGTTGCGGTGTGTGCAGTGCCCGTTGGTGCCTCATCATGCTGCACCATGGCTGATGGGGAGGTAGCCAGCAACTGCTGTCTCATCCCCCAATCTGGTCCCCCAACACACAGCCCACTCCAGTCCCCACTCTCCCCCATCTGCGCATTCCCATCCCCGTCCCCACCCTTCCCCCGGCACATTCCTGCCCTAAGCAAACTGTGCACTTCCATCCGCATCCTCCCCCACCTGTGCATTCCCATCCCCATCATTCTCCCACTGCCCCCTCTTAGAGACTCCCTCTTCCCTCGTCCCACCACCATCCTCCCACCCGCCACCAATCCATTCACATCCCCAGCTTCCTCTCGCAGCCCCCACTCAGGCACCTCCCTCTTGTACCACCCTTCTGTTGTTACTCCCCACCTGCTCCTCCCCACTAACATCACCTCCATCCTCCCCATGACCCATGTCCTCCGTTCGTGACACATCATCCTTCAGCTCCCCCTCCTTCAGGGACTCACCATCAGATGCTACTGCACCCGCCCCACTAGCCCACACCTCCTTAGTCAACTCCCCATGCTCCTTCATGGCTTCCTATGCCTCCTTCTCTGGCATACCCTCCTGGCAGGGCTCTTCCTTGCCCACCTCTGCCCAGCCCTCACATGACATGGTGCCCTCCAGGGCACCTCCCTTACAAAGCTGGGCCCCCCACTGACGAAGTCACTCCCCCAGTGGCACAATGCTATGGGGCCCCACCCCTTAAGCAGAGCAGGGCACCTATGTCAGCATGAGGACAACCTCTCATCCTCCCTACTCTCCCCTGAAGGGGAGGCACTTGATAGCACTATGGAGCTGGGTGTGCTGTGAGTGGCATTGTTGCTAGCAAGGCTGCTGGTCCTGCTCATTCCCATGTCATGTGCTCTGTCATGTTGCACTGGCTGTGGTTGTTCCTCCTCTTCCTCTTTGTCCTCTTCCTCCCCCTCCTTGGTGGGCTCCTCTGGTGCGGGGAGGGGGAGGTGGTGAGTCTTCCTCTCGGATAGCTGTGTGTAGGATGCAAAGAGGCGGGCATTAGTTACATCAAGGAGGTGGGCTGCTGTCTCTAGGCCAGTATTTGCGGTAATACCTGTAGGCCTATGTGAGCATGTTGGCCCGGGGAGCATTTTTGGGTGACAGATGCACCATCTTGGGCAAGATTTGGAAACCTATGGGCCTTTACTCTGACCAACAATGCCCTGTGTCATTACAAGTGTCAAGCATGCACCCCTGCTGCAACCTTTGTGAACATCCTGCTGCTCCTGCACTTGCTACTTGGCTGGTACCAGCGATGTTGCTGGGAAACGCATGCAGTCCCCATGTGCATTGGATGCTCTCAGATTTAGGGGACTCCTCTACTATATCTGTGACCCCCACAATAGGGTTAGTGTACTCTCTTCCTGTCACTTGCATCTCCCACAAACAGTTGTAGCTACCCTCATATATTCACATACAAGTGTATGTTTTAGATAGGTGACGTCAGGTCTTGCCTGGCTCCTGGGGGACCAGCAGCCTCAGGGTTTTCCTGGCACTGTATGACCAGACGCTGCTTGCCTGGCCTTTTCTTCTGAGGTTATGGAGGGTACAGTGCTCTGACTACAGTCACAAGGTGTGCCATTTTGGGTCCAGCCCTTGCTCCTTTGGGTACGTGGCTGTTGCTCTAACCACAAGACCATTACTCCAACCCTCAACCACATTTCGGTTTTGTCTGTGAACAACACACATGTCAGCTACAGCAGTGTTCAGGACACTGAGTTCATGCACAACATGCATCATCTTATAAATCCACCCTGAGCTCTATATATTTTCATGTGTGTCTTTCTTCCACACTTCAGTTCTCATGCAAATATTTGATACTGATACACAATGGACTTAGAGGGTCAAATACTACTCAGGCCCATGACATCCTGTAATGTGGCTGGTGATGGTGCCTGCCCACCCTCTTTTCCTTCTGCATCTCCCAAAGTATCGGGCACACCTGTTTCCCACCAGCATCTGGCCCTTTAACTGGGATCTGGATACAGCTCCTGTCCTACCACGCTCCAGCTACTCTTTGCTGACACTGCTCCCATCTCTGAGCAGTGAACCATGCGTGTGTTGCTTCCCACAGTTTCGCCAACAGTGGTCATGTTTCATTGGTCTGGAACAGATGGACAGGCATGGTGTATCTGAACTCTCTATGGCATCCACATACTGCTGTGCTTCTGCCTTGGGGGGGGGGGGGGGCAGTGCTACAATTTGTGGCTCAGTGTCATGTTTTGGGATGTACTGGTGCGGGTTTGGCAACATTACAACCATGTTGACACAACATAGACATTCACCTTGCTTCTGTTGCAGCTGCTGTTGGAGCTGCTGTATCAGCCTGGGCCTTATGCACCTTATGGTCTGGAACCTGACCTTGTAGGCCTCCATGTCCCTCGTGATGTGGAAGCGTCTGTGGACATGAAAGATGAGTGCATGTGCTTTTGTCTACTGGGTTGGACCAAGCTGCTGCATGCCCACAGTCTCATTTCGTGTAGTGGCTGGACCCAGGCACAATGAGCTGACACATGTCCACAGTTACCTCACCATGCGCTGTGGCTTGTCCTGCTCCCCCAGGCTTCTTGTTTACTCAATGGTGGCATAGCCTACTGGTTGGTACATGGGCTAGGGGACATGGGATCAATTCCCAGTACCACTCCTTGGGCAGGTCAGCAATATACATTGATCAGAAGGACCTGGAACATCAACAGCCTATCCTGGGATATACATTGTGGATCCTGCATGCATTTTTAGGAACCTGGAAGGTTCTTGTATCCTGTATCAGGCACAGGTTTGCACGGGATGCCGGGCTCGTTGCACCTTTGTCTGACCCACTGCTGCTTTTCTTATATTCTTCTGCTGTTCTGACTTTTTCCCACCTATCTTGGGCTGATCTTTTCTATGGCACACCTCCCTGACAGCTTGGCCGTGTGTATCCAGTCACATTGCAGCATTGCATGACACCTTGTTTGCACCTGTCTTTTATGCCATCCCTGTGGTACGGCTTCCACAGTAGCCTTATTGCATTTTCACTGCTGGCCTGGTAATTGTCTCTGCCTGTGGTGAGGCTGGGTGGTGTGGCCTTGTAGTTCTGGCACTAGCCTGTAATACATGGGCATGGGATTCAATTCCCACTATCACTCCTTTTGGACATGGGCATCTCACGTCCTTTCCCTCACCTCTGGGGATTCCAGAGTTTCAATGTCCCTGTATGCTGTTTCCATTACATGGTACAACATGTTGACTTGGATATTTCCTCCCTTAATGTGCCAACTCCTGTGACCCTGCAGCCTCTGGGTCCTCCAGCCAGCATATGAGCAGCAATTGACTGGCAGCCCTGGAGTGTGCAGGGACTAGTTCCAGGCTACATGGCATGCGTGTGGGACTCAGACACAGTTAACCTGGGTTGCAAGTCATGGCTCTGGCCACTGGGATAATCCCCACTGGGATACAGTGATTTGGCAAACCAGTTCCATTCGTAACTGTTGTCAGTACATGGCACCCAGCTGGACTGGGTATGTGCCTGAGGTCATACATTTTCTGTTGGGCACTGTGGCTGTGGGGTTACCACTTGCCGGCATGGACCTCAAGGGACTATCTGGGTCAGACATGTGGCTGTCCATGTGTGTGTTGTTACACAATCATGTGTTTGGGTCCATTATCATATCTCACCTGAGCCCTCAGCATGGCACAGTGGGGTGATTTGAGGTGTGTGGACCTTTCAGCACTGGGGAGGCATAGCATCCCCTTGTGTGCATGTTCTACATTTCCCCTATATATGTGATGGTTACCCTCTCTGTGTCCTATCTGCTGGGTCATTACCAGGACTGCACACACTGTGCAGCCATCATGGTGTGACATGGTGGGCTGTTCATTCTCATACCAGCTTGGTGCCAGCCCTGTTGCTATAACTCACAAATTTTCTCTGTTTTGGGTGCTCTTTATTTTCATGGCTTTCTTTGTCTATTCTTTCATACCACTCTTCCACAGGTCAGGGCGGTTTTCAGAAGACACAACTGAGTTTTATAGTGCACAGGGTATCATGCAACTTTGGCTCATATCACAGGGATGTCACTGCTTTTGCTGTAAACATGTTGGTGGGTGATGCAGCTTTACTGTATACAGTTTGGGGGGAGTGGAGATGATGTATGGGATAGTTGCTGTGTTCAACTGTATGTAAGCATGTGTTGCTCTTTTGGGTCTTCTGTCCTTGGTACTTGAGCATCAGTATTGTCTCCATAGTATTCTCTGATGAGGTATGCTTCTGGTTCCTTGTTTCCTGTTGTTACCTGTGTGGTGCTCTGTGCACATGATATTCAGGTGGGGGCACCCTGCTTCCTGTTTCCCTACTCAGATCCCTGTTTTAGGTGTCCATACATTCTGTGGTGTTTCACTGTGTACCTGTTCTCTGGGTTCTCAGGATCCACTGGCCAGTGGATGTTGCATCCTGTCACTTACATTTGGGTTGTCCAGTGGTCCTGCATTCCTTACTCTCTGCCCTTTTGTTGTTTCTCCACATGCATTCATCTTGCACATGCCTGGTCCCTCCCTTTCATTCCCTCTCTCTGTCCCTCACTTTATGATTGCATGCTTTCACCTCCACTTGTCTGCCAGCTTACAGTTATTTCTGTACTTACTGAGCTAGGATGGTCCTGATCCTCTCCCAGCCCCTACGTGCTGCAGCATGGGCTGGCCTTCAATGCCCTGTGGGGAGCAGCATGAAACTTGGCTGACTCATTGTCATTATTTCTCCTTGTGGTCTAGATTTTACTGTGGTGGGTGGGGGGCACCACTCCATCCTGTTTTCTATTGCATGTGGACCACAGTGCAGGTGGGGATGTTTTTGGTATTGCACGTGGACTGCGTCCTCAAAGGAATTGAGTGCGGGCGTAGATGGGCAGTGCACATGTAACGCAGGGTGGTTTTGATGGGCTGCCGGGGGACACGTTTTTGATGTTGAAATGTGTTGGGCATGCACATACAATGGACTCTGATATACATATAGGTGCGGATACATCCACAGTGTTACTCCATTGGCGTGGGTGCATACATACATGTGCCGACAGAATCGCCTCCACTAGATAACCGCTTCTGTGGTGCACATTCCCATTGGGGCTGGACATCCTTTCCTGAATTGGCCTGTGTCTGTACAGTACAAAGGGACTTTCACCTTTGATAAGGGGGAAGAGAGGCTGCATTACATAACCAACTTTAATATGTGGCTCCACACTTGGTGTAAACGAGAAGGATTTATATATATGGGCAATTGGGGCAATAGATGGAACAAAAAAAGGCTATAGAGTTGATGGATTGCATTTCTCTGTGACAGGAAAAAGGATTCTAAGTGAAAAATTCAGGAATATGTGGACAAACATTAAACTAGGGAAATGGGGTGACGGATGGGAAAAAACAAGTTCAAGATGTCACTCTCAGTAAGAACATAATAACATTGGGAATAGTCATCATATTAATCCACACATCAATTACAAGAGGGAAAAGGAGTCTAGAATAAAATCCATCCATAATACAAGCAAGCCACCCAACAATTGCTGGAAGGCAATGAGCACAAGTGCTCAAAGTCTAGACAACAAAGTTCCTTACCTGGAAACCCTGATGGTGGAAATGAATTTGAACATTGTGGCCATTACAGAAAAATGGTTTAATGAGTAACATGAATGGGATATAGCCATAGTTGGCTATAATTTAGAGATAGAGAAGGCAGATAACGAGGAGGAGGAGTCCTATATGTCAAAAGCAATACATTAAATGAAGGTCTAATTTAGGATAGTAGTGAGGTGTTTTTTCACTGGTGACTTTTTTTTTGCTTCAAAAGCAATATTAAAGCCACTGAAATGCAAGGGACTTGGGGAAAAGAAGAAAGAGGAGATGTTAGAAAGAGGAGATGGTACTATCATTCACATTGGTGTAGTCTATAGGCCTTCAACTCAAACTGAGGAAATGGATGGAGACGTGATCACTGATATTGCAAAGGTAGTTATGAAGTGAAAAGTGATCATATTGGGTGACTATAATTTACTAGATGTGGGTTGGAGTATTCCTTCTGCAAATCTGGAAAAAAGTAAAAAGATTGTGGATGCCTTCTAAAAATTATTGCTCAGACAACTGGAGATGGAACCAACCAGGGAAAGTTTGACACTGGATTTAGTACTCATTAATGGAGATAGCATGTCAAATGTCCGGGTGGGTGCCCCTATGAGCAGCAGTGATCATCACACAGTGTGGTCAGAGGTAAAAGCCAAAGCAGAGTCCAATGAAAGCAATCTCAAAGTCCTAGACTTCAAAAATGCTGATTTCAGTAAAATGGGAAAGTACCTGAAGGAGAAGTTGGCAGGGTGGAAGGAGATAAGTGAAGTGGAATTGCATTGGGCTAAACTAAAAGAGGAAATAAAAGGGAAAATGGATATATATGTAAGGAAAGTAAATAAAAAAAGAGGAAAAGAAAATCTATATGGTTCACCAAAGAAGTGGCTGCACAAATAAAGGCAAAAAACACAGCTTTCACAAAATTCATAAGATCACAAAAAGAGGAACACAGAAAAGAATAAAGGATAAAGCTAAAAGAGAAAAAGGGAAAAATAAGGATAGCAAATGTGAAGGTGGAAGAAAAGATGGCTAAAGATGTGAAGCATGGAGAGAAAACCTTTTTAGGAATATTCGGGAGAAGGGGAAGATCAGAGGAAGATCAGAGGAATTTCAAGACTCAAAAGTGCCAAGAACAGATTTGTGGAAAATGACATTGAAAAAGTGAAAATGCTAAGAAAATATTTGTGTACTGTATTCACAAAAGAAAATCCTGGAGAAGGACCACGTATAATTGACAAGTATACAAATGGAAATGAAGTAGATACTACACCATTCACAGAAGATGATGTTTTTGAACAGCTTGTAAACTGAAAGGGGACAAAAACATAGGATCGGGTGGGATACACCCAGGATACTGAAAGAGTTTACAGAGGTTCTGGCAGGGCCTTTAAAGGATGTTTTTAATAGATCCTTGGAAATGGGTGAGGTTCTGCAGGACTGGTAAAGGACTGATGTGGTACCTCTTCACAAAAGTTGTAATAGGTTATAGAGTATAGGGTGTAGGTGACAAACTATAGGTCTTAAGCCTTACCTCTGTGGTGGGAAAAGTAATGGAGGTGCTCTTGAAAGAAAGAATAGTGGACTTTATGGAAACCAATGGCTTTCATGATCCAAGGCAACATGGTTTTACCAGAGGAAGATCATGCCCAACAAATTTGATTTAATTTTTTGACTGGGTTACCAGAGAACTAGATCAAGGGCATGCAATGGATGTGATATATCTAGATTTCAACAAAGCCTTTGATATTGTTCCTCACAGGAGGCTTATAAATAAATTGAGCAGCCTGGGGATAGGTCCCAAGGTGGTTAACTGGATCAGAAATTGATTGATTGATGGATGAAAGAAGGTGGTAGTAAACAGAACTCTCAGAAGAAAGGAAAGTGTATAGTGGCGTACCTCAGGGATCGGTCCTGGGACCGATCATGTTCAAAGTATTTGTGAGTGATATTGCAGAATGATTGAATGGAAAAATCTACCTTTTTGCAGATGACACAAAAATTTGCGAGAGTGGACACTTCTGAGGGTATGGACAACATGAGGAAAGATCTACAAACACTGGAAGAATGGTCTAATGCTTGGCAGTTAAGATTTAATATGAAGAAGTGCAGAGTCATGCATTTGGGATGCAGAAGTTGGTGTGCACTGGCCAGGAGAGGGACTCAGAATGCTAGTGCCTGAGGATCTCAAGGTGACAAAACTATCCGATAAGACGGTAGCTAAAGCCAGAAGGATTCTGGGTTGCATACAAAAAGTAATAACCAGCAGAAATGAGGAGGTATTAAAGCTCCTGTATAAGTCATTGGTGAGGCCTCACTTGGAGTATTGTGTTCAGTTTTGGAGGCCATATCTCACATAGGATATAAGAAGATTTGAAACGGTTCAGAGGAAGGTGACCAAAATGATTTGGAGCCTGTGCCAGAAAACATATGAGAAGAGACTTGAAGACTACTACTACTACTAAGCATTTATAAAGCGCTACCAGGCGCATGCAGCACTGTACAATGAAAACATACAAGAGACAGTCCCTGCTCAAAAGAGCTTACAATCTAAAAAAGACAAAGCAAGAAAAGGAGAAGAATAAGAACAGTAAAATCAAGAGCCAAAGGCACAGGTGAAAAGATGAGATTTTAACTTAAGTTTGAAGAGGGACAAAGAAGATGCCTGGCGTAAAGACAAAGGAAGTTTATTCCAAGCGTAAGGTGCAGTAAGGTGAAATGAGCAGAATCTGGAGTTGGCAATAGAGGAGAAGGGCATAGCAAGAAGCAACTGGGTAGAAGAACGGAGTTCACGAGGGGGGAAGTAGGGAAAAATGAGAGAAGAAAGGTACTGAGGAGCCACAGAGTAAATGCACTTATAGGTCAGAAGGAGAAGCTTAAAGTGAATACGGAAAAGGATAGGGAGCCAGTGAAGAGATCTGAGGAGAGGAGTGATGTGAGCAAAATGAGACTGACGGAAAATCAATCTCCTCTCTAGAGGAGAGGAGGGACAGGGGAGATATGATGCAGACCTTTAAATACTTAAAGGGTTTTAATGAGCAAACAAATCTTTTTCAAAAAGGGGAAGCTGCAAAACTATAGGGCATACGATGAAGCTTCAATGCAGTAAACTTAAAAGCAACATCAGTAAATACTTTTTCACTGAAAGGGTGGTGGATACTTGGAATGCCCTCCCGATGGAGGTGGTGGGGGCATGGGACAGATACAGTGGATCCCTTTATAGCAAGAGGATCAAATCATAGCAAACTTAAATATCTTTGTTTTTTAAATGTTATATTTATGCATTTACAAAAATAAGAAAGTAGCAATCCCTACTTTAAGAAAACTTGGGAACTGGGAGTGATAATCAATCTGATACAATTATCAATCTATATCAGACAAGAAGAAAAACAATATCAAGAACATAAATGCACCAGTCCCAACCCCTAGCCCACCACATAAGGAAGGTTCCATATGAAAAGAAAACTAATCATACATGAAGGAAAAATAAGCCAGTGTACAGCCAATCACCTAACTTGAGGCAGATTCAGATACATCTACAACAGTACCCGGACATGGGTGTGTGCATTTGGAAATGAAATAAGCTGAGAGGGGTATACAAAAACAGGTATGTATTTGGAATCTAACAATGCATTTACATGGATATTTTAAAAAGAAAACAACGCCTAACTGAGAAACCCTAAGGTGAAGAAGGAGAAATTCCTTCTGTCGCCGCTGGGTCTCCTGTGCCAAATTGGGAAAAGCCTGAACCTATAACCCCTGAAATCCAAAATTGCGCTTCCTGAAGAACATATGCAAGAACCTGTCCCTATCTGATGAAAGAACAAATTGAACTAAACATGTTTCAGGTACTATTACATCTGTATTATCCAAAATAGCAGAAACATCCAACTCTTCCATTTGCTGCAACAACGGCGACCCCCCCAGTAACAGGGGCCCACTTGTCTTGTAGAAGATAATATATTTTTGTGATCAGAGAATGGGATTCTGGAGGAAATCCAAACACCTCTGTCATATACTTCTTAAATATTTCCTTAGGTGTCACTAACAAAGATTTAGGAAAATTAATAAGATGCAAATTAGACAATCTCGAGACATTCTCCAGTTGTTCCATCTTCATCCTCAGAAACATGTTATCCTTCATAGAAGCCTCTATATTACGTTCCATACTAACCTTTTTCACAGATATATCATTACTGAATACTTGCAGTTTTGAAATGACCTCTGTATTCCTTGCACAGTCAGATTGTGTAGACTGTAACTGTAACTTCATATACTGAACTTGAGGTAATAACGACTCTGCCAACAGTTTAATAGCACACCAAATGGATTCAAGGGTAACCCGGTCAGGCGGCATAAGAAACACATCCAAAGTCACCCCACCAATCCCTCCTTGCAGCTCATTCATATCAGCATGCTCAACTCCCAGAATGGCACCGCTGGTATCCGTTGCCACAGCTTCACCATCGCCGGCTCATTGACCCTGCAGGGTTTCCACACAGGCCCTGTTGCTTCTGGTCTCCAGTCCCCCTGGATCGAGCAGCTCAACAACCCTCTGGCTGCCAACCAATCTCCTGGGCTACGGACATACAGGGGGGTTGAAGTGTTTTCCTGGGCACCATACCTCCAGAGGAGTCAGGTCAACTCCCGAGGAGGACATAGAGCTCACCTGCTCCGGCGTCCCCACAGCCAGGACAATGCTCTCTCTATTCACGACTGGCTGCTGCTGCATGCAAGGAAGTAGGAAACGTTCTAAAGGACCCGAAGGAGGTAAACTTATGGAAGGGGCGCAGCTAATCGGGGGAGGCTTAGCTGTCTTCCCCTTTTTTCATCCCCATTTGATAAGCATGTCATCAAGTTAAAAGCTGGCTCCCACCATCTTGGAACCCGTCCTTTCCAAATATCTTTTATATTTCAATAATATAATGCAGCACAAATCCCGTGATCTGGCTAGGGGATCCCCCACCCCCACCTGCTGGGGCTGGGTGTGGGGGTACCCACCACCCAGTTCAGGCCACAGCAGGCCAGCCATGGGTCAGGTAGCGGGAAAAGGGGGGCTGAAGCTGTGGGAGTCCAGGGCACCTGTGGGGAGGACATCCCTGCATGTGGCAAGGGCACGCCAGGCCATCCACAGGCCTGATTCTGTGCACTGTGGGAACATTTTGTTCCCAGAGTCCAGAATCGGGTCCAAATGACCCATTCTTCCTTGGGCATGTCCGGAAGGCCTGGACATCCCACTACCTGAATCGGGCTCCACGTTACTATGATTGTCTTGTCAGTTCTGACTGGAAGAGGAAGATTTTAACCTTCAAAAGCTAGTCCAAAAATGTATTAAGCCAGCCCAATAAAAATGGCTCACCTTAATTTCTTTTTTGTTACTCTTTTTATTTAGCTAATATGCTGTTGCATTCACTGTCATATGCTGTCAGCTCTTCTCCCCCCATTGGCAGGGGCTACCGGCTGCTTCCAGTCCAGCCCTAACCCTTCAGGACTTGTATTTTGAAAGTCTTTTCTCACAATTTTTGCCCAAACTGAATAGGCAAAAAGTAAAAGCCAAAGTGGCTTGCTTCCAATTAAATGATGGGGAAAGGATGGAGCTGAATGTACCCATACCACTATGACTTGTTCTCTGAACCATGCCTCTTACATGTACCTCCACTATTCAACAAGTAAAAGGATACCGGCTTCTTCTATTTCCATTGCATCATCACTTGTCTCTGGCATTAAAGGCAAACGCTCTGGAGTGTCTACCTCCATTTCTTCACAGCATTTGGCTGGAGTGAGCTGGCTAGAAGGGAGAGGACTCTCAGGAGTAAAAAAAGCACACCCCTGTCTGGGCTGTAGGCTATTCTGAATATGCTTGCAGGGAACTCCCTATTTGTAACCCTTTCCCCTGTCTCCTGGATAATCTCCACCCTCTAATGATTGGCCAGGAGCTCTTCTAGGCTCTAGGGAGCATTGACAATTTTACTCCTTAGATGGGGAATATAGATGCTCGCAAGCTATCTTTCCCCGATGAAAAAGGAGAATCTTACCAGCAAGAGAAATCTTTTGCTATTATTTGACAAGGTTGCTGTTTCCCAGGGAAAGATTCCCTGTCTCATACACTATTCCTTAAGCCATGCATGGTGCCCTCTTTTGCTAATTTCATTCAATCTGGAAAGCGTATCAAAGTTAACATGCTTCTACCCCTTCACTTGTATTACTCTAAACCTGTAGGTCTGCAGGGCAAAATACCAATGTACTAGGTACGAATTTGAATTTTTTAAATATACTGCACATACTTCTGTGACCAGGTAAAATTGCATCCAGTCAAATAATTCCATAAGGACTCTACTGCCCTTTTGATGATGAGACACTCCTCCTCAATCATGAAATAATTTATCTTGTGCCTGAGTAACTTATAGCTGGAATATAGTACCGGATGTTCCTCACCCAGGTGAGGCTGAGATAGGACCATCCCCAACCTCTCCTCCCCCCACCCTCCATCAGAGACATCCATCTGGAAAAAACTCACCGTTAAAGTTTACTCCCTTCAACATGGGCTCTTGACATAGACTATTCGGAAACTCCTTGAAAGCATCTTGTCCTACTTGCTGCAGGTTGAGTTGATCGAGGTGACTCTTTTTAAGCATGGCCATGCATGGCACAGCCTTCAGAGAAATGTTGAGAATGAAGTGCTGGTAGCATCCCACAGTCACCAAAAATGTCTTCAACAGACTGTTGTTTTTAGTGATGAGGAACTCTCTCATGGTCTTAACTTTGTCCACTAATGAGCATATTTTCCCTCCTCCTACCTGATTCTCCAGATACTTGACCTTGGTCTGAGCATAGCACATTTCCTTGGGCTTACAGTGAGCCCAGTTTTCCTTAAAGCTTTTAACACTGCTTGGACCTACATGGTTTGACTCTCCCAATCTGCTGAAAAATATCACCATGTCATCCATATATGCTGTGGCATAATTGTGTTATCCTTAAAGCATTGCATCTATAAGCCTTTGGCAGGTAGCTGCAAACCCATGTAGTCCACAGGGCATTCACTTAAAATGATACAAGTGTGACATGCTGTTGCCAGATAATTGACACTGAGGACCAGAGAGCCTGGAAACCTACCTTCATGAAGATCTGGGCTGTACTGTATGTGGCTAAGCAGGATGCCACCAGCACTAATCTCCATAGGACAGACCATACCAAATCTGAACCTTGAGCCATGTGGGTAACCTGTGCTACATGCCTACATAATAGCATGACAGACAATGTACATGCGTAGCATAGCACAGGTGTTGGGGGTGGGAATTGAGAGTGTGATACAGGTGGTGGTTTCTCTTGGTCTGGGATTTTAAACCTTGGTAGCAGCTCTTTGCTTCAATACATGCTGCAAAGCTCTGTGGCTGCTGTGAGAAGACCTCCTGAAAGGTGGGAGGATGGGTGTAAAAAATGCCTCATTGAACATGCATGCTGCAACGATCTCAGGTGGCAACTCTGTGCTTCCCTGAAAGATGTGAGGATGGGTGTTTAAAAATAAAAACTTCCTTCTTCCTGGCCAAGGCCATGGGAAACTCTCTCAGATTGCCCGCAGGACTCCAGGAAGCACCAGATGCACCAGGGGGTTGCTCTCAGCATTGAAAAAGCTATGCTCACTCCTGAACGCCATTTTGGTGCCCCCCAAAGAGAGTAAGTTATGGGGTAGAGGAATGCAAGGGAGTGGGAACACATCAGCATGGTTCCACAAGGGAAGGCATGTCACGTGCCTGTGCACTGCAGTTGGACACATGTATTTTGCCATGAAATGAAACCTGCACATGTAGGTTACCTATATAAAATGCCAGCAGTTGCATGTGTATCCATTGCATAGGTCCCACTACCACTTACACCTGGTTACCTGTGTATCTCTATTTCCAACTCCGCTTGCATGTCTTTGCCTTCGTCCCCTTATGGGGCTTTACACCTGTATATGGCACCATTTTCAAACACATACACTTGTATCTGTGCCTGCCATTTAAAAAATAAAACTCATCAATTTCCGTGGGCAGAGATATGTTGATTTTATATTAGTCATGTGCGTGCACACTAATTCTGCCCAGACATTTCAGGTCTACAACTCTATAGGAACCACAAAGAGCAAGGAACCCACACAGGGAACAGGAACAACAAAACAGCAGGTTCGTGAGACAGATGGTGAGAACTGCATGTTATACAGATACTATAAGCTGCAAATGGCTTTCTAAGAAGGTCATCTATTTAATGCAGGCTTTGACTGAACAGTTTTCCAGCCTATTCATAATCAGCAGTGACCCTTCCCACTGCATTTGTGTCAGGGAAGGTTTATGGCTGAAGTGCTAAGGGCCTTTATTTATGGTTAACCAGAGTCTCCTCTCTCCCCATGCCCCTTTTAAAATCCTCTTCTTCTAGCCTCAGCAACACAGTGGCAGTCCTTCAGATGAAGACGTGGACCATGTCTCTCAAACTTGGCACAAATCTGCCTTTAAACCAGCCAGATGGAGGGTCATTTTAGAAACTAGCGCCTTGTTAACATGTATTTTCACCCATGTGCTTCACGCCTATTTTATTGTATTTATTTATTTAACATGATTTCTATACTGCCCCGTAATATATTCAAAGTGGTGTACATATAAAACATCATGAAACTGGCATACTTGACTTTCTAAAATACAGTGTAAAGTGCAAAAGTACACATGTATGTCAAGGTGCATTGTACGAGCATGTCTAGATGCAATGAAGGAACGGACTTTGAGCCCTAGAGCTGGTTTAAATGAACGTACCTGCGTTTTGCAATTATGCGTTTAAATTCCAGAACTTTGTGATCTACGCATGTAATTTCTCCAACTATGTTCCACCATAGTGAAAGTACACATGAAGCAAACTAAGCACGTATGTTCACACTAGTTGGAATTTTATGAGGGCATTTGTGCATGCAAGTGGCAACTTGTGTATGTAAATGACTAAAATCTAAGCAGTTCCTTATAAAATGACCCCCTATGTGTCGGGGATGAGCAAGGAGTGGGAGTTTTTCCCAGAGGCTGTGAATGCTATTTCCATGGCATTATTAGCTTCTGCTGACTTCAGGATGAAGGACATCAAATTCTTAGCAGTGCATGCTTTCAAAGACAAAAATAGTGCATACAGTAATTTCTTCAGACACAGCACATCAATGCTTTGCTTCTCTTTTGGAGGCTGAGGTTTCTGTGGTGCAGTTTTTGTATCCAGAATTAAATTCTGATTTCGGAACTAGAGGAAGGTAAATACATACCACATGTATTTACAGAAAAAAAGCATGATAGTTCTCATTGAAAAAGTGCAGTGCCAAGCAGTTGCTCAGAAGGTGATACCTATCCTATGTTACTCCAGGGCAAAGAACCTATTATTACAGAAATGACTTTACCAGTACTGCCAACTTTGCAGAAAGAGTAGAAATGTCATGATTGCAGGGTAGCCTATGACCCACAAAACAGTATACATGAATTCCTACTTCATGTTTGAGTAATGATCTTCATGCTGAAACTGTGGATTGCAGTCCTCCGAATTTTACAAATCTTAGGGAAAATAAGAGTATATCTGTTCTTCGTGCCTGTTGTGTGCACTCAGGTACAGTCCTCGATTTCAGGAACAACTCATGTGCATAGTTTAATGGTGGGACAAAGAATCTCAGTAAAGAACTTCAACACCTTCCTCTCCTGAGGAACAAAAAGAGACGCCCTCCCCCTTTCCCTTCCAAACATTTCACTTCTCTGCCAATATTTGATTAAGGGCTTTAATTTCATTAGGCAAACTGGTTTTATTTCATGCACTTCTCTCCTCTTTTATTG
The DNA here is from genome assembly GCA_033557465.1 of Ichthyophis bannanicus. NCBI lineage: Eukaryota > Metazoa > Chordata > Amphibia > Gymnophiona > Ichthyophiidae > Ichthyophis > Ichthyophis bannanicus. Next base: position 718,177,576 of record CM066036.1, read on the forward strand.
TGTAAATTGCGTGGAATGGAATGCTTATTCTAATAAGGATATGATTAGAGTCATCAAGTGGACACTGCACAGGGCCCCAGTCTGACTGGCCTCCTTAAGAAGTAGTGCTTGTGAGAAAAGCACAGGTTTTCCATTTATAACATTCCAAAGGATTTGCATAGAAAAACATGTGACACTCATGTGCCCAGACGGCTCACTGTAGCTGTAACTTGTTTTCCCAGAGGGTGCTATTTTATTAGATTTTAATTTAAGCATGCGAGATTGGTTTGGTGGTCTTGCTCCTGTTCTTTTAATTTTGTTATAGTAAACGTATAAAGCATGAAATACCGCCCTCTTTTTTACACTTTATAATATTTTATTATGTAAAATATATCAATGTAATATTTATATTACAGAGCTGGAGGTAAGCCAAGGGGATAGATATAGATCTTGAATTGTGTGATTTGTAATAACTAAAAAGGAATTTGAGAAGTCTTGATATAGCTTAATAGCTGAGATGGTGAATTGAAATGACAGTGGTACGAACGGGGCTGAGAAGCCGGGTAAAAGATATGGGATGGAAGGTTCTGTTATTGGTTTGTATAAGGAAGGTTATATGCTCATCTACCTAACGTGATAGAGAACAAAAAAATGAAGGTAACTGGACCAACCAGTCATCATTTACAATGTGTGATGTGGCGGTTCTCCCATTACCCCTAGATGCTCAAGTCACATTAACCTCTAGGACAGAGTAAAGGGAGACAAGAACTACATTTCCCAGCAGCCACAACAGGAACCTGAGAGAAAGGTGGACAGGAACTCCCACATCTCTAGATTATAGCTAGGGAATTCAAATGATGTTAAAATCAGAGAGAAAAGAGAAAGCCTAGAGGTTGCCCCATTGACAGTCACAGAAGAAAGCTAATCAGCTGGAGAGGAAAGGTAAAATCCTGTACTGTTCTTTTTTTGGATTGGCTTTTGAAAGACTGTTCATATATATTTGCTTTGCCATTGAAGGCTGAGTGGCTAACTCCTCCCCCCCCCCCTTTTCTCCTGAGGCTTTGCTTAATTCCCTCTTCCTGTTTTGTTTCCCACTTGTGCTGATTTCTCTCTGCCTCAGCACCGAGAAGCTGCTTACCTGCTTTGCTGCCAGTTTGGGCACACTTACCTACCAACTTGTGAGTCCTGTGTGTCTATTAATATTTTTATTTTATCATTGTTAGTGTGCTATTTATTTATCTGTATGTTTGTTCAGTTTTTCTCCATTTGTACCTGTTTCTGTATATCCTCAAAACTTTTATCCCTCCCAGCCCTCCACTCCCCCACCCTGTGGCCTTCAGCCTCTTATAGCCATCTTGTGCTCATTACCATGATTATTCACAGGTGCACCTAATCCCTGGTGATCTCTCTTCCATCTATCCTTATTTCTTCTGACTTCTGTTTTCCTTTCCCTCTTTTATGGCTCCTCATCAATTTCTATTTCTACTCCTCATACTCCCTAATTGTCTTCCTCCTACTAATACCGTCAACCTCCCCTTTACCATCCTCACTTCCCCCACCATCTTGTCCTCTACCTTATCATCAGCTCTTGAACTTCATCACTTTCTCTCTCTCATTGAGCCATCTCCTCTCTAAAACAACCTCACCCTCATTACCACCATGCTATCTCCTCTCTACCCTGCAATCCCCTACCCCTTCTCCTTCTCCAGGAGATATCAACCCCAACCCTGGCCTCTCTATACTTTTGTCACACTCCCAGAACAGATCTTCACACAACAACTCAAATCTTATTCATATCCCTCTCCTTTACCCTTCCTATCACTCTTTCTGATGTGACTTGTGGAACGCACACTCCATCTCAAATAAACTTCCCTTTACTCATGATCTCTTTATCTCTAATGCTTTCCATCTTCTTGCTCTAACCAAGACCTGGCTCCTTCCAGAAGACTTAGGGGTATGTTTACTAAACTGCGTTAGTGCAATTCGCGTTAGGAGCCGCGTTAGAGACAGAAATCCCAAATAAGGACATGGGCGGTACATCGTTTCCGAGAACGCGCGTTACAAGGCGCCATAAATCAACGAGCGCTACAGGGCACGTTACCGCGCGTTAATCTTAAGAAGGTGCGCAGGCATACAATCACAGCAACAGAGCTGTAGCACAATGGTTACAACACTGACGGCTGGTGCAGGGGTCATGGGTTCGATTCCCCAGTGGGCCTTATGTATAAGGCTGGCTGAGGCAGCACCCTTTACATTTAAATTGTGATTGATGAGGCATTTGACATGTATTTTAATTTGTGCTGCCAGCAAACACGGTGGCATAACCTAAGGTGCCGCATAAGGCACCCCATAACGCACTCCATAGGGCACATTAGAAAGTGTACTGTCCGCCAAGGCACCCTATAATGTCCCCTATAGGACACCTTATAAGGCTGTGAACAAAGCCCTGGATGGCTGCAGGACTGCACGTCACCACACAAACTGTATGCTGTGGTTACCAGGATAGGGTTAACCCACCTGTACCCATGATGCACTGCACATGCAAATCAGCAGTCGACAGATGGGCACAAGATTAGGTATGCACCCCCACAGCACCTCGGCCAGGTAGGGGGAACAGACCGTGTGTGGTACTGCCACAGAGTAGCCACAGACAGTCACATTGTGCGGGTACTGTGCCCACCCTAAGGTTGAGGTGGGGTGCCCAGCACCAGGTCCACAGCACCATTCATGGCTGAACTACACCATGCTGCAGGTCCCCATCAGTGTGTGATAGGTAGTTCCGTTAGACACACCTAGGATACATTTGTGCCCTGCTGTATGTCCCGGTCATGTCTAGTCCCTATGGGCGATGATGCACCCAGAATAGTGCATATCCTGTGTTGGTGCCATGGTTACCTGCTGTAAGTGAAGGGGGGGGGGGGTGTATGGACCAATGGGCAGATCATGTACCACCACACAACCCACCCTCTGGGGCACAAGGTGGGAAACAGGATCACCCACCAATAGATCCACAGTCTACCTTCCTGCAATGGCACCCAGAGAGGACCAGCAACCCCTGTCCTGCTGGGGAACAGACAGAGTGGTACACATCCATAACGCAATAGCAGACAGACGGCAGGCCTGGAAATGCTCAGCTGCCCCCCACCATTATCTGATATTCTCCAGCAGCAAGCCTCCAGCCGCTGCAGCAGGCCTGGAAATGCTCAGCTGCCCCCCACCATTATCTGATATTCTCCAGCAGCAAGCCTCCAGCCGCTGCACCCTGTAAGACACATACTAGCAGCAGACAGTCCGCCAGCTAGTACATAGTGCATGGTCCTGGAGGAGATGCATGTACCCAGAACGGGGATGTCATCATACACACCAAGCAGATAAGTCAGTGATTGGGCCCCAAAAGGAAACCCATAAATATCACATGAGAGAAATACTATAAAGCACTATGGGGGGAACCTAGCCATGCCATGGTCACTGCTCAGTCAGGGTGAGAGTGACCTCCCAGCAGGACATGCTATGGCCACCCTGTCCGTGCAGGTGGTGGCCTGGCACTACAATTGCCATTGCCTTATGCCATGTGCAGATGCATCCAGGCCAGGCCACCCTATCCAGGCTATTCCCACGGTACCTTGCTCCTAATTATGCACATTGGCAGGCCAATACTGGCAACAGTGCTAGCAGTGTGGGCTGTGGAGGGTGTTGGCAGCCACGACACACTGGATAGACAGACACACACTCCCCACACCTATGCCAGCATTGTGCAACTATAGAGGTGTTGGGCAGCACAGGCCACCACACAAGTCCTGGGCACAGTGCAGGCATGGCTATGGTACGCAATACTGTAGGAGTCACTCCCCAGGTTGGTAAACACTGTCAGACACAAGACCTGTAGCACACTCCACAGAGATCAGGAGGGTTGCTATGATGCAGCTCACTCAGATAATTGTACTTAACCTAGGACTTGCTATCTGCCAGTAATCATAGCAACCTCTTTAAAGATGTGTACCATATTCCCAGGTTTAGGGTGGCATTACTAAGGTATGCAAGTGCTAGTATTGGGAGATGCACGCAGAGCCCAAAGTCCTGCCTCTCCAGGAGGCTTTGGATAATGGGGCCCGTGGGTGCGGGTGTGTCTGCCCCTGTTGGCTGCTGCTTTACGGCAGAGGTTCCCAACTCCAGTCCTGCGGTGCCAAACACTGTTCAGGTTTTCATGCTGTCCCTCATGAATATGCATGAGATACATCTGCATACCATGGGGGTGGCGCATAGAAATGCAGCACAGGCATCTTTATCAGAGGCAGCATGGAACCGGAATGGTGTTTGGCCTTCCAGGACTGCATTTGGGAGGCTCTGCTCTAGGTAATGGGCATGTTTATGGTGTCTGTGCTCTGTAGGGTAAAATGTAGGTGTTTTGGGCATGTTTACGTCATCTGCAAGAAAGGTTCTGTCTGTATTAGCACGTTATAGTAGTGGGTAAAATATGAGGACTGGGTTGGCGGAAACCACAGCTGGGACTTGAACCTGTGACCTTCTGTTTCTGAATAGAGTGGTTTTGTGCACTGCACCACCATGTTATCACAGAGATGGTGCATTCCCTGGCGATACCATGACTGTTGATCATACAGGGCCTGTCTGTTGCAGTGCATGGCACCCACCTACACAGGGCTAGGCCACGGTCTGCTCTGGCCAGCTGCCACTGCCCCCTCCACCACCAGTATCCCTCAGCCACCATGCTGACATGCCCTTCTGCTGGTGGAGCTGGTGGTGCGCAGTCTCAGGCCATCTAGTGTGCAGGTAGGCGGCTGTCTATGGTGCGGGTTCTGGGGTAGGGGTGCCTGCATCGACGTCCACACTCCCCCCAGCCCCGCCTGCCAATGTTCTGTGCCCTTGGGGGTAGCTGTTGGGTACTATCCCCTGTGACACTTTGGGAAACACACTCGTGCCCATGTTGGGCCTTCAGCAGTTGCTGTCTGGCTGCTCCGCTGTTTCAGCATTCGTATGGGCCACCTAGGCATCACCCTAGTCCGCACTGTGGCCCAGCTCCACCACAGCATGTGCCGCCTGCGGCCCTCTGTATCCCCTTCTCCAGTATCTGTCCAGTTGCCGTTCCGACATGGGCCCTGATGTTGCGGGACATGTGCACGCCATAGGAACCCTGTCCGATGGTGGGGAAAACCCTGAGCAGCGCTATTTCACTGTGGGCCCATTCACCTTGTATGGGGACGGAGTATAGACCCTTCCATGATTTATATCTGTTCTATGGAGCTTACTCGGGGGGGGGGAGGGGTTGATGTTTCTCATTGATACCACTATTGGCCAGTTTGGTTATTGTTTTTTTCCAGTTTGTTGGGGTCATTTTCAGTGTTTCTGTGCCCTTTTGTTCTGTGCACATGTATCACACTTATCACTTTTTTTGGTTTCCCTGCCTGGGCTGTACATTGCTGACACTGAAATAGTTTCTCTCCCCTGTAATGTGACTTTAACGGCAGGTTTTCATTTGCGTTGGAATTCAGCCCTGAAATTCAGCGCGTTAGTGTGAGGGGAGCCTCTCCCCGCCCACTCTCCGCCCACTGACTCCTTCTCTCCGTCCTCTCTCCACCTTCTGCGTTGTTTTACCGCGCCGTGGGGCTTTACGATCGTTAGCGCATCATAACGCGCGTTATATAACGTTAACGATCGTAAGCGCAGCATAACGCGAGTTATGTTGCGCTTACAATCGTTAACGTTACATAACGCGCGTTATTCACAATTACCGCAGTTTAGTAAACATACCCCTTAGTGTCAGTCGCTGCTCTCTGTCATGGTGGCTATCAGTTCTCCCACACACCTTGTCCCACTGGCTGTGACAATGGTGTTGAGCATAGAGCTGCTACCAAGGTTTAAAATCCTAGACCAAACCACTACCTGCATCCCACTCGCAACCCCCACCCCCAATACCTGCAGATTGCTATGCATTTGCATTGTCTGTCATGCTATTATGTAGGCATCAAGCACAGGTCACCCACAGGGCGCCAGGTTTGGTAGGCTCTGTCCTATGGAGATCAGTGTTGGTGGTATCCTGCTTAGCCACATACAGCTCATATCTTCATGAAGGTAGTGAAATTCTTCACTGAACTTTATAGATTAGATTTGAAGGACTGTTTTTTTTATTTTTTCCTGGCTGTTGGAGGCCTGGGTGAAACCAGAGCCAGTTTGAGCAAGGAGGACCTGATATAGAAACCATGGAATTAAGAAAGCACTACCTTTCAGCTCCTGCTATGAACTATGTTTTAAAGACTCCTTTTTCATTGAGGACTGGAACTGAAATGGAGTTGAGGTCAGAAGTGAACCTGGTAGTAGGGATGATCTGTCAGTAATCACCCTAAGACCAAGCAGAGGCCCCGAAAACCCTTTCCTATATATCAGAATGTGCCAAATGGTGACATATGTTACAATGTAGATTTTTACTATTTTTATCTGGCTGTTTTCTTCTGTTTATTTAGGCTCCAACTTAACATGAAGTAGTCTTTTGGTCTATAGAACAATGAGTTTGTTCAAAACTATTCATGGATTTTTTTCCTTTTTTCATAGACCTCTGCTTCAAACTTGGTTTATCCATTACATTGATAGTCCTTGACCAAATTCCATAAATAATGGCTCCGTTTGGATCTTAAGTTTGGCCAGCAGACATTGCTGATATGTGCTAAGACACCCCCCCCCCCCTAAGTGTTGTCAGTGCTGCCTTTCCAACATCCTCAGTACCAGTTAGCCCAGGGAATAGAAGACCCAACCTGGAAATCAAACTGAGATTAGGGTGATTTGACCTTCAGTGCCATCTCTATGACTTTCCTACAATTTCTTCCTTCTTTCCCAAGGAGCACGCCACATAAGAACTCACATCAACGTGAATGGTGCTCCTTCTGAAATAACTTTCAATGTTATTTGCTGGCTGGTAAGGGCTCTTCCTCATTCTTCATGCCTCGGCACCAAGCTTTGGATATTTCCACAGAGAGGAGATGGAAACCTAGATCCTTCACACTGCACCACACACACTGGATTCCAGGTGAGGGAAAAATTTAAAAAGTTGAATTTAACATTAGAAGTTAGGAGTAAGATAAGTAAGAAATCATCACTGAAAGAATTCTACAAACAAGAATGAGGGGCCAGAGAATGAAAACGACTCCTCCTTTGAAAAAGTACTTTGAAGAAAAAATAAAATCATTTTGTGCCGAGGTGTGCCTGAGAGACACATAACTAAAAGGACTGAGATCACTGAAAGATTATGATGAAGATTCAGATCATTAAATTGAAACATGCTGCATTAAGAGATGAATACCTTAAATTTGTGTGCTCCAATAATGGATTTAAAACAACAGCAGAATCACAAAAATTGTAGCAATATGAAGAAAGCAGAAAAGAGAGTTATCAAAATAAATGTTTTAGAGATAATTCAGAACAGTTCTACAGGGAATTGGGAAAGAGAATTAGTATGCTAAATACACCAACGTTGAAACAAAAACCTTCTAGAGAACACTATAAGAAGACCCTGTAAAGCACAATCGAGAAGTAGAATTTATTACTACATATGGAAGAATTTAGAAAAGGCAAACATCAGACCTATGGAATGGCAAAGTAACAACAAGAAAGTTGGAAAGCAGGTTTGAAAGAGCCCTGGACCAGGTGGAGTGAAATTTTTGGCTAAACAGTTACATCCCAATACCAAATCCTGGCAAAATGTAAAAATCAATTGGTCAATCAGCCTGACTTAATACCACAATGACTTATAAAAGGAAGAATACTTCTCCTCCTCCAAAGTGGGATCCAAGGAACAGTCCCAAAAATTACAGAACTTTTCTACCTACAATCTATAAACTACAATAGACACAGCAGAACGTACGATCATATTGATTCCAAATAACATCATGGAAATAAAGCAGAATGCAGCAATAGGGGAGATTATGGAACCAAAGACCAGTCAATGTTGAATAAGCTGCTCTTAGCTTTCTTGTAACACTATACAAATGTTCAGTAGTTGTGGTGGTAGTAGTAGCAGTGACACTGCCGATATCATTTTCTACTTTCTTACCAGGTAGCATGCCAACGGCCTCTTCAATAGCTTCGTCAGTCAATACACTTTCAATATCTGATGATTCAGATGCAGATCTCACTCACGTAGATTTCCCAGTTTCTGTATCTGCAAAGACCATCTTCACACACTTTTCAGCAAGGTATATGGTATGCCTGCTTCTTTGCGCAATTGCTCTCACCTGCTGCTTCTCTCATATCCCCCCACTCTGCACCATTAGGGTGGTACACAAATCAATGCAAAAAGATAATGTTTGTTTTTGTTCATTAGGATAACTTGCTTACCTTGAAATTTCATCCCCATTAGGAAACATTTAAAGGTCGTCCCATTCTGAACTTTTTGTGGATGGGAAAAGGCATTTATTTATTTATGTATTTATTTAATTGGATTTGTATACCACTTTATCCTTCAATCAAAGTGGTTGACAATACATTTATGGGTCTACACAGTACAGGGGAAGGAATGACAAGACATACATTATGTTACATTTGATACATGCTTTAGAAGAATACATCAATATAGAATACATGAGAATTTATGTATTGAAAATATTACTTTTTAAGACTCAGTTCAGGATACTTGCACGTGAGTCCAAGAATATCACAAATTTGGCTCTGTTTGTTAGTCTTGTTTATGTCAGACAGTGGAAAGAAGAACCATAAGAACATAAGATATGCCATACTGGGTCAGACCAAGGTCCAGTATCCTGTTTCCAACAGTGGCCAATCTAGGTCATACGTACCTAGCAGTTTCCCGTTTGCAATCCAAACTCCTCTCAATGACATTGAGCTTTTATCAGTTCTTAAGATTTACCCAAAGCCGGCTGTTGCATTTTCAAGGCACCTCTATTTTTTATCTGAACATTTGGCAGGCTTAGCCCTTTTTTGATGACAGAGTCTCAGCAGAAACAAAGGGGTATGTTTACTAATCGGCCGCGGCTCCTATATCGCACAGAAGCTGCTACTACCGATTAGTAAACATACCCCAAAGAAAAAGATGGTGCAGAACCTTCAGCAGTCACTGTTGCCAGACATTCCAGTCATCTGCTGTTTAGTACAGATGACATAAAAACTGCCAAATAGGATGACCTCTAAATGTAGTTTGTTTTCATTAAAATGTTGTGTGTTTGTTATAAATATGATAAAGAATAAAACCAACCTTGTGGAGAAATGAAATCTGTTAGTTTGTTTTTTTGGACCACCCTACTGCACCATACCAAGCTCCCATTGCCTCTCTGTGGAGATGGCTCTTTCACAGTTGTACCAGCAGCTGCAGATCTTTCTACTTTCCTTGTAAAAACATCTCTCTTTAGCTTCGTCAGTAGAGGATCCTATCAGCATACCCTAGGAATGACCTGTTTCTTTCTTTGAACTTATGACAGTGCTGCTCTCACCTCCCATTTCTTCTTTCCTTTTGCGACCATTTACTTTTTGAAACATATTCTTCCCAAACATTATGATATGCTAAGACTGATTTCCCAACTCCTGGAGGCAGGGACTGCCTATCTTTTAGAACCCTGTATCACCCACTAGGTCCTCAGTTGCCCTGGAGTACCCACTAGGACTTTGCTGTTTGGTGTATCATCACCCTTCCATCTATGCTGGGTCAGAGGCAGGGTCAGCTGCTTGAGTAGACCTTGCAGTACCCAGAGAGCCCACCTCTCTGCTCTTCAACATACTGGGGATAGAGTGAATGTATCTATATCACTAATGTTCCTACTGGGCTGGATTTCCAACTCTTGGGAGTAGGAACTGCCTGTCCTTTAATGTTCTGTATGACCCATAGGCCTCTGCTGCCAACTGTGCTGCACCAGATACTAACCCTGAGTTACTCAACCGGCCTGGTGTAGCCCCTGTAATGTCCAGGGAAAATGTGTTTAGCTAATGCTTCTATCGTACTGGATTTCCAGCTCGTGGAAGCAGGGACAGCCTGTCTTTTAGTGCCCTGTGCCATCCATTATTTATTTTATTTATTTATTTAGTATTTCTTTTATACCGCGCTATTGACATCAGTGCGGTTTACATCAAAACATAACATATGCATTTCAGGGTCACTGAGATGCATTTACATTTGAACAGGGATTGGAACTTGGATAACAGGGTAAATTAACAAGAGTTATACAATAAGTATCTACATTATATATACATTATACATTAGTCCTCTGCTATCCTGGAGCACTATCACTGCAAGCGTGTTGCATCAGATACTGGCTCCTGTTTCTCATGCCCAGCTTGGCATACGCTCTAGAGCCAAAAATTGATAAAGATTGTTACAATAAATATATTTATGGATTGGAGAAGTAGCGTAATGGTTAGAGCACTGGGTTGGGAATCACAAGACCAGGGTTTGAATCTCACAAGCAATCCTTGTAGCCTTCGGCAAGTCACTTATACCTCCATAGCCTCAGAAGAATCCAAGTTATCAATGTCCCTGTTTAATGTATATTACCAAGTTTAAGTTACAATGTAAACTGCTTTGACTAAATGATAAAGTGGTATAAAAGACCTGCCAAATACATTTAACTGTATTGTACGAGTATAGGCTGGAATAGATAGATACAATGAGGTCACTTTAAATTTCACCCTGATAGCTGCTGTTGCAGACAATATGTGAGAAAGATTGTTAGCAAAAATGTATTTATTCTATGAGCATGGGATACAATATATATATAATAAGGTACCCTTCCCTCTCACCCCCAGAGCTGTTTTTATAAGTAATAAGTGAGAAAGATTGTCATAAAAAATATTTTACTGTATGCTCTGGTTGTGCAATGGAATAAATAGATTACTTACAGAGAACTGTCCTACTGCTACTGCCTGCTTTGGAAGTGTTATACAAATAATCTGTATGTACTACTGCACAGTGCCAGTCCTGGAATTTAGAGATAGTCAATATAGGCAAATGCCTTTTCAGCATCAAATTTTAATAGAGGCTGGAGTGTAGCCTCTATGCCTCCATCCAGGCCTGCCCTTTATTCTGTGCTGACTGCAGCAGTATCAATATCAGCCATAAATTAAAATATGAACACGGGACCTGCCTGCTTTTGGTCTCTGACTTGCCCTGTGATGTCCCTTATGCATGGGTTTCCATGTTAAATAGAAACCCATGCAGGAGTAGGAGACAAGGCATTGCAGGGTTGGTCAGAGTGCAAAAGCAGGCAGGCCCCTGTTCACGTTTCTGGCAGGTCCCTGATAAGGATCATTCCTGGATCCATATTGAAATAAATCAGAACAAAGAAAGAGATTGGAAGATGACAAACAGAGATGATACATAAGGAAAGTGAATGATAGTATACAAACCAAATATGTACTTCACAGGAAACAAAAAAGGGGATGGGGAAGGATCAAAAATTAGAGCATGAGATAATACCCAGAATTACCCAAGCTAGGTATTTGGGTTTTTATGTAAAGAGTAATTTTGATGTAAAAACTGAAGTGGTACCTTTCACCCCACACAGCACCGTTTGAATGTATGACTTCCCTGAAGAAGCAGCTGTGAAACGCTAGTGACGGCATCTTGATTAGTGTTGGGAAAGTGCAAGAGCAATGATGCTGTAACGAAGCAGATACATTTAATTTATGGTTGCTGATACAGTTTTTATATCTAACCCAAAAACCTTCTTGGTTCTCACATAAATAATCACATCCAAAAAGAGAAACCAATTATACTAGAAATTTTTTGTTGGAACGCACGCCTTGAAGGAAGGAAAGAAACCTCCCCTTCTCACAGCGTGTTATTCTGTTTTTATCTTATTTTAAGATGTAGGGATTCAACCCTATCAAAGGATCGAGGGACCATAACCCTCAATACCAACCAGCAATTAATGGATTATAGAAACAGTACTTAGCTTGAGGTTATATGTTTTCTGATAAACTTCCAAAGGTCCTCGCCACTGTGTTTGAATATTATTAGCGCTCAGTCTCTGCAGAACCACGACATGTTTAACATCTTTTGTAATCTATGTATTAATTTGTCCATGTTCTTTGATTTACGTGGGAAAAACATCTCGGGATATGAAGAAGCGACTCCAGGAACATCGGTCTCAGATAAACAGGGGGGTGATTACAGCCCCACTAGTACCTCATTGCCAAGAACGTAATCATAGTTTTCATGAACTGAGATGGTGAGTAATTGACCATATACCACTCCATAGTAGGGGGGGCGATCGACAATCCCGACTAAGCCTCCGAGAACAATTCTGGATTTACTCATTAAACTCCGTCAGTCCTCAAGGTTTAAATTCTAATGTGGAATGGTGGACAATCATTTAGGTTCAGAATATCTGAATTTGTCTGTGCTCATTGGTTACCAACTGGTCACGTGATTACCATTGGGGCTTTAAAATTTGTATGTCCGGAGACAACAAAGAGCGACAGGGTTTGAGGAAGAGCCGGGAATAATGGAGGCTCGAAACTTTACAACTTTGGGTTACCATTTATGCCCATGTGAAATTGATCATATTGGACGTTGTTTTGAGGGTTTTGTTTTCGAGCAAAGGCAGATTAGGCCTCTGTGAAGCAGATTACACTGGACATTGGTTCTGAGCGTTTCACCTTGATTCAAGACAAGAGAAGCAGATCGCTCTAACAGTTGGGTCCAGGGTGTTCTGGTTCTGCAGACTGAGCGCTAATAATATTCAAACACAGTGGCGAGGACCTTTGGAAGTTTATCAGAAAACATATAACCTCAAGCTAAGTGCTGTTTCTATAATCCATTAATTGCTGGTTGGTATTGAGGGTTATGGTCCCTCGATCCTTTGATAGGGTTGAATCCCTACATCTTAAAATAAGATAAAAACGGAATAACACGCTGCGAGAAAGGGAGGTTTCTTTCCTTCCTTCAAGGCGTGCATTCCAACAAAAAATTTCTAGTATAATTGGTTTCTCTTTTTTGGATGTGATACAGTTTTTATGGCATGGTGTGGTTTTCTTACATGGGCCTGGCAGGACTGAAGAAGTGTAATGTACTCTGTGGGGCTGAAGGACAATATAAGAAACATTGTTATATATTAATGACCCAACTGAATTGTATTGAAGAAATTAATTGAAGAAGAGAATGATATTAACCTTTATATAAGGAGTTTTTTTGGATCATTGATGCAATTGAGCTATGAGTCTAGGGTTAAGATAATTTATGTCTTTGACCAGTGCTCTAATGGTCTGAGATCCTTTTCTCCTTACTAGAAATGTTCCATCTGATGCCTTCATGTCGAGTGGAGTGAGAGATTTTTTGTGGTCTTATCATTTTTTCACTCTGTGAATGGTCAGATTTTTGGGTGATCAATGGAATAGGCTATCAAACGGGCCTGTCTCTGCTTTGTACATGCCCACAGCCAGACATGTATGTTATGGAATCACGCTCTTATCATATAAAACTTTGCAGCTTAATTATCAATTACCACTTAAAGGCATGACCACAAAAAATGAAAAAAATTATAAAGACAAGCTTGTAGTAAACAAGGAAAAGCCTCTGCCTCCTTCAGCTATGTTTCAGTAAGGCATATCTCAAATAAATCAGATATTAATGCCGTTTTCTTTGTCAAGGACCTAACATTAATAAAACTGGTCTTTAAGGAGAAGAGAAGGAAAAGCAGAATGGGAAGGAGACTTAGTTCATATTTTTCTCAGACATTCAAGGTGAGTTACATGGGAGAGAGGGATATGGAAAAATGAGCAACTTGTCTTAAGCATCTGGATTGTGGCTCATCATCTTTTCACTTAGCGGTAGAAGGATTGTTGTTGTTAAGTGCCGTCGAGTCGGAGTCGACTCATGGCGACCCTCTGGATAGCTATCCTAAATTGTGTTCGGTCTTGAGTCAGGCGGCTCATTGTTGACAGACTGGTACCCGTAGCTGCTGTTATTGTATCGATCCATCTCATTGCTGGCCTTCCTCTTTTGCGTTGACCTTCTATCTTGCCAAGCATGATGTCTTTCTCTAATGATCTCTCTCTTCGCATGATGTGTCCAAAGTATGAAAGTCGAAGTCTTACTTTGGACACATCATACGAAGAGAGAGATCATTAGAGAAAGACATCATGCTTGGCAAGATAGAAGGTCAACGCAAAAGAGGAAGGCCAGCAATGAGTTGCTGCTTGTCGTGCTGTGAGGGCTTGTGTGCATCAGTGATGCTGAGAGCTAAACTATCAGTAGTTTAACTACTGGCAGGGTCTCCCAAGATGGAAAGGTCTCAGCTGAGGTGCCAGATCAAGACAAACCACCCATCTGGGCAGCAGCAGAATGGGATAGTGTTGACGGCGGAGGATCACATTTCTGTGACAACGGCAACAACAGCAAACTTAAACTGCGCGGAAGAAAGGCCCGGCAATCTACTTCTGTATCTTGCCATGAAAACCCAATGGTAGAAGGATTATGAAGTCTATATACTGAAAGCGCCAGTATAGCAGTAGGAGGCTACATCTCTGGCAAAATCTTTGGTAGATCAAGGGGCAAATGGCAAGGAAATGTAAAAGAGGGCCAAAATCAAGAGAGTTGACATGAAACACAGAAAGTCGATGGCAGATAAAAACTATACGGACTATCCTTTTTTTTTTTTTTTTCTTTTACAGATCTTCTGGAAACCCAGTACCTTCTTCCTGAATGGCTGCCAGTGAAGCTGCTTCAGCTACTGCTGCTACTGTTGCTGCAGGAGGGGCACTGTGTCCAGCCCTGTAACTGTTTTTCCTTCTGCTGCAAAAGGTAGAGGAATAGTTGACTGCACTGGACAAAAGCTTTGTTTTGTAAGGCTTCTTCTTGAGTTGTAGGGCCACGAATAGGGTAGGCATGGATAATGTGAAAGAGATGGTAAGATAAGTGAGTTGCTGTTTGGAGAGCTGGAAAAGCATGTGGATAAGGAGGAGGAAGTGCAAATGTGTGTGTGTGTAGGGTAGGGGTGGTCATGAGAGACCACTATGAAATGAGTAATATGAATAAGCTGGTTTTGAAAAAATATCTTGAATTCATAATTACAGTAACATCGCTGAAATGCTCTGAGCAGGTACCCTTGAATAGCGGGTATGTGTGTGTGTTAAAAGCTATAGTGCAAGGAGAGAGAAAAATGAGTGGATTCTTTGTGAGACTTCCCAGTGCACAGAGGTATTAGAATGGCTATGAGAGAAGCTGTCATTGTTGTGGAAGCCCCGGGTTTGGTGCCTGGAGAACAGCTCTCAAGGAAATATGATCCTGTGAGCCTGCACGGAGCAATATGTAGAGATCAGACACTGTGTAGAGGGGTAGTTTTGAGATGGTCATTTCTGAGTCTGGCAATGAATACGCAGAGTGGGTAATTCATGTCGATGGAGTGCAGTTAGTGTGCTGACCCCGCTCTTCATTAATTTCCTCCTGCACCTCCTGCAGCCAGGCTTGTTTTTCAAAGCCTCGGTGTAAGAACATAAGAACATAAGATGTGCCATACTGGGTCAGACCAAGCTCCATCAAGCCCAGTATCTTATTTCCAACAGTGGCCAATCTAGGTCATAAGTTCCAAGCAGTTTCCCAAAAGACACAGGTTCCACAATGCTTGTATTGGGTCAAGCACTGATATCCGTTTTAATAATGGTTTATGGATCTTTCCTCCAGGAACTTGTCCAAACCTTTTTTAAACCCAGCTACCCAGCAGAGTTTGATTACACGTTGAGTGAAAAATATTTTCTCTTATTAGTCTTAAATAGTTTACCCTGTAGCTTCATTGCATGTCCCCTAGTCTTTCTATATTCTGATGATGTAAACAATTGATCTATGTTTACCTGTTCCACTCCATTCATTAATTTATAGACCACCATCATATCTCCCCTTAGCCGTCTCTTTTCCAGGTTGAAGAGCCCTAACCTTTTTAGCCTCTCTTCATTGGGGTAGCCTTCCATCCCCTTTACCACTTTGATGGCTCTTCTCTGTAGCTTTTCTAATAACGCTATATCCTTTTTAAGATCCGGCGACCAGAATTGCACACAATATTCAAAGTGTGGTCACACCATGGAACGATACAGAGGCATTATAATATCCTTTGTTTTATTTTCTATTCCTTTCCTTATGATACCTAGCATTCTATTTGTTCTCTTGGCCGCCGCTGCACACTGAGCAGAGGGTTTTAACATGTTATCCACAATGACGTCTAGATCTTTTTCCTGGGTGGTGGTTTCTAATGTGGAACCTTGCATCGTGTAACCATAGTTTTAGGTTGTTCTTTCCTAGGTGCATAACTTTGCACCTGTCCACATTAAATTTCATCTGCCATTTGGATGCCCAGTCTTCCAATTTATCAAGATCCTTTTACAATTTTCCACAATCCTCATTGGTTTTAACAATTTTAAATAGTTTTGTGTCATCTGCAAATTTGATAACCTCACTCGTTATTCCCTTTTCCAGGTCATTTATGAATATGTCAAAAAGCAGCGGACCCAGCACAGATCCCTGGGGTACTCCACTATTCACCTTTCTCTATTGGGAAAATTGGCCATTTAGCCCGATCCTCTGCTTTCTATCTTTTAACCAGTTCCTGATCCACAATAGTACACCGCCTCCTATCCCATGACTTTTTAGTTTTGCCAAAAGTCTCTGATGAGGGACCTTGTCAAAGGCTTTCTGAAAGTCCAGATACACTATATCAACTGACTCACCTTTGTCTATTTGTTTATTCACACCTTCTAAAAACCATAACAGATTAATAAAACAAGATCTTCCTTGTCTAAAGCCATGTTGGCTGTCTCCCATTAAGCCATGACTATCTACATGTTCGGTAATTTTGTTCTTTATTATGGTTTCTACCATTTTTCCCGGTACTGTCGTCAGGCTCACCGGTCTGTAGTTTCCCGGATCACTCCTGGAAACCTTTTTAAAAATTGGCGCTACATTGGTCAACCTCCCGTCTTCAGATATTACAGATGATTTTAATGAAAGTTCATAGATTACTAATAGCAGGTCTGCAAGATTACTAATAGCAAGGGTATAGCAAGGTTTCTCTTGATAACATTATGGCTCTTGTTTACCCTGATTATGGCTT
The DNA here is from genome assembly GCA_033557465.1 of Ichthyophis bannanicus. NCBI lineage: Eukaryota > Metazoa > Chordata > Amphibia > Gymnophiona > Ichthyophiidae > Ichthyophis > Ichthyophis bannanicus. Next base: position 718,194,609 of record CM066036.1, read on the forward strand.
TCAGTGAGTTACCTGGCCATATCAGGCATCAGGTTATCCATGGAGGACCCAATCTAGATCCTTAACAGTCTGTCTCTGTAGTTAGTTAAATCCCCATATATATATATATATATATATATACATACACAGAGCAATGCTACTGGTTCTTCTTGCCTTTACAGGCCACTGAGATCTTGTGTTGGCTGTGACCAATGCATCAGCAAGATGCAAAAGGCAGCATGCACTCTCCAGATAGCGGATGTCTACACAGTACATAAGTTTCAGCTGGGTCCTTACTGGAATTGCATCTTAGCACATAGCCTTTTCATTATAGTTACACTCCAGTTTTCACCTGCTCTAGGGCTATATTGTAGCTCCTCTATGTGCTCCCTCTTTGCTTTTTACTAGTGAAAGGGAATGTCTATTATACTGCTTCTGGAGCTCAGTCCAGGGCCAGTTCATTGTCTCCTTGGCCATCCACTGCCCAGGCTTGAGAAACAGCCTCTCCTGATAGTCTACCATAAGCTGTGCCAGCAAGATGGTGTCCTCGTACCCAAAGTTAGGCTTGTAACCCTGAAATACCATGTTGTGAGTGTCCCCATACCTACAGCATCAGTGTGTATGTTATGCAAATTCATGCATACACATTAGCATATATACATTATACTTCAGATGGGTGGAGATGCATATTTTAAGAACATAAGCTATACTGGGTCAGACCAAAGGTCCACAAGCCCAGTATCCAGCAACCAATTCAGATAACAAGTACCTATCAGATTCTCAATATGGTACACATGCTGCTTGATTTCCCGGCCCTCTTTATAAACTGTGTGGCACCTTCTGTCAGGTTATAGAAAAACAAGCATGTATTTAGGCACTCCTTATTCTTGACACATACCTCCTTCTACCTGACATGTAAACTTATGCCATAATGCAATTACTGAAGCCAATAGAACAAGTTACTTGTGGTCATAATATACTTAAAAAAAAAAGCAAAAGTGATTTTTTAGCCACATAACTTTTGTTGATTTTGTCAGTTTCCATAAAATTACAGAACTTATGAAAGATGTCAAATTTACAGTGATATATTTCACTAGTCAAACCAGATTCAGAAAAAATTTCCATGAGTTTTTTATTATATTGAACAGAGTAAATATAGCATAGCAAACTGAAAAACAACATGGTTTGGATATTGTCCTGCTTGGAGGTATTCCAAATGTTAAGAAGAAGAAACTCTGGCACCATCTTTGTCTATACAGAAAAACAGGCAACATAGGCAGATGCATCTTAATATAGATGATACAACTAATACCTATCGAGCCTTTAAAACGGTTTTGTGGTTAGACCATATCTCTAACAGTGTTCTGAAATGCAAACCTATATTCAGTGGGAAAGTGCAAACATTTTAAAGAAGACTGTACGAAGTATCTAACATTACATAATGTTTGATTTGCAGAGAAAAATACACTTTTGGCTTTTCTCCACGCCTGCCTACTTCTCATCAGAATGTAGACTTTATGGAGCCATTTATGATACTCTATGTTCTTTTAAAACCGATATTCTACCAAAAACACTGATATCAATATCACAGATGTTAAACAGTAAAAGGGACTTGGCTGGTTGAGTCCCCAAGAAACCTGTAAATCCTAAATTCTCTTTGGGTACGCTGTTGGCAAACAGGAAAAAGATATATATGAATTTCATATAATTATAAAAATATGTCTCTGTTGACAAAGATGAGAAAAAAAGGCAGGGTCAGAAAAGAGCACAGGAATTATATTTGCTGACTGAGTGTGGGATGTTGTTTTCATATATTTTTATTCAATTAATGAGAACTCTTTATACGTTTTTCATTTACTGACTATGTCTAGATGGAAACTATATATTGGACTAAAGTTTTACGTGGGGAAAGCATGGAAAAGCATGGCATCAGGAATGTTTTCCACATTCGCAGAAGGGGGGCAATGGGATGCTTACATTACAGCCTTCCTGCTCAGGTGAATGACTGTATGCCTACGTAACAGCCCCCCCCCCCTCCACTTGATCACAGCAGAGGTGGCTTCTTTGTTTCTGTTTAAACTGAGTGTGATTTAGAGTGTACCACCTACCACCACATGCACCAAAGGAATGTGCTTAAGGAAGAAGTGTACATCTTAGCATATTCCTTTGTACTCAACCTGAGTGCACACTAATGAATGCACAGGAAGAGAGCCTCTTTCAATTGAAAGAGAGCTCTGCAACGAGGGGGCATAGGATGAAGGTGAAAGGAGATAGACTTATGAGTAGTTTGCAGAAATATTTCTTTACAAAATAGCGGTAGATGCGTGGAATAGTCTGCCAGTAGAGGTAGTAGAGACAAAGAGCCCAATTCCAAGAGGGGCACATCCAGGTCATCCGGACGTCCTCGTGCAGGATGGGGCTTTTAGAACACAATTCTGTACCGCAGGAACAAAATGTTCCCACAGCATGCAAAATCGGGCCCAAGGATGGCCTGGCGTGACCCTTTCTACCTGCGGGTATGTCCTCCCCACAGGCTCCCCTGGCTGCCGCAGCTCGGCCCCCCTCTTTCCCGCCGTTTGACCCATGGCTGGCCAGCCAGGGCCTGGATCAGGTGGTGGGGACTCCCCCGCACCTGGCCCCGGTCCTGGGGGGATCCCCGGGCCCAATGACTGGGTCAGTGCTGCTTAAGCAGCAAGTCCCCACTGCCCCCACTGGATGTACAGGGCTGTGACCTGAATCAGCCCTGTAAATCCTGCAGGACTGGCCCGTCCCCGCTCTGCCCAGACCACTGTTCCCTCTAAGCTGTGCGCGTGTGCGCGCGCACACATCTCGCCGAGCAAGCGCACATACTTTACAACAGAGCGCACAAAAATTACGGTTCTGATTCTGATAGAAAACAACACAGGCGTCTTAAAATTTAAAAGTTGTTGTGTATTTATAGTTTTCACAAGTTCTACAATATTTTCTAGTGCAATCAATGTGGTGTACATACTGTATTCTGACATGTAGTCAAATTTTAAAGTACTGTATATAACTCCGAGTGTCGTTATGTGGCACACAAAAATTTAACCTTCCTTCAAAAGCTGCACAGCTGATATTTTATGCGCACACAGCCTACAGAAAATTAGAGGGAACATTGGCCCAGACCCTTCCCCTTCCCGCCCCCCACCAGCTTTCCCCGTCCTACTGCTCAGGACGTGCGAGGAAAGCATAGGGCAATACAGAAGATCTGTAAAAGAAAAAAAAGGATAGTCTGTATAGTCTTTATCTGAGAAAGAGCTATCTGTTCTGATTTGACCCAGATACCTACGGACATGCTCAGCATGTCAGTGTGGTTATGTTTTGAAGGGAGTCTTCCACACAGGACTTTGTGGAACATTTCAGAGGTACATCTATAGCAGCATGGAGGGGTAATCCTTTTCAAAAGGCTCTAACTGAGAGGTTGCATAGAGGATTTCATTTTTGTTTGTGAATTCTCCCTCTGCTTTTCAATGTATGTGGCCTAACACCTGCTGGGACTGCTTTGTGTTTAAACTTTGAGTCCAGGCTGATGGAAAGTCCCTTCTTTGAAATGAAAGACCATGACAGTAGCTTTAATAAAAATATAAAAACATATTTATTTATTATCACAATTTTCAAAAGAGGCAGAATGAGATGAAAGAAAGTGAGGTCTAAGAAATCAAAACCAGTGAAAACAAAAACTGCCAGGGAAAGAACTCAAGAGATCCAAGGAGGTGGAGGTGATTTTAAGGGGACTGGGTTGAGGGCATATAAAACTGGCCCTTGTACTCAAGAGGATATATAATGAGGATAATGAGGATTATCATATCCAGCATCTGCTTCTGAACATACAGGATTCTCTCCATGCCCTCTCATAGTCCTTAGAGCCACCCCTCTGTGACTATGACCTTCTGTCCTAGCTGTTCCATGACAGCACCCTTTGCATCATTTCCAATGAGCCATGGGGAAGAAACTTCTCTCAGGAGGTGGTACAGTGGCTGCATCTAGGAAAGCAGGGGGGAGAGTGCTGCTATCACGGAGGTGTAGCACAACCTCTGGCGGACCACTGTTGGATCCCATCCTCCTATCCTGGGGGCAAGGCAGAGAAGACTCTATGGGTAGGTATCTGGATCAAACCAGAATAGATAGCTCTTTCTCAGGTGCATATGACAATCAACTCTTTGCCATAACAGCATCAGGACTAGATCTAACCCATGAGCCATCCCTGTACTCACCCTATTCTCATGACAATATACTTTCTTTGCTTGCTATTATCAATGCCTTTTGCACTCTTTCATCTGTGGATCTCTCTCCTCTTTAAGCCAATAGATGACACAAGACAATAACAGCTTCAAAAAATTGTTTTTATTCCCATTTGTAGATTGAGAGTATAGTACAAGCCATAGCCATTGATTACAGCAAAATCAGTTATTGCATAGTGATATGGTTTATTTAGCTAATTAGTTATTATACTTATAAATTCTTATATAATGCCAAATTAGCACAAGTCATTCTTGATGGTTCATAAAAAAGAATTTAAATACATTAAAACATTCACATAAACCACAATAAAACAAAATAAAAACTAATCTTCAGTAAAATGAATGTTCCTATTACATTTTCCATAGTATATTGCCTTCATCCAACTACGCTACAACTGAGGTAAAGTAGTCTCTATAACTGCTTCATCAAGGACATTAGATTTTCTTCAGTCCTCTGTTCCCTGGGCAAACAATTCCATTGCTCTCTTGCTACTGAGGAAAATTTATTTGCTCTTCATTTAGCCTCGGAATTAATGTAAGGGATGACTGGGGTAGCCCATAGTAATCATTCTTTCAAGTACTTAGGTCTATGAGTATGTAAAGTTTAATGTGCTAACACCAACAGCTAAAAATACAACCTTTCTTTAACTCTGGAGATGATAGAGTTCTGCCATTGCAGTTTTTGCGCTTTCCTTCCTTTTGGTGCCGGTTAATAACCAAGCTGCAGTGTTTTGGATTACATACAATCTTCTCATCAGTTTAACAGATCGGTCCACATATCGGTCAACTGTTGTAGTCTAAAACACCTGCTACCATTGCCTGCATCACAGAGCATGACATTTTCTCATCAGCATAAGATTAAAGCTGCTTCACAAGATGAAATTTATAATATGTACTTTTCATAACTGTTATCATTTTTTCCTATCCAACACCCTCCAGTACAAGTTATTAACCTAATGATCAGGAAGATCCTTTCAAAGGAATAGCTAATCTCTCAATCGAAGGTCTAAACTTTAAAACACCACAGTCGAGTGCACTAGAACATAAGAATTCTGTCACCCGTATGTTCAACCACAGATTAAAAGTAGGACTCCATTCCTTCATTGAGAAAAGTTTTGCCAGAGGTTTGGGTTAGGTTGAATGGGATTGGTGGATTATGAACTCAGGGATTTTGATTGGATGGTTTGTAATTTTAAATGGGAGGGGCCAGGTATACCATGTTTGCAGCAGAGTAAAACTCTTGGGAGCTGTTCCAGCTGGAGTGAGTTTATAGTTGTGGAAGTAAGTTACCACGGTAGGTTCAATTTTAATAAGGCTATTTGAAGTTGTTCTGTAAAGGTTTAATGTGTTGGCCATTATGTTTATATACAGTACAAGATAAGGGGGGAGGTTTGAGCCATATTCTCTGCATGTGGGAAGTTGATTTCAAGGAGAGCTCTGACAGTGATTTCTAACTATGGAGCAACTCACAGCTGCTGAGCAGTTTGTGCTAGGGTATGGTTACAATGCTAGAAATAGTGGAAGAGCAACACATACATAATAGAAAGAAGCCGGCAGCTAAGGATTTTTACAATGATAACAAAAGAGAAAATAACATTTTCTAAAGAAAAAAATGGCATTGTCTGCGCTGGGTTCTGAGTTTGCTGTTTTGATCGAGTATTTAAGACTGGATAAGGATTTTTAATACCTGAAGAAGCCATATTGGGATGCTGAAAACAATGGCCATGGCTGTAGTGCAATAAGGGAAGTCATCAAGTGGTGGCAGTGTAGTGAAATAAGGGAAGTCATCAATAAATAAATGGAACACACTTCACACTATCAAGGAGAAGCAGTTACTTGATACCATTACTAAAATCAACACAACCACTTCTCACCTGGATCCATGCCCCATAGCTTGGATAAAAGCAACTAAATCTGAGCTAGCCCTCTTCTTAATCAGCATAGTGAACCAGTCCGTCCTCCTGGGGACAATGCTAAATGATCTCAAACTCTCCACCATTCATCCTATATTCAAGAACATATCCCTAAATAAAGAGGATCTCGTCTCCTATAGACTAATTGCAAGCATCCCTTTTCTAGCAAAAATCATTGAAAAAATAGTTCATACTCAGTTGCAGGACTACATTGACTCAAACTACCCCCTTGACAAACACCAGTATGGTTTCTGCTCATACCACAGAGTGGAAACCTTACTAACAGTCCTGTTTGACACCCTCATCTGTGGCATGAATAATACTACTCAAGCTTTCATACTTGTCTTCATAGACACTGCCTCAGCCTTTGACAACGTGGATCATAATATATATACTGCCTGCTAGACTAGCCCAATTAGGAATAGCAGGTACTGTCTTTCAATTGTTTAAGTCATACATCACCAATAGATACCAATATGTAAGAATTGACCAAGAGTCCTCCATGACCTTCCCACAAAAACAGGGAATTCCTCAGGGCTCAGCATTATCAGCTCTCCTGTTTAACCTCTACCTTCAGCCAATCTGCTCAATCTTCAAAAAGCATAAAATAGGTTACCTCTTATATGCCGATGATATGTTATTTACTCCAGTAAACATGAAAAAAACAGTCTATCACAGCATTATTGACTGCATCCTCGAAGCTGAGTCCTGGCTTTGTGAGAACAACCTCCAAATCAACTTCAAAAAAACTGAAATTATGTTCACAACAAACCAAAACATTCCCCCCCACCCCCACTGAAATCAAGATATAAAACACCACCATTCAAGTAAAACAGGAGGTAAAATACCTGGGAATCATCTTGGATAAATCCCTCAGTATGTCATCCCATGTAAGACAAACAGTCAGGACTATATTCTTTAAACTAAGATCCATCCAGAACCTAAGACCTCTCTTAGAACCCAGCGATTTCCGGGATCCTGCCATATTGCTGGGCAGACTGGATGGACCACGCTGGTCTTTATCTGCTGTCATTTACTATGCTACTATGTTACTATGTAACACCTTACAACTAGCCCAAAATGTGACTGCCCGAATAATAGCTAAAGCACGCCTGACAGATCATATTACACTGATTCTTAAGGATCTACATTGGCTTCCAATAATGAGAAGAATAAAATATAAAGTAATAATTACCGCTTTCAAGCTACACCATAACATCTCACCCTCCTTCCTCACATCTAAGATTCACACACAAGCAGAAACTATGAGCAGAAGAAACAGCAATCTAAACACACTTGCAATACCATCATCAATCCATAGAACAAAACAAGTAACCAGCAACAGGGCCTTCACTTACACTGCATCCAAACTATGGAACCTTCTGCCAGACCCCATCAGATCCATCAAAGACCTCAAAACGTTTAGGAAAGAACTAAAGACACTACTATTCACCAAATACTATAACAACAATGCCTGAAGTACATCCTGTTCACCCCTGTCCCACAACCAATAAAAATGTATATAGTTGACGTTATATATAGTGTTAATAGCTCCCCATATAATGGCTCCAGATCCAGGCAGCTACTTTGTAAATAGTTGAAAGGTTTTTTGTTTTTATGGTTTGTTTTAATTGTTCTCTGTAACTGGTTTGTTCAATGTAAACCGCCCCTGCTCTCTGGAAGGGATGGCATATAAAAACTGAATAAATAAATAAATAATTGGTGCCGCTATAAGGGAAGTCATCAAGTGGTTCCGCTGGTGCCGATTGAAGAGAGGAATTATTTCAATTAAACTAATGAATAACAACCCAGAAAGGCCGTGGGCCTCGTGCCCGCTAGCCGCCGTTAACCGGGGGGGGGGGGGGCGGCTGGTGCGTGGCCCCGGCCCCCACGAGGCGTCAGGAGGAGGTCCCCTTTGGCGGGGTTTTGGCTGGACCCCATTGGCTCCTGAGTGTGAGTGGCGGCGCGGGAGCCAATGGGGGATTGTCTGGGCCTGGGGGGGAGGTGGGGCCAAGGCCGAGCGAGCCGGCAGGAGCGACAGTCACCGGGGGAGCAGGTAAAGGTGGCTGGCGTGTCTGCTGTCTCCGGAGGGTACCTTCCCCTTTTATCCCTGGGCGGTGGGAGCGGCCTGAGGGGGGGTGTCGGGTGCGGGAGTAGCGGAGGGAGGTTAGGTATGAGTGGGGAGCTCCCCCGGTGACGAGCGGGCGGCTGCATTTTGTCGGAGGACTGACGGCATGGGCTGCAGGCAGGCTGGCGGTGGGCTGTGCTCCCGGGCCTGTTGCAGCAGTGGGCCAACGGGCACGTTTGGTTCTGCGGGTGCCTGGACTTTGCGGTGAGTGATGGGTGCCCGTTTACCTAGCGGAGAGTCTGCGGGGGGATCGGGGGGCGCTGCGAGCGCCGCGGCTGCCCCGTTGCAGGCCTAGGGGGTGCAGGCCCACAGCTGTTCCCACTTGTTGTGGGAGGCCGCTGGAGGTTTTTTTTTTGCGTCCCGGAGGCCCAAGGAACGGTACCGGGTATTGGTAGGATGGGTTTGGGGCAGATTGAGAGGTGGATTGGGCCCCATTGGCCCCCGAGTGTTATTGCTAGTAAACTAACCTTTATCGTGTTTCCTTTTTAAGGGGGGAGGAGAGGAAGGCCGTACATGCCAAAATATAGAAGCCAAGGCACTGAAAAATCAAATCTTTACCTCTGCATTTCAAACCCCTATTTTTCAGTTACAATGCAGTTTCAAGCAGGGGCAATGAGTGTGACACACTCACCGAACTACTATGTTATTCAGTAAAATATTTTAAAAGCCTCATTTTGACACTCACTACCTCGGACATTGCCACTAATGCTTGACCGCTCATTATTACTCCGTTGAGAGCAGAGAACAGAGGTGCCCTCACGGAGGGGGTGGGAGCTGTTCCTACAGGGCTGGGGTGCCCCCAAAATGGTACCCTAGCTGAAGGTGGCTCAGTGGTTTGGTATTTGTTAGTGAACTGTGTTTGGGCTCTTCAGTCTACCAGTTCAATTCCCTCCTACTCCTTTGAATTTCCAAAATCACATAGGGACTCCATGGGGAGATTTGAAGGGGTGGGTGGGCTTTTGGCTGAGGCATTTATTTAGGAGGCAGTACAATAATGGGGAACAGAGCCACAGCACAATGGTTAAGACACTGACCAATGGTGCAGGGATCAGGGGTTCAATCCCCCACAGTGCCCAATGAACAACGGCATAAGGCGGCATGCTAATGTTTGAGCCCCCAGTGACTATCCTTGAGGAGTCCGGAATCTGAATTGGTGCGATGTATGAGGTTTGTTATTAGGGGGCGGAGCCTTGGCCCTGTTCAATACCTTAATATTTTGTCAGTTGAACATTCTGCGGGGGCCAGCGGAGGTGCTCACGAGGCTGGGCACCGAGAAATGTAATTTTTTATGTATCATTCATAGGTTGAAAGGCATGATTGTAGTGCTTTCTGAAGTGCTATCATAAACAGTTTCGCGTGTTCGCAGTAGGCTACACCTGTGCCACTGTTATAAAGAGGGGAATTCTGGATGGCGTGGGTTACCTTAGTGAATTTAGCTTCACCATATGAGTTTATTTACTGTGGTAGTACCGGTATGGGAGGGGAGGTGGGAGTGCTACCTATGGCAACACTATTGCTCTTTGAAGCATAGTTGTGACCTCCTTTCCTGCAATTCTCTCATACCGTGTGTACTCTTACGGATACAGCGGGGCACATTTCTAAATCGGGGAGGGGCAGTGCAGGGTGGCAGGGGAACGGCTGTTACAGTCGGGTTGGGCAGCGTTTAAGGGGTCTGTGGGGCTAGCCGAGTACTCCGGGGGCGTTTTATTTGGCCGCCTGGGGATCCGGGACGGGGTAGGAGTCAGGGATCTCCTGGGCTGTGTGGTCGGGAGGGTGAGCTCCTGCGGGTTTTCGCTGCTCCCCCGCGGTGTGTTCTGCTTTATCTTTGCAGATGCTGCCTGGAGGATTGCTTTCGAGGCAGATGGAGCAGGGAGTGAGTGGCGTTGGGGTCGACAGGGATCCGGAGGACGAGTGGCTGTTCGACGGAGGGCAGGACGGTGGGTGCGGGTGCCCAGGCCCATGGCTGCTGGGGCAGGTGAGTCACCGGTTGGGGGGGGAGGACTACGGGGGTGGGGGGTCCGGGCAAGCAGGAGCAGCAGCACGAAGCGGCAGCGCTCCTCTGGTCTGCGCCGCGGGGCGGGGTCATAGGTACGGAGGGGGGGTTCGAGCGGATGGTGGCTGTGGCTTACGGGAGCCATGTCGGGCGGGGTGGGAACCGAAAAGGGGGCGGTGCTGAGGGGTGCGGCTCGGTCCTTTTGGGGGGCAGAGGGCGGTCTGGGGGGAGCTGGGGCCTTCTGCTGGCGGTTGGCAGGCCCCCGGCCACTTTCCGGATTGTAAGATGGCTCCTAGATTCACGGGAAGTTTGTAAAGTCCTGGGTCCGAGCTGCTAATACTATACGTTATCGGCATTAGTACATGCAAACGTGGTAGCAAACTTTAGTGATTCTAGGCCTTTTCTTTTACACCAAAGCTAACTTCAGGATAATATCTCTGAAATCATCGCATGAAACATATACTGGAAAGGTGTGAGGTTAATCAAATTAATTAAATAAATAATCATAACACAAGCAAAGTAAACGTAACATTTGTCCACTCATTACAAAGCGACAACCCGCTTCATCTCTCATAAAGCATAAAACATCAGAGTAGAGTATTATGCACTCTTTCCTGACGCGGCATTGACACCCCTTCGGGTTGCGGAGCTGTGGCCGGCCCGGGACGGGACGGAAGGGGGGCTTGAAGGGGGATGTCTGTAGGTGCTATCTTTTTCGTTATGGGGGAGGGTTGGATAAGCGGAGGGACGGAACTCCCTTTCAGTGTGGCACTGCGCTCAGGTGGGAGTGGCTAGCGGGCGTTGGACGTGGTTTTGGGGGAGGACCTAGACCTAGGGAGGATGGTGGAGTGAGGGCCAATGGGGGGGGGGGGTGGTTCGGCTGCGGGTTCTGCTTGTCGACATGTTTGGAGTTTCTACCGGAACGTCGGCTGCGGGTTCTGCTTGCCGACATGTTTGGAGTTTCTACCAGAACGTGACGGGTTTCTGTTTAATGGTGAGGGCGCCTTCCACGGGGGGCGTGCAGCTCCTTGCGGATGCGGGGGCGGCTGGGGGGTTTGGTTGGTATTTTGAGGCTCCGGGTGCGCGGGCTCATGGCCTCAAGCTTCGCGGGTGGCGGGTATCCTCGATAACATGACTGGGCTTGGGGAGTTCCCCGTCCTGGTGGCGTTGCATCGGTGGTCCGCGAGGTGGGGTAGTCGTAGGTGTTTGGGGCGAGCGGGTTGGAATCTGGCTCCAGGGGCAGATGCCATGGGTTTGCAGGTCCCAGAGCAATGCTGGCCTGCGGCCTGGGGACCTGACGTGGTGTACAGTGTCGGCAGCGGCATGGAGGGGGTATTGGCGGGGCGGTGGCAGCGGCGTTGCCTTGCTGGTCTCGTCGGGTTGGCAGCTGGGTACGGTGTGGGGCCATCTTTCGGGCTCGCACTTCGGAGAACCACATGGGCGACCATCTGGGTGCTGATAGTGGAGTTTCGCGCTGTCTCGGCCGCAGTGGGATGGGGGTGTCTGTGGGGGGGGGGGGTTGCTGGTTCTTAGGCTGTTGCGGGGTGGGGAGAGTGCACATCCTTTGCTGGGCGACTGGCGGATGCCAGTCCCGCTTCAGCTACTGGGAGGGTGGTGTGCAGTGTTCCTCGCGCACGGTCGGGTCTTGTGCCGCCTTCTCTTGCGGTTTTCCGGGTGGGGAGCGTGCGGCTGCCATCAGAGGGAGGAAGCAGATGGAGCCTTGCTGGTACGGCAGGTGCCGCTGGGGAGTGTGTATTGCTTGGGCTTGATCCCAGGGGGTGTCGAAGGGCAGCGCCGGCAGATGCCGGAGCGCTAATGGGTGCTAACGCGTTTTTTTGGAGGCCGCTTTGCCAGCTGGGGCTGGATCCGGTCCATTTGGCTCCTTCGTCGGAGTGGGCTGAGCGGGAGAGTCAGCGGTAGGGCTGCAGGCAGTCGAATACCTTTCAGGGGCGGGGCGCTTATCGGGGTGGGTGGGGGGGGGGTTGGCGGGTGCTAACTGTTATTTCCTTTTAGATGTTGGCCGGACTCCAGGTTGCGGCTGGATGCCTCAGCTCTTCGCTTCCCGGGCAGCACCAAGGCCAATGGGCGTGCGCGCCTCTGAGGGGTCGTCTTATGGCTGGGCCAGCGCGGCCTCTAGAGGGGGCCGTTGCTACCTTTGCTTCGACGCTAGGGTGGTGAGACGGGTGTGCCTGGGTTGCTGTTGCTGCAGTTGGGAGACAGCGATTGAGCGGCCACGATGGGTAAGTTGCAGAGTGGTGAAGCGAACGGTGATAGGGGGCTGAGGGGCTGTTCCGGTGCGGCAATGTGGTTTTGGGGTGGTCAGACATATTTCCAAGGCCTGCTGGCTGGGTCCACCATGGGTGGTCTCGCGGGTTGGTTAAACATTCCTCGGCAGGGGCCGTGGGATGTGCCCGCGGGTTGGAGGGCTGATCTTGCCTCCAGGATGGAGGTGGAGTGTGCCGGTTTAGGGGCTGGGTGGGGTGTGGGTATCCCCGGGGGGCTGGCTTTGTTCCTTCAATGGCTGGCAAGAGGCTTTGGAATTATGTGGCGCAGGGAAGAGTGACTGGTCGCAGCTTGCCGTGGGGGGTGGCTCAGGGTGGTGGTCCCTGAGCCTGTGGCGGGATCCCGGAGGTGTCCAGGGTCTGGAGCCGGTTGCAAGATGCAGGGCGGGGGTGGGGTACCCCCGGCCCGGTGAAACCCTCGGGGCTTTTGCTAATAATATGGCGAAGCCGGAAGAGGGGCGACGGAATGGCCTGTGGCCGGTTCACGGCGGAAGCGGGCGGAACTCACTTTGCTACTCTCACGGCTGGTGAGGATTTGTTCCGCGGCCGAATTCAATTAATGAAGGTTTGCTGTTGGTTGTGGTTTAAGGAAGATGTTGTACGGTTGATAAAGCTGCGACCAGTTTGATTCCCAATAAGTGTGTTGTGGTTATTTGTATTGGGGTGGGGGTGGGGGTGGGGGCGGGGACATGAGCACCTGGTCCGCCTTACCCGGTTACTGGAATTCACAGTTTTACCAGTGACTATAAATTTCTTTGAGTAGCAGTAGTTGGGCATTGAATTATTATTAATGTCATTATTGTTGAAATGATTATTGTATGTTATATATGATATGTGTGTGTAAGACAACTGTGTAAATTTTCATTTGTGTCTGATGTGATGTGCAATATATAAATGAAAATATCAAATGTGCTGACAATGTATAAAGTACAATAGATAAAAGGATAAATATATGATTTATACTCATATGCAGAAAGAGGTGTAATGAGATATAAACATGTTTTTAGGGGAGAGAGGTTGGAGGCAGCGCAGGTCCGGAGACATCGGGCTTCCTTTCCCGCCGGCCCCGACGTCATCAGGAGGCCCCTTTAAAAGCCGCACAGCTGATTTGCCGCTTTGGGAGAGAGGTTGGAGGCAGCGCAGGTCCGGAGACATCGGGCTTCCTTTCCCGCCGGCCCTGACGTCATCAGGAGGCCCCTTTAAAAGCCGCACAGCTGATTTGCCGCTTTGGGAGAGAGGTTGGAGGCAGCGCAGGTCCGGAGACATCGGGCTTCCTTTCCCGCCGGCCCCGACGTCATCAGGAGGCCCCTTTAAAAGCCGCACAGCTGATTTGCCGCTTTGGGAGAGAGGTTGGAGGCAGCGCAGGTCCGGAGACATCGGGCTTCCTTTCCCGCCGGCCCCGACGTCATCAGGAGGCCCCTTTAAAAGCCGCACAGCTGATTTGCCGCTTTGGGAGAGAGGTTGGAGGCAGCGCAGGTCCGGAGACATCGGGCTTCCTTTCCCGCCGGCCCCGACGTCATCAGGAGGCCCCTTTAAAAACTTGGTAGGCTAGGCGCAGCCGGAGGCGCCAGTCGGGGCAGCGATATAAGGGGCTAGATACAAGGGGCCTATTAGGCCCCTTGGAGCCACGAAGGAGAGCAGGAGAGCTGGTTCAAGTGCTGCGTTGGTTTTTGTAGCTGCTGGATAGATGGGTAAAAGAAAAAAGAAGATCTTGCCGGCGGAGCAAACGGAGGTTGCTGTTGGACCCATGGATAAACATGTAAAGGTAGTGACTAACACCAATGTATCCCTTGATCCTGACTTTCTTGTTCTACGTTCGTCTCCGGTTTCTCTGAGCTCCCCAGACCGGTCACCACCATCTCCTCCAGTATATGTAACTCCACCCCTGTCTGCTTCGTTGGGCACTCAGTTTCAGCAGAGTACCCCAATAGAGGTTGGGGAAAAGCTGAAACCAGTGGTATGGGTGCCCGTTCCAGATGAAGTCAGGGTGGTCTCGGATGATCAGGTCACCCTGGCAGATATCTGGAAAGTGGTAACCCGTATTGAAAACACCTTGGTGCCCACTGTTGTACAGCTATGTGGTTTCTCTTCTGAGATTACCACTAGGCTGTCTGAAGTGGATAGTAAGGTTGAGTCCATTTCAAAAAAAGTTGCTAAGTGTGAAACCCAGTACCAGGCCCTTGCAGCTGTTAATTCATCTCATGTTAAGGAAAGTTTGTACATGCATAATAAGATGGAACAGTATGACAATTTGTTTCGTGCAAAAAATGTTAGATTGTTGAATTTTCCTTTTTCTCATTTGCTTTCTGCTGAAATTTTGCTGAGAAAGTATTTTAAAGAGATTCTGGGGTTGGCTTCGGCTGACTCCATTGCTCTCTCTAAGTTATATTACCTTACTGGTAAGAAGTTGGCTACGGGTTCTCTGGTTGGGTTTGATGAGGTTAAGGGCATGGAGGCCCTGGACCTTACCAAGTTCCTAGAGGATTCCAGAGATATTATTTCCTCTAGAGCCACCTTAGTGGTAACTTTTCTGTCAGACCAGGATAGAATGCTTGTTTTTCGTAGTTATTTTAAGAATATGTCAGCTCTGTTCTGTGGTGCTAGGGTTCAAATGTTCCCGGATATTAGTAGAGCGACTCAGACTAGGAGACAGGCCTTTTTGGCCCTTAAACCTAGACTGCTCGCTATTTCTGCTACTTTCTTTCTTAGATATCCTTGTAAATGTTTAGTTTTGTACCAAGGTTCAAAGTTTGTTTTTCTTGATCCTTCTCAGCTGGAGGTATTTCTTGCTGACAAGGAACACTTGGGTAATGGGTAATTAATAACTGGAGGTGGGTGGGTTAAGTTAATAATGCTGCCTGGGAATTTAGAGTTGCTCTAATTGTTTCTTGTGGTATTTGTTCTCCTTGAAAGTATCTCCCCAGATTGTGGGCTATGACGATGTATTGCTATTGATTTTGTTTATTGCTCATTGATTGTTGATTTTGCCTTATAATACATCTGTGGTTTCTTTATGCTTGCTTTGTAAGTTGGTTGAAATTTCAATAAAAAAACAAAACAAAAACAAAAAACAAAACAAAACATGTTTTTATTATTTTGGAAGGTAAAGATATATAAATGAGGGATATTTTCAATATAGAGGATGTATACGTGAGAAATGATAATAGAGTCCTACTTTTAATCTATGGTTGTTAAGGTATGACTAGAAGTAGATTGCCAGGCCTTTTCTAATGAGGTAATGGAGAGTAACAGTCCTTTACTCCTCTAATTCAGTTCCTCTTTCCCTATTTCTCCTGACCCTGGTCCACCTGCCCCCCAGCTCCACAGTTCCACTTTACAAATTAAGCCCCAAATAGGACTGATGCAGTTCTGTTGATATCATTGAACCTCTCTTATGTGTCTAATGTAGTAGATATTTCCTGTTTAATTTTTAGATGCTTTCAGTTGAGTATTTCACGTAGTGCATTAAACTAGATTTAATCTTTAATTTAATTAACAGATTTTTTATATACCGCTTCTTCCATTGATCAGATGCGGTTCACATGGAACAACAGTAAACAGAGCGAGCTGTTTTTTACATATAACAATTTGGAACTTACAGTTAACAATTAACAGTTAGTGAACTATGTACAAATGAACAGAATTAAACTATATACAAAGTTATTTGTTAATCAATTGTCTTCAATACATTGTTTTAGGGCTTCAGTACTTCATTCCTTTTCTGAAAAATGTATTAGGTGGGATAGGTTTATCCTTTATCTAGCTGAGGGGTGAGAGGTGAGTTCGTCAAGGGTCCATAGTGCATTGTAAATAAGTGTGTTTTAAGTTTTTTCCTAAACTCCATGATTTCAGGTAATTGTCTTAATTCTATTGGGATTGAGTTCCACAAAATGGGGGCTGCATGGAAGAAGGCTTTCTTGTTTGTGGATTTTTTGGCCCTTATGAATTCTTTTGGTGGTGTTAATTTATTTAACTGGTCTCTCCTTTGAAGATTATGAGTGGGCTCTATTTTGATGAGGTTATTTATGGTCAGGGATGCTGTTTTATTTATGGCTTTGTAGGTGGTTAGGAGAGTTTTGTAGTCTATTCGGCTTTGAATCGGGAGCCAGTGTAAATATTCTAAAATCGGGGTTATATGTTGGAAAGGTGGGGCCTTCGTATTGGTCCTTGCAGCTGCGTTTTGTGCTAATTGAAGTTTTTTCAAGGCTTGCTTTGTTACACCTAGTAGGATTTGATTTGCAAAGTCGAAATGGGGGGTTATAATTGCTTGTATGACTCGTTGAAAATCTTGTAAGTGCATTAGGGGGCGGAGTTGCTTTAATATTTTCAGTTTAAAGTAAATTTTTTTGGTTCTTTCTTACTTGTGTGTCCATGCTGAGGTGTTTGTCCAGTATAACGCCTAAGTAACGTATTTCAGTTTTTAGTTTGATATCGTTATTCTGCAATGTAATATGTGAGGGGGGAATGAACGTTGTGTTTTTAGTTACTATTAGTGCTTCTGTTTTTGAGTGATTGATGTATAGATTGTTTTCATTTAGCCAGGTGTTTATTTCATTGAGGCATTCGTTAATGAGTTGTATAGGGATATTTGGTATTTTGAAAGGGACATACATCATAATGTCCGCATATAGGTGATAGTGGACTTTGAATTTTTTAAAGATTTTACAGATGTGTTTTTGACATACCAGAAAGTTAGTGTAAATTTGACATACCAGAAAGTTAGTGTAAATTTTAATGGAAATAAATTTTAGGTGGAGTGGTGGAGAAGCCTAGTGGTTAAAGCTACAACCTGGTACCCAAAAGATCAGCACTCAGTTTTTACTGGTACTCCTTGTGACCCTGGGCAAGTCACTTTCTCTGCTCCCTCCCAATCCCTTCCCCCCACCACACTTCTTCCCTGCAGGCTGTCTGGAAAGGAGCTAAGGTAGAACACTTCTGCTGCTCTGGAGTCCCAAAAGATGTGCCGAAACTGCATTCCAGGCCAGTCCCCCAGAAATTAAGCTCTGGTCCAATCCAAATAAACACATACCAAATCCATCATGGTGACCAAAAGCTATTCTGTTCAATGTCCAGTCCTAAAACTAGCTTTCCCTTTATTTATTTAGCTTGATTTGTATACCGCCTTTCTTTGGGTCAAAGCGGTGTACAAGGAACTAATTATATAGGGTGGTTACACTGACACAGTGTTACTTTATTCAATGGATCATAACCTTCAGAAAGCAAGGCTCTCTTGGTTACCGCATCTTTTTCCATCAATTTAGTCTAAAAAGTAATATTAGAGACTGGGCAAAAACTGCTATACTCTTGTAAGGATCCCTCCAATACCCTCACCATTCCATTGCATGTCTCCTAGTCTTTCTACTTTTTGAAGGGGCGAACAACCGATCTACATGTATCCGTTCTACTCCATTCATTGTTTTATAGACCTCTATCATATCTCCCCTCAGCTGCCTCTTTTCTAAGTTGAAGAGCCCTAACCTTCTAAGCCTTTCATTGTAGGGATATCCTTCCATCCCCTTTACCATTTTTATAACTCTTCTCTGTACTTTTTTAAAATTCTGCTATATCCTTTTTAAGATATGGTGGCTAGAACTGCACATAATATTCAAGGTGTGGTCGCAACATGGAGCAATGCAGAGGCATTATAATATCCTTTGTTTTATTCTCCATTCCTTTTCTTACGATTTCTTGGCCGCTGCTACACACTGGGTGGAGGATTTCAATGTATTATCCATGATGACGTCTAAATCCTTTTCCTGGGTGGTGGCTCCTAATGTGGAACCTTGTATCGTGTATTGTTGTTCTTCCCCCAGTGCATAGCTTTCCACTTGTCCACATGAAATGTCATCTGCCATTTAGATGCCCAGTCTTCCAATTTATCAAGGACATCTAACAATTTTTCAAAACCTTCTTATGTTTTAACAACTTTGAATCATTTTGTGTCATCTGCAAATTTGATCAACCTCACTCATTATTCCCATTTCTATGTCATTTATAAATACGCTAAAAAGCAACGGGCCTAGCACAGATCCCTGGGGTACTCCATTATTCACCTTTCTACATTGAGAAAATTGGCCATTTAGCCCTATTTTGTTTTCTGTCTTTTAACCAATTCGTAGTCCACAATTGTACATTGCCTCCTATCCCATGACTTTTTAAATTTCCTCAAGAATCTCTCATGAAGGACTTTGTCAAAGGCTTTCTGAAAATCAAGATACACTATATTAACTGGCTCACCTTTATCTACCTGCTTATTCACACCTTAAAATACATATAAGAGATTGGTGATACAAAACCTGCAAGACCTTCCTTTGTTAAATCTTTGTTTGCGTTCTCCCATTAAACCATGACTATCTACATTTTCAGTAATTTTATCTTTTATAATGGTTTCTACCATTTTGCCCAGTACTGATATCAGACTCACAGATCTGTAGTTTCCTGGATCACCCTGAAACCCTTTTTAAAAATTGGTGTCACATTGGCCACTCTCCAATCTTCAGGTACTACAAATGGTTTTAGTGATAGATCACAGATTACTAATAGTAGTTCTACCGTCTATTTCAGTTCTTTCAGCACTCTGGGATGTATGCCATCTGGTCCAGATGAATTGTTGCTCTTTAGTTTATCAATTAGCTATATTACATCTTACCGATTTATCAAGATTTGTTTCAATTCCTCTGATGCATCACCTTTAAATATCATTTCTGGTATGGATACGTTGCTGGACGGACAGGACGCAGAAGAATGAGTAATGTGTAGAGGACACGAATGCTTTATTGAATAGAGAAGTCCCCTACGCTTTTCGGCAAATTGCCTTCTTTGGGGGGGGGGGAGTGTACATCCTCAAAAAAACAATATTGAGAACAAAATATAATTATAAAAACTTTAAAAACAGTAAAATAAAAATTAATTATATAAATAACATTAAGCAGATAAATGAACAAATTAATAATCAAATGAATACACGAAAAGTAAAAACCATTACAAACATATATAAAAATAAATAAAGATAAAAGTTGGAAAACGCCATACATATAGACAGGGCCGGATTTACCTATACGCCATGTACGCCATGGCGTAGGGCCCACAGCCGGCAGGGGCCCACAAAAAAAGAACAAGTTCATTTTTTTTTACATACAATTTTAAAAAAAACCTGGTGGCTGCCGCCGCGGGGCCCCCTCTGCTGCCGTGGCAGCACCGACTGACCCGCGGGGGCCCCGTCTACAAGCTGAAGCCGTCGGGTCGGGTCGTCCCTCCCTCCCTCCCTCGCTGCAGGCTGCAGGCTGTAGGCTGTGAGAGACGCGAAAGGAGAGTGTCTCCTCGCGTCTCTGTTAAGCCCGCAGGGGCTGATGGGAAATTTCCCATCAGCCCCTGCGGGCTTAACAGAGACGCGAGGAGACGCTTTCCCTTCGCGTCTCTCACAGCCTGCAGCCTGCACGGAGGGAGGGAGGGAGAGAACCGACCCGACCCGAACCGACGGCTTCAGCTTGTAGACGGGGCCCCCGCGGGTCAGTCCGTGCTGCCGCGGCAGCAGAGGGGGCCCCGCGGCGGCAGCCACCAGGTTTTTTTTTAAAATTAAATTTTACTTTAGGCCGGGGGGGGGGTAGGACTGGTAATGGGCTATGGGGGGGGGGGTAGGACTGGTAATGGGCTATGGGGGGGGCTGGGGCTGGAAATGGGCTGGGGGGGGTAGGGCTGGAAATGGGCTGGGGGGGTTAGGCATGGTAATGGCATATGGGGGGGTAGGACTGGAAATTGGCTAATCGGGGCGCTGGAGAAGGAAAAGGGATGGGCTGTGGGGGTTAAGGCTAGAGGTGGGCTGATGGGGTTAGGACTGGTAATGGACTGTGGGCTGTTGGGGGGGCTTAGAACTGGCAATGGGCTTTGGGGGGGTTAAGACTGGTAATGGGCTGTGGGATGATGGGGGCTGTCTGGTAATGGGCTATGGGGGGGGCTAGGACTGGAAATGGGCTGGGGGGTTAAGACTGGAGGTGGGCAGATGGGGTTAGGACTGGTAATGGGCTGTTGGGGGGGTTAGAACTGGTAATGGGCTTTGGGGGGGTTAAGACTGGTAATGGGCTGTGGGCTGATGGGGGTTGTCTGGTAATGGGCTATGGGGGGCTAGGACTGGAAATGGGCTGGGGGGTTAAAACTGGAGGTGGGATGATGGGGTTAGGACTGGTAATGGGCTGTGGGCTGATGGGGGGGTAGGACTGGCAATGGGCTATGGGGGGCTGACTGGAAATGGGTTGATGGGGTTAGGACTGGAAGTGGGCTGATGGGGGGTTAGGACTGGTAATGGGTTATAGGGGGGGCTTAAACTGAAAATGGGGTGATGGGGGGTTAAGGACTGAAAATGGGGTGATGGGGGGTTAAGGACTGTAAGTGGGTTGATGGGGGGCTAGGACTGGTATTGGGTTGGGGGGTTGCTAGGACTGGAAATGGGCTGATGGATGGCTAGGACTGGAAATGGGCTGATGCAGGGACTAGAAGGGAATGGATGCTTGGTGAGGCTGGAACTAGAAGGGAGCTGATGTTGGGGGAGGATTAGAATGGGATGGGGCTGGAAGAGTAAAATGGAGAAGGGAAAAATATTTTGTGTGGGAGGGATAAAAAATCTACAATTGGCCGGGTATTGGGAGAGTAAGTGGGGATTGAGGATGGAGGGGTAAAATTTGAGTGGATGAAATAGGAATGAGGAAAGAGCAAAAGGAGAAAGATTAGTATGTTAAAGCAGATGTAGAGAGAGAATGGAAAAAAATCTAGAAGAGAGAAGAAAGGACAAATGGACAGCAGACGATGGAGAGTTAGCAGAAGACACGAAGAAACCAGAAGAAAGTGGCTGGAGCAATTGCAGCTGAAAAAAATGCACAAAAGGTAGAAAAATATCTTTATTTTGAATTTATTAATTGGAATATGTCAGCTCTGGTAAATGTGCATCATTAACGTCTGCGCTTTGTTTAGTACAAGAGCAAATTAATGTATAGTTTTATTTCTACAGTGTTGTACATTCCAAGTTTGGCTTTTGGGATTCCCAGTTTAATTATTGTCTTCCTGTTTCTAAATTGTGATTACTTGTTTGGTGATGGTCTATGTTCTGCATGTGTAACTGAGCTGAGGTGTTCTGTTTATATAATTCCTATTTGACATTGCCACTTGTTCTCTTTCCCCAGTAGGTCATGTATTGTTGTTCTCTGAAATGTATTGGTTTTAATATTTGCAGTGTTGCCTTTTGATTGGTAGAGTATGGTGCTTTGTGAGTCCTGGTAGTGCTGTTAGGATACGGCGGGTTTACTATGGGCAGTGTTTGTAGTAGTTCCTAATGTGTCTGGCAGTTGGCACTGGATTATAGTAATGTAGAAATCTTTTAGTCTTTCTTTATCCATACACTCATTAAGAGGCACGTTTACTAAAAGTTAGTATATGGTAACATTATGCAAATATTTATGCAAATGAGGCCCCTTATGCAAATGAGGCCCGCACCCCCTTTGGGCCGCCCCTGCTGGGGGCCCACAATTTTTGTTGGCGTAGGGCCTCACTCAAGGTAAATCCGGCCCTGCATATAGAGGTGCTAAATATAGTCATTAACAGCAGCACATATATTTAATCCCATTATTGGGACACTGGAGAGAAATGAGGAGGAACTAGGAGTGTGATAGAGCTTGACTTGAATGTGTGTTCTTAGGTTAGAACCAAATCTGTAAAAATGAGCTCAAAGTTAGACACCAGTTTGATTGTTCGGGAAAGGGAAGCGTCTTGTTGGTAACAGTGCTAATACTATACAAAACAGGAAAACTGTGAAGCACAGTAAAAGAAACTATACTTAACTGGTGGCATTCTGAAATGAGTTATAATGTATTTTGGACTTGACGAAGGGGAGATTCAGAGCCAGAGACGGAGAAACCAAATGTTTGCCAATGTGCACAAGGAGTTGAATGAACGGTGGGAACTGAATCCGAGGTTCAAGCATTTAAAACTCTTCCTACTTACCCTACAGAGAGTGGGAAAACCACACCGCAGCAAATTTTCAAACATTCAAAGGACTTTACAGACTAGCGTGGGAAGGAGAGCGCTTTTAAGTGTGTTCCGATTTCGCACCAAAAAAGGTCAAGGGTCCTAATTTGCATGCATTTTGCTTTTCAAATCCCTATTTTTTTAATATATCCAAACCATCTCAAAGTACAAAATCTCTTTACATAAATGAGAAATATTCCTAATTGTAAGGCCTGAGTTCATGGCGACATCAAACCGCAGTTTAGCTATGAAGCGCCGTCACTGATGTTTTAGTGTAGAGCGGTCAAATGAAAACCCTTGAATAAAACTATCTGTTCTCATCATTTATTAATAAAATACCTCCATCATCTAATGGTCCAATTGACTACCTCACAGGTGTTTTGCTATGAATATATTTGAAAACATTTTTATATTGCATTTTTGCTTCCACGGCAAGCTTCTTTTCAAATTTCCTCACCTTGCATTTAACTTGCCAGTTTTTATGTTTCCTGTTTTCATCATTTAGCTCTTTTTTCCATTTTCTGAATAGATTCTCTGTTAGATAAAACAGCCTCTCTGACCTCACCTTTAAGCCATGCTGGCTGTTGTTTGGCCCTCCTTCTACCTTATTTTTAAATAAGGCCCAGGCTTGATGTAAATTCTTTACGTTTGCAGTTGCCCCTTTTAGTTTTGAAAGATAAATGCTAGCACGGTAAATTTCCTTGCTATCCTCCCTCTTTTTATTAATTCAAAAGTGATTATGTTATGATTGTTATTGCCAAATGGCTCCAAAACAGTTACCTCTTGCACTAAATCCTACGTTCCACTCAGGGCTAGGTCAAAAATAGCATCCCCACGTGTTGATTCCATAACCAGCTGCTCCATGAAGCAGTCATTTACTTCATATAGAAACTTTATTTCCCTAGCATGTCCTGATGTGATATTGACCCAGTCAATACCAAGATAATTGAAATCTTCCAATATTACTGTGTTGTAAACTTTGCTAGCTTCCCTAATGTTAGCATTTCATCATCTGTTTGTTCATTCTGTCCAGGCAGAAGGTAGTACACCCCCACTGCCATTCCCTTCCTCTTTTTAAATGGAATTTTTACCCATAGAGATTCTACAATGTATTTTGTTTCTTGCAAAATCTTCATGTTGTTTGACTCGATGCCCTCTTTATCATATGGAGCCACCCCTCCACCAATGTGATTTATCCTATCATTGCTATATAGTTTTTAGCCTGGTATCACAGTGTCCCCATTAGATTGTCCTCCTTCCACCAGGTCTCTGAAATACCAATTATATCTAACTTTTCATCCATTGCTGTATATTGTATACTAACTTCCCCATCTTATTTTTAGACTTATAGAATTTGCATTTCAAAGTTTGTCTTTTGCTAATATTAACAGTCTGGTTATTTGATGGCAAGGTTAATTTAGAATCTTTCAACTCTGCTTTTTACTTAAAGGCACCTGGATTACTTTTACCTTTATTAGAACCTCTCTAGTGGGATGTCCTGAATTCTCTGTTTTTCTAGTATCCTTCAAGGATGCATCATTTATTTATTTATTTTTATTTATTTAACAAACTTTTATATACCGCAACCTTCCGACCATCAGGTGCGGTTTACATAAAACAGATAAGGAGACAGAAAGGCATTTCTGTTTTTACATTGAACAATCATGAACTATGTGCATAAACAATTGAACTTTTAACTATTAAACTTTGTAGCACTATGTACAATTAACTATGTACAGTTAGTAGGAGAGAGTTCAACAGTATAAACATCATAGGCAGGGTCAAGGTCAAAATATCTTGAGGCATTGCGGTATTGGTCTCCGTGTGTTATATAGATTATCCTTTTTTCGTTTTGGGGTTGAGAATTTGATATTGGTCCGTAGTGGGAGATAAAAAGGTGAGTTTTTAAGTTTTTGCGTAGGTCTTTAAGGTCGGTTAAGGCTCTGATTTCATCAGGTAGAGAGTTCCAGAGTATAGGGGCTGCATGGGAGAATGCTTTTTTATTAGTTTTTTTTGGTCTTTGTGAATTCTTTTGGAATCCTTATTTTATTGGTGTTGCCTCTTCTATGTGCACATTGGGGTGTGTCTTTAGTGATTAGTTTATTTAGAGTAGTTGGTGCAGTGTTATTTAATGCTTTAAAAGTGGTTATTATTAATTTATAGTTTATTCTACATTGAATGGGGAGCCAGTGTAGTTTGGCTAGATAGGGTGATATGTGCTCAAAAGGGTGTACCTTCATTATGGTTCTGGCTGCAGCATTTTGAGCCAATTGGAGCCTTTTGATGTTTTGGTTAGTTGTGCCTAATAGAGAGAGGTTGGCGAAGTCAAAATGTGGGGTGATAATGGCTTGAATGATACTTAGGAAGTCTTGCAGGTGAACTAGAGGGTGTAATTGTTTTAAAACTTTGAGTTTAAAGTATATTTTCTTTGTTGTATTTCTTATGCGTGTGTTCATACTAAGGTGTGTGTCTAGTATCACCCCTAGGTATTTTATTTCTTTTTTTATGTGGATGTCATGATTCTGACGTGTAATGTGGGTAGGGGGGGTGAAAGATTTGTTTTTTGTTACAATCAGTATGTCAGTTTTGGAGTGGTTAATAAAGAGGTTGTGGTCTTCTAACTAAGTTGCTAGTTCCTTGAAACAATCATTCTGAACCATGTGTTCTTAGTACTAACATGTACCAAGACAGCAGACTCCTTCCAGCACTATCTAACTATAAATGTATCTGTCTTACAATGAGTATTGTCGATCACACTTATGGGCTCATTGTAAGACAGACACATTTATAGTTCTTCAGGAGCCAGCATGCTGTCGCTCCCGATTACAGGAAGCTAATACAGTTCCCCCTGAAGAAGGCAGTGTGACAAAATGTGGCCATGTCGGGGTGTTTCTGTTGTTTGTCTGCTGCTCTTGCGAGTGTGTATGCTCCTATGTGGACCCCAAGTTCCTAGCAAATGTAAAGCCCTCTTCCTTGCACCGTCTCATCTACACATTGAGACTCCGGAGATCTGCCTGCCTCTTGGGCCCTGGGTGTGGAAGGGGAAGCATTTCTGAGAATGCTACCCTGGAAGTTTTGGATTTCAACTTTCTACCCCAAATCCTAAATTTGGCTTCTAGAACCTTCCTCACACATGTTCCTATGTCATTCGTACTAACATGTACCAAGATAGCAGAGTCCTCCCAGCACTATCTAAAACCTTGTCTAGGTGGTGCATGAGGTCCGCTACCTTTGCACCAGGCAGGCATATTACAAGGCGATCCTGACGTCCACCAGCAACCCAGATATCTACATGTCTAATGATTGAATTAACAGCTATAATGGCCATCCTAGACCTTCCCTCATGGGTACATAGCCTTGTAGACACATCTTTGGTGCAAGAGGGCATTACATTACCTAGAGGACAGGTCCTAGCTACAGGATCACTTCCTGCCACACCAGGGCGATGCTCTCCTTTCATATGACCTCTCTCCTCCATGACACCAGAAAGGTTGCCAGACTGGAGGTGGGACTTCTCTATTATATCCCTGTAGGTCTTGTCCATATACCTTTTGTCTGCCATCCCTTTATGAATCAAGTCGTCCGTTTTTATCCTATAACATCAGTATTTGTATTTATGAATTTTTAAATTCAAATATGAATTACCATAAGTCATGAGATATTTTTTGTAAATGTGATACAATTGAAGAAAAGCCAATTGTTTTGTCTTTTTTGTCTTTAGTATGAAAAAAATGCATGACACTTTTTGCACATTCTGTGTGTTAACGCTTACAGCATCCAGGTTAACTCCCTTTGCTTTGGATGTTGGAAAAGAATCACACGTTGTCACATGTAAAGGGACATTTCAGCAGTGATTTCATTTCCAAATGATTAGAAGTGAGACATGGAACCACAAAGCTGGTTTATGTCATCTCTCTGTTGGAGCTGGCAGTAATGCCAAAAAATTAGATATTTGATAGGTTTGTGAGAGAAACAGATGCAGAAAGATGCATTTCCCATCATGTTTAGACTCTTTCTTATCTTTAAGAAAAAACACTCCAGCTGAATGAAATCTATTTTACTGGTTTTACAATATCCAGAAGAAAATACTGAATCAAGAAAATTACCAAGTTGATTTGAAACTGATGTCACTCTTGAGGGATTATTAAAGCATAAAGGAATAGTTCAAGTGCTGTTACGCTGTTATCCATCTCCCTTCAGTTCACATGCTTTTTGGCTATTATGAAAATAATGTATACATTTGAAAGAAAATATTAAAATTAGGGGGAAGCTAGCCCATCTGAGGACTATTCTCTGAGATTTTTTGGAAGCAGTTTAATTTTGCCAGCTGTCTGCTAAAGAAATCTAGCCAGGTGGGGCTTGTAGCCCATGACTAAGGAACCTACCAGTGCAGCTGTCCAGCCTGCCCTAAGGATGAATTAAAACAAATGGCAAGCATGAAAGGATCCGTTTTTATTTTCAAGAAAGTAGCTACCTTCTTTGGTTCATTTTCCCTTCCCTGTGCTCTGGTTAACTTATGGTCTCCCAAGGTTTTAGCAGCCTAATAGAAAAATCACTAACATGTTTTCGACATTGGTGATTTAATCTGGTTTTAATATTTTTCTTTTCTAAATAAGCATTGTATTTACTTAAATGCAAAGAACGGCCTGGTTACATCTGGACCTAGTACTGGTAGATTTTCATTTTGCACAAATAGCTTTCCTGATTTTCTAAGATGCTAAAGGGTGTTCCTGGATGCTGGAACAATGCAAGCTTCTTTATATTGCTTCATCAGTGGAGCTGAAACATAATATTCCACTTTGCACACTGGTGTCAGTCTTAAGCAGAAGAGTTCTTCTGGATACCTCACAGACATCTATTGTCTCCTGAGTATTATTTGTAAGTGATCACCTGCTCATTCTTTCACACAGTGTGAGCAGAGAGAATCTCAAAACATTATTAATGAGAAATTTTGTTTTGCTTGGAAGATTAAAAAAGGTCATTGTGCTTTCTGCAATGCCTTAAAAGAAACCTAATTACAGGCATTGACACTGATATAGTAAGAGTTCACATTGAAGTGTTCCTTTCCCAAAAATTAGCAGTTTGGCAGGCTTTTTAGAAGTTGTCATGCTGGTTTGTAATACCAGAACGTAGGCTGGCAGAGCTGTGAATGTGTTCACTTTTGGAGGCTTTCTCATAAGGATATATACTTGAGGCATTCCAGAGAAAAACAACCAAAATTGTGTGTGTATCTGTGCTAAAAGACATATGCAATGAGACTTGGGGATATTTATTAAGCATTTTACCATAGCTTAATTTCGCACGGGAGTCGCTAACCTGTGGTAAGTCAGTATGGCAGATTAGTAACTCCCTCGGTAAAAGAATAATACAACTTGAGTTCAATCACACAAGCTATGCTATTCCTGGAAAAAAAACGAACACACCGTCATTATTTTTCCTCCCCAGTACCCTTACTTAAAGGGGCTAATATCTTTCAAGAGTCAAACACACCTCCCAATTCCTCCCCCATCAAAGCAGCCCCCTCCAGTCACAAGATCCAAAGACCCCACTCCAAATGTGCCCCCAAATAGATCTCCACCTTGTGAAGATACTCCATGAACTCCCTCTGAACTGGAAGGGACCTCCCACACCTAAAACAGACCCCCTCCCCTGAACACTTTCCTTCTGGAATAGACCCGCCCCAAAGACAGCCCCAAACCTACAGTGCAATCCCTGATGTCTAGTTGTGGCAAGCATGAGTGATCCCCATTAGCTCCTTTCCCTAGACTACCAGGGTCAGAATGGTGCTGGAAGACCCCTAGCAATAGTCTCATTGTGCTATTTTTAGGAATCAAGCTGAAAAATAAAATTGTCGACTGGCAGTATTTTGAAGCTGGCAACCTAGGTATAGGAGTGACTGGGAATTTACTCTTCCTCCCTTCACTAGACACTAGGGGGGTCATTACGATCAGCATTTAGCGGATATACGTCCAGTTTGGACGTACATCCCCCACTTGAGCCCGATGCCAATCCTAAAGCTTCCTGAACGTACAGAGGAGATGAGCAGGAAGCTCTGGATGGGGACGGGTGGGAGAGGGCTGGAGGAAGAGTGTGGATGGGGCAGAGGCGGGACCTCTACCCCGGAAGTACAGGACCAATTTCAGTTGTGATTCTGTATGTCCGGGCATGAGGAGGTAGACGGGGAATTTATTACACCTCAGGGGTGGAATAAGTCCCCCTGACATTGGCAGCCTTCATGGCGGGACCCCCCCCCAAGACCAAGTAAGCAGGGCAGGAGGTTCACTGCAGCCTGATCCTGGCCTTGGCAGGCCCCAGGATCTTCTGACTCGTGCAGTGGGATGCATGGCGTCGGGATGCTACAGCACCGGGTCTCCATGCAGGCTCTTCAGCTGGCTTAAACAGGGTGGAAGCTGTCTGTCCATTGGCACAGAATTGGGGCACATCCTGCCCATCCAGGCCCTTTTCACCCAATTCTGCTCGCGCAGGAATGTCTAGCTCTCGCGGGGATTAGGTGCAAATGTGGCCTGTCCAGATTTTGGACATCCAGATGGGCCAAAATTGTCCCGATCAGAATGGGGCCCTAGGGATTATGGTAACAGGCCCAG
The DNA here is from genome assembly GCA_033557465.1 of Ichthyophis bannanicus. NCBI lineage: Eukaryota > Metazoa > Chordata > Amphibia > Gymnophiona > Ichthyophiidae > Ichthyophis > Ichthyophis bannanicus. Next base: position 718,223,785 of record CM066036.1, read on the forward strand.
GGGGTGTCTATAGAGGAGGTCTCTTCAGTGAGGGAGGGCATCTGGGATGTGTCTTTGGGGAATAGATCTTGTTTTGGGGGGCTGGATTTGGGGTCAGGTGCTTGGATTATCAGGCCTTTTCTGTGTGTGGGAGAAGGGAAACTATGATCTGGGGGGTGTTTGTTAAGGGGAAACTGCGACCTGGAAGTGTTTGTTGGGGAAGGGATCAGGGTAGAGCTGGGCCGCATGTTAGTGGCCAGATGCTCCCATGGATGAAAAACAACTTCAGCTCAAAGATGACATTATTTTTCCAGAAATAATGCTATGTACAAAGTTTAACACAAACTGCCTTATTCAATTTGCATAATACTAAGGTGTTTTGCATACATGTGCATGCTTTACCTCACATTATTAGGTATCACCCATTATGGTAAAATAACACACATCTTTGTCCTTTAGCATATATTAGGAGGCAAATATCATGAATTATTCTCTTTAGTTTGTTTATTCACAACAAGCTGAGCAAGTTCAAACTGGTATCAGTTGTTGTGGGATCATTAACCAATATATGATACTTCCCTTGAAGCAGATTCATGGATGATTTGAAATTCAGTACTGTGTCAGGGCAAAGTTAAAGTTAAGTGTTGTGAGAGGGGCAAAGTTAAAGCTAAGGGGGGCATATTTAGTGGCAGCAGCTAGGCTAAATAAACTGCCTAGCCACTGCCGCTTTAATTACAACTGGATATTGAGCGGTAGCCTTCACTTGGTTTGCAGCTTGTCGTGTTGTGAGGGCTTGTGTGCTTGTATGTGGAGAACTAAGCTATCAGTAGCTTAACAACTGGCAGGGTCTCCCAAGATGGACAGGTCTCAGCTGAAATGCCAGTCAAAGACAAACCACCCATCTGGGCAGCAGCAGATTGGGACATTGTTGGCAAAGAAGGATCACATTTCTGTGACAATGGCAACAACACTAGCATTACCTATGCGGAAGAAAGGTCCGGCAATCTACTTCCATAGCTTGCGACAAAAACTCAATGGATAGTCACAACAAAACAAATTGTGATATAGTTATGGAAGATGAGACCACCCCACCCAGGTCAGAAGGCATTCAGTGGGTTGCTGGGGATGAGCTGAAGACTTTTCAGAGTAAAGTCACCATTTATGATGTGGTTGGAACATAGCTCTCAGGATGCTGATGTAACTGTGCATGAAATGAGAGTCAGAAACTGCAAAGATGCCTTACAAATTGTGACATGGAGCATACAAAGCTTGAACCAAAAGAAGTTGAAGGTGGTCAAGAATGAAATGGAATGTGTACAACTCGATCTGTTGGGTGTCAGCAAACTGAAATGGACTGAATTGGGCTCTTTGAATCTGAAGATCACATGGCATACTATGCCGGAAATGAAACTCAAAGACTTAATGGTGTTGCATGAAGAAACTTGTAAGAACTGTAATGAAATACAATGCAGTCAGTGAACTCTTAATTTCTATTTGTCTATGAGGAATGCCCAACAACACAACTATTATTCAGGTATACTGCATGTGCCAACACAGCTGCTGAAGAGGATGAAGTTGATTAATTCTATGAACAAGTACTAGCTGAAACTGACAGAACATGCAAAGAAGATATCCTGATAGTCATGGGTGACTGGAATATAAAGGTTGGAAACAAAGAAGAAGTGGTTTGAAAATATGGACTTAAAAACAGAAATGAGGCTGGAGAAATACTGATAAAATTCTGCAAGACCAATGATATTCATCTGCAAACACTTTCTTCCAGCAACACAAGCGACAACTGTACACACTGACTTCACCCAATGGATTGTACAAAAAGCAAATTGACTACATCTGTGAAGCCAATTATGGATAACCTCAAAAACATCAGCAAAGACAAAACCTGGAGATGACTCTGGTACAGATCACCAGCTACTAGTATGCAAACTCAAGCTAAAGCTGAAAAGGAGTAAGCCACTCATGAATGTAGTATGACCTTGAGAATATGCTACTAGAATTTAAAGACTGTCTACAAAATGGATTCACTGCTTTGGATACAAATGACAGAGCACCAGAAGAGTTATGGGATGACATCAAGAAAGTTGTGCTTGAAGAAAGTGAGAAGCCCCTACTAAAGGTAAAAAAACAACAATGGATGACTGAAGAAACTCTGAAAATTACCCAGAAACACAGAGAAGCTAAAGCTACAGAAGAACATTCGGTAATCACGAAACTTAACAGATTTCCAGTGTGTAGCAAGACAAGACAAGGAGAAGTACTACAATAGCACATGAAAGAAAATTGAATCTGAAACTAATAGTAATAATAATACTAATAATACCACATTATACCTACCTAGTTCATCACCTGTTGCCTTATTTACAAAGTTCACCTTGTTATTCTCTGTTATACAATATCAAAGTTGATTGTATCTACCTAGTTCATTATATTTCCGAACTCAACTGAGTTCACCTTGTTTTGTGTAAACCACTTTGACTATCCAGAAAAACGTTGAATAAAAAGTCTTAAATAGAGAAAGAACAAGATTGGTTTTCCTAAAGCTTTGAGAGTTAAAGAGAAAATTCTAGCCTCAAATTGGAATGCTAAAAGATGCTCAATGATCCATATTGCATGAAGCTGAGAAGATCAAGATAAGGCGGAAAGAATACACAGAGTCATTATACCATAAAGATCAAGAGGACCAACAGCCCTTTCAATCTGTACCTTATAATCAGGAACCATTGGTGAAAAAATAAGTTGAAGCAGCACTGAAAGCTTTAACAAAGAACTGGGCATTGATGGCGTTCCCATTGAAGTATTACAGGAATCAGATGTGGCTGTTATCATACCTACAAGGCTCTGCCAGGAAATTTGAAAGACATATTATGGTCAACTAATTAGAAAAGACCTGTGTTCATGCCAATACTGAAGAAAGGTGATCACACAGTCATTCTGATCCCACATGCCAAAAACATTCTACTCAAGATCATTCAGTGGAACAAGTGGATCATACTTGAAACGATAACTGCTTGACATGCAAGCAGGGTTCAGGAAAGGCTGAGGAACGAGAGACATTGCAGATGTGAGATGGATACTTGAAAAGATAAAAGAATACCAAAAGGATATCTATATGTGTTTTATTGACTACAGCAAGGCCTTTGAGTGTGTAAATCATGAGAAACTCTAGGCCACCTTAAGCATGGGCATATCAGAACACCTGATAGTTCTCATGCACAACCTTTACATTGATCAAGAAGCAACAGCTCAAACGGAGAAACAGAATGGTTTAAAATCAGCAAAGTTGCATACTTTCCCCCTACCTGTTTAATTTATATGAAGAACAAATCATTGGCGATGCAGGACTGTGTAAAGACAACTGAGATGTGAAGACCAGTGGAAGACAACCTTCACTATGCTGATGTTGCCACATTACTGGCTGAAAGTGAAGATGATTTGATACATCTGCTTCTCAAGATCAAGGAATATAGTCCTAAAATGGGTCTGCACCTTAATGTGAAGAAGACAAAGATACTGACAACTGGAAAAAAATCAATAAGCCCTGCGTGGATGCGTGGAGTGCCGGACCCAGATCCAGCATTTGTGGAGGAATGGGAGGCTGAAGAGGCATAAGATGGTGAGGGTGCAGAATCTGGGAGCCAGCAGTAGGCCAGGGCACTGGCCCACCGTGCGTAGATGATATGTGACAGTTTCTGAGGCAACTGCCCCGTACCAGCACCAGGATAGGACATACACAATCACCAATAAAGTGTCCATTACCTTGCAATGTGTGCAGAGTGATATTTTATTTCTCCCCACGTGATTCTCCTGCCCCAGTGCTCCCCGCTGGCCAAGGGCGCTTGCTAACACATACACTGTGACACAGTGAAGTGATGTTGGAGGATGTGCTGGCAGTGTCATGTGGGCTGACAGACATGGCACAGGGCTAGCAGGTGGCTGTGTTGTTGCGTTGGCAGCTCCAGAACCTATCCCCTGTGCCTGCATGAGGCCAAACAAACTGCTCAGGGAACAAGGATTGATGCCTGGTAAGCTTCTATCTCCCTCATCAGTCATAGGTGCCCCTCCATGTGGCACTCCACACACAATCTGTGGTTCCATCACTCCTCGCGCTCTACCTCCCTTGCCCGTTCTGCAGCCTGCCAGATACTTTGCAGCTCAGACAGTATGCCCTCTGTGCCAGTCACAAGGTGCGTACCCTCCTGCAGTAGCTCCTGGTATAGGTCACTGTCCCCTGCACCCACAGGGTCATCCAGGATGGCAAATTGTAGCTTGACGAGTGGGGCATCATCTGTCTCTGGTTCCTCAGCACTGGCAGTCACGCTGGCTTGATCCACTGACCTGGGTAGTGAACTTGACTGATCCTTTGCCTTGACTGGTGCACTGGACTGCTCCGCTGCCTTGGCAGGCACACTGGCCTCAATGGCTGTGCTGTATCCTGGCTGTGCACTGGCATTATCTGTGGCTCCCCCTGATGCATCTGTCCCAGGCTGGGAGGACGGAGTCTCTGGCAGGTCTGTGGGAGAGAACAGATGGCAGAGGTTAGTGATATGATTTGCCAGGTCGGCCTATGGGATGGCACACAACCCACTACAGACCCAGCAGGTGGTGCACGGTCCGCACCATATCCACCCCACGCAGCACCCAAGGTCCAACAGATAGACAAGCATGCCCTGGTTGGACGGAGGCATTGTGGGGATACATACATGGCTGTCATAGTCCCACCTGGGCCATGGGGCACCCCTACTCACCCCCTGTCTACCTGCAACCCCAGAGATGGCAACCTCCTCCACGTACTGCAGCACCTGCTCCTCTAGTGGGGTGAGGCTGCACTGCTGCACAGGCGGCAGCCTGCTGTTGCAGGCCCTCTTCACCTTTGCTGCCTGCCGTACCTTGCGCCACTTCTTTTTTATGTCCTCCATGTCCCTGTTGTGGTGGTGGTGGACTGCATTGCCCCTGCAGATGATGTCTCGCCATGCTGTCTGCAGGGTTCTGGATCCTCTGTCACGAAGAGGGCAGTGTGCTGCTACAGGATGAGCCCCAGGGCCATAGCTGTCTCAAAAGGCGTAAAGTTAACCTTCCTTATGCATTTTGCCACTGTCGGTGCCTTGTTAGCCACTGTGTAGCCACGCGCTAAGGTGGTGTTCGACAACCCACGTAGGTCCTCTTACGCATACATGGTTAGAATGTGCAGTGGTATCACACCCCATCCAAAGGCATATCCAGTACCCGCATAGGCCCCTGGACGCCGACGGTTTGAAAATCTGCATGACAGCTTACCACGGTAGGATGTCATAGCTGCACAGCACTGAGCAATGGCAACATAGGCATGCAGGGCTGCCCAGACTGCGATACCCGGGTAGGTCACATAACACAGTAAACGAGCATGGCAACTGTGGCATGTGCCACTCTGATGGTGTGCCTTCGTGGGGCAGAGGTTGCCCTGCATGTGCAGCATTGCTGGGCCACATTTGTGCTGCCATAGCCCATTCTGCATGAATATGGTAGAAGGGCGCTACCCATGCACACAGTCACGGGCACAAGGCGCTACCCGTGCCCATGACTGTCTGCACAGGTAGTGCCCCTTTGCCATATCTGTGCAGTGCGGGTTGAGGCCACAGAGGTACATAAGAACATAAGATATGCCATACTGGGTCAGACCAAGGTCCATCCTGTTTCCAACAGTGGCCAATCCAGGTCATATATACCTAGCAGTTTCCCCAAAGGACACAGGTTCCATAATGCTTGCATTGGGGTAAACAGTGGATAGAGGGGTAGTGCCCTTCTGCCATACCCATGCAGAATGAGTTTGCCCACACCCCACACCCCATGCCCATAGACCCCCAAACCCCCTCCCCCGGTCCTCTGCACCACCAATGCAGACACAATGCCCTGCCCCCACAAAATGGACGACACAGCGTGTTTGCAAAATGAAGCCATTTTATTATCAAACATGGTGCCAACAGTGGCAGACAATATACACCTTTATATATTGCAAACCACCCCATCACAGGGCATACCCTGCCAGAGGACTGCCTATGGTGCAGGGGGGCCCTGCTTGTGCCCTCTAATGGCACTGGCAAGGGCATCTATGTGCTCTGCGATGGAACCTGCCGCAGTTCGTACCTCCTCCCTCAGAAGCCACAACTCTGCCACCAGGGCTGCGAGAGCCAAGTCACTTGATGTTCATGTGGGTGGTGGCACAGAGGGACCTGGTATGGGCATGGACATGGTGTGTCTATGGATGCTGGGGTGGCTATGGGGGCCCCCAGCTGTGCAGGGTAGACCATGGTTCCAATTGACATTGTTTCTGGCCTGTGCTGAACCATGTGGTGTGTACATGGCCCCCTGGTTGGGTTGTGGGTGGGCTCACTGTGGGCCTTGGGGCACAGCCAGGGGGTGCAGCTCTGCCTCTTGGCCCCCTGCTGGGTGCCTGCTGCTGGTGGTGCCGCCCTGCACCACACCACTGTACCTGGGGCACTTGGTGGGTGTTTTCCACACCCCCCTGCTATCCCCTATGATCCCTCCCCCTCTGACTCCTCTCTCTCCCTGCCCCACCTCTGGCCCTCCCATCCTTCTGAATCTTCTGCCTCCCCACCCTGCCCCTGGCCCTCTGATCCCTCCGATTCCCCCTCTGCCTCCCCTGCCTCCCCGCCCCACCTCTGTCTCTCCCATCCCTCCTCCTATTCCTCTCCACCCTGCCCATGGCCCTCTGATCCCTGTCTCCTCTGACTCTCCTGCCTCCCTGCCCCACCTCTGGCCCTCTCATACCTTCTTCTCTGACTCCCCATCCAACCACTGTGCTATGGCATCCTCATTGCCCTCCTTCTCTGATGTGGTATCCTCTGACACAGTATGCCGGACTCCTCCTCCTCTTCATCCCCGTTACTACTGGTGGTACTGGTGCTGTCAGCCCCACTGGACTATTCTTGTGGCACTGCATTGCTGTACCATGGTCCTTTCACTCCCCTCTTCCTTTGATGATGTGTTCTCAGATGCATTGTCACTGGATGACTCCTCCTCGTCCCCATCACTGCTGCTGGTACTGGTGCTGGACTGTTCTGATAGTGCTGCGCTGCTGCTCCTGGGAAGTGGGCATGGTGGGCCAGTGGTGTCATGGCCCCCCCTGTAGCTGACTGTGGGGAAAGAGGTTAGTGGTCCACATAGGCATGGCCCTGGGGTGGGACTGGCACACCCTTGGGGGCCCATGCATGCATCACTCAACCTACCTTCAGCCCACAGGGGCATCCCACAGTGCACACTGCATGCCCTCCACTTTGCCTACCTCCAGCCAGCTCTGTCCTCCTTCACATGTTGAGATGTGGCCTGCCAGCACCCCACCCCCAGGCGATGGGCACACACAGGGGGCAGCTTTGGCAGGTGAAAAATCTGTACCTGAGGCCACCACTGAGGGTGTGTGCCCCTGTATTGCCCTTCTGTGCCATGCACCAGCCATAAGTGTGTGCACCTGCATATCTTGGATGCCGGCTGGTGCACACATGGGATGGTGGCACCGGGGGATGGCACGGCTGCCCATAACACATTCCCATCATTGCATACAAAGAGAGTCCACCACCATAGATGCCGCCCCTCCATCTGCTGGGCTCCACTGTGTACCCCACTGACCTTCCTCGGCTGCCAGCCGCTCTCTGATTCACTGCAGTTGGTTTGGTCTCTTCTGGTGCCATGTGCAGAAGTGGCACTTGAGGGCTTTGAGAATGCATTGTATGTCATATTCACTGTGGGAGACGGGGGGGGGGGGACACACTTGGGCTCAGTTGGATGCTACCATATCCTCTGTTGTGCATACTGGTATCCTGCCACAGTCTGGTGACCTGTCTATTCCTGAGGTGCCCAGTCCGACCACAGCTCCCCCTGCATCAGGCATTACCATTGCTGTGCATACCCTATGGTGTTGCTACCAACCGCCAACCAGGGGTGGAGTGGCCTTACCACCTGCTGTATGCTCCCTACTTTGGGCAATCGGGGCTGGCACCTGTGCCAATGCATGGCCTGTCCCCCCACCAAAGCCTGATTGGTAAACATTGGGGCAGCCACCAGCATGTGGCTTGGCATCACAGCCCTGTCTCTTTGTGCAGACACGCAGCTGTACCTTTCAGGGTGTGTGTGCCTAGCATGGTGCTCAGATCCCTCCACCTGTTTTGGCCTCCTTACCTGTGCAATCGGAGTTGGATGCCCCTCCATATAGAGAACCCCCTTCTACTGAAGCATGGATCGAACAAGGCTCTCACTCTCATTGGGGCTGAAGTTAACACTTCTCCATGCTGCTATGCCACTGGTGTTTATCCGCCTGCCTGCATGATGGTGCCATCTATGCATGGGTATGCCAGACGGGCAATACACAGGTCCATGCATACATGCTGTCCTGCTTCTCTTGCTGCTGTTGTGGTCACATACACGGGTATTGCCTGTCAACCTTGGGTGCAGAGTCTGGGTTACGTGCCCTGCATTTATCCGTATATGCTTCAGTGGGCACCTGCCACTGTGCTCGGTTTGTGCTGCATTATTGTTGCTTGCCCATTTTGGTGGTGCATGACTCATGATCCAAGCACTTTTCCTAAATGGGTAACTTTCTGCGGGTATGGCAGACCTCAGCACCTTGTTGAAAATCGGGCTCTTAAATCTTTATTGCTTCTCAGCAAAGTTGGAGAGATATTGTGCCTCCCATTTTATTAATACAAAACATGGTAACCAGGTTGTCTGAATTAAGACTAAGGTGTCTTGGATGAAGACTTGAAGAGCATAAAATATTGCTCAAAGTTCCAGATGGTTAATATGAAGAAGACTTTGCGTAAGGTGAAAATCTAAGTGAACTCCCTACTAAGTGTTGGAATGACCTTTAGTTAGGACAGATTGATATTCCAGTGGAGAAAAAGTACCTGTGATAAGTATGAACAATGTTATCCATCACTGTAGTATGGTTTGCAGCTGCAGTGAGGAATGAAGAATGGAGGAAAAGCTGGGTACACTGATTCAATTGGAACTAGAAAGCCTATTTAGGTCTTTTCATTTTCAGTCAAAAAAAGAGGAACTACATGGAGAGTAGGGCCATATGGCTGAGCATTACCATCTTGGAAGTTTGAATGTTATCGACATGAAACATCAGAGTTTGCAATCTGCATATTGGCAAAAATGTCTATGCCGGTATTATATTACTCTTGGGCTCGCCCTGCCCATCAGGCCTGTGCAAGCGCTCAGAAGATAGCTATGCTTTCAGCCTGGAAACTTCTGAGGAGCACTCACCGGTTAAATTAGCATCTGGTAATCATTCTTGGTGACTGGACTCTTAAAGTCATTGAACCAGGAAGTACTGTAAACTGCAGTTTCATCATGGAGTCTCTGCTTGAATGCACACAGTCAGCTGACCTCTTAGCAGAGGAGGTCATTCCTTTTCCCTTCCTTACTTGAAGAAGCTTCTTTTCAATTTCATAGTGGTTGTGAAGATGGTTGAGGCAATCCTTCTTGGCTCATGGAGAAATGAGCATGTTTGCAGTCTGCTTGGTTATGGTCAGACACTTGGAGTAAGTGCCATAGTTCTGGATCTTTCGATTGTATAGTGGTCATAGTTGAAAATGTGGCTTTGGTGACGTGATCAGTTCCCCTTTTTTTTAAAGAGAAATGAAGTAAAGGTTTTCAGTTCTCATATTTTTTTCTTCTTTATTGCTACATCCGGTTTCCTTGCATCAAACTTTTTATCAATTGGAATAGAAATGCCCCAGACGATCACAACCTGTTCATTCTCCATACTTCTCATAGGATCATGATTCCAGTACTTTTCCAATACAGCAATGCTGTAAGGTTTACAAAGTTTCCAACAGATGAAACATGCCACCTTGTTGTACCTATCTATGTAGAGGTTTTCTCCCATTAGAACTTCGCAACCAGTTATGTGAAGAGTAACATTTTCAGTTCTTTTTTTAGAGACTTTAAATATGCCCATTTTACCAATTTTTTCTATATTTGCTGTGAATCATCTAGACCAGCGATGGCGAACCTATGGCACGCGTGCCAGCTGTGGCACGCGAAGGCCTTGCAGCTGGCACGCGGGAAGGTCCGCTAAAACAGGTGTCTGCCTCCCTTCGTCTGCAGCCGCGGCTCCCTGCCTGTTAGGGAACCGCGGCTGTGCTTGTAAAATCGTTGCGGAGCCCTTCCTGTCTTGACGGGCTCCGTGCAGCATTGTCCCGCCTCTAAAGGAAGTACAACTTCCTTTAGAGGCGGGACAATGCTGCACGGAGCCCGTCAAGACAGGAAGGGCTCCGCAACGATTTTACAAGCACAGCCGCGGTTCCCTAACAGGCAGGGAGCCGCGGCTGCAGACGAAGGGAGGAAGACATGGGGAGAGGGGGGGGGCTACCATCGACATGGGGAGAGGGGGGGGGCTACCATCGACATGGGGAGAGGGGGGGCTACCATCGATATGGGGGGGAGGGGGGCTTACATGGAGGGAGGGAGCTGAAATGGATGGATGGAAGGAGGGGGGCTTACATGGAGGGAGGGAGCATATATGGATGGATGGCAGGAGCGGGGCTTACATGGAGGGAGGGAGCTGATATGGATGGATGGAGGGAGGGAGCTGATATGGATGGATGGAAGGAGGGGGCTTACATGGAAGGAGGGATAGATGGAGGGAGGGGGCTGACATGGACAGAGGGGGGACTGACATGGAGGGAGGCTGACATGGACAGTGGGGCTGACAGGGAGGGAGGGAGGGAGCTGACATGGACAGATGGAAGGACGGGGGCTGACATGGAGGGAGGGGGGCTGGCATGCACAAAGGGGAGAGACAGGGACATACTGGACAGACGGGATAAATGCTGGAGAGAGGCGAGAGACATTGCGGCTTAGGATTATAATGGGCTGATGGGGGAGCTAGCACTGGTAATGGGCAGATGGGAGGGGACTAGGACTGGTAATGGGTTGAAGGCTAGGACTGGGAATGGACTGATCAAGGGGGGGGGTTGGGACTGGTAATGGGCTGATAGGGGGGTATGACTGATAATGGAATGATGGGGGGCTAGCATTGGAAATGAGCTGATCGGTGAGGTTAGGACTGGAAATGGGCTGATGGGGGGATAGGACTGGTGATGGGGGGGGGGTAGGACTGGTGGTATTGGGCTGATTAGGGGAGGCTAGCACTGGTAATGGGGTTGAGGGGGGATTAGCACTGGAAGTGAGCTGATTGGGGGGCTTTGACTGAGAATGGGCTGATTGTGGGGAGGGGAGGATAGAGCTGCTGGCCCTGGAAGAAAACTGGGGGCTAAGGCTACAAATGGGCTGATGCGAGGGGATGGGAGAATGGAACTGGAAGGGAGTGGATCTGAGAGGGGCTGCCATGGTATTTGTACTAGAAGGGACTGGTCAGTGGGGAAGGAGGGGGACTGGAAGGGAATGGACACCAGTGGCAATCATGGGAATGCAAGTTGACATTGGAAGGTACTGGGAGTGAGGACTGGAAAGGGGCTGATACTGGGGAGGGTTACTGGGACTGGAAATAGGCTGATGGAAAGAAGTGAAGAAAACGAAAGAAGAGATAAGAAATGGCAGATGGACCATAGACCACAGAAACAGAGCTAAGAGAAGACAGGAAAGCAGAAGCCTCAGATCGGGACCAGCATGATCAGAGAATAAATTGGTCAGACAACAAAGGTAGAAAAAATAATTTTATTTCATATTAGTGATTTGACTACAAAATCATCATAAGTTTGAAATCAAATATTGTTACTTGTTGTGATTAATTAACCGTAATTTCCGGCGTATTTTTTTTGGTGTGCGCTGGAAGAGGGGTAGTCTTATACGGCGAGTATAGGCCAAACACCTATATTTTAACAGGAAAAGTAGGGGGTCGTCTTATACGCCCAGTCGTCTTATACGCCGGAAAATACGGTAAGTAAATTTAACGTTTTCTATGAAAAGTAGTTCTGAGGGGGGTCAAAAAAATATTAAAAGAAAGTGACAATAATATAATAATATTTATAATGTGGATTACATTTGGGCCCTCATATTTACCTCAGGCTATGATTGTGATTGTGATTATGATGGTACACTGTAAAAAACAATATATGCAGTGTTAGATTTGTTTTAAATGTCGCAATGGTTTTGCGGCTCCCAGTTTTTTTTTCCCTTCGGAAACGGGTCCAAGTGGCTCTTTATGTCTTAAAGGTTGCAGACCCCTGTGCTAGGAGAAAGGCCCCAGCCCGGCCCCGCGCTTCCCCTTCCGGTCGGAGCTTCTGCGCGCCTCTCGCCGAGAAGCTGCACGCTAGGGCTGTTGCGCCGTCCTCTCGCGAGATTATAGGACCCGCGCGGGAGCTGGGTTCCAAAGAAGAGCAAAACCTACCACTTTCATGATGAATGGGAAATGGACTACTTCTTCATCATGGTGAAAGACAAGTGTTGTGTAATTTGTAACGCCCCAGTATTCTTGCCCAAAATGGGTGATCTGGAACATCATTATAAGGCTCTAAAATATTGTTGTTAAGGTTTAATTGACGTGCTGGCACTTTGAGGAAATTCTTTGGTTTTGTGCGGCAGTTTGGGCACTCGGGCTCAAAAAGGTTAGCCATCACTGATCTAGACTGTAATCACTCAAACTCTCTTCTTACCATTCCTCTGTCCAGTTTTGATCGATGTATGGTTCCTGCAATAGTACTTTGTATTTCTCACTATATATGTGCATCTTCCGCATGTTTTTCCTTGTTTGATGGTTTAATTCTTTAAAGATTTTTTTTTCTCTTGCTTACTTTCATATAAGCACAGATGGGCTCTCACTCATACAGTTCATTCTGCCTGTTGGAATGCTTGCCCAAGTTTAATGATGGAACGGGATTCAGGAAGTTTACATCCATACTTCAACACTTTTTTAGCATTTGGATCTGTTGATGTTGTTAAGTAGGCCTGGAGGCCTATGTTAGTAGCTCTGTATGTATAATCTATTTCTTTAAGACCTAATCCTCTAGGAATGTATTGTGTCAGCATACACTGGGCTCTGTTTTACTAAGTATTTTTCTCATAGACACAAAATGGGAGAAGGACTCACTGATTATTATAAATTATCTCATGGGCATGGAGGAGTTTTCTTTTTCATGCATATAGTTTTTCAAGATATTTGAGAGGCCAATCTGCAATTCCAAAGTTCTATGAGAGAACAGGAATTGGCTGATTGATAGCTTCTATCTTATTCTGTGATGTTAAATCACTTTTCAGTATTGATTTTAAATTCCTGTATTCTTTACTGATCTTTTCTCTCATTAATCTATGCTGGATTTTTGCTCCTTCCTAGATATTTATATACACCTCCCTGATCTGTGTCACAGTCATTATTCATAGAGATGTTTTCAGTTGTGCTCAATTTTCCTCTAAGGGAGGTTGCCTTAGCACATTTGTCCAGGCCAAGAGCCATCTTGATGTCATCTTAAAAGCTTTTTACTACATAACTCCTGCTAAGTGTTGATTGCTGAGACAATACAGCTTCAAATCATTTACAAATACTAAGGGGGCTAGTTACTAAGAGGGTGATTCTAAAAGGTTTAGTTGTGATTTGGACGTCTGGAGACATGCACATGGATGTCAAAATCACAGACACATATCCGTAACAATTCCACAAATGACATTCACAGATGTCTCCAGTACGGGAACGTTCAAGTAAGCATGGGGCAGAGGTGTGTCTGGGGATGGACCTACCTGTCCCCGTTTGATCCTAGAAGCAGCAGAGTTGTCTGCAGGCACATGAATGTTTATTCCTGCACCAGGCAGGAATAAGCATCAGGAACGTGTTTGTTTTCACCTTAAAACATCCAGAGAGTGAAGAGAAGATCGAGAATTAAGTGACTAGCTTTAGATTACAAAGTCCCACCCAGCTCTTCATCCACTATTCTAACCATTAAGCTATTAGACATCTTGATTCTAAAACGCTCTCCTGGCGACATCTATATAGACATTTTATACACATGCATCTTTGGCACATCCACGTTTCTGGAACTGTGCCTGAACTTGAACGTGCCTGCCTTTCTTTTCATATTTTCTGGCTTTGACATCCCAGATTGCACTTGGACATCCCATTTGAAATGTGCCACTTTCTACAGTAAAATATCACATTTTACTGCAGCTTAGTTTACAACAGGAGTCACTAACTTGTGGTAACTCAGTGCCGCAAATTGGTAACACATGGATTAAATGAATAACGCAGCTTATGATCAACCTTACAAGCTGTGTTATTCTACTCTTCTGGAGCATCATGCAGCTAACATACAGCAGGGTGTTCTTGGGAACATTCTTAAATGAGCTTGTACTTTTCCAGGAAAAAAGCGATCTAAGAATTCTCTTCTCTGGCTCCAGCAAAATGTTAGTTCCCTAATGGTACTGCCCCTCTCACACGCATTAATGTCAATGCGCAACAACCTTTTGTAACATGTCCCATAGAATCCCTGTTCATAAAAATAGAATATTCAATTCCAACTGAGTTCAGGTAATGCTGGACTTAAATTTCAGCTAAGAACATAAGAGCATAAGATATGCCATACTGGGTCAGACCAAGGTCCATCAAGCACAGTATCCTGTTTCCAACGGTGGCCAATCTAGGTCACAAGTACCTAGCAGTTTCCCCAAAAGACACAGGTTCCACAATGCTTGTATTGAGGCAAGCAGTGGATATCCCGGGTCCCCTTTAATAATGGTTTATGGACCTTTCCTCCAGGAACTTGTACAAACCTTTTTTAAACCCGGCTACACTAACAGCTTTTACTACATCCTCCGGTAATGAATTCCAGAGTTTGATTATGCATTGAGTGAAAAAATATTTTCTCTTATTAGTCTTAAATAGGTAGCCCTGTAGTTTCATTGCACGTCCCCTACTCTTTCTATATTTTGATGGCGTAAAGAATCGATCTACGTTTACCCATTTCACTCCATTCATTAATTTCTAGACCTCTATCAGATCTCCCCTCAGCTGTCTCTTTTCCAGTTTGAAGAACCCTAACCTTTTTAGCCTCTCTTCATAGGGGTATCCTTCCATCCCCTTTACCATTTTGGTGACGTTTCTCTGTGCCTTAACTAATAACACTATATCCTTTTTAAGATACGGTGACCAGAATTGCACACAATATTCAAAGTGCAGTTGCACCATGGAATGATACAGAGGCATTATAATATCTTTGTTTTATTCTCCATTCCTTTCCTTATGATACCTAGCATTCTTTGCTCTCTTGGCCTCCACTGCAAACTGGGCGGAGGTTTTTAATGTGTTATCCATGATGCCTAAATCTTTTTCCTGGGTGGTGGTTCCTAATGTGGAACCTTGCATGGTGTAACCATAGTTTGGATTGTTCATTCCTAGGTGCATAACTTTGCACTTGTCCATCTGCCATTTGGATGCCCAGTCTTCCAATTTATCAAGGTCCTCTTGCAATTTTTCACAATCCTCATGTTTTGCCACAGCAGTTGCCTCAGGGCTTTATTTCATTCTTCTTCTTCTTTAATCCTTAGCTGCATTTGGTGAGCCGGTCATCCTCTCAACCAGTACACTGCTGTAGGAGCCTCTGGATTCTGTGTGTTGCTCACAATACGCTTCCAACTTTAGTGATCGGTGGTGATATTTCTGGCCTTATCGATGGTCAGTCGCTGGTTCCTTGGGTCTTCCTTGATAAGTTAGAGCCATGTTTTCTTGGGTACTGCACATTGAACCCTCCAGTGGACAGGTCGCTCTTGCCAGAAGATTTTGCATGGGAGCTGACTGGTTTTCATTCTGCAAATGTGGCCAAACCATTGCAGTCTGCATTTTTGGATTTGTTCTTCGACTGAAGGTTGATGGTTGCACCTTGTCCAAATTTTCTCATTTCGATGACGATCACGAAGAGAGGCACTCAAAATCTGTCTCAGGCATCACATTTGAAAGACCTCAAGCTTGTTCATGTCAGGTTTGAGCAGAGTTCATGTTTCCAATCCGTACAGGAGAATTGGCAGGATCAGTGTTCGGAAGAGGCAAAGTTTGGTCTTGGTGGATATATTGGCCTTCTTCTAGAAGCACCATCTGAGCGAGGCAAACGCTACTGTTTATCTGACCAATCCTGCTGTGGACTTCGGTGGTGGATGCTACTTTCTTCTCCTGCATCAGCAATCCCAGATATTTGAATTCTTGCACCTGCTCAATTTGGATTTCCTCTAGGTGAGCATTGGCCTCTGATCCATCCATGGTCATAACTTTGGTCTTGTCCGTGTTGATTTTTAATAAATGAAAAAAACAGCTCCACTGTCTAACCACAAAGTAGCTTATAAAACTTTAGCTAATTGGAGAGCGGGCGCTTAGACCTCAGTACACCTACATGAACCACCAGCCATAAAAAGGCAAACAAGGTTCAAACAAGGCGTAATCACATCACCGGTCTAATAAACCTCCTCCATCCCCACCAAAGGAGCCTCACGTCTCCTACAACGCAAACACATCTTGGGCTCTTATACTAGTGCCCACCCGAAGAGTTTGATTAAGGGTTTACCGTTTTCGCAGTTTATCCGTTACCGTAGGAACTGTTCTACAGTGAGTGATTATAAGGCTCAGGCAGTCTCGTTAAAGGATGATTTTTTGAAAAGGGGTTATCCCGCCAAGGTGGTGGACCATGCATATTATCGAGCCCTCTTTAATGATAGAGTTTGGTTATTATCTCCGCGTGATAGATCTGGTAGAGATGTTGGGCATGTGAATTTCGTTTCTCGCTATTCCCCTTTTAGTGTAAAGATCCAGAAGATTATTGGGATGCACAGTAATGTGCAAAGGACAGTTCCCGGCTTGGAAGATAAGAGCCCAAGATGTGTTTGGCAAAGAAATCGGAATTTAAAAGAGATTCTGAGTCCTTCTCGGTTATGGCAGGTTGAAGAGGTATTTGTGCGGAAGGTGGGGCTTGCAAAATGTGGACATTGTCCCTTCTGTGCTGTTTGTTTTGAATCTGATCGGTTTGTGTATGGGGGGAAAGAACATCTGTTAGAACTGAGTACATTGTGCACATCAGATTTTGTTGTTTATGGGATTTTCTGCCCCTGTTCATTGCTCTATGTAGGTAAGACTATTCGGTCTTTGTGTATCCGATTGGGTGAGCATAAAAGTAGGTTGCGTTGTAGGAGACATGAGGCTCCTTTGGTAGGTCATTGTTTACAGTATGGCCATCAGTTTGATGATTTGTGATGTTTTGGTATTGAACGGGTAACCGTAGGTTTTGGAGGGATGACACGGGAACAGTCAGGGGCGGCCCAAGGGGCGTGCGGGGCCATGTGCGGAGACTCGGTGTGGGGCCTCATTTGCATAAGGGGCCTCATTTGCATAAACATTTGCATAATGTTACCATACACTAACTTTTAGTAAACATGCCTCTTCATGAGTGTATGGATAAAGAAAGACAAAGATTTCTACATTACTATAATCCAGTGCCAACCGCCAGGCACATTAGGAACTACTACAAACACTGCCCATTTAGAACCCATAGCAAACCCACCGTATCCTAACAGCACTACCAGGACTCATAAAGCACCATACCCTACCTATCAAAAGGCAACACTGCAAATATTAAACCAATACATTTCAGAGAATAACAATACATGACCTACTGGGGAAAGAGAACAAGTGACAATGTCAAATAGGAATTACATAAACAGAATACCTCAGCTCAGTTACACATGCAGAACATAGACCATCACCAAACAAGGAATCACAATTTAAAAACAGGAAGACAATAATTAAACTGGGAACCCTAAAAGCCAAACTTGGAATGTACAACAACAATGTAGAAATAAAACTATAAATTAATTTCCTCTTGTACTAAACAAAGCACAGACATTAATGATGCACATTTCCCAGAGCTGACATATTCCAGTTAATAAATTCAAAATAAAGAGATATCTTTGTACCTTTTGTGCATTTTTTTTTCAGTTGCAATTGTTCCAGCCACTTTCTTCTGGTTTATTTGTGTCTTCTGCTATCTCTCCATCGTCTGCTGTCCATTTGTCCTTTCTTCTCTTCTAGTTTTTTTTCCATTCTCTCTCTACATCTGCTTTAACATAATAATCTTTCTCCTTTTGCTCTTTCCTCATTCCTATTTCATCCACTCAAATTTTACTCCTCCATCCTCAATCCCCACTTAGTCTCCCAATACCCGCCAATTGTACATTTTTCTTCCCTCCCACACAAAATATTTTTCCCCTCTCCATTTCACTCTCCCAGCCCCATCCCCTTCTAATCTCCCCCAACATCAGCTCCCTTTTAGTTCCAGCCCCACCCAGTATCCGCTCCCTTCTAGTCCCCACATCAGCCCATTTCCAGTCCTGGCCCCCCATCAGTCCATTTCCAGTCCTAGCTCCCCCATCCATTTCCAGTCCTATCCGAGTCCCTTCATCAGCTCATTTCCAATACCAGCCTCCCATCAGCCCATTTCTAGTCCTTTCCTAGCCCCACCATCAGCCCATGTTAAATCCTAGCTCCCCTCCACTCAGCCCATTTCTAATCCAAGCCCCCCATGAGCCTACTTCCAGTTCTAGCCCCTCCATGAGTCCATTTCAATCCAAGCCCCCACCACAGCCCATTTCCAATCTTAGCTCCCCCCAACACCCAATTCCCAGTCCTATCCTAGCCCCTCCATCAGCCCATTTCCTGTCCTAGCTCCCTCCCCTAAGAGCCCATTCCAAGCCCCCCTTCCCATCAGCTATTTGCAGTTCAAGCCCCCTTCCACTCAGCCCATTTCCATTCCAAGTCCCATTCCCCATCAGCTATTTGCAGTTCAAGCCCCCCACTTCCCCTCAGCCCATTTCCATTCCAAGCCCCGTCCCCATCAGCTATTTGCAGTTCAAGCCCCCTTCCACTCAGCCCATTTCCAGTCCTAGCAACCCCCCCAACCCATTACCAGTCCTAGCCCCCCATAGCCCACTCCCAGTCCTAATCCCACCAGCCCATTTCCAGTCCTAATCGCCCATCACCCAATTTTGAGTTTAAGCCACCCATAGCCCCATACCAGTCCTAACCTCCCCATCAGCCCACTCCCAGTCCTAATCCCATCAGCCCATTTCCAGTCCTAATCCCCCATCACCCAATTTTTAGTTTAAGCCCCCCCATAGCCCATTACCAGTCCTAACCTCCCCATCAGCCCACTCCCAGTCCTAATCCCACCAGCCCATTTCCAGTCCTAATCCCCCATCACCCAATTTTTAGTTTAAGCCCCCCATAGCCCATTACCAGTCCTAACCCCCCATCAACCCACTTCCAGTCCTAATCCCACCAGCCCATTTCCAGTCCTAATCCCCCATCACCCAATTTTTAGTTTAAGCCCCCCCATAGCCCATTACCAGTCCTAACCCCCCATCAACCCACTTCCAGTCCTAATCCCACCAGCCCATTTCCAGTCCTAATCCCCCATCACCCAATTTTTAGTTTAAGCCCCCCCAGCGCCCATCACCACTCCTACCCCCCCCAGCACCCATCACCCATCACCACTCCTAACCCCCCCCAGCCCAGCCCAGGGAAAATTTAAAATAAAAAAAAGCTGTCTGCTGCCGCTTCCGGGGCCGCCGCGGCAGAATTGAGTGTACCGCGGGGCCCCCCCTGTGCCCGGCAGAGCCTGCCCTCCCCTGTATCAGCTCTCTCTTTCCAGCGACAGTCCCCCGCGCTGGCTTTCAGAGCGCGAAGGGACTAGTTTCCCTTTCGCGGCTCTGTTAAGCCCGCGGGGGCTGATGGGAGTTCCCATCAGCCCCCGCGGGCTTAACAGAGCAGCGAGGGAGAAACTCTCCCCTCGCGCTCTGAAAGCCGGCGCGTGTGACTGCCGCTGGAAAGAATGCTTGGGTGCATACGGAGAGGAATGGCTAGCAGAAAAAAGGAGGTGATAATGCCTCTGTATAAGTCTTTGGTGCAACCTCATTTGGAGTATAGTGTGCAATTCTGGAGAATGCGCCTTCAAAAGGATGTGAATAGGATGGAGTCGGTGCAGAGGGTGGCTACTAAAATGATTAGTGGTCTTCATTATAAAGCATATGAGGACAGACCGAAGGATCTTAATATGTACACCTTAGAGGAAAGGCGGGATTGAGGTGATATGATTGCAATGTTTAAATACCTCCATGGCATAAATGTTCAGTGAGAGAGCCTCTTTCAATTGAAAGCAAGTTCTGCTACGAGGGGACATGGGATGAGGGTGAAGGGAGATAGATTCAGGAGTGATATGAGGAAATATTTCTTTACGGAAAGAGTAGTGGATCCATGGAATAGTTTCCCAGTAGAGGTGGTAGAGATGAGGACAGTAACTGAATTCAAAAAATCATGGGACAAACACAGAGGATTTCTAAAGGTAAAAAGAGGACTGTTGTAGTTGTTGATATGGAAGGACAGACTAGATAGGCCATGTGGTCTTTTTCTGTCATCATATTTCTATGTTTCTATGTTTAACAGCAGTAACCAACAATTTAAATTTAATTTGCTGAACAATAGGAAGCCAATGAAGAGCTTTTCATATGGGCATTATATGATCTCAAGGACCAGCCCCAACCAATAACTTAGCTGCTACATTCTGGACCTTCTGCAACCAACCTAAAGTATTTGTAGTAAGGCTAAAATAAAAGGCATAGCAATAATCTAATCTCATAAAAATCAATGACTGTATAAGAGTTGCCATTTCCTGATGATCAAAAAACAGACCTTTCTCAGCTGGAGAAAGTAAAAAAACAAAACAAAACAAAAACACCTTCATGATCTTAGAAATCTGTGGTTCCAGCATTAAAGTACTATCCAAATTGACTCCCAGACTACATACCCTTTCTTTCACTTCCAGCTGAAACTCCTACAGGATCATAAATGATGCACCCAAAGAACCTCTGTCATTTGATAATTCAAAACCAACTTGCCTGATTATACAAATATAAATTGTGAATAAGGCTTCTAAAATAACCTCTAATATGAACTGTTTTAGTGGGGAAGCAATTTAAAGGCTTCTGACTTAACATTATCTTATTGTGGCTGGCATACCACTGTATATGGCACTAATATGAATGCCAACATTTGTAGCCTGGCCAAGTCAGAGGATCAACTTCTTGGGTTCCTAAAATCATACCAAAAATCTATGGATAGCATAAAAAGCTATTCCCACATAAGACATAGTGAAAACATGATGCCGCAAGCATTAAGTACCCCTTTTCACAAAAACAAAATGCCAGCATGTTTTCAGGGCTCTGTAGTCATTTGAAATGTATATCATTTCATGTAATTTCAAACAAAAATGGAAGAAAGCACCCCAAAATATAATTACTTCCCATCTGTCATTAATAGTGCACACTATGGGGGCATCCAGAACAGCGATTAGTGAGGATGTACGTCCAGTTTGGATGTACATCTGCCACTAATCACTTGGGGCATATTCTGCCCCCAAGCTCCCTGCACGCATAGTGCTGATGTGCAGAGAGCTCTGGATGGCAGCGGGTGGGGACGGTGACAGGGAAGTGAGTGGGCAGGGTACAGGCAGGCCCACGACCCCGGACGTACAGGGGTCTATCCAGGTCATGGCCCTGTATGTCCAGCATGAGGGAGATGGCCGGGGAACTTATTCCACCTCAGAGGTAGAATAAGACCCCGCGATGGTGGCGGCCTGCCATGGAGGACACCCCCCACCGACCAGATGAGCAGCAGCAAGGGGTTCCCCACTGCCATATTCCAGCCTTGGCAGGCCCCTCTGGGGGTCCATCAGCAGAGAAAAGCAGATTTAAAGTTTTGCGTGGCAGCAGGGCTCCTGCATGGTGTCATGGTGATGGGACGCTACGGCACCGGGGCACCGGGAGGAGCATGGGGAAGGTTAGGCAGAAACAGTGCTGCACGGCTGGGCCCGTAGAATCGGGGCCCGTCTATCCTGTCCAAGTGCCTTGATTCTAGCTCATGTGGGTGCAGAATCAGGGCCAGATCATCCGGGCTATCCAGATTTTGGATGTCCAGATGGCCCGGATGGTCCAGACATGTCCCGAACAGAATGGGCCTCCACAGAACAGGAGTCTCCAACTGCAGTCCTGGGGGGCCGCAAACCAGTCAGGTTTTTAGGATGTCATAAGAACATAAGAACATAAGATATGCCATACTGGGTCAGACCAAGGTCCATCAAGCCCAGTATTCTGTTTCCAACAGTGGCCAATCTAGGTCATACGTACCTAGCAGTATCCCCAAAAGACACAGGTTCCACAATGCTTGTATTGGGTCAAGCACTGATATCCTGGGTCCCTTTTTAATAATGGTTTATGGCCCTTTCCTCCAGGAACTTGTCCAAACCTTTTTTAAACCCAGCTACACTAACAGCTCTTACTACATCCTCCGGTAACAAATTCCAGAGTTTGATTACACGTTGAGTGAAAAAATATTTTCTCTTATTTGTCTTAAATAGTTTACCCTGTAGCTTCATTATATGTCCCCTAGTCTTTCTATATTCTGATAACATAAACAATCAATCAACGTTTACCCACTCCATTTATTAATTTATAGACCTCTATCATATCTCCCCTCAGCCGTCTCTTTTCCAGGTTAAAGAGCCCTAACCTTTGCAGCCTCTCTTCATAGGCGTAGCCTTCCATCCCCTTTACCATTTTGGTGGCTCTTCTCTATACCTTTTCTAATAATGCATGTCCCTAATGAATATGCATGAGATATATTTGCATGTACTGCCCCCATTGTATGGTTTGCAGCCCTCTAGGACTGGAGTTGGAGATCCCCATTATAGAATGATAATGCTCATTATCCATGCATTTGCAAATAGTGAGCACTATCACTTGATAGTGCACGCTATTTGCCCATAGCATTATTAAGTGATATTGAGTGCTATTTAAAACGTTTCCCTTGAAACAAAATATAAAAAATATGAAAGATAACTGCAAATGGCAAGGGAAACTGAAACAAAAGATTTTGGCCTGCCCACCACTAGTCTTTATTCAGCTGATAATAACACTACTCCTTGGTTGTCAGAACTCTTGAAGGAAGGCTCAGCTGCACCTCCCTTGTATGATGAAACATCACTTTAAAAGTAAAACTCAGTGATCTAATATCAGGAGTTACAACAACCAGCATTTTGCTTTCTTATAAAGTCTTTCTTGGGCTAATTCCCAAATTAACAAAAGCATAAGTAGGGTCAGTTTTCTAAAGATGCCTGATGGTATTAGCCAGATAAAGTTAACCAATTAAAATTTCTCTCATGACTGACTAAAACGTGTGCCTTAAATAGCAAGTCAAACACATTTTCCTTGACAAAAAAAGGAAACAGGGTCAAAGATATCACTGAGGTAGGTTTCTGAGTTAGCAAGTCAGCATGGATTTTCCATATTAATATATAAATTTAGCCACTCAACTTTAGCAACAATGACAAATTAGCCAGAACATTTTTAATGAATAGCTGGCTAAAGATAAACCTGTAAAACTACCTGGTCATCTTAACTACTCTAGTAGATTAATACCAAAGACACCAAAGGTAAGAGTATGAGCTTTCACAAAAGAAAAAACCCTCTCAAAATATTTCTGGGACTAAAATCAGAGAAAAAGACCTCAGTGCCAAATTACCTAGGTAGAATTGCAGTCATGATAAGACACTTGTCTGGGTCACATCAAAGGTTATAAGAAGTTCTGTTTGCTCAAATAATTATTAAATTCTTAAGTTAAAAATCATATTCATACTTCATCATATATTCCTATTTTTCAATTTTCTTCACATTTTTGTTCATACTCCGCATTAAACAGTCCCAAATATAGGGCATGTGTACTAAGGTTTTAATGAAATAAAGAACTTTGCCAAGGATGGTCCCAAGCCCAGCTGCAAAAGGAGGAGGGTGGTCACTCTGCCACAGTGACCAGAACTGGGAAACTAGGGAAATTAGGCAAGAAACTGTGTGGAAATTTGAACAAACTCATTCGCTTATGCTACTGCATCAGGGGCAACTGATGTACCAACACTGGGAACACAGGATGCTAGTGAGAAGTGGGCTACTGGTCAAAAAAATCAAATTTATGAAACAGAAACTGGAAATTTGCATCGCTGTATGGAATATGCGAACTGGACACCACATCGGACAAAAGGAAATCATTGCCATGGAATTGTTGAAGTGCAAAATCTTGATTGCCACAATATCCGAACTACATCTCACTAGATCTGGAACACTGACCATCCAACAGCCAATAATCGATGAAACAATGACACTATTCTACTCCAGCAGCAAAAAGCAAGAAGTTGGTGTCGGTTTTATGGTGGACATATGGGCTGCCTTCCAACCGATATCAGATCGTCTATCAGTTCTTACCATCAACAGCACAGTCAAGACCTACATTCTGTCCACCTATGCTCCACCTGAAACCAGTCTGGATGCAGCCAAGGACGACTTCTACAACCAGCTCAAACATATACTGGATTTGATCCTGCAGACAGAGTTGATCATTCTGGTGGGAGATTTCAATGCTCACATCAGTGCGGATAGGACCAGATGGGAAGAAACGCTGGGCAGTTTTGGCTATGGTGAGATCAATGGCAATGGACTCTGTCTGCTGTCCTTTACTGCATTGAAGAACCTGGTAATGGGAAACAGTCACTTTCAGCACCCTCTCATACACCAGCTTACATGGTGCAACCCATCTGGTGAAGATTTGGCCATCCTGGACTACATCCTGATCAGCTCCCGATTCCAATCATCGCTCAAAGATGTACGTGCAATGAGGGGGCCTGACTGTGGATCTGGCCACTAACTCATCCAGCTGCGATTACAATGGGTAAAGTGCAAGGCACCTCCACCAGCCAAACTGAACTGGGCATGTCTGAAGGATCTGGCAATCAGACAAGAATTCCAAATCGCTCTATTCAACAAATTTATAGCACTCAAACCATTGGATGATTTTGATGCAGAAGAAAAGCAGATATCTGAGTCCATCCTGGAATGTACCACCCCTCTTGTCTTCCCATCCGACGTAGGAAAAAGCCATGGATTTCAGACAAATGCCTGGATCTGGTGGATAAATGGAAACAAATGAAACATGTTGACTTCGAGCAGTACTGGCAACTGAACAAAGAGGTCAGAGAGAAGATGAAGGCAGAATGAGAAGCCCACTGTAATGGTGTCGCAGCCAACCTGGAAGAAGCGGCATCCAGGCACGAGTACTGGACTCTGTATCAGACCCTCTGGAGAATGAGTGGTAAAAACCAAGTCGAGCAATGACATCAAGAAAGCAGATGGCACCTTCATGAGCTCCCCTGGTGAATGCCTGCAAGGGTGGAAAGAATTCTTCCAACAGCTATACAACCACAATCTGCCCAAGAGACCACCACCCATTGACCTGCCAGAGAATCCATTCCTCAACAGTAAGCCAACAGTCGATGAAGTGAAGAGTGAGATAAGATCATTTAAGAATGGAAAGGCCCCAGGAGTGGACCAAATCATTGATGAAACAATCAAAGCTTGGGGAGACATCCTGCTTCAGTAGCTTCATGGCCTCCTAACACTCATCTGGTGCAGGGAACAAGTTCCATCAGCATGGAAGAAAGCCATCATCATGCCAATCTTCAAGAAAGTGATAGCCAGGAATGCAAGAACTACCATGGCATCAGCCTCATTTCAATCATTGACAAGGTGTTCATGAAGATCATACAATCAAGGCTGCAGAAGCATCGTGAACAGACCAACTGAGAAGAGCAAGCAGGATTTAGGCCACATTGGGGCTACACCAATCAGATATTCACTATTCATCAACTGGCAGAGGAAAGGATCAGGTGTGGAAAGTGAACCATCATCATTTTCATTGACTTCAAATTCACATTTGACTGTGTTCACAGCCCACCCTGTGGAGGGCATTGGAGAATGAGCATGTGCTGCTAAAGATCATCCAACTTCTCCAATGGCTCAACCAGCAGTGTGCAAATCTGAAATGAACTATCCAAGGAATTTCTTATCCAAACTGGAGTCCATCAGGGAGAAGTCACCTCATCCCTGCTTTTCAATATCATGATTGATGCCATTATGAGGAAACATTCAAGGACAGATGTGAGATCCAGTACGACGTGAACAACTTCTGGACTGACTTGATGTTCACAGATGATGGTGCCATATTTGCTGACACGGATGTAGCATTCTTTTAGCTTTTGCCGTCGCCTTTTCTACCTGTTTAGCTACTTTAAGATCATCAGACAAAACCACGCCTAGGTCCCGCTCTTCTTTAGTGGACAAAAGTACTTCACCCCCTATACTATATTGTTCCCTTGGATTGCTGCAGCCCAAATGCATGACCTTACATTTTTTAACATTAAATCCCAGCTGCCAAATTCTAGACCATTCTTCAAGCTTAGCTAGATCCCTCCTCATGTTATCTACACCTTCCTGGGTGTCTACTCTATTGCAAATTTTGGTATCATACGCAAAGAAGCAAACCTTACCCGACAGCCCTTCCGCTATATCACTAACAAAGATGTTAAAAAGAATCAGACCAAGGACAGATCCCTGGGGCACACCACTGGTAACATCCTTCTCCTCAGAGTGAGCTCCATTTATTTGTACTCTTTGTCGCCTCCCACCCAACCAATTTCTAACCCAAGCAGTATCTTTAGGGTCCATCCCTAGGGTGCTCAGTTTGTTTATAAGTCGCCTGTGAGGAATAGTGTCAAAGGCTTTACTGAAATCTAAATACACCACATCTAGGGCTCTCCCTCGGTCCAACTCCCTGGTCACCCAGTCAAAGAAATCAATCAGATTTGTCTGACAAGACCTGCCTCTGGTGAATCCATGCTGCCTCAGATCCTGTAATCCGCTGGACTCCAGAAACCTCACTATTTTCTCTTTCAGCAGCGTTTCCAATAATTTACTCACCACCAAAGTTAAACTAACCGGCCTGTAGTTTTCAACCACATCCTTACTTCCACTTTTGTGTAAAGGCACCACATGAGCCTCTCTCCAGTCCTTTGGCACCACTCCCGACTCCAACGAGGCATTGAAAAGGTCAGTCAGTGGAGTTGCTAGAACGTCCCCAAGTTCCCTCAGTATTCTAGGGTGTATCCCATCCAGTCCCATCGCTTTGTCTACTTTAAGTTGAGCTAGTTTCTCACGAACACAGTCTTCTGAAAATTGTTCAAGATGTCCCTCGCTTCTGTTCCTATTTGTGGGTGTTTTCTGAGGTCCGATTTTCCATAATTTGTGTCCTAGTTATTTATTGGCCTATTTGCAGATACAAGATCTTTTATGGCCATCCATTCTCAAGATACTTGTTTGTTCATGCTCCCCAGGGCTAATGTGTTTCATTTAGTTAGGTTGGGGCCAGAACACTGGCTTGTTCTGTGCAATTTATATAGAATAGTCTGCCTTTAGCTATTTGTTTTATTGATAATCTTATGGGATTCAGGAGGGCAGTGAAAAGATTTTTGTTTCCCCAGGGTTGCTGAGTAACATTCTGTGGAATGCCCTGAGGAAGCTTTTGGTGTTGCTGCTATTATGTTATGTTTTATATAAAATTGCATGTATTTTTGTATGTTTTTATTGTATCCTGCTTTGGGCGTTTTATAAGGGCAGGTAAAATATATAATAAATGAAATGAAATATACACATATAAATGGCATCCACATTAAATAGCCATTTTAAAAAAGGTTCAGTTTACACATGGATATGCTTACTGCATGAATGTTTTAAGAGAGTATGTCAGGGGCGTGGCCAGGTTGTGTAAAATTTTCTTATGTGTATTTCCTATTTCATATAGGGAATACACATATATGACCAGAAATGTCCATGCAGGGTTTATAACTGCCTCCTTGTACATTTATAGATTATAAAAATGTTCATTTCAGCCAGACTTTACAGGGGGAATTAAGAGGGTTATCCTCCTTAATGCCTCATTGTTTGTTTATTTCCCTTTCCAAATTTAAATTTGATAAAGATAGGGCCATGTGAAGCAACTGTCAATATTTATATATGCATACTTGCAAAATTGCCAACATACAAATGTGAAATCTGGAACTTACACATGTATGTTGATCATGTTTCCCCATTACTTTTTCCCACATGCAGAACTACAAAATGGCTTCTCTGGTTCCACCTATGGGTACCTGCATATGCATTCCTGTACCTCCATACTATGGCATAGACATTAAGCAGGAGAGGTACATTTTATTTATTTATTTCAATTTTTTATATACCGCGCTATTTACAATCAGCGCGGTTTACAGAGAACCAAAGACCAGAACAACAGGCTGTTCGGTATTACATAAAACAGGAAAATAAATTTGGATAAGATAAACATGGATAATATGGGGGTAAAACTATATACATTGAACTATATACATAGAATATTGATCTGCTAGATATATAGATATATATAGTAACATAGATAGCAAGTTGCCAGCACAGGAGTTCCCTCCGCAGCAATCACCTACTTCCTTTTCCCCATAGAGAGAAACTTTTAAGCATATCCCTTCAGCCAGAAAAAGGAACATGCTATAGTCCTTTATGTAGGATTAATCAGTTGTAATGAGTAACTCAGCAGTTCCCCAGGAAACCAAGGGAGAAGGTATGGCAAGGCCCTTCCCCTGGGCAAACATAAAGCACAGCGTATAGGCTAGGAGGGGAGGGGAAGCACTATTTTCCCATCCAATCTGCAGTGGAGGAACCTATGGAAAGTATAGAGGTAGAAATCCCAGAACAGGTCCTTTATCCTAATTATACAGGAGATACCATGGAGGTGGAATAAGCAAGGTATGCAGTGATTTCACAAGGGTGTTTATTTATTTTCACAAACTTGATATGCACGCCTTCTCTTAACATGCAAAACAAATTACAATAACATGAATCATATACAAAACAAATACAATAAAAGCACAGTGAGCAATTAATTAATTTTCAACCCCCCTTCCACCACTAAATAACCAAGCTTTCACTTTTTTCTGAAAAGTCAAACAAGACTCTTCATTATGAGGAAGCATATTCCAAAGACAAGGACCCTGGATAGCAAAGGACTACAGATGAGTACATTGAGGTCTGCACATATTCTATTGCACAGAAAATGCTTGTTGAGAAGGATGTAAACTTCTGAGAACTTAAAAAGACAGATTTGATTTCAAATAAACCGGGCCATTACAATACAAGGCTAAATAGACTAAACATAATATTTGAACTCAATGCAAGTCTCCGCAGGCAACCAATGGAAAGCTGCCTGTGGAGGCAAAATTGGAGTAACTTAAGTCTGTGCTTTCTTAAAAGTTCACAGCGGAGCAGCTATTTTTTGTGCAGGTTGCAACCGTTTAAGTTGATACTTCAGAAACCCAGCATAACCAGCATTGGAAACAGGGTTGGAGCTTGTAGAAGCCCAAACTGTGGGAGTATAGCAAGAATGCAGTGCTAAAATTGCTGGAGAGATTGATGGGTCTTCTCTGCCTACTACTCCCGTGTTTTTGTGATGTGAGAGATATTTGGGCAGGGTGAGAAAGCAGGGATTCTTTTAAAGCCAATCTATGGCAGTCTGCAACTATACTGTACTGATCTTGAGAACATCACTACTACTGCTTCTACTACTACTACTACCACTACTAATAATAATCATTTGTATAGTGCTACAAGGTGTATGCAGTGCTGTACTTGTAGATGTAAGACACAGTCCTGCTCATTAGAGCTGACAATCTAATCAAGATGAAGAAACTTTGCAAAACTGGGGACTAGAATATGGCAAGGTACACATAGGTAGTGGACAAGAGAACGAGGAACATCAGGATCCTGAAGCAGCCTCAAAGAGGAGGGTCTTCAGCCTGGACTTGAATAGTGCCAACACACAGGCTCAGGTAGTATTTTCTAGGCATATGGAGCAGCAGGGTGGAATGAACAAAGTCTGGAGTTGGCAGTGGAAGAGAAGGGCACAAATGAAAGGGATCTGCCAGAGGAGCAGAATTTATGAGGAGGAGTGTAGAGCGGGATAAAAGAGGAAAGGTAGAAAGGAGCCGCAGGATGAATGCACTTGTAGGTAAGTAGAAGTTTGAACTGGATGTGTGAATGGATAGGGAGCCAGTGAAGTGACTTGAGAAGAGGGGTTACATGAGCATAGCGGCACTGGCACAAGATAAGCCATGCAGCTGAGTTTTGAACATATTGAAGGGGAGAAAGATGATTCAGAGGGAGACCAGTGAGGAGCAGGTTACAATAGTTAAGTCAGGAGATGAGTGAGTGGATGAGGGTCTTAGTTGTATGTGTAGAAAGGAGGAGACAAATTTTGTTAATGTTATAAAGAAGCGATGGGTTTTAGCTATCTTTTGGATGTGTGCAGAGAAAGAGAGTAGAGTCAAAAATGCGAGCTGAGGAAACAGGGAGGATGTGTAGTATTATTCACAGAAATAGAGAAGGGAGGAAGGGGGGAGGTGGGTTTAGGGGGATAGATATGGAGCTCAGTTTTGGCCATGTTCAGTTTCAGATGGCAGTGATATATCCAGGCAGCAATGTTGGATAAGCAGGCCGAGATCTGGGCCTGGATTCATGGAGAGATTTCAGGCACAGAAAGGTAGATCTGAGAGTCGTCGGCATAAAGATGGTACTGAAAACCATGGGAGGAAATAAGTGCACCAGAGCATTAAACTGCTTACGAGAGTGCACAAGTTTTGTGGTTTGCCAGCAAGCTTGCTGAGGAGCCAGGGAAGACTGTGAGTGAAAGTGTCCCTGCTAAAGCCCGAGGAAATTATCTGAATTTAAAGGGACTCTTCTTCCTTTTGTTTTGTTTTCATGCTATTTATGGGAATGCCCTACAGAGTCAGTCACATGGTCATATTTTAGCTAAGCTCTGTAGATGAGAGGAAGTCTAGGAAGGCTTGTCTTTCCTTGAGTAACCGAGCAATGGAATTCTGTAGGAAAAATCTTGGACACCAGCTTGTTTACCTGATGCTGCAGAAGAAACTCAATTCCAGTCAGTACAGTGGAAGCAAGGTTTTTATTTTGGTTTGCTTGTTTTTTCCTTTTCTCTTTCCTTTCACTTCACCCCTGCAGGGAGTAAACAGCAAGCCAGGACAATATTGCTGCAGGACTTTCAGCAATATTCTTATTTCACTAAATCAGACGCCTTGCTTTGTTTCTTTTGCTTGACCATAAGAGTTGTTAAACACTTACAGTTTTAAACTGAGCCCCAGGGGCTGTTCCTGGTACATTTACTGCCAGAATATCCATCTACCTATGTATCCAGGAGCACGTCACCCCTTAGTTGTGACAATACTCAGTATTTTAGAAAAGGTTCCACATTTAGAAGAGCCTTTTCCAAAATACCACTAGAATTATAAATGTTCAATTCTTAACTCCATGTTTTTTTCTAAAATGTGCCTCTAAGTATAATTTAGTGGGTTGATCAAAATAAAATGCTATATCTCTTTGGTTGGTTATAGGAAGAAGGACCTTGGTGTAGCAGAGGAATAAAAGTTAATTCCATGCAGGCTGTGGAAGTTCTTTCATTGAGGTAGGAGAAGTGCAATGTGTATTTATGTATGCATGCATTTATTTATTATCACAATTGATATGCTGCCTAGCATAAAAAAACTCTGGTTCAAAAAAAATAAAAACACAATAAAAATACTTAAATAATAAAGGCTTGATTCCGTCCCGGACGTATATGCCCTCTGTATGCCCAGTCTGAACCGGACATACAGAGGGTGTGCTCCGCGGGATCAGAATCACGATCGGACCTATATATGCAGGCCAGGACTGCGATTCAGCCCAGCCTGCACATACAGGCCCTGCCTGACTAACTCAGGGCAGTTCAATGGAGCCGAAGCGCCATGGCGTCTGGTTGTCATGGCACCGCAGCTCCATTGAAGGGCCGTGATGCCTGGCTGCCGGCACCAGCATCAATTTCCCCATAGCCCGACCCCCGGTCTGGCCTCCTAAGGCCAGGGTCGGACTGCAGGGAATGTCTTTGGCCCTCCCTGGCCTCATCCATGCCCCGGGCCACCAATCCCTGATGTCTAGGGAAGTTATTCCACCTCTGAGGTGGAATAACTTCCCTGTACAGGTCGCCGGCCCCGGACTTACAGGGCCGACATTAGAATCGGCCCTGTACGTCCAGAGCTGATGACTGCCTACCCTAACTCAGCCCCCAATCTGCCCCTTCCCCTCCGCCAACTAACTTTCCTGTACAACTGGTGGGGAAGTTAGCTGCCGGCAGGAAGGGGCACAAATAGCGGGGATGGACGTCCATCCACACTATTCGCGGGTTGGAATGACCCTGTAAGTACGTAAACAGAAGCAAACACAATAAATTAAAATAAAAGAAGCAAAATAACTGGTGTAGATAAGGGTATTAAAATCCTAAAAATCATAAAACCACTGATTAGTAGAGAGAATCATTAAAGAAGCCTGATAGTCAGTGACAGAACCTCCCACCTTTAACAATATCAAATATTGCAAATGAAGATTCCTGGGGTGGAGAAAGTGGGAAAGATTCCAAGGCCTATCCTCAAAACAACTTTTATGTAGCCTGATGACTGTTTCTACAGGTTGGTGGACGACACTGGATTCTCCAGCCCTGCAGAAAACTGTTTAAGCTATCTGGATAATTTTCATCAACATGTAGATGAGCTGGCGATATGCTTGAATATATGTGATGTCTGTTTATTGCAGGTGAAGGGAAAGGTAAGGAGTACTTATACTCTTCTAATTCTCTAATAATCTGTGTATGCTCATCAGTTTTCAAATCTAAGGGAAAATAATGGAAACATATTGCACCTAATGCAAATTAGATTGGCAGTTTGCCAAGATTAAGTAGTAAATTCAAAACCACAAATTGGAATTTATTTGGCACTTAGTTCATGAATCTGGGAACTTTGGCAACTGTACTGAGCTTAGATTTCTTGCTGCAGTTTGTTCCTGCAGTTGATTAAAATAAAATAGTACTAAAGCTAAAATGGATTTTTTTCTTTTAAGACACATTTTAGACCATGTTATTAATAAAAGATATACGCTTCAATTACTTTTTGAAGAAAATATTTTGCAAATTCAGGTAATTAAAATTTGCTTCAGCTCCAAGCAGTTGAAAGTGGAAAGTTTTTATTCTACAAAAATAACATGTATCTTTAAAAATATGTTTCTAAATTCACATTTTATTTTGTGCCTTTCTTTTTGAAAGATGATTAATATTATAGGGATCAATTTGCCAAAATGGGGCAATTTTATAAAGTCATTTTTGCATGTATGTGGCCTCCTGTAAAATCCTAACTGGTGTAAAAATGCACATGTTGGCACGAATGTATGTACTTTGCCGGTAGATGTAGCTTGGGAGGGGAATCCCAGTGGAGCATAGGAAGACTTCCCAAGTACATGTGTTGATTATAAAAAAAGCATCATTTATGTGTGTACATGTATGCCTTAAATGTGTTCGCTTACACCTGCTATAGAGCAGGGTCATATGTCTGTGCCTGCTTTTAAGGTGTGATTCTTGCCAATTTTTTTAGTGCTGTCAAGTCAGTGCTGACTCAGTGCCTCTGAGATTTCTTGGCAATTTATCGCTGGAAGTAGACTGGCAGGCCTTTTCTTCTGAGGCAATGGAGGGTAAAGTGATTTGCCCAAGGTCACTAGGAGTGGCAGTTGAACCCTTGACCTTCTGGGTATGAGGTAGTTGTACTAATCACTAGTCTACTCCTTCACTCATACCTAGTATTTTATAAAGACAAGTAGATGTTTGTATGTCTTTACCAAATAGACACCTGCTTATCCTCCTATTATAAAATTACACTCAAAATGCTTAGGGTCATTTTTACCAAGGTGTGCTAATCATTATTGTAGGGTGTAGCATGTAGTAAGTGCCCTGTGTTAAAGGTTAGTGAGGGGCCCTGCAATAACTGGGCAGCTCGCAAATGGGCACAGATTGGGCAGATTGGGGTGGGGCATAGGTGTTGATGGCACATCGCAGTAAGCACGGGAATCAGTGTGCACTAACCACAGATATTGCAGTTAGCACAGGTGCGCTTAATGCCACCTCAATGGGTGGTGTTAAGTGCACCTACATGCTGGATTGTGCTCTGCTGTGAATGAGGAATAGGCCAAGAGCAGGGGGATGGACACACATCCATCTAAAGTTGGTGCAGGCTATCACATAAGATTCACGGCCCGAATACATAGTACCAGAGACTTTACTAAACAGTGTTTAACTTAGATTCCTGAATTTATTTAAATTATCAACAGGATTTAAGTTCCTAAAGTTTCTGTTAAAAATTTCCATAAATATAGGCATCTAAAAAGTAGGAATCTAAAATTAAGCCAGCTGTTTACTTTACTGGATTTAGGATCCTA
This sequence comes from Ichthyophis bannanicus, assembly GCA_033557465.1. NCBI lineage: Eukaryota > Metazoa > Chordata > Amphibia > Gymnophiona > Ichthyophiidae > Ichthyophis > Ichthyophis bannanicus. The sequence continues at coordinate 718,258,048 of CM066036.1, forward strand.
AATTTGCAGTTTGCTAAATTATGATGACTGAATACTATAGCGGCAAAGCAGGTAACCCTACCCATGCCTTCAAACCCTGCTCATAACTGCATCTGGATAAGAAGTCTCCCTGGAGTCCCCATATGCCCCCCCCCCGACCCAAAAACTTACTTTGGTAGAATGGGTGGGTCTTCCAAGCAATGCCCAATAGCTTCTGCCTCACTGGCACAGTATTTAAAAATGGTGCCAATTGACCCCTGGTTCCCCCTTTGCCTTCCATATGAGATTTACCCAAGGCTAGTGCCCCTTTGAAGATCCTGAGGGGAATGGGGGTTGAGACCATTGGCTGCATTTTCTTAAAGGTTCAGAGTGGTTTACTTTAGCCTGATTTGCATTAGCTTACCATTGATCTCAGAAAATGTTAAATACACCTCAGTAAATTGAGTTAACCTTATATAAATTATTATGGTTTGCAAATATATTGATCTTCTAGTACTCTTCTTTATGGGTGATATCCAGGAGCCATCTGTGTAAAAAACACTCGCCTTACCTTCCAGATCTTAACAGAATCTGAGGAGAATCTGACAGCAGAAGAAGCCTCTGTGGGTAAATGAGCACAACTGTGCTTGTAAATTTGGTGACTTAAAGCTTGGGTGAAAAATGTGTAAATTATTGGACAATTCTTTATTTTAAATTCTTTAAAAGCATAAAGTGGCTATTGGTTTGGCTAAAAACTATAGAATTAATTTGCCTTAGCTTATAGTTAGGCCTTTTAGAGGTTAAAAAACAAAACAAATAAGTAGTTGCTGCAGGTACATTTTAGAATTAATTTGCCCTAGTTTATAGATAGGCTTTTTAGAGGTTAAAACAAAACAAAGAGGTAGCTCATCTTTTCCCATCCACGTCAGGCTCATCCCTTAATTTATAGTCTGATTTCCCAATTAGGACTGAAATTGGTTATCACAAGAATTTTTTAAGCAGCAGATGATTAATCCTTAACAGATTATTAGTAGCTTAGTGAGCAGAAATCACATTATATTATCAAATAATATACCAAAAAACCCTGATGCCTTTCCTCTAGTGTAAGTATTCCTACCTCCTTAGCTAAATAAATGAAAATGTCATCTATACAAAGATGCAGGCTGCGATCCAGCAGCGATATGGGGGCTATCCAGTCTTTTGCACTGAGTATTGCATGTATGATTATCTCCATCTTGGTTAGAGATCATATGTGTGCCCTCACTGCAAAGAGCTCCTGGCTCTTAGAGAAAGAGTCATGAGCAAGCACTGCAGATGTAGATAACATTCCTGCTACAGATAAAGGCCATGGTGAGCATATTCATGGACCCACTGTGACAGGAGATATACCACCGAAATTAAATAAAAGGTTAAGGGGTTAAGTGGACTTCTGCAGATAAGGAGGAGATAATGTACTGCTACTTTAATGTTACAAACCCTATATTTAAATCAAGAGGGTATACAAAGAGAATCCACCAAAACCAGTAGAGGAAAACTGCCACAAGAAAAACTACAAAAAGCAACAGATGCAAATTTAAGATCTTTAATTTTGCAGATCAAAGCAAAGAAGTATGTGAATGATAACATCTTGAAGCAACTAAAGACTTCCGTGGAAAAAGAAATACAGGGAGGAGGAGGATACCCGAGTGAGAGTACCAGAAGAAAGGAATACACAGTAACAGAGCAGTCGAGGGGGAGGGGGAGATGGAGCTTGGAGACCTGGAACTGCAGGAGAGTGAGATAACTACAGGACAGGTCAACCAATCAATTGAAGAGGAGGAAGAAAGACCCAGAGGTGGAGGAATTCAAGATTGAACTCCTAGTCCACATGGAAAAAGATGAATATGCTGGGTTTCAGGCAAGGGAAATATTACCCAAGTTAAATTTAACACCTGGAAGAGCTACATTTGGCGTCTTACCTGAGGTGGTTGAGAGCTTGGAGCAGCATTCTTCTTTTTTATCCCATTCTCTTCCCAGAATTGTAATACTGGGTAAGAGAAAAGGAAGCCCAAGCGTGGTCCTAATATGGTCGGTAACCCTATGAAAGGGCAGACTTTGTTGAGCGACTGCAAGGGCTTTCTGTGACTGTATCCAGCAGAGGCTTTGACCAGCTCAGTGCAGTAGGCAGTGGACCAGAGCGCTAAAGGGGCTTCATTAAGCCCCGAGGAGATAGAAGTCCCTTCACGTTCCAGAAGTGAATTCCTTGGTGGCATTGCTGCTGCTAAGTGGAGTGCCTATGAGCGCCTTGTGAGCAGTGAGTTTTTGGGACTGCCATCTTGGTCCTCCTTGCCATTGGACCAGACTGTTGGGCGAGGGATGGGCCCTCCAGGGGAGACATGAGTGTGGAGAGATCTGCTCAGGTGTCATTGGAGATGCTGTGGCATGCCCTGAGAAACCTGGAGTCCTCCATAACTGCATCTATGGTGGCCTTAAAGACTGAGGTACAAAATATTACTATGGAGTTTCCTGTTCAGGTTCAGTGTTTGACCCAGGTGGGAGAAAAGGTGGAGGAGTTGGAGCAGTAGACTGTGAGGCAACAAGAACTCTTGATGGCCCAAATTAAAGAGAAGGAAGTTCTGAACCTGGGGATTGATTTTCTTGAAAATCAATCAAGGAGGAACAATATCCATTTCCTTAACTTCTCTAAGGGGTATGTTTACTAAACCGTCTTAATGTGCGCTCTGCCACGTTATTGTGCGATAAGGTACCCTATTGCCTGATGAAGGCATGTTACCGGGCGATAAGGTACCGTAGCGTGCGATAATGCGTGCAGCGGTGCAAACGAGTGCTGAAGGCGGTGAAAGGCTCCCCAGGGGCAGAGAGAGAAGACCCCCCACCCCTTCACCTACATCATGGAACCATGGTACCAACACAGGATATGCACTATTCTGGGGGCATCTTAGCCCATAAGGGCTAGACATGACTGAGAAATACAAATGGACACATATGTATCCTAGGTGTGTCTGTAGGAACTACCTATCACACACAGTAGTACTGATGAGGACCTGCAGCATGGTATACTTCAGCCATGAAAGGTGCTGTGGACCTGGTGCTGGGCGCCCCACCTCACCCTCAGGGTGAGCACAGTACCCGCACAATGTGACGGTCTGTAGCTACTCTGTGCCAGTAACATGCACGGTCAGTACCCCCTACAAATCTGAGGTACTGTGGGGGTGCACACGGTCAGTTCCCCCTACCAGGCTGAGGTGCTGTGGGGGTTCATCTTGTGCTCATCTGTAGACTGCTGATTTGCATGTGCAGTGCATCATGGGTACGGATGGGTTGACCCTATCCTGGTAACCACAGCAGACAGTTTGTGTGGTGGCGTGCAGTCCTTCTGCAGCCAACCAGGGGTTTCTTAGCAGCTATAGAGCTGTTGCCCACTGGTTACTTCACTGCTTGTGGAGCCCGAGGTCATGGGTCAAACCCATGGTGGGGTTATTTGATAGGGCAGTCCGAGGCATTGTCTATTTTTAATGTACATTAGTGCTGCCAGCAAAAACACCCTCAGTGTACTGTAACCATAAGGTGCCTCAGAGGGCGCTTTATAGGGCGCCCTATAAAGCGCCTTATAAGGTGCCTTATAAGGTGTCCTCTAAAGTGCCTTATAGGGTGCCCTATAGGAGACATTATAGGGTGCCTTGGCGGACAGTGCACTTTATAATGTGCCCTATGGAGTGCCTTATAGGGTGCCTTATGCGGCACCTTAGGTTACCACCAACAGATTCCCTATTGCCAAAGTCAATAATAATCACGTTCAAACAAAGACCTGGCTATTGAAATAACCAACCCCTCAAAATCAATCTTGCAAATTTTTTGTGTCAGAAGTGCCAGCCCAGTGAATAGGAACCATACCTACCACCGCTGTGGCTTTTCCATTTTAATAAAGTGAAACAGTGCTAAAACATAGCAGCTTTACTTAGCTGGTAGGTGACTCAATTTCAGGCTGTTCTCAATCGCTCCGCTAAACGCCAATTCTTCCGACGTGCCATGTTTCGGGTACATACATCTAAAGCACCCTGCGTCAGGTTAGGCAATGCGCGGAAAATCATCACCCATGTTGTGGACTGTTCACAACATGGGTGATGATTTTCCACGCATTGCCTAACCTGACGCAGGGTGCTTTAGATGTATGTACCCGAAACGTGGCATGTCGGAAGAATTCAATAGCCGCACCTTAGGTTACGGCACGTGAGGGTGTGTTTGCTGGCAGCAGTAATTAAAATTAAAATAAAATGCCTGAAACAGCAATAAGTACACGTAAAAGCTAATGCCTCAGACAGCCTTATGCATTAGGCATACTGGTGGATTGAACTCATGACCCCTGTACCATCAGTCAGTGTATTAACCATTGTGCTACACCTCTGTTTCTGTGGTTATATGTCTGCGCGCCTACTTAAATTACCGCGCGTTAACGTGCTTAGCGGCATCTCGCCCGGTAATGTGCGCAGCGCACGTTATCGCGCGATAATCCCGTTTTACTACATTAAGACCGAAACGCCCACTCCTTTTATGGCAGCCTGCACACTATCGCCGGGCGCACGTTAAGACGGTTTAGTAAACATACCCCTAAGTGTCCACTGATTGCCCATGTGGACATGGTTAAAAGATATCTAAGGGAGGTTTTGAAGTTTCCAGCTGATAATCTCCCACCCTTGTCAAGGTGTATTATATCTCTCTTCCATGGGCTGGGAAACCGCCTTCTAAGGGGCGAAGAAGGCACTGGTCACTGGAAGTAGTCACTGATACCACCACTTTGTGGGCTACAGTTGTGTTTGAATCTGACAGAGACTCTGTTATAAATTATATTTTCATAATATGAATGTCAGCATTCTGGGATCATGTGTGCGTATATTTCCTGATTTTTCACGATATACCCAAGCCTGTAGGAGGGTCTTTTTAGCTTTAAGGGGTATGTTTACTAAACCATTTTAATGTGCGCTCTGTGACGTTATCGCGCGATAAGGTACCTTATCGCGTGGTAATGGCACTTTATTGGGCGCAGAGGTACCTTAGCGCGCGATAACGTGCGCAGCGGCGCAAACGAGCGCTGAAGGCAGAGAAAGGCTCCCGGAGGGCAGAGGAAGGCTCACCAGGGGCGGAGAGAAGGGGTCAATGGGTGGAGAGTGGGAGGGGAGAGGCTCCCCACACACTAACGCTGTGAAATCCGAGGCTGAAAACTAACGCCAGTGAAACCCTGGCATTAGAGCTGATTTAAAGGGAAGAGAAACCATTTCTGTCAGCAATGTACAGCAAAACCAGGGGAACCTACAAAAAAGTGATAAGTGTGATACATGTGCACGGAACAAAAGGGCAAATAAAATTAACAGAAGAAAATGGAAAAATAAAATAACCACGCTGGGCAATAGTGATCTCAGTGGTAAACATCAAAAAACACTCCCAAGAAAGCACCAAAAAAAGGATATGAATTCTGGAAGGGTCCATGCTCTGTCCCCATACAAGGTGAATGAGCCCACAGTGAAATTGCGCTGTGCAGGGTTTTCCTCTCCTTCGGACAGGTTTCCTATGGCGTGCACATGTGCGGCAACAGCAGGGTGGGCATGTTAGAATGGCCAACTGGACAGATGCTTGAAAATGGGATACAGAGGGCTGCAGGCGGCACATGCTGTGGTGCAGCTGGGGCAGTGCAGACTAGGCAGATGCCTAGGTGGCACTTAGGAATGCTGAAACTGTACAGCAGCCAGACAGCAACTGATGAGGGCCCAACATGGACATGAGTGTGTTTATCACAGTGTCACAGGGGATAGTACCCAGCAGGTACCTCCAAGGGCACAGAACATTGGCAGGCACGCACCATAGGCAGCCACCTACCTGCACACTGGATGGCCTGAGACTGCACACCACCAGCACCACCAGCAGAAGGGCATTTCAGCATGGTGGCAGAGGGGTACTGGTGGTGGAGGGGGGCAGTGGCAGCTGCCCAGAGCAGACCATGGCCTAGCCCTGTGTAGGGGGGTGCCATGCACTGCAACAGACAGGCCCTGCCGGGCAAACAGTCATGGTATCACCAGGGAATGCACTGTCTCTGTGGCAACACGGTGTTGCAGTGCACACAACCAGTGTGTTCAGAGGCAGAAGGTCACAGATTCAAGTCCCAGCTGTGCTTCCTGCCATCCCAGTCCCCATATTTTACCCACTACTAAAACGTGCTAATACAGACAGAACCTTTATTGCAGATGACGTAAACATGCCCAAAACACCTACATTTTACCCTACAGAGCACAGAAACCATAAGCAGAGTCTCCCAAATGCAGTCCTGGAGGGCCAAACACCATTCAGGTTCCATGCTGCCTCTAATAAAGATGCCTGTGCTGCATTTCTATGCGCCGCCCCCATCGTATGCAGATGCATCTCATGCATATTCATGAGGGACAGCATGAAAACCTGAACAGTGTTTGGCACACCAGGACTGGAGTTGGGAACCTCTGCCGTAAAGCAGCAGCCAACAGGGGCAGACACACCCGCACCCACAGGCTCCATTATCCAATGCCTCCTGGAGAGGCAGGACATTGGGCCCTGCGTGCATCTCCCAATACTAGCACTTGCATACCTTAGCAATGCCACCCTAAACCTGGGAATACGGTACACAGCTATCAAAAGGTTGCTATGATTACTGGCAGATAGCAATTCTGAAGTTAAGTACAATTTTATGATTGAGCTGCATCATGGCAACCTTTCTGATGTCTGTGGAGTGTGCTACAGGTCTTGTGTCTGACAGTGTTTACCACCCTGGGGAGTGACCCCAACAGTATTGCATACCATAGCCATGCCTGCACTGTGCCCAGGACTGGAGCAGTGGCCAGGGCTGCCAAACACCTCTATAGTTGTACAATGCTGGCATAGGTGTGGGTGTGTGTGTCTGTCTATCCAATGTGTGGTGGCTGCAAATACCCTCCACAGCCCATACTGCCAGCACTGTTGCCAGTATTGGCCTGCCAATGTGCATAATGAGGAGCAAGGTACCATGGGTATAGCCCGGACAGGGTGGCCTGGCCAGGATGCATCTGCATAGGGCAATGGCTGGGACATTGTAGTGCCCAGCCACCACCTGCACAGACAGGGTGGCCACAGCATGTCCTGCTGGGAGATCACTCTCACCCTGACTGAGCAGTGAGCACGGCATGGCTAGGTTCCCCCATAGTGCTAACTGGTATTTCTCTCATGTGATATTTATGGGTTCCCTTTTGGGGCCTGATCACTGACTTATCTGCTTGGTGTGTATGCATCTCCTCTAGGAACATGCACTATGGACTAGCTAGCAGACTGTCTGCAGCTAGTATGTGTCTTGCTGGAGCACCTTGCAGGGTGCAGCGGCTGGAGGCTTGCTGCAGGAGAATATCAGATAGTGGTGGGGTGCAGTTGAGCATTTCCAGGCCTAATGTCTGTCTGCTATTGCTTTATGGATGTGTACAGAGCTGCATTAACTGCCCTGTAGGGTGTCTGTTACCCAGCAGGACTGGGGTTGATGGTCCCCTCTACTGCCACCATTGCAGGGAGGTAGAATGTGGATCTGTTGGTGGGAGACCCTGTTTCCCACCCTCAGCCCCAGAGAGTGGTTTGGATGGTGGTACATCATCTGCCTATGGGTCCATAAGGGCTAAACCTGACTGAGAAATACAGATGTATCCAAGGTGTGTCTGCAGGAACTACCTATCTCACACACTAGCACTGCTGGGGACCTGCAGCATGGCCTATTTCTGCCATGGAAGGTGCTGTGGACCTGGTGCTGGGTGCCTCACGTCACCCTCAGTGTGAGCACAGTACCCGCAAAATGTGACAGTGTGTAGCTACTCTGTGCCAGTAACACACACGGTCAGTTCCCCCTACGAGGCCGAGGTGCTGTGGGGGTGCATACCCCATCTTGTGATCATCTGTAGACTGCTGATTTGCATGTGCAGTGCATCATGGGTATGGGTGGGTTAACCCTATCCTGGTGATCACAGCAGACTGTTTGTGTGGTGACATGCAGTCCTTCTGCAGCCAGCCAGGGTTTGTTAACAGCTGTAGTCCACTAGTTACTTCACTGCCTGTGGAGCCAGAGGTCATGGGTTCAAACCCACAGTGGGGTTATTTGATAGGGCTGTCTGAAGCATTGTCTATTTTTAATGTACATTAGTGCTGCCAGCAAAAACACTCTCAGAGTACTGTAACCATAAGGTGCCTTATAGGGCGCCCTATAAAGTGCCTTCTGAGGCACCTTATGGTTACAGTCCATATAAGGTGTCCTATGGAGCGCCTTATAGGGTGCCCTATAGGGGACATTATAGGGTGCCATGGCGGACAGTGCACTTTATAATGTGCCCTATGGAGTGCCTTATAGGGTGCCTTATGCGGCACCTTAGGTTACGGCACGTGAGGGTGTGTTTGCTGGCAGCAATAATTAAAATAATAATTAAAATGCCTCAAGAAACAATGCTTACATGTCAAAGCTGATGCCTCAGTCAGCCTTATGCATTAGGCACACTGGGTGATCAAACTCATGACCCCTGTATCATCAGTCAGTGTATTAACCATTGTGCTACACCTCTGTTTCTATGGTTGCATGTCTGGGTGCCTACTTAAGATTACTGCGCGTTAACGCGCTTAGCGGCGCTTCGTCCGATAATGTGCGCAGCAGTGCGCGTTATCGCGCGATAATCCTGTTTTGCTACTTTAAGACTGAAATGCCCACTCCTTTTATGGCAGCCTGCACACTATGGCCGGGTGCACATTAAGACGGTATAGTAAACATACCCCTAAGATTGAGAGTGGAAGCACCAGGGGCTGGGTATTCTTAGAAATTTCCTTGTAAATGTATAGTAACTTTTGGGGGAAAAATCTTTGCATTTTTTGATCCTAGTATGCTGTCTGAGTTTGTTGCAGCTGGTGAAGGTTCTTTGAGCTTGGTGGGGTCACCACAGTAATGCGCATTTCAGCTGTCTTTACTGGGATCGGGCACCTTGGGGTTTGGGGCGGTTTATCTGATTTTTCCTAGATTTGGTAAGGCGGCCTCCCTCTTATGGTGATCTAGCATGGTGTTATGAATTTGTGAGATTTGAATATTTCAGTATTGTGTTTTTTTCTCTTATTTCCTGTTATATATCGGAGTTATATGTATATTTAAAATGTTGATAAATAATAAAATAAAAAAATTAAATTTAACACCTAAGCTTAAAAGTATGATTATAAAGATGAACAAGGCCATATCCATTATAAAGGGACCATTTATTGACATCACTGAAATAAACTGAATATAATATTATGCAGCTAAAATTATTACTGCAAGAATACTACCAGTTAAAGTGCAGGGCCAGAAGAAAAAGAGAACAGTAACAGTTACTACTTGGAAAAAGTGCATTGAAGGAAAAGTACAATCGTTGCATGCAGAGGTATCCCTGATAGACGGGTATCTAAAAGAATTAAGATCATCAAACATATTAAGGAAGATCCAAGACATCAAGCTAAAGCATGCTGCATTAACAGAAGAAGACCTTACATTTATATGTTCCAGTAAAATACTGAAAGCAGCAGAAGCACAAAATCTGCAAAGATATGAAGAAAACAGAAAAGAACGACATCAAAATAAACTCTTTAGAGAGAACCCAAAACAATTCTACAAGGAATTTGGAAAGAGCATTAATATGGTAAAAGCACCACTGACCAAAGCTGAAACAGAAACCTTCTGGAGAAAACTATATGAGGACCCTATAGAGCACAATCAAGAAGCAGAATGGTTACCCTATATACAGAAGTATTTAGAAAAAGCAAATATCAAATCTATGGCATGGTCTGCAGTAACAACGAAAGAGCTGGAAAGCAGGTTAAAACAAGCTCCAACTGGAAGAACCAATTAACATCACTCCACCAAGATCTAGTGAACTACAAAAATCAATTGTTCAAGCAGCCAGACTTAACACCACAATGTCTGACTATAGGAAAAACATTTCTCCTTCCAAAGGGGGACCCAAGTAACATTCCCAAAAATTATAGACCAATACCTTGTCTACCTACAATTTATAAGCTGCAATAGATGCAGACAGAATATATGATCATATCAAGTCCAATAACATCATGGCAATAGAGCAAAAGGGCAACAAGAGAGGATCATATGGAACCAAAGACCAGTTAATATTGAATAAGGTCATCATGGTCAGCGCTAAGAAAAGCAGAAATCTTAGTATAGCATGGATTGATTATATGAAAGCTTTTGAATCATCCCACACTCTTGGATAACAAATTGCCTTGAAATGTTTAAAATGGATCTTGGTTTTTAAGAGTATATTAAGTTTACCATGACAATGTGGCAAACCATACACTTTTTGAAATGTGAAGATGGTCAGTATATCATTCTTACCATTAAGATCCAGTGAGGAATATATATATATTTTTATACTGTGCTCTTTAGAAGCAGTGTGGTTTTACATGCATACTAACAGGTACTTTTTATTCCCTTGTCCCTGAAGGACTCACAGTCTAAGTGTGCCTGAGGCAATGGAGGGTTAAGTGGCTTGCACAAGGCCACAAGGAGTGGCCTTGGGACTGGAGACCCCAGTCCCTCTGGCCTGAGGTTGCTTGTCCCCATGTGGGAATTGAACCCCTGGCCTTCTGGCCTGAGGTAACCTGTCCCAATGATTGAGCCACTCCTCCCTTTCAGGGGGATTCACCTTTGCCCTTTTTGTTTTGTGTGGTGCTTAATCTGCGTACTCTCATCAACTCTTTGGGATATCGATTTAGCCTGAATCCTAAAGAAGTTAACAACACAGAAACAACATCCCATTTAGTATTTGTAGATGATCTGAAGCTCAACAGTTCCAGCAACCAACAATTAGCAGAGCAACTCCATGTGGTAAAAGCTTTTCTGTTGACATCAGGATAATCTTTGGCCTTGACAAATTTATTTATTTATGTATTTATTTAACATTTCTTATATACTGCCTTTCAATGGTTTACATCGAACATAAACAACAAAAGTTACATAGAACATGGTTGCAACTAACAAGATTACATATAATTTCAATCCTTGTGCAATTAACTATTTACAGTTTAACCTTTAGACAGTTAAGTAGAAACATAGAAACATGACAACAGAAAAAGCTTGCTTTCAACCACTACAACAGTCCCCGTTTTTCCTTTAGAGATCCACTCTGTTTGTCCCATGCTTCTTTGAATTCAGATATTGTCCTCATCTCTACCACCTCCACTGGGAGCCTATTCCACGGATCCACCACTCTTTCCATCAAGAAATATTTCCACATATCACTCCTGAATCTATCCCCTTTCACCCTCATCCAATGTTCCCTTGTAGCAGAGCTTGCTTTCAATCGAAAGAGGCTCTCCTCCTGTGCATTTATGCCACGGAGGTATTTAAACATCTCAGTCATATCACTTCTATCCCACCTTTCCTCTAAGGTGTACATATTAAGATCCTTAAGTCTGTCCTCATATGCTTTATAATGAAGACCACTAACCATTTTAGTAGCCACCCTCTGAAATGACTCCAGCCTGTTTATATCCTTTTGAAGGTGCGGTCTCCAGAATTGTACACAATACTCCAAGTGAGGTTACACCAAGACTTATACAGAGGCATTATCACCTCCTTTCTTCTGCTGGCCATTCCTTTCGCCCAAGCTTCCTTCTAGCTTTTGCTGTTGCCTTTTGTACCTGTTTAGCTACTTTAAGATCATCAGACACAATCATGCCTACTTCCCGTTCTTCTTTAGTGGACAAAAGTACTACACCCCCTATACTATATCGCTTCCTTGGATTGCCCTAATGCATGACCTTGCATTTTTTAACATTAAATCTCAGCTGCAAAATTCTAGACCATTCTTCAAGCTTATCTAGATCACTCCCCATGTTATCTACACCTTCCTGAGTGTCTACTCTATTGCAGATTTTGATATAATTCGCAAAGAGGCAAACCTTAACTGACAGCCCTTCTGCTTTATCACTAAGAAAGATGTTAAAAAGAATCGGACCAAGGACGGATCCCTGGGGCACACCACTGGTAACATCCTTCTCCTCAGAGTGAGCTCCATTTACCTGTACCATTTGTCACCTCACATTCAACAAATTTCTAACCCAAGCAGTAACTTTAGAGTCCAACCCTAGCGTGCTCAGTTTGTTTATGTCACCTTTGAGGAATGGTGTCAAAGGCGTTACTGAAATCTAAATACACCACATCTAGGGCTCTGCCTCAGCCCAACTCTCTGGTTATCCCATCAAAGAAGTAAATCGATTTGTCTGACAAGACCTGCCTCTGGTGAATCCATGCTGCTTTGAATCCTGTAATCTGCTGGACTCCAGAAACCTCACTATTTTCTCTTTTATCAGCGCTTCCAATAATTTACTCACCACTGAAGTTAAACTAACTGGCCTGTAGTTTTCAACCACATCCTTACTTCTGCTTTTGTGTAAAGGGACCACATGTGCCTCTCTCCAGTCCTTTGGCACCACTCACAACAACAAGGCATTGAAAAGGTCAGTCAGTGGAGCTGCTAGAACGTCCCCAAGTTCCCTCAGTATTCTAGGCTGTATCCCATCTGGTCCGATCGCTTGGTCTACTTTAAGTTTTGCTAGTTTCTCACGAACACAGTCTTCTGAAAATTGTTCAAGATGCCCCTCGCTTCTGTTCCTGTTTGTGGGTATTTTCTGAGGTCCTGCTCCTGGTTCTTCATCTGTGAACACAGAACAGGAATATTTGTTAAGCAATTCCACTTTATCCTCATCAACTTCTACATATTTCCCCCTTTCACCCTTGAGTCTGACAATACCACTTTTGCACTTCCTCTTCTCACTAACATATCTGAAAAATGTCTTAGCCAATGCAATAAAATGGGGGGATATTTCCTCCTCTTTTTAAATCTTTGCTTTCCTGACTACTTTGCTAGCTTCTCTAAGTTTTTCCAAATATAGATGCCTGTCTTCCTCTCTCTGTGATCTTTTGTATTTCTTGAAGTCCTCCCTCTATTTCTTTACCTTTTGAGCTACTTCTTTCGAAAACCATAGCGGTCTCCTTTTCCTTTTACCTTTATTTACCATTTTAACAGAAAGGTTGGTTGCCCTTAAATATCCCCTTTCAGTTACATCCCCCAGCTTTTCCCATCCCGCTAACGACTCCCTGAGGTATTGGCCCATCTTTGCAAAGTTTTCCTATAGTCTAAGACCCTCACTTTTGAATGAATTTTAACAGCCCTAGTCCTAATACTGAACCACACCATCTGGTGATCACTGGATGCAAAATGATCTCCCACTATAACATCAGAAACACTTTCACCATTGGTAAGCACCAAGTCCAGTATGGCCCCTTCACGTGTGGGGTCTGTTACCAGTTGCCTGACTAGCTCTCCCTGTAGAGAATCCAGGATCTCCTTACTTCTAGATGATACTGCAGTAGGAATGTGCCTATCAACATCTGGCATATTGAAATCCCCTATCAGTAGTACGTCCCCATTCCTGGCAATGCTGCGTATGTCTTCAATTAACTCTCTGTCCACCTTTTCGTCCTGTGAGGGAAGTCTGTATATCACGCCAATGCAAATAGATTTCTCTTTCCCGCTTTCTAGTTTAACCCACTGCCTCCTCTCTCTCTTGTAAGCTCTGTAGTTTCAAAGCTTTAATATTATTTTTTACATATAGTGTCACTCTTCCTCCCCTTCTTCAAGTATAGCCTGGTATATTTACATCCCAGTCATGGTTTTCTGTGAACCATGTTTCTGTAACTGCCACTGCCACTAAATCCAAGTCAACCGCTTCCATTAAAGCTTCAACATCTGGGATCTTATTTCCCATGCTACGGGCATTTATACACACTGCTTTCCATATGTTGCCCTTTTACCCATTTCCATAAAGGTATTTAATGTTTCATCTACCTGGGGGTTTTCACTTACCTGGGGACTTTCTTCACCCATCCTTAACTAATCTAATTTAAAGCTCTCTTCAGTAGATTAGCCAGTCTGCTATTGAAGACATGTCGACCTTTCTTGGATAGATGAATGCCATCTCTGTGTAATCTGTGGGCTGTTAACTAGTTACAGTTTGAATGGTATAGAGTCTAATTTTTGGTGCATTTTGGTCAATTGGGAGTAAGTGGGATTAACAGTTTGTCCTGTAACACTCCTGGGAAATGTACATTTTTAGCATCTTCCTGAAGTCCTTCAGGTGTGCTAAAGGAACCTTTTCTAGAGCAGAATTGAGCAAAGCAGAAAACTTCTCCCTGGCTGAAGAAATGACACTCAAGCAGAAATTACTGCGAGAAAAGAGCAGTAAAGAATACTACAGGAGAAGTGTATGTCAATTTTGGAGATGTACCATTTTTTCACTAGTGCTTTTTAAAATTATGACAATTTCATGTGGCAAATGAACTGCTAGTTTTAAATTTTGTGTAATATGTTATTTACTTATCTGTATATAAATCACACAAAAATACACAAATTACTGTTGGAAATAGGAGCTGTGGTACATAGCAGGTGGCTTACAACAGCTCTAAGGTTCATGAGAATATGGATTTCCAAGCATAATCTGAAAGGAAAGAATCTGAAAAACTTGAATGATTGTAGAGTTCTTTGTTGGGGTTTACATGGTGAACTGGTTCAATATAAAAATAAATAGTAATTGGACACAAGGTTCCAGGCCTCTCCTTTTCCAGCTGCAACCATTGAAAGAACAGCGTGAAGAAGCAAGGAATATAGTTATACCATACAGCTTGGTATTGTTAAAGCCAGTCAGTTCTGCAAGCTATGTTGTGCAGTGAAGAGGAACAGGAGAAAAGATATACAGTGGAGAAGATATTGAAGATCAGAGCTGAAAGAAATGAGCAGCTTGGAGACAACAGTGTGAGACCAGGGAAACACCATTCATCAGCACTGAGGCAATTACACTCACCCAATTACTTGACTGGAGCTCCAGAGTCTCTCAGCCTCCTCTTACCTGTACCATGACAACAGCAGAGATGAAGGCATTTCTGAGCAAGTCCATGGTGGTTCCAGACTGGCCATCACATGCCCAGTTAATAGAAATGTGTGTAAAAATGACAAATGAGGCCGCTGGTCATGTGTACAATCAGGAGAGGAGGGAACATTATATTAGGGGTCAGATGGTCAGCAGAGAGCTCAATGAGCCGAAACAGAAGCAAACAAGATATGGCTTCTTTGTTGGATTTTGTTAAATAACAATAAATTAACTGCATAAATTACATTTAAAAGACAATTATGTGACTACAGGTGGTGTTCAGACTATGGGGCATGTTTACTAAAACCCCGGTAAAGTGCGGGCCGTGGTAGTGAGCGGATGCCATATAAGGAGTGGGCGTTCCGTCCTGAAAAAGAAAAGCCGTGATTGACATATGCGCTAAGGTGCGCGGCGCCCTTGTGCGCCCCGCACATTAGCGCATCAGATAGCTGCGCGGGAGGCATAAGTGGCGCGCTGATGTGTACACAGAAGAGCAGAGCCACAGCACAATGGTTAAGGCACTTGCCAATGGTACAGGGATCAGGGGTTCAATCCCCCACAGTGCTCAATGAACAAGGCTGGCTGAGGCATCATTTTAGGAGGCAATTAAATAATGGGCGGCATAAGGCGGCACGCTAACTTTTTAGGAGGCATTTCAATATGGGGCGGCATAAGGCGGCGCGCTGATAAGCAAACCAAAGAGCAGAGCCACAGCACAATGGTTAAGACACTGACCAATGGTGCAGGGATCAGAGGTTCAGTCCTCCACAGTGCCCAATGAAGACAGATGACTGAGGCATTACTTTAGGAGCCAGGTTACTATTGGGCGGCATAAGGTGGTGTGCTGATGTGGACATAATGCAGTGCGCTATTGTTTTAGGAAGAAGATCAATATTGGGCAGCATAAGGCGGCACGCTGATATACAATCACAGGAACAGAACCACAGCACAATGGTTAAGACACTGACCAATGCAGGGAACAGGGGTTCAATTCCTCAAAGTGCCCACAAGGCTGGCTGAGGCATTACATATTATGGGGATGAGTGGTTTAGGAGGCATTTTATTTTGTTTTTAATTATCACTACTAGCAAACGCACTCTCAAAATGTGTTAACATAAGGCGCCCTATAAGGCACATTTTAAAGTGCACTGTCAGCCAAGGCACCCTAGAATGTTGCGTATAGGGCGCTTTAGAGGGTGCCGTATGAGGTACCGCAAGGTCAGAGTACTGTTTGTTATGGCAGCACTGTGCAGTTTATGGAACGAAAAGCATAAGTAGGTGCGCTGACAGGCAAGGAGGAGCAGCAGTGGAGCACAATGGTTAAGGCACTGACTGCTGATACAGGGGTCATGAGTTTGCTCCCCAGTGTGCCTAATACATAAGGCTGGCTGTGGCATCAGCTTTGCATTGTACATATTTGTTCCTGCAGCACTTATTTTTATTTTATTAATTGCTGCCAGCAAACACGCCCTCACGTGCCGTAAATGAGGGTGCCATATAAGGCACCCTAAAAGGCAATCCATAGGGCACAATATAAATTGCACTGTCCGCCACAGCACCCTAAAATGTCCCCTATAGGGCACCCTATAAGTTGCGCCACAGGATAATGTATAGTGCACCTTATATGGACGGGAACCATAAGGTGCCCTATAGGGCGCCCTATAAAGCTCCCTCAGAGGCACCTTATGGGTATAGTACGCTGAGGGTGTTTTTGCTGGCATCAAAATATGTACATTAAAAAAAGATAATGCATTGGACAACCCTATCAAATATCCCCACTGTGGATTTGAACCCATGACCTCTGGCTTTACAGGCAGTGAAGTAACCATTGGGCTACAGCTCTATAGCTGCTAGCAAGCCCCTGGCTGGCTACAGAGAGCCTGCACGTCACCACACAGACAGTCTGCTGTGGTCACCAGGATAGGGTTAGCCCACCCATACCCATACCCATGATGCACTGCACATGCAAATCAGCTGTCCACAGATAAACACAAGATGGGCAATGCACCCCCACAGCACCTTGGCCTGGTAGGGGGAAGTGACCATGTGCACCCACACAGCACCTCGGCCTGGTAGGGGGTACTGACCGTGTGTTTTACTGGCACAGAGTAGCTACACACCGTCACATTGTGCGGGTACTGTGCTCACCCTGAGGGTGCAATGAAGTGCCCAGGACCAGGTCCACAACATCTGCCATGGCTGAAAGAGGCCATGCATGAGGTCCAAAGCAGTGTTAATGTGTGAGATAGGTAGTTTCTGCACAAACACTTTGGATGTCTGTCTGTTTCATTCAGGTGTAGCCCCTATGGACCCCTAGGTGGGGTGGGCTGTGCACCACCACCACCACCACCACCACATCCCCCCCCCCCTCCCCCAGGGGCCGAGGGCAGCAAACAGGGTCTCCCATCATTAGATCCACATTCTACCTCCCTGCAAAGGTGGCAGTAGAGGGAACCATCAACCCCAGTCCTGCTGAGGAACAGACCCCCCCCCACCAGTCACTGCAGCTCTATACACATCCATAACACAATAGCAGACAGACATTAGGCTTGGATATGGTAAGCTGCACCCCACCACTATCTGATAATGTCCTGCAGCAAGTCATCAGCCACTGCACCCTGCAAGCCACTCCATCAAGACACATACCAGCTGCAAACAGTGTGCTAATTAGTCCACAGTGCATGTTCCCAGTGGAGATGCATGCACCCAGAACTGGGATGTCAGCATACAGAGCAAGCAGATAAAGCAGTGACTGGGCCCCAAAAGGAAACCCATATCTATCACATGAGAGAAATACTGTATAGCACTATGGGGGTGCCTAGCCATGCTGTGGTCACTGCACAGTCAGGGTGAGAGTGATCTCTCAGCAGGACATACTGAGGTCACCCTGTCTGTGTAGGTGGTGGCCGGGCACTAAAATGTCCCAGTCAGTGCCCTATGCCCTGTGCAGATGCACCCTGGCCAGGGCACCCTGTCCGGCCTATACCCATGGTACCTTGCTCCTCATTATGCACATTGGCAGCCCAATACTGGCAACATTGCTGGCAGTGTGGGCTGTGGAAGGTGTTTGCAGCCACCACACACTGGATAGACAGACAGCCACCCCCACACCTATGCCAGCACTGTGCTACTATAGAGGAGTCCAGCAGCCATACCCACCACACCAGTCCTGGGCACAGTACAGGCATGGATATGGTACGCAATACTGTTGGGGGTCACTCCCCAGGGTGGTAAACACTGTCAGAGACCAGACCTGCAGCGCACACCGCAGACATCACAATGATTGTTATGGTGGAGATCAATGAGCAAAATGTGCTTAACGTAGGAATTGATATCTGCCAGTTATCATGGGCAACGTTTGATAGCTGTGTACCATATACCCAGGTGTAGGGTGGCATTGCTAAGGTATGCAACTGCTAGTATTGGGAGATACAGGCAGGGCCCAATGTCCTGCCTCTCCAGGAGGCATTGGCCAATGGGGCCTGTGGGTGTGTGTGTGGGTGTGTCTGGCCCTGTTGGCTGCTGCTTTACGGCAGAGTGTCCCAACTCCAGTCCTGGTGTTCAAACCACTGTTTGGGTTTTCATGCTGTCCCTCATAAATATGCATGAGCTATATCAGCATACCATGGGGGTGGTGCATAGATATGCAGCACAGGCATCTTTATTAGAGGCAGCATGGATCCTGAATGGTGTGGGGCCCTCCAGGACTGCATTTGGGAGACTCTGCTCTAGGTAATGCGGCTGTTTATGGTGTCTGTGTTTGGTGTGGTAAAATATAGGCGTATGAACCATGCGTATGTTCTCAGCAATAAAGGTTTGTCCTTACTATCACGGTTTAGTTGTAGGAAAAATATGTGGACTGGATTGGCAGTAGCCCCAGCTGGGCTTTGAACCTGTGACCTTCTGTTCCTGCACACACTGTCTGTGTGCACTGCACCACCATGTTGCCACAGATGTGCTGTGTTCCCTGGGGAGTCCATGACTGTACATCCGGCAGAGCCTGTCTGTTGCGGTGGACGGTGCCAGCCTGTGCAGGCCTAGGCCACTGTCTGCTGTGGTTTGCAGCCACTGCCACCTCCACCACCTTTACCCTTCCGCCAACATGCAGACATGTCCCTATCTGGGAAAAAGCATATGACCTGATTGAGTTGTGGCACTCCAGGACTGAATTTGGGGGACTCGGCTGTAGGTAATGCCCATTGTTATGGTTTGTGTGCGGTGTAGGGTAAAATATAGGTGTTGGAACCATGCTTATGTTCTCTGCAATAAAGGAGTGTCTGTACTATCACTGTTTAGTGGTGGGTAAGGCTATGGGGACTGGGTTGGCAGGAGCCCCAGTTGGGATTTGAACCTGTGAATCTCTGGTCCTACAGGCACTGGCTGTGTCCACTGCACCACACTGTGGCCACAGAGACAGTGCAGTCTCTGGAGATAGGAAACCTGGCCGCATGAGTCAGACACCCTGCTCTGCACAGTTTTACTGTGGGCTCGTTTACCTTGTATGGGGACAAAGGTGCAAATAAACCTCAAAAATGACCTCCAAAAAAGGGGAAAAAACCAAAACCAAGCTGGGCAACAGTGATATCAATGGGCAACATAAAAAACACTCCCAGGAAAGCTCCAATAAAATGCAGTGATTTTTGAAAGAGTCTACGGAGCGTAGACCCTTCCAAAAATCTTTTTTTTTTGGAGCTTTCCTGGGAGTGTTTTTTAATGTTGCCCATTGATATCACTATTGGCCAGCTGGATTATAATTTTTTAGACGTTTGTTGTGGTCATTTTCATGTTTTATTTGCTATTTTGTTCTGTGCACATGTATCACACTGCTCACGTTTTGCAGGTTTCCCCGGTTTTGCTGTGCATTGCTGACGGAAATGGTTTCTCTTCCCTTTAAATCAGCTCTAACGCGAGGTTTTCACTCGCGGTAGTTTTTGGACCGAAATTCAGCCCCGCTCCTGTGCGGGGAGCCTCTCCCCTCCCACTCTCCACCCATTGACCCCGTCCCCCCGCCCCTCGGGAGCCTTCCTCCGCCCTCGAAATGCCTTTTCACGCCTCTATCGCACGTCAGCGCGCCGCGCACTTTTGCGGGCGGCGCACACGTGTGCAGGCGGCATGCACGTGTGCGGGTGGCGCGCACGTGTGCGGAGGCACCAAAATGCACTATTAGCGTGCGCTAAGGTACCTTAGCGCACGCTCAAGTGCGCCCCCGCACAGTTGCGCGGTTTAGTAAACATACCCCTATATGTATGTTCAAATAAATATTACTTAATTTCCACATATTTCAACTGTAATTTGATGTAGATAAGACTCACTTCAAGCAGTTTCTGAAGATAACTTTAGATTCAGCATGCAAAACTGCATAATTTGGTCACTAGTAGTTTGTAAAGTTTAGAAAAATAAAAATCTACCTCTACAATTGACACGCTCTACTACAGAAGATTAAAATCATTATTAAAAAATGCTTTAACATCATGGAATAAGATACAAGCCATCAATAAGCTGGCAATTCCTGTACGCTCATACAGCTTTGGGGTTGTTTACCGGCCTCTTCAAGATCTTATAAAACTGGATGTGCAAACAAGAAAACTCCATGTCCATAAGGCAATTTACAAGAATCAGTGTATGCCAACACTGCACATCCCTAGAGCTGAAGGAAGGCTAGGCCTCCTAGAGATTGATTACACATACAGAGCCACTGTCATAGGCCTCCAGGCCTATCTAACTGCATCTTTGGATCCAAATATGCAAAAAGTGCTAAAATATGAAAGTAAACATCCAGAATCTGTCTCCCATCGTCAGACAGGCATTTCGATGACTAGAACAAATGAGTGAGAATTCACAAGCATACACAGGGAAGGAAGTAACAGAATATGCAAAACAAGAGAAATAAACTTCAAAGAATTAGATCAACAAACAATGAAAAACAATTGGCAAATGCATGAATACAGTGGGAAATACAGAGTATTACTCCAGGAACCTTTTGTCAATGAAGAATAGACACATGAATGGTTAAGGAGAGGTGAACGGAAACTGAAGGATGAGAGGTTGGTAGCTGCAGCCCAAGACAGCATTTTATTGAGCATTGAAAAAACTGGCAAAACAGACATATGTCGATTCTGTGGGAAAGAGCTGGAAATAGTGACTCACCTCATAGCTGGCTGTGAACTCCTGATGGCAGAAAATTTCTATACAGAAAGACACAATAAAGTAGCACACCTCATCCACTGGAAGCTCTGTAAACATTACAACATCACTGTGCCTGAAAAGTACTGGGATCGTAATCCTAAAAGAATTACAGAGAATGAAAAGTTTATGATCACCTGCGATACTCCCAGTCCGACTGATAAAAAGCTGGACGCAAGGAAGCCAGATATAGTGGTAAAGGAGGAAAACACTAGAAGAGTATTGATAAGAGGTGTTGGTTCCAAGCAACTACTCTGTGAATCGTGTTGAGAGGGAGAAAATATTCAAATAGCAAGAAATGCAGTCAGAGACCAAGAAAATGTGACAGAAAGATACTGAGTTATTTCCCATTGTGTTGGGTGTCAGAGGTCTAATTAAGAGGAATTTTGAAACACATCTTGATAAATTACCCATACACATAATATCTTATGAACTCCAGAGGGAGGCTCTCTTTGGCACGATGCAAGTACTGTGTTGAGCATTAACAGTAAATTTCAGAGCCTGAGATCATACTTCACATACCCTGGCTTAGAAGCACGGTTCATGACTGTCATGATATGTGCAATACTCACTCATTTGGAGAAACTGCCCAATGAGCTTCTGGCTCTCAGAGAATGAGTCTGATCCCTGGAAACTAGTGTAGCAGATTTGGAGGAACTGAGACAGAGAGAGGAGATCTTCAGGGATTTAGTAAAGAAGTCCCATCTCCAGTCTGGCAGCCTCTGTGCTGCCTTGGATGAGAGAGGTCACCTGGAAGAAGATCATAACCTTGATATGGCAGGAAGTGATCCTGTAGCCAGGACCTGCCCTCCAGGGGATTCATTTTTTTTCTCACATTAACATATCTCCAGTGGCTCTTACCCAGGAGGGAAGGGTTAGGATGGCCATCTTAGTTGGTTATTCAATTATTAGGCATGTAGATAGCTGGGTGGCTGGTGGGCATGAGGATCACCTGGTCACTTGCCTGACTAGTGCGAAGATGGCAGATCTCATGCATAACATAGATACAATTTTGAACAGTGCTGGGGAGGAGCCGACTGTCCTGGTACTTGTTGGTACCAATGACATAGGACATTGTATGAGGGAGGTTTTGCAAGCCAAACTTGGACTTTTAGAAAGAAAGTTGAAAGCCAGAACTTCAGAAATGCGTCCTGTTATTATTAGTGTGTAGCTCACACCTTTCCAGTAGTAGCTCAAGGTGAGTTACATCACAGTAGGCATTTCCCTGTCCCTGGAGGGCTTACAATCTAAGTTTGTACCTGAGGCATTGTTCCAAGAGCAGAACTCGAGAGAGGTAGAGCTCCAGTGGAGGAAGGTTTTACATTTGCTAGGAACTGAGCTATATTCTGGGGAAGGAGGAGCCTATTCCTGCAAAGATAAGCTTCACGTTAACTGGGCTGGTACCAAGATAAGTATCAAAATGTTATGATGCTCTTTCCAGAAGTATGCCGCAGAAGAGATTCCAGGTTTGACTCTGGAAGATCCCCCTCCTAATTCCTGAGGAGGGTGAACCAAGGGATTAACAGATTGGTTTTTGCTCTTCAAGAGGAAAAGGATGTGGCTTATGTCTAATTCTGGTTATGCTGTAATTCGAGGTTTAATATGTGGTTATTCTCACATATACGTTTCTGTATTCCTATAGACTGTTTTCCTTGCTTTATTGAAATGCCATTGTGGGTTTTTGAATAAAGCTGAGTTTCAAAGAAAACAAGATTGAAAACATGCAACGGTAGTAGCATCATGGTGTCCCCCACTTAACTCCACTGGGGACATCATGATGTTACTACCATTGCAAAAGCAAAACTAATCCTTCTGCAGAAAACAAACTTCCTTCCCCTCCCTTAACTTTCTGTAGATTCTTCAACAGTTAGACTACAGGACTCTTATGCCTTACAGGAACTAGGAGAGGGGGAGGCAGAGGGAGGATTGCAGGTTCCCTAGGAAACTGAAAGCAATGTCAAAGATGCTGATTTCCCTACTTGACCTCCTCGGAATCTGAAAAGAGGAGTATGGAAATGGCCTACAGGAAGATGAGAATGAGAAAGGAGGGAAAGCTTTGGTGCTCTATTTTTTGCATATCCTTGTCTTCACATAGTTTTCAAACACTTTCATTAGAGGTGGGCATTTATTGCACTTATAATGTGATTAATATTCAAACATTGCACCATAATCAACCATTTTAAGGAGATTTACAATTTTTAATGCACTGGGGCATCTAGCATAGAAAGCTATGATTATAAAAAGCTTACAGGGAGCAAAATTAGAAACTTACCGAGCCTCTGTCTACACTGGCATTCAAGAACATGCAAAAGACATGCTAAAGCTGAGGGCAGTGGGAGCGAGTAATTTAAAGGTCCGCTGTTGCTAGGGAACCCTTTTAGGCTTTGTGGTGCTGAACTGGCCATGGCAGTTCCGCCCTCTATCGCAGGTATGCCTAGTAACTGTAGACCTTTAAATGGGTGGTTTTAACAGGTTCCTCAATGCAGCAGAGAATAGTCTCAGTAACAGTTTTCTTTTTTCTCCCCATAAGTTTATTCAATGCATTCGTGGTGGGGTGGAAGGAGAAAAAGGGATTGCTGGTTATGCTTGAGGGCAGGGAGAGGGAGAAGGGGATGCTGGCCTGATACAGATTTCCTGTAGCCATGTAGAGGCCCCGCGATCAATTGTGAGTAGTTGTGATTAAAATTTGTAATTGCATGATTTTTAATTTAGCTAAAAAACTTTAATCGATGCTGACACTAACTATTACATTTCATTGATTTAAGACATAAATTAGCTATAGAAATGCACATTTTTTTAAGTAAGGTGATTTTTTCATAGCTAATTCTTAGCAACTAGGGTAAAAATACCCCAGATATAAAGCTTATTCATTTTGGCCCAGCTGCTTGCTTTTTTAGTAAGGATGTGGATGGCATTGGCAAAAATTACAAGTTTTTGCCAATTTTTGTCATTTGTTTTTGTTTCAGAAATTCATGCACATAAAACATGAGTGACGTGCAAAATTAAAGGTATATACATCTTAGGTCAATTTAATGTGTGTTCCTTACGTGTATAAAATATCCTGATTTAATGCACACTAATGAATCTACATCCATGCTTTTTAGTACACCAGTCTCATAGCACCTTACAGTTATGGTCCAGCACTGGAATTATGAGAGAACAATTTTCAATCCTTTTTTCTAAAATAATCATGCTTTCTCATAAAACTTGTGGATCTAACCCAAAATTGTTAAAATGTGGAACCTTGCATCGTATAGGTATAGTTTAGGTTGTGCTTCCGTAAGTGCATAACTTTGCATTCGTCCATATAAAATTTCATCTGCCATTTGGACACTCGCTCTTCCAATTTCTCAAGATCTTCTTGCAATTTTTCACAATCATCTTGTGATTTAACTATGTTGATTTTGTGTCATCTGCACATTTGATTACCTCGCTTGTTCCCATTTCCAGATCGTTTATAAATATGTTAAAAAAGCAGTGAGCCCAGCATAGATCTCTATAGACAGCCGTTATAGTTGGTGATTCGATCATTAGGCATGTAGATAGCTGGGTGGCTGGTGGAGGTGAGGATCGCCTGGTAACATGCCTGCCTGGTGCGAAGGTAGCAGACCTCACGCGCTACCTAGATAAGGTCTTAGATAGTGCTGGGGAGGAGTCTGCTGTCTTGGTACATGTCGGTACCAATGACATAGGAAAATGTGGTAGGGAGGTTCTGGAGGATAAATTTAGGCTTTTAGGTAGGAAGTTGAAATCCAGAACTTCCAGGGTAGCGTTCTCCGAAATGCTTCCTGTTCCACGCGCAGGACCCAAAAGGCAGGCAGAGCTCCGGAGTCTCAATGCGTGGGTGAGACAATGGTGCAGAGATGAGGGTTTTGGATTTGTTAGGAACTGGGGAACATTCTGGGGAAAGGAGGGGCTCTTCCGAAGGGATGGGCTTCACCTTAACCGGGATGGAAGCAGGCTGCTGGCATTAACCTTTAAAAAGGAGATAGAGCAGCTTTTAAACTAGATATTAGGGGAAAGCCGACTGTCGCCCAAGAGCGGATGGTTCAGAAGAATGTATCTTTGAAGGATACTACCAAAAGCAGAGAGGTTCCACAAAAGAGTAAAGTAGCCCAAATGCCCTCAAGTATGGAGCAGACTGAGCTTAAAGATCCCAAATTACCCATGTCTAACAATAGCCAAATTAATATGAGTAAAATACATTCTCTAAAATGCTTGTATGCAAAAGCTAGAAGTCTAAAAAATAAGATGGGAGAGTTAGAATATAGCACTAAATGAAAGGTTAGATATGATTGGAATATCAGAGACATGGTGGAAGGAGGACAACCAGTGGGACACTGTGATACCTGGGTACAAACTATATCGTAATGATAGAGCTGATCAAATTGGTGGAGGGGTTGCTCTCTATGTTAGAGAGGGCATTGAGTCAGAAAGGATTAAAGTTTTGCAGGAAACAAAATCTGCTGTAGAATCTATATGGATTGAAATTCCATGTAAAAGGGGGAAGGCAATGGCAGTGGGGGTGTACTATCGAGCGCCTTGCCAGAATGACCAAATGGATGATGAAATGCTCAAAGAAATCAAGGAAGCTAACAAAAGTTACAGTGCAGTAATAATAATGGGTGATTTCAACTACCCCGGTATCGACTGGGTCAGTGTCACGTCAGGACATGCTAGGGAGATAAAGTTCCTAGATGAAATAAATGACTGCTTCTTGGAGCAGCTGGTTCATGAACTGACCAGAGGGGAAGCCATATTAGACCTAGTCCTTAGTGGAACACCAGATCTAGTGCAAGAGATAAGGTTTTTGGGGCCACTTGGCAATAGTGATCATAGCATGATCACCTTTGATTTAATTAGTGGAGGAGGGATAGTAAGGAAATCCACAGTACTACCTTTTAACTTTCGAAAGGGAGACTATGATAAAATGAGGAAAACAGTTAAGAAAAAACTAAAAGGAGCAGTTGCAAAGGTTAAAGACGTACATCAGGCTTGGCTGTTGTTGAAAAATACTATCTTGGAAGCCCAGACCAGCTGTATTCCACGCTTTAAGAAAAGTGGAAGGAAGTCCAAAAAACTGCCAGCATGGTTTAAAGGTTAGGTCAGAGAGGCTGTTGTTGCCAAAAAAGCATCTTTCAGGAAATGGAAAAAACAGCCAAACGACGAAACCTGGAAACAGCACAAGCATTGGCAAGTCAAATGCAAGGCATTGATAAGGCAGGCAAAGGGAGAATTTGAGAAGAAGCTTGCTGCGGAAGCAAAAACGCGAAGTAAAGACCTTTTCAAGTACATTCCTAGCAAAAAACCTGTGAGAGAGTCAGTTGGTCCATTAGATGATAAAAGGGTTAAAGGAGCACTAAGAGGCGACAAGGCGATAGCGGAGAGATTGAATGAATTCTTTGCTTCAGTCTTTACTGAGGAAGATGTAGGGATGTTACCCATGACTGAAGTGGTATTTAAAGGTGCGGAAGAATTGAAGGAAATATCGATACATCGGGAAGATGTATTACAACTATTAGATAAACTGAAGAGTAGCAAATCACCTGGGCTGGATGGTATACATCCAAGGGTGTTGAAATATGAGATTGCAGACCTGCTATCAGTAATCTGTGAACTATCATTAAAATCATCTCTAATACCTGAAGATTGGAGGATCGCCAATGTAACACCAATTTTTAAAAAGGGTTCCAGGGGTGATCCGGGAAACTACAGGCCAGTGAGCCTGACATCAGTACCGGGAAAAATGGTAGAAACCATCATAAAGAATACAATTACTCAGCATGTAGATAGTCATGACCTAATGGGAGACAGCCAACATGGCTTTAGACAAGGAAGATCTTGTCTTACTAATCTGTTATGTTTTTTTGAAGGAGTGAATAATCAGGTGGACAAAGGTGAGTCGGTTTATTTATTTATTATTATTATTTTATTTATACACATTTATATACCGCATCTTCCACAGTTCAGTTGCGGTTTACAGAGAACAACAATTAACAAAGCAAGTTTGTTTACAAGGAACGACATATTAGTATAATTAACAGAATATAATTTACAAGGAACGTCATAATATAAGTCTAACAATGTGAACCAGAACATAACAGAATAAACTATGTACATATATATATATATATATATGTGTATATATATATATATATATATATATGGGAGTAAAAGGGCATAAGATGTGGAGTCATAAGGGGAGTAACTATAAGAGCTGTGTTGGATGAAAGGATTTTAATTGGAGCAGTCAGAAGCCTGTTTAGCCTTTATCTAAAGCAGGTGGGAGAGTATCTATGTTGTTATAGTGTTTGGTGAACAGATAAGTTTTCAAATTTTTGTGGAGTTCCGTGATTTCAGTTAGTGTTCGTAACTCCTCGGGGAGGGAATTCCAGATGGTAGGGGCTACGTGGGAAAAGGCTCTGTTGTTTGTTGATTTATGAGCTCTTGTGTAATCTTTTGGGGTTTTTAGTTTGTTTAATTGACCTTTTCTGTGTGTAGGTTTAGGTGGTTCTTTGTGTATTAAGTTACATAGTGTGGTTGGAGCTAAATCGTATAAGGCTTTGAATGAGGTAATTATTGTTTTGTAAATTATCCTGCTTTGAATTGGAAGCCAATGGAGGGAAGCTAGTATTGGTGTTATGTGTTGGAGTGAGTTAACTTTCAATATAATTCTGGCAGCTGCATTTTGTGCTAATTGTATTCGTTTGATGTTTTGTTTTGATATGCCCATGAGTATTATATTGGCAAAATCAAAATGAGGAGTTATGGTGGCCTGGATTATATTGATGAAATCTTGTGAGAATACAAGAGGACGTAGTTGTTTGAGCGTTTTTAGTTTGAAATAAATTTTCTTTATCGTATTGCTAATGTGAGTTTCCATGGTGGGATGTGTATCTAGTATAATGCCTAGGTATCTTATTTCATTTTTTATTTTAATTTCTTGATTTTGGAGTCTTGTGTGTTGGTGGGATATAGGATTTGTTTTTAGTCACAATTAGGACTTCAGTTTTGGCGTGATTTATGTGGAGATTTTGAGCTTTTAGCCAAGTTGTAATTTCATTATAGCAGTCCGATAGGAGTTGGAGCGGTAGATTGGGTATCGTAAATGGAATGTACATCATAATATCATCTGCGTATAGATGATATTGTACCCCAAATTTTTTGAATATGTTGCAGACTGGCTTTATGTAAATATTGAAAAGTAGAGCTGATAACGCTGAACCTTGTGGTAATCCAATTTCTTGTTTATATGTAGTGGAGGTTTGATTCCCAATTCTTACATTTTGTGTTCTATTGTTTAGGTAGGACGAGAACCATTTGTGTACTATGGAGTTTAAGCCTATTTGTCTCAAGTTGTTGAGCATTGTGTATCTGGACTTTCAGAAAGCCTTTGACAAGGTCCCTCATCAGAGACTTTTGGCAAAACTAAAGAGTCATGGGATAGGAGGCAGTGTGCTATTGTGGATCAGGAACTGGTTAAAAGATAGAAAGCAGAGGGTAGGGCTAAATGGCCAATTTTCCGAATGGAGAAAGGTGAATAGTGGTGTACCCCAGGGATCTGTGCTGGGTCCACTGCTTTTTGACATATTCATAAATGACCTGGAAAGTGGAATAACGAGTGAGATTGTCAAATTTGCAGATGACACAAAACTATTTAAAGTTGTTAAAACCCAAGAGGATTGTGGAAAATTGCAAGAGGATCTTCATAAATTGGAAGACTGGGCATCAAAATGGCAGATGAAATCTAATGTGGACAAGTGCAAGATTATGCACCTAGGGAAGAACAACCCAAACTATGGTTACACGATGTAAGGTTCCACATTAGGAACCACCACCCAGGAAAAAGATTTAGGCGTCATTGTGGATACCATGTTAAAACCCTTGGCCCAGTGTGCAGCAGCAGCCAAGAGAGCAAATAGAATGCTAGGTATGATAAGGAAAGGAATGGAAAATAAAACAAAAGATATTATAATGCTTCTATATCGTTCCATGGTAAGACCGCACCTTGAATATTGTGTGCAATACTGGTCGCCGTATCTTAAAAAGGATATAGCGATTTTAGAAAAGGTTCAGAGAAGAGCCACCAAAATGGTAAAGGGGATGGAAGGATACTCCTATGAAGAAAGGCTAAAAAGGTTAGGGCTCTTTAACCTGGAAAAGAGACGGCTGAGGGGAGATATGATAGAAGTCTATAAATTAATGAACGGAGTGGAACGGGTAAACGTAGATCGATTGTTTACCTTATCAGAATATAGAAAGACTAGGGGACATGCAATGAAGCTACAGGGTAAACTATTTAAGACTAATAAAAGAAAATATTTTTTCACTCAACGTGTAATCAAACTCTGGAATTTGTTACCGGAGGATGTAGTAAAGGCTGTTAGTGTAGCTGGGTTTAAAAAAGGTTTGGACAAGTTCCTGGAGGAAAGGTCCATAAACCATTATTAAGAAGGGACCCAGGATATCAATGCTTGAACCAATACAAGCATTGTGGAACCTGTGTCTCTTGGGGAAACTGCTAGGTACGTATGACGTGGATTGGCTACTGTTGGAAACAGAATACTGGGCTTGATGGACCTTGGTCTGACCCAGTATGGCATATCTTATGTTCTTATTTTGTTATGGGTATTCCATTATTTATCTTTCTCCACAATAGAACATTGCTTCCTATCCCATGACTTTTTTAATCTCCTCAAGAGTCTCCCATGAGGATCTTGTCAAAAATATTTTGAAAATTCAGATACACTATATCCACTGGCTCACCTTTACCTATCTGTTTATTCACACCTTCAACAAAATGTAGCAGACTGGTGAGATAAGACTTCCCTTGGTTAAATCCATATTGACTTTGTACCATCAGACTTGGAAGCCTCTACTGCTGTTTAGTAAACATACCCCCATGACTCAATATGCTATATTGTCCACTTTCTAATCTTCAAGCACTATAGATGATTTTAATGGTAGTTCACAAATTAATAATAGTAGGTCTAAAATGTCATTTATTTATTTTATTTTATGTCATGTCTTTTTTATACCGCGCTCTTTAGAATCAGTGTGGTTTACAGTTAACAACTTGTGCAGTGCAGGCAGGACCTACACTGGACTTACAATTAACAGGGGTTTCTAACCGGGACTGACAGGATAACTATGTACAGGCAAGCTAACTGTCACAGGTGACGTGGTCAGCTCACAGCTATTTATAGATTGAATAACTATATACAGATTGACTGGTCAGAGTATGTACCCATTCCACTTGCAGAATGTATCGTGGTCTAGTGAGTGGGGTTGCAATCATGCAGGGTGGCTGTGCTGGGGGTTGCGGCCTGGTTCCTGGGTGTGACTGGTTGGGAGATGTCATTTGAATCGGTATAGTGCTGGATGAAGAGATGGTGCTTCAGTGCCTTTCTAAACTGGGCGAGGTCGGTGATGGCCTTAATGGCGGGTGGAAGGGCGTTCCAGCATGTGGGTTCATATAGTGCGAAGGCTCTTTTTCTTGTTGACCATGAACATTTTGTAATCACCTTCGAGAGTATCAGAGTATTAGCGGCAGCTGATCTCCTAGCTCTGTTGAGGGGGGTGGGCTGGATGATGTCCGTGAGGGAGGTAGAGGAGCACTTGTTGATGGCTCTGAAGGTCATCTATAGCACTTTAACGGAAAGTCTTCAGTGGAGCTGCAGCCAGTGCAGGTGCTTCAAGATTGTGGTTGTGTGTTTCCTCCTGGAGGCGCCATGCAAGATTCTAGTGGCTGCATTCATTGCAAGCTGCGGTAGATTCAGCGTGCTCTTCGGGAGTCCGTGTAGTATTGCATTAGCATAATCAAAATGTGGGATTACTAGGGCTTGATAGATTGTCCTGAAGTCATCTGGCTCGAGCAGCTGTCGTAGGTGACAGAGCGTCCTTATTTTGTGGTAGACCGCTTTGACCATGTTGCTGATCTGGGCCTTCATGTCGAGCTGTTGGTCTAGCGTGACCCCTAGTTAGCGTACCGTGGGCTTGCTGAAGAGCTCGGCATCTCGTACTTTCAGTGAGGCGGGCGGAGTGAATGCTGGCTTTGTGGTGATAAAGAGGACCTCCATTTTGTTGAAATTTATTCTGAGTCTCTGCGTATGTAGCCAATCAGTGATGGCATCGAAGCAAACTGTTAGTGGTGAGAAATCTGGATGTTCTGTTGAGAAAGGCATGTAAAGCAGGACGACGTCGGCGTAGACCAGGCAGTTGATATTGAAGGAGCGGATGAGAGCACAAATGGGCTGCATGTATACATTGAACAGTAGGGCTGAGAGTGATGATCCCCGTGGCACGCCTTTCTCTTGTGGGAAAGGTTTGAAGTAGAGGAGCCGGTTCGAATGTGCTGCCATCTGTCTGATAAATATGACTCACACCAGGTTAGCGCTGTACTGTGGATGCCCTTCTCCTTAAGGCACATTAGGAGTATTTCATGGCTGACGGAGTTGAAGGCTGCAGCAATGTCCATGAAGATCAGGGCAAACCCCTGTCGTGTTGAGTTATTTCATCACCCTGGGATATATACCATCCAGTTCAGGTGATTTGCTACTCTTTAGCTTGCCAAATTGCACTGTAACTTTTTCCAGGTTCACTGAGATTTGTTTCAATTCCTCTGATTTATCACCTTTAGTAAAGACAAGAATTCATTTGGGATCCCTTTTACTAAAGTCTGTTAGCCAGTTAACTTGTTTTTAATATGCAGGAACCAGCATTCATGAACACTAATGAGTGAGGTGTCTGCCACATATGCTAAAATGCGCATTAATCTGTGATTTCAGGATAGGGTTGGGAATGGGTAGAAAGCGTTTGTGGAGAGCACATTATCGCTACTATGGGAGACTGTATGTGCTAATGTAAGAATTCTGAGTTTAATATAGAAAGCAATTGGAAGCCAATGGTGTTCTTTAAGCAAGAGGGTTACATTTTCAAAATTGTCCTACTCTCTGTAAATAATGAATATGTGCTCAATCTATGTAAAATAGTTAATATTTTCTCTGTAAAATAGTTATTGTGCTCAAAAATGTTCAATGTAATTGATGTTTACCATGTTCTCTGTAAACCACACCTGATGTCTGGAAGGGGTGGTATAGAAAAGCGCACAAATAAATAAATAAATAAATAAAATTGCATGTATATGTCATCATCATCGCTCTAGCCCACAAAAGGAGGGTAGGAGAATTTAAGAAAATTCAAACCTCAATATGAAGTGCTGGAGTAAGGAAGCCATCAGATCATTATAAAATGACTTGCAGTAATTAATTTTGGCTGATTCTAAGTCATGCACTAGGATATGTAAAGAAGTCCTATTTAGATAAGTCCTAATTGCTCAAATAGTCCTCAGAGCTTCAAAACTGACTGATGAAATGTGTGCTTTAGAAGCCAGTTGTGAGTCTAGGCAATATCCTAGGACTTTAAGGGATGAAACCAGAGGTAATGTTTGACCTATTTGTTTTGGTACTCAGTCAGGTGGAGAGATGTGGTTGGTTATCCATGTTGCTTTTGACTTCAAAGTATTTATTTAATGTCATCTCATTTTGTTCAATCCAGGTAAAAGCTGTTGATAAAATAATCATTAGGAGCAGAGAAAGTGGAGATCTAGAGAGGATATGAGCTGAACATCAACCACAAAAATATGAACACTTATTTCTGATGATTGTACTAAATGGGCTGGGGGAGGGGGGGGGTCATGAAAACGTTAAATAGGATAGGGGACAACACCACAACTCAGAGTGTGAGTCTGATATTGATGATCTGAAGGTAACTGTAGAAGTTCTTTTATTAATAAATGCTGTAAAACATTGCAATATCTTCTCTTTTCTTCGCAAGTCTGCTAATCATGACAGCAGTAACTCATGGTTACTAAATGAAAGTCCACAGAGTGGTCCAAAGATGCTATAATTGCAAATATGTCTTTGTCCAATTGAATATTTATCTCACTGAAAATTGTTACAAGGCTAGTTTCTGTACTGTGCTTCTCTCTAAAAACAGATTGAGATGTAGGATATTCTTTTTCTTCTAAAGAAATCTCTCAATTGCATAAAAATTACCATTTCATTGATTTTGGCTCTGAAAGCTATATTGGGCACAGGTCCATAATTTTCTGATAATTCTGGATCCAAATTACTCTTTGTAAGACGTGGCTTAACTATAGCCTGTTACTTGGAATTTAGCTGATTTTAGACTAGAATTGGTCAAAGTTAGGAATATTGATAGGAGTATAGATGGGAGTGGGTCAAGAATAGATGCAGTAGGGTTAGTTTTAGCTCACTTTTTTCAAGGAGAGTTTGGACAGTAAGTTTAAAGAAAGTCCATACCCAATAATGGTTAAACAGCTGTCTGTTGAACAGAAAGGGAACAGGGGGATCTTAGGTCCAATTATAATGCTAACATAGAAACATGAAGGCAGAAAAAGACCATATGGTCTATCTACTCGTAGTTTGCCCTTCCATATCAACCACTATAGTCCCTTTTTTCCTTTTAGAGATCTGTGTTTGTCCCATGCCATCTTGAATTCAGATACTGTCCTTGTCTCTACTACCTTCACTGGGAGACTATTTCATGCATCTACTACTCTTTCCGTAAAGAAATATTTCTGCATATTGTTATTTATTTATTTATTTAGCTAGGCTTATATACCACTTTTCACTGGGTCAAAGCAGTTTACATACAACAGAATGTTTTTTTACCACAAACATATGTCATATAAAGAACAGAATAACAGTTACAGTAAAATAG
Source organism: Ichthyophis bannanicus (assembly GCA_033557465.1). NCBI lineage: Eukaryota > Metazoa > Chordata > Amphibia > Gymnophiona > Ichthyophiidae > Ichthyophis > Ichthyophis bannanicus. Next base: position 718,291,921 of record CM066036.1, read on the forward strand.
TCTACAGTTTTGATAACAAAGTAATATTAATGCTTACTTAGGGGCCATTCTGAGCCAGAAATAGTGGAGATAGATGTCCTGTTGGTATGTCCATCCCTGCTATTCATGCCCTTTCCCGGCCCCGTCCTCCTTCCCCACACATTATACAGAGAAGTTAGATGGGGGCAGAATGGGGGCAGCGTTAGGGCGGGCAGTGGGCAGTCATTGGCCCCTGGATGTACAGGACCGATTCTAATGTCAGCCCTATACATCTGGGGCAGGCAACTTGGAAGGTGGAATAACTTCCCCGATGCAGAGGAAATGGCAGGATCGGGGCTGAGAAAGAGTGGCAGAGGACAGAGGGCATTCCCTGTAGCCCGACCCTGGCCCTGGCCCTGGCCATGGCTCCATTTAAAAGCCCTGAATGAGTTAGCCGCGTAAGGCCTGTATGTGCAGGCCAGGCTGAATCACGGTCCTGACCTGCACGTACAGGCCTGTTTGTGATTCTGATCCTGCAGGGCTAGATGTGCCCCATTGGATCAGAATCGCAACTTTGTCTGTGTGTCTGGTTCTGACCAGGTGCACAGAGGGCCCATAAGTCCAGGATGGAATGACCCCCATAATGTATATAATAGAACATTATATAGAACTTGATACTAAACATTATAGGGTCTATTCTGTTCCACGAATAGTGGGGATGGATATCCTGTTGGGACGTCCATCCCTCCTATTCGTCCCCCTTGCCATCCCCAACTAAGCCTCTCTGTACATACAAGGAGTTTGTATGGGGAGGCTTAGATGTGAGCAGGAAGGGGTGGTGCAGAGGCTGAGTCAGGGTGAGAAGTGGACGGTCTGCAGCTTCGGACGTATAGGGCCGATTCTGAAGTCAGCCCTGTATGTCAAGGGCTGGCAGATTGGACGGGGGATTTATTCCACCTTGAAGGTAGAAGTGGATGAGAATCGGATCCCGGCCTGCACATACAAGCCTAGACACAATTCTGTTCCGCGGGGACTAGACATGCCCTGCGGAATCAGAATCACTTCTACCTCTGTGCATCATACTGGATGCACAGTTGCCGGGACACACAGAATGGAATGTGCCTCTATATTAACATTACTCCTGATTCTATCACCTTTCACCCTCATCCTTTGTCCCCTCATTACAGAGCTTTCTTTCAATAGAAAGAGGCTCTTGTTCTGTGCGTTTATGCCATGAAGGTAACCATCCATCTGGGCAGCAGCAGAATGGGATAGTGTTGACGGCAGAGGATCACATTTCTGTGACAACGGCAACAACACCAAACTTAAACTGCGCGGAAGAAAGGCCCGGCAATCTACTTCTGTATCTTGCCATGAAAACCCAATGGATAGTTACAACAAAACAAATTGTGCTAAAGAAGACAAAGATCATGACAGCTGGCATAATCAACAGGTTCATCATTGAAGGAGAAGAAATTGAAATTGTGAACAACTTTAACCTACTTGGATCAACTATCAATAAAGAAGCAACAAGCAGTCAAGAACTCAGACGACGCATTGCTCTTGACAGAATGGCTATGAAAGACCTAGATAAGATTCTCAAGAGCAGAGAGGTCTCTCTCCATACAAAGATTCAACTTGTTCAAGCCATGGTATTTTCAATAACATCATATGGATGTGAAAGCTGGACAGTGAAAAAGATAGGAAGAAAATTGATGCCTTTGAATTATGGTGCTGGTGGTGAATACTGTGTATACCATGGACTGCCCGAAGAACAAACCAGTCGGTACTAGAGGAGATCAAACCTAAGCTTTCTTTAGAAGCTCAGATGACAAGATTTCGACTTTCATACTTTGGACACATCATGCGAAGAGAGAGATCATTAGAGAAAGACATCATGCTTGGCAAGATAGAAGGTTAGCGCAAAAGAGGAAGGCCAGCAATGAGATGGATCAATACAATAACAGCAGCTACGGGTACCAGTCTGTCAACAATGAGCCGCCTGACTCAAGACCGAACACAATTTAGAATAGCTATCCAGAGGGTCGCCATGAGTCGACTCCGACTCGACGGCACTTAACAACAACAACATCATATCTCCCCTATTCTGCCATTCCTCTAAAGTATATATATTGAGATCTTTAAGTCTGTTCCCATATGGTTAACAAGAAAGACCACTGACCATTTTGGTAGCCACCCTCTGCACCGACTCAATGCTGAAGAATTAATGCAACCACCCATAATTATAGTGAATGAAGACAAGGAATTTTGCAAGGTAATCACTTTGGGGTTTATTCTGTGCTACAAATAGTGGGCGTGGACGGCCCGATGGGACATCCATCCCCGCTATTTGTGCCGGCTCCTGCCCCCAACTAACTTCCCCGTTGGTTGTGCAGGGAAGTTAGATGGGGGTGGGGAATAGGCGGCCCAGGGGCAGAGTCTAGGCGGACAATGTGCAGTCTCTGTTCCTGGATGAACAGGGCCGATTCTAATGTTGGCCCTGTACGTCCAGAGCCAGTGACATGTGCGGGGAAGTTATTCAACTTCCAAAGTGAAATAACTTTTCTGGATGTGTCTTAATTTCAATACTGGGGCGCGGATGGGGCAAGGGAAGCCAGGGGACATTTCCCACAGGCTGACCCTGGCCTTAGGAGGCCAGATCGGGGGTCAGGCTGCGGGGAATAAACCCCTTTTTCAGACAGCCGGCAACGCGTCTCTTCAATGGAGCCACGGTGCCATGGCAACATGATGCCATGGTGCTACGGCTCCATTGAGGAGCCTTGACTGAATTAGCCAGGGGCAGTCCTGCACATGCAGGCTGGACTAAATCATAGTTCCAGCCTGCATGTGCAGGACTGTTCGCAATTCTGATCCCGCGGGGCTAGACGTGCCCCACAGGATCAGAATCGCAATCCCCTCTCTGCATCCAGTTCAGACAGGATGCACAGAGGGGATCTATGTGTGGGATGGAATTGGGCCCTTTGTGAGCAACATTCAGCAGTCATTATCAAGGAAGTTGTGATCATGTGGCCTCAGCATATATGCACAATGAATATGCTTGCAATGCGCACCCTCCATTTATAAGCAACAAATGAATTATTATGAGAACAGTGGACTACATAACCACTGAAGATGGTAATAATTATGCTCCAGCTCCCATCTACAGGACAGTAATAACAGGCCACAGCAGAATAGAGAGAGGACCAGGAATAGCCACAAGTGGCTATTCAGTTCAGAGTAATGGGGCTAAGTACAAGAGGGTAGGGCATGCAAATCAGAAAGTAAACACATGCAGAGTCTGTGCGGCCCCACTAACTATGAGAGATTGTGCAAATGTGCATCTGACGATGCTTGGGGCCTGGTATGGGATCAGGTAAGGTGTCCTTGGCATTCATCATGAAGACTGGGTATATAATCCCCTCACCCTGAGGTGCACAGGGATATCTGTTCACCTAGACTGCAGGGAACATAGTACAAGTCCTCTGGTGTGTGGGGAGGGAACCCCCCTGGGATTGTACCTAGGCCGGTGTGAACAGTGCAGCTGCACAGGGCACAAAAAAGTAGGGGTGCTTTTGAACCTGGACCAGAAGTCCAACCCCTCACAAAAGTGAAGCCTTTCGCAGGAAATCTCACCTGAGTTATACCGTAATGGGAGCAGGAGCGCTGTGCTGAGGCTGCTGCCTGATGTCTGCTTTTTTTGGTAAGTCATATGCTGCACTGATTTATTCATGGGGACCGCAGCCAGGTGGAGCAGCAGGAGCTTATGTTGCACTTCTGGCTCTGCAGATCACTCTACTGCAGTGGTTCTCAACTGGTGTGTTGCAAGCTCCTGGATGGTGTGTCATGGAGCTGGCACATGAAGCGGCAAGAGATGCTGTGAAGACCCAGAATTATGTGTCAAAGAGCCGGTGCAGGCAGTAGCAAGGGCAGGAGACATGATCACACTGGCCCCAGGCAATTCTTCGTCAGTCTGTGCTCAGCCATGCTCCTTCTTTGCATCGTAGCATCCGGGGCTCAAATTAGGATTTCAGTTCCAGGTGTGATCTGCACACCTGGAAGTGAAATCACATTAAGCTCCATTTCGTACTGCAACCTGGTGAAGAAGACGACAGAGCGATACAACAAAAGAAGACTTGCCGGGGTTGATGCAGCCATGTCTCCTACCACTGCGTGCGCCAGCTCCCCCACAGAAGGAGAGAAGCTGCACTGTTGGGTTGGGGGATGGGAGGGAAGAAGAGAGGAGACGGGGAACATTGGACCATAGTGGCAGAGTGGTAGGGAGATGCTGGATTATAGATGTGGGCTAGAGGGGAGGGGAAGATAATGGCAGGCTACAAGGGTAGATGGGGGAAGAGATAGAGGGGAGGGGGCCGATGCAGGGCTTCATAAATTGATGGGTGAAGGGAAAGAGAGAGAGAGTGCGGAGGATGCCAGTCTGGGTGGGTGGGTGAGAAAGAAAGGAGGGGAAGATGTTGGGCTACATAGGTTGGTGGGTGGGTGGAGAGGAGAGATGCCAGGCTATATGGATTGGTGGAGATTGGCTGTTCAGGTGATGGAGAGGAGGGGGAGAGATTGAGAGAGAGGGGGAATGCTCGGCTGCAAGGGTGGGTGCAGGGTTACAAGTGTGGGTGGGTGGGTAGGTGAGAGAGAGAGAGATGCTGGGCTATAAAGGTAGGGGCGTAGGTGAGAGAGAGAGGGTGAGATACAGAGAGGGAAGTGAAAGGGAGTGAGATGAGGAAATTGCAGCGCTAGGGGAGATGGACTGCGCTGGACAATGAAAGTTGATAGGTACATGAAAATTAAAAATGAAGAGATGGAGGTCTAGAAGGTGAAAACAATGGTGAAATTTGAGTGGACAGAGAAACAGGAAAGAAAGAAAATGGAATGATCATATGTCAGAGACAGATGTAGGGAGGAAAAGAATAACAGCAAACATTGGAAAGAACAGCAAACATTGGAAAGAGTTGACAGAAGACAGATGAAGAAAGCAGAAAAGAAAAACTGGAACTACAGTGATTGAAAAATAAAAATCCAGACAACAAAGGTAAGAAAAATTATTTTATTTTGAATTTATTAACTGGAATATGTTCTCTTTTGGGGATGTGCATTGTGGATGTTTTTGTATTTTATTCTGTACAAGAGGAAATGCTTATTTATTTTTAGTTTTCCGGTGTTGCAGTATCTACCAAGTCTGACTTCTTGGGATTCCCAGTTCAACTTTTGTCTTCATATTTCTGTTTAGAATGTGTGGTCCCTTGTTCTGTATTTGGTGAGTCTTTCGGTGTTTTGCATGTGATCAAGGTGTGGTGGCATTAGTATATAGTTTCTGTAATGATCTGTAGTAGTCCCACTTGTTATTTATTTATTTATTTATTACAGTTGCTTATATACCGCACTATTCGGTATCAGCGCGGTTTACAGTATAACAAAGTGACCAATACACACATTCTGTTTGGTTTTACATCGAACTGTTCTGTTCTGTTTTACCAGCAACTAATATATTAGTGTTCTACGGCCCAATGTAGTATCTGTAGTGCTGCCTCCTCTTTCGTAGGGTTCTAGCTGTTTAAATCATAGGAACCAGTGCTGCTATAGTATAGCACATTGGCTAGATATGGAGTGGTGATTTTCTGCGCCCCCCCCTCCCCACTGCAAGAGAAGCACTGTCTCTCTTGGTTTCAAGAGGACTCCCCGAGTTCCATGAACAGCTCTGCCCCCTCCCCCTTGGATGCAAGAGGAGCGCTGCCCCTCTCCTCCAGATTCAAGAGAAGAGCTGTACCTCTCTCAGCTGGAAAAGAAGTGCTGCCCCCACCTCGTTGGTTGCAAGAGGAGTGCTTCTCCCACCCGCTGCTGCAAGAGAAGTGCTGCCCCAACCCTGCGGTAAGTGCGCCTGAAACCCACTCCTTTCGTGAAGATCTCTAATGTCATTCCATGTATTGTTATGAATGTTATTTTGTAAGACACTTAGATTTTGATAAGTGGCATAGAAATTCTTTTAAATAAATAAAATATGCAGCTGATAACTCTGATGTCATGTGGGGGCACCAGGTTTGCAAGGACATGCAATGAAGCTACAGGATTTAAGACTAATAAGAGAAAATATTTTTTCACTCAACGCATAATCAAATTCTGGAATTTGTTACCGGAGGATGTAGTGAAAGCTGTTAGTGTAGATGGGTTGGACAAGTTCATGGAGGAAAGGTCCATAAACCATTATTAAAGAGGACCCAGGAAAGCCATTGCTTGCCCCAGGACAAGCATTCTGGATACTGTGTACCTTTTGGGAACCTGCTAGGTACCTGTGACCTGGATTGGCCACTGTTGGAAACAGTATACTAGGCTTGATGGACCTTGGTCTTACCAGTATGGCATTTCTCATGCTCTTATGTTCATATGTAAGTACTACAGAGCACAGTTATAACTTGGCATGGCCCTGGAACTGCCCTCTTATTCACTTCTTCTATATGCCTTGCATATCTCCCTAGTCATTGAGAAGTGTATCCCCCCATGTGGGGGGGGGGGGAGGATAGAGGTGCTAGAGCATGTGAATCAGGAGACCAGACACAATGAGTACACATATATGTATTTATTTAACAGGCTTAATATACTGCTTCATCCTTAAATCAAGGCGGTTTACATTACAACTCAGTTTTACAGGGTACAGTATATATTGGGTGGGAAGGGGGAAACACATGCCCTGGGCAGTCCGCAAACCAATAACTTTACCACAAGTGATCAAAAAGCACCCCCATGACCCATCTGATAGGACACCCACCCCTGTGCCTGCTATGTTTAAGGGGAGGGTCCACAAAGGGCACCTATCCTCCTCTCCATAGGGAAGGGTCCCATGGAGATGGCCAAACCAGGCTCAGCATTCCAACTATCAGAGAAGCAGGGGCCCAGAGGACTTTGGAAGCCCACAAAAGCTATTCAGTATCATGGAATGTCTCAACCCCTGGGTGTGGGTGCCAGGAAGGGGACACCAGTCAGTGAATTCCAACAGAAAAGCCCATGTTCAGTGCTAGAAATATTAAGTAGCTGCTCTCTCCTCCATGCAGGGGAGGTAAGAGTTGGATGGCACCTATTGATGCTACACTGTCATGTGGCCAGTATGCTCAACACTTCATTTGCATGCCCTACCTACCCCCTGCTGTACTCTGCTGCACCCAGCTCTTGCTATGTGGTCATTACTGGGTGGATCATAGAGCCAAGGCCCTATTTCCTGATGTCCCCTAGCAAATAACATCAGCAGCCCTCCGACAACTATCCAGTGCATATGCAGACATGAACAGTAGTCAGTCAAGACAGCTGTTAATATTTATGTGGTTGTTTGCCCCCTGTCCCAGCAAGGTCACTCCTGACCTGCTGGCCCTGTTTTGTAGTTGTCAGGCTCATTTGCAGTGGTCCACTGCAATGGCAGCTGCACCATGCAGCCCCTCCAAACAGGTGGCCTAGACAGACACCTAGGTGTGAGCATGTCGAGTGCAGCTAGCACCTGGTCAGAGGCAGGCATTACAGTAACTGTGTTCACACTAGTGGTGTGGTTATGTAGCTAGCACACAACTAGCGCATCTGCTCCAGCTGCATGCTCTGCTCCGCCATCTCCCTGCTCACTCTCCACCTAAGCGCTGCCTATTTGCAGCTGCTCTGGTAGCACAGCATTTTTAGCTACAGCACAGCCCAAAGGCACATTAACTCTGTGCTAAACCCGGCATTACCAACTACCACGCTTCAGTAAACATGCCCCTCTTTGGTGATACCTAGTGATTGAGGGGGGAGTTATAGTAGTAACGCTCATTAAAGGAATACTGCATGATTTTGCTTCTTAGCACATGTTAAATAGCAACACACATAATAGTTTAAAACAACGTGTATTAGCAAATAATGAGATGCAAAGCACTTTATTACAACTGGCATTGATATTTGCAAGCTGCATTATTCCTGGGAAAATAATAGCAGTTTTTGGGAATTAATGCCAACTTAAAGCTGCCATTATTTTCCTGCCTGGGAGCACAAGCCACTAACATATGACTTCATAGTCTTAGGGAGCCTTCTTAAAGGGACTGGTGCCTTTGTAAATTTGTGTGGACCCCCTTTCCCCAGTCAAGATTCCTCATCCCCTAGATCAATCCCCCTAAACCACCAGTCAAGATCTCCCACTCCTCTGAAGACACTCCATGTACCCTTTCCCCCTGAAAGAAGTCTGCCCAACCCACAACACCTTGAATACCCTTCAAGGACCTCCCCTCCTTACCTCTAGAAATGCTTGGTGGGTTAAGGGATAGGAGGAAACCCCATATATCCCTGCCCTGTCTGGTGTTGGGTTCAGAATTGCACTGGTTGACCCTCAGTTATGCCATATAAGGGTTTTACTAACATGCATGTTTAGGGCATTCCCAGGGGACCTGGAAGTCCCCACCTAATCACAGAAACGTCATGGACATCTGGTGTCAGTCTAACCCTAGACTTGCTCTGAAGCATGAATAGCGATAGCTATGAACAAGCATCTAAAAAGTCCTCATTTTATCTGAAATACACCCAGAGGGTGTAGAGAAAAATGTACTCATATACCCCTAGTACTCAGCACAATGTCAACAACAGCAGCAGTGGGATTTGAGCCATGGCTGCCTAGTTCCTAGCCAACTACTCTAATCCTTAGGCTATCCTAGATGTCTGGGATTTCTAATACTGTTCTGGGGATATCTAGGAAGACGCAGACATCCATGTCATACATGTCCAGGTTTTTGAAATCATGTCTGCACCTGGACATGCCTGCAAGTTTTTTCAGACATTCTAGCTTAGATGTCCCAGATTGTGCTTGAACAGATCTTCTAAAATTCCCCTCAGTCACTAGGTGTTGCAGTAACCATTAAGAAAGCTATATGGTTCTGTTATTATATTTCACAAGAGAAGTTACAACAAAAAAAAATTACGCTCGTCTGACTCATTAAGAGCCAGCCCAGCAAAGCCCAGCTCAGCCCAGACCAACCTTTTGCTCTTACATGGTAGCTTGATCCTAGTGGTAGTATCTTAAGCCTACTGCTAAGGGTCATCCTGCACCATTTGTAACCCAGTGCCAGATGGGCATTAGTACCTTGTGGTTAAACTGCAAATTTCATCCATTGAAATCTGCTGACAACGACATTTAATAGTTTCATATATTGTCACAATTGGTTTCATTTTATTATTATTCTTTCCAAACCAAATGAAAGTTGAGTACTATGAGATTCAAACCATGCTACTTCTCTCCTCTACAGGTCAGAGACAAACACATGCAGATACACACACATATATACACACATACACATACGCATGAGGGGTTGGAAGATTTCCGATAGCAATGCACCACATGCTTTTTCACGAGGCCAGAGGAAGGCCTTTTTAATTGGGAGGGGGGCCCAAGCACTGCTTCAAGCCCTGCCCTAACTCTGCCCCAAGCTCCGTACCTTGGGTTTACTCCCTTCTTGTTCTGCCTGTGGGGATACGATCTTCCAAAGGCAGAGAGGAATGGTCTTTGCCGCGATCGTGGCTTTTCTTCTGCCCATGGGGTATGGGATCCCATTGAGCAGCCTGCTGGCCATTATCATGGCAAAGTCCTTTCCTGTTTGCCTGCGGGAGAATCCTAAGGTAGACAGGAAGGGTCTTTGCTATGATCATGGCCAGGCAACAACAGGCTTCCCATGGAGATCCCATCCCTCAGGGGCAAAAGAAGAGAAGCCACAATAGCGGCAAAGACTTCCTGTTCTGCCTACGGGGATCTGTTCTCCCACGGGCAGATAGGAAGGGTTTTTGCCATGATTGTGGCTTCTCTTCCTTTTCTACCTACAGAGGATGAGATCCCCGTGAGCAGCAATTTTGCTGCAATTTTTGGTGGGGAAAGAGCCCATGTGGCAAACCCCTTTCCAACGCCTATGCTTTTTCAACTTGTTTTCTAAAGGGAAGGTATGCTGAGAGAAATTGCTCTGAATTCCTTTTTTTTTTTTTGTTTGCTCTAATTGTTTTATTTTCAGATCTTTAGCCATTTTATGGAGGAGTAGCCTAGTGATTAGAGGAACAGTCTACTACCCAGGAGATCTGGGTTCAATTCCAACTGGCACTCATTTTGGCATTGGCCAATTCACTTTATCCTCCACTGCCTCAAAAGAAAAGGCCTGGCAATCTACTTCCAGTCATACCTTACCACAGGGGCGGTTCTTCTATTAGGCCACCTAAGGCGATGGCCTCAGGCGGCACTTCATTGGGGGCGGCACTCCGATGCCGGCACTCCGGCTCTTTTTTAATTTGAGATTTTGCAGCCTCTGGCTTGCCTCTGATTTCCCACGTGGGAAGGCAGAGGCAGGCCAGAGACTGCAAAATCTGAAATTAAGACAGAGCCAGAATGCCACCGGCGTCAGACAAATCAGCCTGATTGCTTGCAGGAACCCTGCAAGCGATCATGCTGATAAGTGATCATGCTGATTTGTGCCGCAGTGGAAGCATTCTGGTTGTTTTTATTTTAGATTTTGCTGCCTCTGCCTTCCTGCCACTTTTTTTTTCTTGCTGCAAGCATTCTTGAGGAAAAAATAAAGGGGTGGGAAGGCAGAGGCAGGCCAGAGGTGGCAAAATCTAAAATAGAAACAGCCAGAATGCCCCCGCTGCTGCTGCTGGCAGATAAGAAGTGCAGGTAGACAGAGTGGGGACAGGAGGAGGACAAGGAGAGACAGGGGGCAAATACTGGACAAAGGGAAGAGACGGGATAAATGCTGGGCAAAGGGGGAGACAGGGGACATGCTGGACAAAGGGAGAGACAGGGGGAAATTGCTAGACAAAGGGGAGATGGGGGGGACAAGTGCTGGACAAAGGGGGAGACAGGGTCAAGTGCTGGACAAAGGGGGGGACAGAGGACAAATACTGGACAAAGGGGGAGACGGGAAAATGCTTAACAAAGGGGAAGACAGGGACATACTGGACAAAGGGGGAGACGGGGACAAGTACTAGACAAAGGGGAGAGAAGGGGGGCAAGTGCTGGACAAAGGGGGGAAACGGGACAAATGCTGGGCAAATGCTGGACAAAGGGGAGAGATAGGGGGACATACTGGACAAAGGCGAGAGACAGGGGATAAATACTGGACAAAGGGGAGAGACAGTATAGGTTAGGATTATAATGGGCTGATGGGGGGGCTAGCACTGGTAATGGGCAGATCAGGGATGCTAGGACTGGTAATGGGTTGATTAGGGAAGGCTAGGACGGGGAATGGACTAATCAAGGAGGAGGCTGGGACTGGTAATGGGCTGATTAGGGGAGGCTAGGACTGGTAATGGGCTGATGGAGGGGGGTTAGGATTAGTAATGGACTGATGGGGGCTAGCATTGGGAATGAGCTGATCAGAGGGGAGGGGCTAGGACTGGAAATGGGCTGATTAGTGGAGGCTAGGACTGGTAATGGGCTGATGGGGGGTATGAATTGTAATGGGCTGATTAGGGAGGCTAGCACTTGTAATGGGGTTGAGTGGGGACTTGCACTGGAAGTGAGCTAATTTGGGGGGTGGGGTCCAACTGGGAATGGGATGATGGTGGGGAGGGGATAATAGAGCTGCTGGCCCTGGAAGAAAACTGGGGCCTAGAGATACAAATGGGCTGATATGGGGGGATGGGAGAATGGGACTGGAAGGGAGTGGATGCTGAGAGGGGCTGCCATGGTATTTGGACTACAAAGAGCTGGACAGTGGGGAAGGAGGGGGGCTGAAAGGGAATGGACACCAGTGGCAGTCATGGGAATACAAGGTGGTTGACATTGGAAGATACCGGGAGGGAGGACTGGAAAGGGGCTGATACTGGGAAGAATTACTGGGAATGGAAATAGGCTGATGAAAAGAAGTGAATAAAACAAAAGAAGAGATAAGAAATGGCAGATGGAACATAGACCACAGGAAGAGAGCTAAGAGAAGAGAGGAAAACAGAAGCCTCAGATCAGGACCAGCATGATCACAGAATGAAATGGTCAGACAACAAAGGTAAAAAAACATAATTTTATTGCATTTTAGTGAATGGACTTTGTGCTATCTTTCTATTTTACACAGTATGGGGGAACTGCATCTCTTATTTATCTGATGTTGCACTGCATGCGGAGTCTGGCTTCTTGGGGTTTCAGTTTAAATTTTATCTACATATTTTTATTTTTGCTTTAGATTGTAAGTCACTTATTCTGACTTAAGGGTCTGTGTTCTGAGTGTGTGACTGAGGTCAGGTGTTCTGTTAACTTGGAGTTTGTACATAAAGATCTATACTATACTGCAATTTGGCTTGTTCAGCTTTTCAAATAGGTGTATGGATGTTCCAGGGCCCACTGTAATATTTACAGTGACACTTTTTTTGGATGGGCTCCTTATGTGAATTTTCGAAATTTGGTGCTGATATGATATGGTATGGTACGGTGGATTTGCTCTATAGATTTTCAGTGACTTTGTTGTAGGGTTTTGTATTAGTTCACAATATGCCTGGTACTGGAGAATGTTTATTTGTTGTTAGTGAGATGATCAGAATCAGATTTCTTTTTAAGATATTGAGTTCTGTGGGTGAATGTCCTGATTCTGCTCTGCACCCACTGTTGAAGGGGGTTCTGGGTATGCAAAATATATGTTGAAAAAGAAAAAGCAAGAATCATAACGCAGTTTATAACAACAAAACAAAAATGAGTTATAATTTAGTTTTATAAACTATGCTGTGGTTCTCGCTCTCTTTTAGTTCCTTGGTGTGCAAACATCTTGCATTTCTTCCATATAATCTAATCGGCTTTTTGGTTTGGTTCAGTCCCTGATTAGAGTTGTGAAAAAGCCCCACCCCCTTCTATGGGGGGGGGGGGCGCCATCTGATCCTTCACCTCAGGTAGCAGATTGCCTTGAGCTGCCCCTGTTGGTGTTGTAGTCTACCGTTTTGTGCATTGCCATTTGTGCTACTGGTCATGGGTTCGATTCCTCTCTATTTTAGCTATAGAGATATAGCCCACTGGTTACTTCAATGACTGTGGAGGCAGAGGTCATGGGTTTGATCCCACAGTGGTGGTGTTGTTATTAGAAAAGTTTCCAAGAAGAGCCACCAAAATGGTAAAGGGGATGGAAGGATACTCCTATGAAGAAAGGCTAAAAAGGTTAGTGCTCTTCAACCTGGAAAAGAGACAGCTGAGGGAGATATGATAGAAGTCTATAAATAAATGAACGGAGTAGAACAGGTAAAGGTAGATCGATTGTTTACATTATCAGAATATAGAAAGATTAGGGGCATGCAATGAAGCTACAGGGTAAACTATTTAAGACTAATAAAAGAAAATATTTTTTCACTCAACATGTAACCAAACTCTGAAATTTGTTACCGGAGGATTTAGTAAAGGCTGTTAGTGTAGCTGGGTTTAAAAAAGGTTTGGACAAGTTCCTGGAGGAAAGGTCCATAAACCATTATTAAGAAGGGACCCAGGATATCAATGCTTGACCCAGTACAAGCATTGTGGAAACTGTCTTTTGGGGAAACTGCTAGGTACGTATGACCTAGATTGGCCACTGTTGGAAACAGGCTACTGGGCTTGATGGACCTTAGTCTGACCCAGTATGGCATATCTTATGTTCTTATGTACCTTGCCAAGAAATCCCTGGGGCTGCTGGGTGGACAGCAGTTAGCATTGACTTAAAGGCACTTTAAAAAAGAAACCCAAAACATTGGGCGGAAAATTAAAAACAAAATGCATCCACTGGTATTTGATGGCTGTGGTATAGCTTTACAGTTTTAGTCAGATTACCTTTGCCTCTTTTGTGCTCTTGTTAATTTTTGCCGACCTCACTTACAGTATGGTGCTGCCCTGGTAACTCTGATAAACTTTGTTGTCTCGATGGCTACAGTAGTACCTCTACAGCACCCTGGGCAGGTACTAGAGAGGAGCAAATGTGACTTTGCCTCTGGTGCCGTTTTGTGAGAGGGAAAAAGGAGTGATCTTTGTTGGAGGGTGCATTTCCTGCTGTGTATGCTATGCGCCGGAGCATTTCATTCTTGCAGCGAGAGAATCTTTGGATCACCAGAAGAAGTCATTATTGTAACAACAGTTTTCTTCTTTCCTGTTTTGGGTATGCCACTCTCCTACAGCCCCAGACCCAGTTGGCCCCATTGGACCAGGAAACTAAACTTGGATCCCACACCACCATCAGGAATGCTGTGGTTTGAGCCATCGGACAAACCCTAAAAATGCCTATGATTTAAAGTGGTAAACAAACCATTACATTCGGGGGGGAGGGAAAACAAACAAACAAAATAATTCTATCCTACTTCTTCACTGATTTACTCCAATACTTTGGAAAATAAATATACAAAAGCAACTTAGTAATTTGTATCTAAATTGTGTTCTGTAAAGAAGTCCTTTAGATGATGTACTGTAGTAGGCCAAACATCCTTTTAAGTTTCAAATACTCAAAAAAAGGTTTACATTATAAAGAGCCGCTTTGGTGATGTGCAGTTTTGGTTTGTAAGTGCAAAGTGAACATGCAAATTGCCTTATCTTTTGGGATTCACAAACAACCATTATTCGGATTGATTTAATACATAGCTTTTTATCTTTAAAAGTGTTAATTAGAAAATAGAGACAGTTCTCTGAACACTTAAGGGTAATAAATAGATCAAAACAACATCCATGCTTCTATGATGGAACTTCTGAAGACTTTCTAAAGGGATTAATACAATTGTCAAAAAGACTATGGTATACATATTAAATAGTGTTACCAAGCTACAATTACATTTTTAGGACTCTTGCTTGCTAAGCTTTTAAGCATTCATTACTTAAAAAAAAAATCAAGGATTTGCTTTCACAACTATAGTACATAACAAAGAGCTATCATGTGTCTTGTTTTCTATATTGAAAATATCCCAAAGTTACTGCCATAAATTTCCTAACTTGCCTGGCACAAATAAGTTAGTTAAATTAGAAAAAGGCTTGGTATTGACCAGGAAAAACTCTAAGTAGGATCACCTCAGAACTCAGGGCTGTATCAAGCCATAAATGCGTTCTGTGCGGATTGCAAATGTGGCTCACCCCTCCCCCTCCCCTAGTTTGTCATTTTCCTATGCCAGCATCTCCTCATCTTACCTCCACGCCCATGTCCATGCTACCTGCCCTTGCCCTGCTGTCGCCATTTTCTGTGTTTCCTTGGCAGCGACAACCACAGCAGCAGGGAGTATCTCTAATTGAGAAAAAAAACATGCATTTGCATGTTTGCCGGATCCCTCCTTCCTCTAACATAGATTCACTTCAGAGGCGGGAGGGACCAGATCAGCCATTCAAACATGGTGTTGCAAAGACCCACATTTGAATGGCTGGTCTGGTCTCTGCATCCTCTGACGTGAGTCTATGTCAGAGGAAGGAGGGATTGGGCAAACAAGCAAACGTGGAGTCTGGAAGACTTGCATGTTTTTTCCTCTATTAGAGATGCTGTCCACTGCTGTGATTGCTGCCGCCAAGGAGACATGAAAAGCAGCAGTGGAACAAGGGCAAACGGGGGGAGCCAAGACCGGCAACCCCAAATGCACCCCTATTTTTTTGGGTCCCTGTGCGACTGCACCCTCGCACAGGGCTAGGTACATGCTGTCAGAACTTTCCTAGCAATTTGTGTGTAGAGATAAATTTCATCAAGAGAAGTGCTCAAGGCATCTTCTAGATATGATTTAGAACACATGTATGTAGATTTAATTCTCAATTTACCCATGTGGAAGGTAATTTTAAAAACTGCATGCCTTTCATGCATTGCCACATGTGTGTTTGGATCGTATTTTAGAAAGTGAAGTACATGTACACTTTGAGGCATGTCTTTGCACCTCCATTTTATAAAGCAATCTAGTCGTGGCAGTTTTGCACACGTTACAACAGGCACATGTGCTGGATTGTTCAAAAATGCATGTAAGTTATAATATTTTATAACTTGCGTGTGTAAATTTTATGCTCCTCCAAGCTCCCTATGCACACCCACACTGAAAGTACATGTGATCTGACACATGGGCACTTACAGGATAATGACCGCCTAAAGCATTTGTGCCAGTTGCTCATTCACGCACTAAGTCCTTTAAAATCGGGACTCGCGCTCATAAATATCATGTAACTTTCCATGCATCCCTTATAAAATTAGCCCCTGGGGGATAATTTTATACGGAGTCACCTAGATTTATGCATGAACGACATGTGTGTATTCCGGTACTGTAGTTATTTACATGCATAAGTGGATCACTAAAATACCACAATGTATGTGGCTCTTGATAGAATTAGTTTTTTTTGTGCTGACTGAACTCTTTCATATGGAACACATTAGCAGTAAATATTCCTAAAACTTATTATGATTTTTTTTGGCATAGTCTTTCACAGAAAAAGCTTGATGATAGTCATGAAGGATACTTAGACCATGATGCAGTACAAACTAAGATCAAGAACCTAAATATGTTTTTTCAATAAGACTCAGGGGTATGTTTAGTAAATAGCGCTAGCAGCTTCTGTGCAATATCGGAGCTGCTGCCCCTTTGAATTCAATGGGGCTGTAGCTTCGATATCGCATGAAAGCCGCTACCGCTGTTTATTAAACATACTCCTCATTGTCTCATAAGCATGTAGAGGGTAGCAACAGTTAGCCTATGTGTAAGGCAATCTAGGTAACTTTTTAGCCTATTTTATCAAGAGATAAAGGCGCCTAAGTGTCTTAAGAGAAAAATTTTGTTTTGAAATGAAAGTGGCAATGATGCTAGTATTTCCCTTTCTAATCAAATGTTATAACAAGAAAATTGCAGCGAAGGGGAAAATGCATGACCGGAATAAAAACAAGTACTGAAGAGTAAATATTTAGCATTGTATGAACAGGCTGTGATAGTCAAAGGTTTAATATGATTGAAGCAAACAAAATCAATGTATATATTTATATATTTAACCAAAAAAGGGCCAAAGAGGTTACAACCACTTAGCTTTTCCTGTCTCTTCTCCCAAGTGGTATAATTGCTGCAGATGCTATTGTTGCTCTATCACTGCATTCACGGTTGCAGCTCTTTTATACATATGACAAATAAGGAGAAGGTCATAAAATCAGTTAGTGTAACTGGGTTTAAAAAGGTTTTGGTCAAGTTCCTGGAGAAAAAGTCAATAGACTGTTATTAAGACAGATCTGAGGAAAGCTACTGCTCTCCCTGGGTGTAAGAGGCATGAAAGTCACAGTGAGCACAAAGAGGCAGGATTCAATTCTGGAGTTGATGTCAGCAGTCCCAACCATCGATGGTGGCGGCATCAATGTGTGTTATTGTGGGTGTGCGGATGTGTGTGATTTGACCTGTTGGAGGCTACGTGCATGTCTGCGTCATGAAGAGTGTTGGAGGCTGCATGTATGTATGTGTCTGTGTTCCATACGAGTGACAGAGGTTGCATGCATATGCGTGGCTGTGTATGTTAATATCTTTATATCTGGTGTTATCTCTATATATGTCTCATTCTTGAGATAGTGGATGTGTGGTGCAAGGGTAGGATGCTTCTATGTGTATGTTGTATGGTGTAGTGGAGAAGTGCCTGTGTGTATGGTGCAGGGGTGAGGTGCCTATGTGTCTTTTGAAGGGGTGGGCAGCTGTGCCTTTAGCATATTTCATTGTACCTCTTTCTCCCCTCTTTTCAACCTCAATCCCCTAGAACCTTTACATGCCTCCCTGTAGACCTTCTCCTGCTGCTTCCCCCCAATCTGCTCTCTTCCGAGCTTCTGTCCCTTTCTCTTTCCCCCTTGCATTCTCACCCATTCCCATCCCCCATCTTTCTTTCTTTCTCAAACCCACAGCCACTTTAAATGTGATCTACCTCCTGTGCATCTCTTGCTCCAGCTCTTCTTCCAGCAGCACCCTTGGCTGTGATCGCAGCCTTCTTCACCTCTTCAGCCCATGGGACATACTGCTCCCCTGGGCATATAACAGAACTGCTGGCCATAATATCTGCTATCACTGAAGGTACCAGAGAGGAGTGGCAATAGCAACAATGGAGGTGGGATCATCAGAATGGAGGGCCCACCTAGGATACCACTAATACTTTCACCAGCCCTGCTAGCGGGGAAATCCATGACTATACCCACTCCAGGACACAAATAGAAATTATAAAGATGCTCATTTCAGCAATGTAACAACAGTACGATGAAGAGTGAAATGTTTGTTCACTCCTTTGATTCGTTTAACTCCCTCAAAGATACCCACCAGACACACATTTCCCCAGGTAACCATGCTGCAACATGTCCATGTTTGCAAAATGGCAGGGACATGCAAGGAGGAGAGCTCTACAGCCGCATTATGTGCTAGGGCAGCATGCAAGTCTATGTCTCCTATTCTCTAGCTGCACATATGCAACACATTCAAGATTTTGCTTAGGCTTCTATGGCTAGTAAAATGCAGTTTTCTGGATCATGCTGCGTCATAGTAAGTGGAACAGACATTTCAGCCATAATGCTATGGTTTTCTTTAAGGTGAAGTGGTTATGCATTGAATGACTGTTTTTAGATATAGTGGTTCTCAAACCAGATTGTTTGGATTAAGGAGGGAAATTTGAATTTTGGCAGGAAAGTTCATTGAGGAAGGCAGGGACAAAGGACTCAACATAAACAAAGTATGTCAACCATTCTTTCACAGAAGGTTTAGTGCTACAAGGACTGGCACCAAAGACCAACATTTTCTTCCACCTTCCAGAATAGGAGATTGTCACAACAAATCTTCCTGCTAAAATTCAAAATTCCCTGCCTCTAGAATTCTAACTTACACTTTTTCCACTTATTCTCCAAAGAACTTTCCTGTCAAAATCAAATTTCCTGCCTTTTCTTCAACAAATTTGTGGATATAGTTCAAATTTTGTGGGTCAAATCCACGAATGTGGTTTCAGAACCACTATATTCAAGAAAAGACATCCACTGATGGCTGAAACATCGGTTCCACTTACTAAAATGTGGCATGACCTGTAAAATGGCATAGAACATGTTCGAGTGTCTAAAATGTGGAGACTTCCTAACTCTGTGTGTGCTGGTATTTTTTTATATTGTGAAATGGAAATGTGTATTTTTCAGGGTGGAGAAAAGTTGATTTTACAAGACACCTACACGTGGCCACCTTCTCAGCTGCCCCTCCCACTGCATATCAGATGTTTTGATGTGGATATTCCATTTTGTAGACAGGCGTCCTTTCTAAAATGTGCCTTCAGGTTAATAAACCTACTTCTAGGACATGATAATGAATACAAAAGTAAAGTAAGAACAATACAAAAAAGCCTATTTTCAGTGGTTGACATCTTTAACTCTTTGATTCAATCAACCGGTGGTTGGAGATGGATTAATCTGACATTGGATTATAGTGATTTGGTTTTATATTTTCATTTTTTGGTCCTGCACTTGGATCATAGAATCTGATTTCAATTGTGGAAATTTGAAGTTTTCACCCCTCGTTCCTTCATTTTGAGGAGAAAGATGGTCCACTAATGGATAGGGATCTACTGAAAAATTCCATCTAGTGGGAAAAACGTGCATTCTTTAATATATGCAAGTTCCAGATTATGATATATTTATTGGAAATTGGATATTGTGGAACCTATGAGAGAATACTGCTTCTTCAAATGTAGTTATTGTACTCTACTTTTCTAGAATAGACTGAGTGAGAAACAAATTTCAGTGGACATTACTATACAGTGATTTAGTAGTTTATATTTATATTGCCTAGATTTCTTCACTTCCCCAATTCATGAATCAAGAAGCAATGTAGGATTTAAATAATAGGCACGTGTTTTTGTGTGTGTGTGTTTCTACCACTCATCCCCTCCTCCCTGTATCAAGTGAAGACCTGAGCAAATATTTAAATATAATACAATGGTTATATCCAATGTTACCACAAAACTGCATGGGAGTCCTCTGCCTGCCCTATTCCTGGTAGGGGGAGGTGATGCAATGCCACAGTACTTCCCCCTACTGGCAGTGACATGGACAGAGGACTCCCATAGAGCTTCATGGAAGCATTGGTGATATTTCCCTTTCATTGCATTATTTACACATTCTTAGAGCATTTAAATACATCAAAGAATGTTTGAAGTCAAGAACCAAGAAAATAGGGCAAGGATTGTGAAAGATTCTCAGGTAATAGAACATTGTGACTGTAATGTGATATAATTGCCTCAGATGTGATGAGGAAAAGGAAAAAGAAAAAGCGAGAGAGAAAAGCAACGTATTAAAACCTGAAAAAGCCAACTTTATGTATTATTTGCAGCTATAGCTAAACTGAAGGAATTTAATGGAAAAGACACCAAGGGGAAATAGGAGTTACAGTACTGTATTTGGAAAACTTCACAAAGCTGCCAAGAAGTATGCATGCCAATGGGAAAGAAATGTAAGAGTATAAAGGTAAATCTCATGTGGCCTCATCAAGAAGTCATGAAAACATATCTAAAAAGAGAATGCCTTTATCATAATGAAGGGGGAAGGGCAGGGAGCCTCGGAAAGCTGCAAAACAAGTAACAAAGAACATAAGAGACAAAACAAAAAGCCTTAATTCCTTTTTTGCTTGCGAAGTGGGAATGATGGCCTTGAACACGCTTCTGGATAAATTAGGCTTTTACTGAAGCCTGATAGCCAGTTAATGTGCATTTTAAAACGTGACAACTGGCAGCTGGGAATGCTAACATGGGAGCGCGCCAGCCACCGCATGCTAAAACGCACGTTACCTGGCTCTCGAAGGATGGACGGGGAATGGATGGAGGGTGGGCATGGAGAATGCATTACCGCTAGCAGCAGGGCAATTAGAACATGCTCAGCGGCTTTTAGTGCAAGGTCACCAAATGACACCTCCATGGGAGTCGTAAAGTCCACCTTACAGGAGCATACATTAGAGTAGCCAGTTATCCTCCTCAGTGTGTTTCTCATGGGAAAGATACTTGCTGCTTCATTGAGTTTATCTAATTGCCATAATCGAGGGATAGAGACGATTTTTACTTTTGATGGGCTGCATAATTTACAGTTACAGTTTATTTGACTTGATATACCGCCTATAGCAGTGCAACTAGGTTGTTTACAAAATAAGTAAATAATGGGTGAAACAAGCAAAACAAAACATGGGGAAGGGGCGGAAGAACAAAATCACAATGGGAAAATAAGGGCGGAGGTCCTAGCTGACAAAGCAGTGAAGAGTACAGTGACATGCCGATAAAGTACTTATTTAATTATCCAAGGGGAGACCCAAAATACCAACAAGGGAGTGAGACCAATAAATAAAACCATTATCTATATAACAAACTTTGTCTATATTTCTAAACCAATCAAGTTAACTTAAGGAAAAAAGAAAAAACTTAAACCACTAAGAGAAAGAAAAGAAGGATTTAGGACTTTGATGGAAGAGGGGCTTGCAGCGTAAGTTACAATCAAGGGGCCCCCCAAGCAACATTGTGCTGAGGTCCCCCCATTGTTGCGGTATGGCATACCCCCATGTGGCCCCCCCTTCATGCAGGGCCTCCATGTGGCAGCGGCCCATACTTACACTTCCAATACTAAGTTCCTCCGAAGGCCGAAGCAATCTTTGTTGCACCTGTTCTATGACTCCAACAACGAAGGAGCTGGTGACCTGACCACGCACTTCTGCAGAGAAAGTCACTATGTGCAGGCGTGCTGAGTGGGAGGAGTTGGGATCTATGTGGCTCTCTTCTGTAGCGAATGGTGGCAGTCGGGCAGCACAGAGCACTAGCATGTGGGGCATGATGGAACAAAAAAAAAAGACAACCAAAAACAAACCAAAAAATGGAGTTGGATTGCTGTGCAGCATACACTGCGGCCAGGCAGGACTCAAGAGGACCAAATCAGATATCAGAGCGAGAGCGGGGCTGCCAGATTGAGGTGGAACGGGACCGGCGGCAACAGGACGGATGCACTGTCTTAGACTCGTCTCTTAGCTAGGCAAGGCAGCACACAGCAAGAGTATCTTTGGTGCAGGGCCCCCTGAAGAGTGGGGCCCTGTGCAAAGAATATTCTTGCACAATGGATGAGCTGGCCCTGTGTGTGTGTGTAACTCGTCGGACCAATTATGTGAGATTAATCATCAGGCATATCCGATGATGAAGGTGTCTCCAGAGCCATTTTACAAATGACGTTTACAGACATCTCCAGTGCAGCGACATCCAAGTAGACAAGGGAGCATGGTGGAGGTGCAATGAACTTAGACGTACCCATTCAATTTCAGAAACATTGGGAATGTCTGCAGACTTAGTCACATTTAGATCTGTTCCAGGCATCAGAAAAGTGTTAGTTGTGACCTTAAAAAATCCAAATGGTGTAGAGAAGATAGAGAATTAAGTGACTAGTCTAAGATCATAAAGGCCCACACTGGGATTTGAACCTGGGCTACACTGCATCTAACCCACTATTTAATCATTGTGCTGTTAGACATCTATACTCAGCAATGCTATTCTGAAGGAAATCTATGTAGATTTCTCCATAGACGTCCTTATCGGGTACATCCATGTTTCTGAAATCATGCTTGAACTTGTACATGCCTACATTTTTTTAAATTATATTTTATGAAATTTTACAATATTATCGAGGCAAAGCTTGTACAGAAAAGGCAGGAAAAACTAACATAATATTACAAAAAAAGTTAGTTTTAGATAACTAAAATAACAGGTTGCAAAAAGGTGCATGTGGATGGAGATGTCTCCGGAGCCATTTTACAAATGACGTTTAGAGACATCTCCAGTGCAGGAATGTCCAAGTAGACAAGAGGCATGGTGGAGGTGCAGTGAACTTAGACACCCCTGTTTGATTTCAGAAACATCAGGGATGTCTGCAGACACATCTGGGTTTAGACCTGCTCCAAGCATGAAAAGGCATCAGGAAAGTGCTTGTTGTGGCCTTAAAACATCCACATTGTATTGAGAAAATGGAGAATTAAGGGACTTGCCTAAGACCACAAAGGCCCACACTGGGATTTGAACACTGGCTACATTGTTAATAACACAGGTACACTACCAAAAAACTGCCTCCAGTTTTGCAACTGATTCCTATAGATTTTGGGGTGCTGAATCCAGGAAAAATAGCCAAAATGTTCCATCACATCACGTTTTCTTGCAAAATTAGATTTCTTACCCATATAAGGAATGTTCACATAATTTCTTTTTAGCCGACTGCAGTTTATTTTCTTGGCCCAAAATAGAGGTTGTAATGGTTAACTAACTAGAAACACTCCCTCATGATATTTTAGAGTGTTTTGTATTCATTTTATACATTAACAGGACAATTGGGAGGCGGGGGGCTAAATCCAGTACTCGCGCTGGCGCATGTTCTTTCCTGTTCGCCTCGCCTCGTTCGCTCGCTCAAACACGGTGGTTGCGACATGAACGTTCCTGTCAAATTTCAGTTTCTTGCAAGTTCATTATTACCTTTTGTTTGCTCAGTCGTAATCCAGCTTTATTCCGAAGTGGTTCACTACAGTTGTAGTTTGCAGTGCTGTGTATTTGTGATGGCTCACAGAGCCAGAGGTTGCGTCAACTCTCCGGACAGTTTTTGTTTTATTTGTGGGGAATATACCGTGAAAAAGCGGCAGAGGAACATTTCTGCATTTATTAAAAAAGTATATTTCGCCTATTTCGGTTTGAAGTTAGGCTATCAAGACAAACCGTGGGCTCCTCACAAAGTGTGCAAGACATGTGAGTAAGATCTACGCTTATGGATGAAAGGTAAGAAACAAGCATTTCGTTTTGGAATACCTATGATGTGGCGTGAACAAAGAGACCACAGCAGTGACTGCTATTTTTGCTCTTGCATTGTGAAGGGATACAACTTAAAAAATAAGAACGTAATAAGTTACCCCAACCTTTCCTCAGCAATTAGGCCTATGCCTCATAGCAACGAAGTACCTGTGCCTGAACCACCAAAATCTTTGGATCATATTTGTGTGGACGGTTCTGATCATGATGAGACTCATCAGATGGCTTTTCCCGATGAGTCCAGTACTTCCGAGTTTGAAACTGAACCAGATCCGAAACCTGAACTTTTCTCTCAAGCTGAATTGAATGATTTAGTCCGGGATTTAGGACTCCCAAAAGATGCTGCCCAACTGCTAGGTTCTCGGCTTAAACAGAAAAATCTATTGTCACCAGGAACAACTTTTTATTGGTACCGCAACCGCGAGACACAATTTTTGAAGTATTTCAGCAAAGAGGAAGATTTGGTATTTTGCAACGATATATACGGAGTGATGGAAAAGTTTAAAACTCAAGTATGATCCTGCTGAATGGCGGCTGTTCGTTGATTCGTCAAAAGACAGCATAAAAGGTGTTCTTCTTCATAATGGCAACACATTCGCTTCAGTTCCTATTGCTCACTCTGTTATTCTCCAAGAAAAATACGAGAATTTGGCCCTGATTCTTCAGAAGATTCGTTATGATGAGCATAAGTGGATGATTTGTGGAGACTTTAAAATTCTATCCATGCTATTAGGGCAGCAATCCGGTTTCACCAAATATCCCTGCTTCCTTTGCTTGTGGGATAGCCGGGCCCGCGACCTACACTGGGGGAAAAAAGACTGGCCAATTCGGGAGTATTTGAGACCCGGTGAGAAAAATGTTCTTCATGAGAGCTTGGTACCTCGTGATAAAATTCTATTATCACCTCTCCACATTAAGTTGGGTCTCATTAAGCAATTCATCAAGTCCCTTCCAAAAGATGGTGAGTGCTTTCGGTACCTTTGCTCAAAGTTCCCCCGACTTTCTGAAGCAAAGCTAAAGGAAGGAGTGTTTGTTGGCCCTGATATAAGGAAACTCATTTCAGATGGAGCATTCGCTGAAACGATGTCTGAGAAGGAAAAGAAGCCTGGGATTCCTTCAAGGATGTTGTTCTCAAATTCTTGGGGAACAGGCGGGATGAGAACTATAAGGATATTGTTGCCAGGATGCTCAATGCCTTCAAGAACAAGGCTGTAACATGAGCCTGAAAGTCCATTTCTTGCACTCCCATGTGAACTACTTTCCCGAAAACTTGGGGGCGTACAGTGAAGAACAAGGTGAAAGGTTTCACCAGGACATCAAGGACGCAGAGAGAGAAGGTACCAAGGAAGATGGAACACCACTATGATGGCTGATTTCTGCTGGTTGCTGCTGCGGGAAACCCCAGATGAAAAATACGCCAAGCAGCGCACCAAGAGAAGCATTCGGGGGAAGAAGAAACGGGCCCACCAGGAGATTGATTGACCCAAGAATGACTTTAAAACCTAAACTGTGTTGACAAATATCGTGTTTTTACTAAACTTTGAAATAAAAATTTGCTAGTTATTACCACAGTGTTGGATCTCATTTATTAGAATTTTATTTTCACACCATCGGGTGTTTGTCTTCATGTATTGCAATGGTACGGTTTGCGTTTTCTATTCTTACATACATACCTGTACAACATTTTTTGCACATTTCTTTGCTTTGCTTTGTGTCTAACCTCGCTCTTATATGCTCAATGTTTGTGCACATGTATGTGACTGTTTTAAGTGCAGACAATTTTGCTACCATCACAGTGTGTTTTGTTGACATTACTCTATTCTTATGTGCTGCCTTGTTACAATTTTCTTTATTCTTATTTGAATAACTACTAAACAATTAGTATAAAGAATTCATCCAAGAAACTTTTATCTCGATCGCACTCAATCTGAAACGTTCACCTCAAACTGCTAACCCAATGTAGCAAAAAATCTGTACGTGATGGAGCAAATTGGTTACCAGATTTGGATTCAGCGCACCAAAAAACGTAAAAATCAATCGAAACATTAGAGGCAGTTTAAAAAAAAAATTTTTTTAGTGTACCTGTGTAATCTGTTACTTTAACCATTATGCTATTAGAGGTCTATGCGTGGTGATGCTGTTCTGAGGGACATCTATGTAGACATCTCCATAGACATCCTTACTGGGCACATCCACATTTCTGAAATCATGCCTGAACTTGTACATGCCTGCTTTTTTTTCCAGATGTTCTGGCTTTGATGTCCAGATTGCATTTGGATGTCCTTTATAAAATATACCTTCACAGGAACACTATTGGGTTGATATTTAACAGCCACAATCAGTGTTTTTTTAAATGTTGGCCATCACATTAAAATACCATCATATATATATTCAGCTCCACAATCCTGATAGTAAACTGTGCTAAATATGCATATAAGAGCATGCTTACTAAAGTGCCCTAACCATTAGCACTGGTTAAGTGTACAATAAGCATGCTGCACAAACAGCTTAGGACCACATGCCAAAAATCCTGCATTAACCGGTTATCACAACGATTGGACAGGGACTAGACTGGTTAGGGGCGGAATGTGGATATTGGTGGTGCATTGTGTTAGCACAATGGGTAGTATTAGGTGTATCATGTGCCGGTTAGTGCATTGCCACACAATTGCAACAGCAACAGCTGGGGTATGGACACATAAGCCCTCTGAGGTTAGAGCAAGCTTCTGCGTTAGGTTTGTACCCCAAACATGCTTTAACTGTGTATTTTTGCAAACATGCCCTATGGAGCAGCAAATGCCATAGCTATCTGGATAGTGGCAATATTTATTGTGTTATCTGTCCTGGCAGTAATTATTCCTGATAGCACTATCCGTATAGTACCACTGAAGAACAATGGATGGGGGCACTTGTCTGGGTAGCTTCGGCTGCTATCCATATAAGTGCATTTAAATATCCACCCCAGTCTTTTTTTGGATATCTGACCCTGGTTACCATGCAAGGATAATTAATAGGTAATTGAAAGAAGGTTGCACTGAATGGACTTTTGGACTTCTTTCAACTATCCCATTTATGTAACTGTGTCATAGATGTGCTCACAGTGGATACAAAAGCAGATCTCCTATCTATGTGAACGACAACAAGTGAAAATGAGCAGTAACACCTCATCTCCTTGATGCAAAAGTAGATCTGAAATGGTTCCACTCCTATCTATGTGAACGACAACAATGTGAAAATGAGCAGTAACACCTCATCTCCCTTTCCACAAACTCAAGGCATCCTTCAAGGCTCTTCCCTATTGGTTCTCCTTTTCAACATCTATCTACAACTGCTATGCCCAATCATCCATTCACACAACATACACTTTCACATCTATGCAGCAAACCAACATACCAAGGAATACTAAGCTGCTTCATAGATATCTCTCAATGGCTGGCAAAAAATTCACTGAAAACCAGCTAAAAGAAATACTCTTCATAACAAAGGATGACCATTTCCAACCACCGACCTCGATGATATTAAATGGCACTGATGTGAAAATCCAAACAAAGGTCAAATACTTAGGTATCACATTAGACCAACTACTAACAATGAAGCCACATATAAACAGGACAACAAAGATAATCTATCACAAAATCCGAACGCTTTTTCACCTCCATCCCCAATTGGAACCATCTGACTTTCGCTCAGCATTCCAAACAATAATTTCACGACACTTCAACTACTGTAACTCTGTCTACCAAGGCTTGCCAAAATCCACGCTTCCTCTACACACCACCTTGCACACAGCCGCATGCATAATTCAAGGAGCCTCAAGGCATGACCATGTAACCCCCCCCCCCTACTCAGACAACTATACTGGCTGCCACTACTTAGCGGCATTTGATAGAAAACACTACTCCTAACCTTCAAAATCATCAACAATCAATCCTCATACTATCTACAAACTCCACTAAGTACCACCAATCCAATCAGGACAAGAAGATAAAACACAAAAAATATGTTGAACATACCTCATGAGAAAATTAAAAGTACTCAGAAGTCTATACAAGAGCATTCAAACTATATGCACCAACCCACTGGAACTCTCAATCTGGAAATCCCCAAATCATCGATGACTTGTCCACATTCAGGAAACATCTCAAAACTTACCTCTTCAATGAACACTTTGGCTCGATCACATGTTTTCCCCCCCCCCCCCCCCACTCTTTCTGAAACCCCCT
Source organism: Ichthyophis bannanicus (assembly GCA_033557465.1). Taxonomy (NCBI): domain Eukaryota; kingdom Metazoa; phylum Chordata; class Amphibia; order Gymnophiona; family Ichthyophiidae; genus Ichthyophis; species Ichthyophis bannanicus. Next base: position 718,319,839 of record CM066036.1, read on the forward strand.
GCTCCCTCTCTACCCCTCCCCTTTCATTGGATAATATATATAAAAGTTGTTCTTGTACATATGTTACATTAGTTAACTACTCATGTAGATACCCATCACTCAGTGACTATTTATGAATATAAATTCCACTGTTTACTGTAACAATCCATTGTTGAAATGTACACCGCTTTGCCACGGTGAAAAGCAGTAGAGAAAAATAATCAAATAAATAAATAAAATATTGACTTTATAGTCAGCTGGGTTTTCAGGATGTCCACAATAAATATGCATAAGAAATATTTACATGCAGAGACTATAAACTGGATTGCCTATATCTTTGGTTTATATTGCACCTTAATGCTACCTAATACTGCAATAATTTCGTAATGTATAGATTAAGGCAGTTTTCAAAATTGATGTTGTTCAGTCAAAGTTATTTTGGTTTGTAGTGCACCATATTTTTAGGAGATGATATACCCACTTTTGTACATTAATGAAAGGAGCCTCGATCACTAATGACTAGTTACTTTCCCTCTTTGTTTATTAGTCTGATGTGGCTCTTTTGAAAAGCTTTCTTCTGGGTTATAACATTGGCACTCACATTACCACCCTCCATTACACAACATTACACAATTGTTTGGCAATATATGGTCACAACTTTTATTCTACTTGAACCATCAAACCTAACAAGATAACATATCTTAAATCTGAGCAGAAATGACATCCCCATTGGGCTAGACGATGGCATCCTAGCTCCCCACTTCATCACTGTCCATTAATTATTTCCGCCTCCCTTTCCCCAGCCTGTGATAGCGCCAGGCTGAGGCCAATTTCCAGAATAAGGAGCCTTCTTTAGGACTTATGCTGCATGTGGCAGTGATGCCCACATGCAAGAAGCTGCAATCCTTTGCTCTCCTTATCTCTCTCCCACACAACTAGGGGAATGCGTTAATCATGGTTGAGGTTTTATCCCTCTATGTAACAGGTGGCAACTGCTGCTAGCATGTCACTGCCTCCTCACCATTAGCTGCAGCCATAAATGCCTTACCACGCCCTTCTAGCAAATCTTGCACAGCAACAAGAAAAATATCCTGACCAATATCCGACAAATGAACCCTGTCTGGACGATATAAGCCAGGACAGTTGGCAGTAATCAAGCCACGGACCAACACTAGCCCTCCGTAACACAACAACAAATTTAGAGAACTCAGCATTCACTCACTTCGGCAGGTTTTCCACCACCTTAGGCTCAACAGCATCATGCCAAACTCTTGGTGAAATGATCTAAAACCAAATTAATAGGACGGAAGGAAGTGAGTCATGAACAAGTCACTTTTCATTTGTCGGCTAAGATCAACCCCTTTAATGGAACAAATATCATCCCCTCCCCAAATGGATGAAAATATACTGTGGATGGTTATACTGGCAAGCCTCCAAGAAAACTGGCAGAAACTGAGACTACTGCATGACACACAGCCCCATCCACTACAGCAGCACACCATTGCTTGCCAGTCCCAGCTGTAAGCCTCATTTCGATTCAGCTGCCCTCTTCCAGGCCCAGAAAACAAATGAATGCCCACACATCCATACCAAGAACTCTAGACTCACAGAGCCTGTTAAACTAACTGAAAAACAAAAGAACAAAGGAAAGAACGGGCCCCACAGGACCTTCAATTAACGCAGATAGGTCTTGTGTGCAGCAGAGCACTAGTGACCCGCATACTGAATCGCTTGTGCGGAGGTACCCTGTGAAGCAGCAAATGTCACAGCCCAAATTCTAAATGAATGGGTTCCAAAGTGCTCAGCAGGGAAACCAGCTGACACCAAACCACACTTCAGAAGAGTGGCAAACTGGTATCGAGTCAAAGGGTCATGCCCTTCATGACAGAAACAAAACCAACCACCTTGCGCCCTAACATGCAACAAAGCCTGGGCACAGAGCACTGGACAAGAAATTAAACCAGACACCTGTCAAAGACAAAGCCATGAGCCCCTTCCCATCTGGTCTGTCTTCGACCGCTCAATGCACAAACACACTTCATTTGACAGGACCACCACATCATCCCACAACAAACCTATTCTCCCAGCAGAAACCTTTGCCGCAGCCACCAGCTCACTAACCCGTAAGGCTGCAAAAAAGGAAAAAGAAAATGTCATCCCAAAAAGCAGCACCTCATATGGTGATGCACACACCTTAGGTAAGGTATCATGAACAATGGGCTGCCATGGAACTCTCGACACCAAGACCACATTGGATCACGCAAAACCTCACCCCGACTTACACACCAAACATGATGCCATAGGATCCCTCTGCCCTTGCACTTTGGCCACAAATGCAACACTGGCCAAAGATACAGACAAAGAATGGGGTGACAAATCACATTCAAGTGCTCAAACAATGAAAGCGCAGCCTCTTGCTCAATCAGCCACTCTGGACTAATCACTCCAATGGGCAACATGTCCACAAAGCCAGCCAGTCATACATGAAGACCAAGTGTTCTCTGCAAGTGAAGACTTCTGCAATTCCACAAGCAGCCAGGAATAACATCCCCAAAATGTCCTGCCATTCTTGATGGGAACTCATCTGTTCCTGGGTTAGAACCCGAAACCTGGTCAACTGCAAAAGTGACAAGAGTCAGCAATAGCATTATCAACAACAGGCACATGTTTTGCCACAAGAAACACATTGCACTGAAGGCACCCGAGGATGAGCAACTGTAACAACTCAACCACCAATGGGGACTTGGCAGATTGTTCGGTGCATGAACCGCCGTAAGGTTATCTGAGCATAGTAACATAGTAAATGACGGCAGATAAAGACCAGTATGGTCCATCTAGTCTGCCCAGCAATATGGCAAGAGTAGGTGCACTGCTTCCTATGTCTTTTAGGGAGTAGGTGCACCCCTACCCATATCTTTTAGGGAGTAGGTGCACCCCTACCCATGTCTTTGTTTAGTGGTGCACACACCAGGAGCAGGTGCACCCCTCTCCATATCGTTGTTTGTTTGTTTGTTTAGTGGTGAACCCACCACTCCTCCCCCCATCGCTCCATGTAGGACATCCCTATTTGTTGATAAATTAGATGGTTCAGTTTATTTTGATTTAATCTTGTTGCTGTAAAGTGGTCCACTGTGTCTGTCCCAGGCCACTTTGAATTCCGTCACTGTATTTGCCCCCACCACCTCCATCGGGAGGGCATTCCAAGCATCTACCACCCTTTCAGTAAAAAAGTATTTCCTGACATTGCCTTTCAATTTACCACCTTGCAGCTTCATGTCATGTCCTCTAGTTTTACAGCTTCCCCGTCTCTGGAAGAGGTTTGTTTGTTCATTATTTCTCTTTAAGAATTTTAAGGTCTGAATCATATCTTCCCTATCCCTCCTCTCCTCCAAAGAATAACCTTGCAATGACACAAGTGGCCCCAACACATAGAAAGAACCACTCAAACTGGAAACAATAACTCTAAAAACGCAATGTTCCCATACCAGTCCCACTCACGCCAGCTCATAGTCCAGCTTTAAGCACACCATGTCCCCCCAAAATAAATACTAAAGCCCTTCCCACCCGAAACATCTGTAAACAGCTCAATGCCAAAATTAGAAACAACAGGGAACTGCCAAACACAAGCACCATTAAAACCGCTGAGAAACGAACCACACGGCTAAATTGGCTTTCACTTGCTTGCCCACCAAAATGAAATGATGTTTCCGCACCACAAAGGCCAAGCATCTGGTAAAAACCCTACCCATGGGAAAGACCTGGCAAGAAAAGTTAAAGTGCCCCAGTAACTCCTGAACTTCCTTTAAGGTCATCTTTGTATGCGCTAATGTCTGCCAGACCAAGGACACCAATTTCTGCACCTTCTCACCCAGCAAATGGGACATTATTTGTAGCAAATCAAACTCAATATCCAGAAAAATGATAGAAGTACTCGGCCCCTCAATCTTCCTATCCACTAAGAGCAAACCAAAACTGTAACCAACCTCTGAAAAACCTCAAGCAACCAAGACCACTCTCCTGAGGGTGCAGGGTCCACAAACAGAAAATCATCCAAATAATGTTCAGCAGAGGAAGAGCCTGCAGCCTTCTGCACAGTCCAGTGCACAAACATAGGGAATGCCTCAAAACAAGCACATGCCACCAAACATTCCATCAGCATGCACTTACCTATGAAAAATTTGCTCTGAAAACAAAAACCCAAAAGATAAAAAGAATCTGGGTGAATAGGAAGTAACCTGAAGACTGACTCAACATCAGCCTTGGCCTTTAGAGCACCCCAGCCACCACGCCACAATATTGCAACGGCTGTATCAAAAGATACATACTGAAATGAACAAAGAGCTGGATCTATGAATGAATTCACACTATTGGCCAGCAGGAATGACAGATTATGAATTAATCTGAACTTATCTGACTCCTTCGGTACAATATCCAAAGGGGACACCATCAAATATGGAAAAGGAGGATAAATCAAAAGGAAGAACCAAACTGAAGCATGAGTGGATGGAAAGACAGAGTCCTTTATTGAACCTTAGGCCGCCCGACACAGGCCGTGTTTCGTCACCCTTCGTCAGGGGCTAGCCAGGCATAAAAACTCTGTTGCTGCATGTCCATGGGTTTTGGACGGCAGTTGTTTCAAGCACCAATGCTTATTTAGACTTTCTACAAAAGCGTGATGTAAGACTTTTTTAGAGCCCGCAACAGAGTTTTTATGCCTGGCTAGCCCCTGACTAAGGGTGACGAAACACGGCCTGTGTCGGACGGCCTAAGGTTCAATAAAGGACTCTGTCTTTCCATCCACTCACGCTTCAGTTTGGTTCGTTCTTGGTTCTGCGTGATTATTGCTTCCCAGTGTTGTACGGATAAATCAAAAGAGCCAGCAAACCTTCCCGACTCCAACTCTTTTTGCAACTTCTCGGCCACCATTGTTTCCAAGACCTGGACAGATCGAGCATTTCATGACCAATGAACTCTAAAAAGGCCCCAATAAGGAATGTGAAAGCCCTCCCAAAAACCATCCTCCAATAATCGCGTAGCTCCCAAATTCATATACCCACCCAACCAATAATCTAGAGCCCTAAGGTTAATGGGTGAGGAAGCCTTGTCCAGAGACTGATTAAGGAGAAGCAGAGGCTCGAAAGGACCATCCTCACACTGCACACTGAAATGCCGGATGCCCTCCACCACTTAGGGAAATGGTAAGCTGCATGCTCAGAATGGCTCGTGTTATAATGGAAACACATGTTGTCCTGCCCCAAGCCACACAATCCCCCAGGATTAGGAACCTGCAAACCACTAGTGCAGTGGTTCCCAACCCAGTCCTCGGATACCCCCAAGTCAGCCAGGTTTTCAGGGTATTCACAATGAATATGCATGAGATAGATCTGCATGCACTGCTTCAATTGTAGGCAGATCTATCTCATGCATATTCATTGCGGATATCCTGAAATCCTGACTGGCTTGAGGGTACCCGAGGGCTGGGTTGGGAACCACTGCACTAGTGGCTGATTCAGTCAAACTACTTTTCCCAAGGCCAGTCCCCCTTGAAGATTGAATTCCAAATCTAGAGGTTCTGAGAGCAGTTCCTACCCCAGGCTCTACCAGCTCTAAACCAGAAGTCATCCCAAAATTAAAGCGACCAGGAGTCATCTCAGCACACCAAATATCCACACCACGATACCCCCAGACCTCAGACTTGCCTAAGGCCAAACTCTTCCTAAACTGTTCATCATACCCAACCTATGTATATTCGATATGCTTGCAAAATAAAGTTCAAATACCACAAGAGCTCCATATAAAAAGATGGCCGTGCCTCACCTACGATGCTGGCAAAAAACATGAAACATCAGCCACCAATTGGTGAACATCTTCACCACCCTATGCTATCCCTTCTTCCCCTCATCCTTACCACCCTCCCCCATCTTTCTATCTCCAACCTCCTGGTCCTTAGCCAGCAAAGCAAAAATGTCAATGTATCTCCCCCACAATACTTTAGCTCGCAGTTTCTTAGACACATGATAGTTGAGTGGAGCAATCATGCTCAATGTATGCCCACTTTTATTTATTTATTTAACATTTCTTATATACCGCTTTTCATGATATCAAGGTGGTTTACATTGAACAAACTGAAATTACATTGAACAGGGCATTATAACTTGGAGATAACTATTTTACAGGGAACATGGGCTATGGAGGGTTAAGTGGCTTGCCCAAGACCACAAGGAGCACCTGTGGGACTAGAAACCCCAGTCCTTCTGGCCCAAGGTTGCTGTCCTCTAGTGGGATTTGAACCCCTGACCTTCCATCCTGAAGTACCTTGCCCCAACCACTAGGCCACTCCTCCACTTTGGGTTCCACCTCTATGCCACAGAGGAATACCACCCCCAAATCCAGAGGTGCTACTTTCTGGTCCGAGGCTTTAACCTCCCCATCCACCACTCACTAAGTTCTCCAACCCCTCCTCAGAGTCAGAGGGCTCCAAAGAAGATGAATTTGAGGAGTCACAAGAGTCAGACGAATCCCACACTCTCACTGTGGAATCCTGTTCCAGGTAATGCAAATGCTTTTCTAACCACATCTACAGTACTTCACCACTTCAAGCAAATTCCGCAAGAACTTCCTATCATGCAAAGTTCTTGTAAGGTCTCTATCCCACCCATTCACCTTCCCATGTCTGGCGCAAGTGCTCCCCACCACAAGCCCCCTATCTTGCCACTGATACCGACCTGCTTCAGGCACAGAGGCAACATGCCTGCTCTGCCCTTCGTTGCTGGTACTCAGCTTGCAATCTCCAGCTGTCCACAGGTTCTCACTACTTGTCTCGAGGTCAACATGACACTCCATCTCCATCTCAAGGTCCCCACCACCTCTTTTCCAACCAACACCCCTCCCAGATGGGGCAAACAACCCAACTGAAACTGGATCCTCTCCACCCAACCTCTGCTCTTTCCTGGACATAAATATGATAAACCAGTGCACCCAAAAATCACTGTGCCCAATGAAGAAGGCTGACTGAGGCATTACTTTAGGAGGCAGTTTAATATTGGGCGGCATAAGGCAGCACGCTATTGCTTTAGGAGGCATTTTATTTTTTATTTTAATTACTACTACGAGCAAACGCACTCTCAAAGCATGTTAACATAAGGCGCCCCATAAGGCACACGGAACTGAAACTAACACCAATGCTCAAAAAGTGTAGAAAAAACCCTCAATTAATACTGTCACCAAGCTGATGCAACAGCTCTCTCTCAAAGTAGCTGTAGAAAACAGTATGAACTGGCCATACATGCTACACAATGACACCATAATAGGTCAGAAAAAAATGCCATATGCCATTTGTCTCACATATATAGAAGTGGAGAGACAGGAAATGCCTGTTTCCCATCAATGCTGGTGGGCTCAACTTTAACAGAGCCATGGGAAAGGGAAACACTCTCCCATCACAACTCTGCAAAGCTGAGCTGACGCGGGGAAAAGAATGTCAGGCTCTTCAGGGGAGGCGGGGGGCCACGAGCACTTCATTCTGCCGCTGCAGCAGTTTCAGCAGCTTCTCTGGCCAGGTTTTTGTTTTTTTTTTGGTTCAATTTCCCTTGAGAAGGTCTGGGGCTGGGCTGGGCTGGCTGGGGGGGGGGGGGGGTAAGCAGTGGAAATAGTAATGTGCTGATGGGGGAGGGTTAGGACTGGAAATGGGCTGATAGGGGGGTTAAGAATGGAAATAGGCTGATGGGGGAGGCTAGGACTGGTAATGGGCTGATCTCGGGGGTTAGAACTGGAAATGGGCTGATGGGGGGGGGGTTAAGAATGGAAATAGGCTGATGGGGGAGGCTAGGACTGGTAATGGGCCGATCTAGGGGGTTAGAACTGAAAATGGGCTGATGGGGGGTTTAGAATGGAAATAGGCTGATCAGGAGGGGGGCTAGGACGTAATGGGCTGATTGGGGGGTTAGAACTGGAAATGGGCTGATTAGGGGGGCTAGGACAGAGCATGGACTTATTGGGGGAGTTAGGACTGTTAATGGACTGATGGGAAGCTAGCACTGGAAATGAGCTAGGACTAGTAATGGGCTGATTTGGGGGGCTAGGAGTGGAGTGGGCTGATAAGGGGGATAGGACTGGAAATGGGATAATGGGGGAGGGGAGGAGAGTGCTGCTGGCCCTGGAAGAAAACTAGGGGCTAGGGCTACAAATGGGCTGATGGGATGGGAGAATAGGACTGGAAGGGAGCGGATACTGAGAGGGTCTGCCAGCGGAAGGAGGAGGCAGGAAAGAAGCTGACAGGGGGAAGGAGGGGGCTGGAAAGGAGCTGATATGGGGGAGGAGGTTGGAATGGAGCTGACACCTGGGATGTACTGAAGGGGCACTGGAAGGGAGCTGACACTTGGGGATGGGAGTGGTATGTGGCTGAGTAATGGGGAAGAGGAGGCTGGAAGGGAGCTGACATGTGCGAATGGCACTGGAAGGGGGATGGACAGAGGGTAGGCTGACTGGAAGGGAGCTGACGGGGGGGGGGAGTAGCACTGAGAGTGGACATGAGCTAATACCTGGGATGGTATTTGGACTAGAAGGGGCTGGACAGTGGGGAAGGAGGGGGACTGGAAGGGAATGGACACCAGTGGCAGTCATGGGAATTCAAGGCGGTTGACATTGGATGGTACTGGGAGGGGAGGACTAGAAAAGGGACTGATACCAGAGAGGGTTACTGGAACTGGAAATTGACTGATGGAAGGAAGTGAAGAAAACAAAAAAAGAGATAAGAAATGGCAGATGGACCATAGACCACAGAAAGAGAGCTAAGAGAAGACAGGAAAGTAGAAGCCTCAGATCGGGACCAGCATGATCAGAGAATAAAATGATCAGACAACAAAGGTAGAACAATAATTTTATTTCATTTTAGTGATTGGACTTTGTGCTATCTTTATATTTTACACATTGCATTTTTATTTATCTGATGTTGCACTGCATGCGGAGTCTGGCTTCTTGGGGTTTCAGTTTAAATTTTGTCTACATATTTTTATTTTTACTTTAGATTGTGGTTACTTATTCTGTACTTGGTGAGGGTCTGTGTTCTGAGTGTGTGACTGAGGTCAGGTGTTCTGTTAACATGGAATTTGTACATAAAGATCTAAACTGTACTGTAGTAATTTGACTTGTTCAGCTTTTCAAATAGGTGTATGGATGTTCCAGGGCCCACTGTAGTATTTGCAGTGATGCTTTTTTTTGGATGGGCTCCTTCTGTGAGTTTTGGAAGCTGGTGCTGATATGGTATGGTATGGTAGATTTGCTTTATAGATACTCAGTGACTTCATTGTAGGGTTTTGTATTAGTTCACAATATGCTTGGTACTGGAGATTGTTTGTTGTTGTTGTTAGTGAGATGATCAGAATCATTTTTTTTTTTAAGATATTGAGTTCTGAGGGTGAATGTCCCGGTTCTGCTCTGCACCCACTGTGGATGCAAAATATATGTTGAAAAAGAAAAAGCAAGAACCATAACACAGTTTATAACAAGAAAATAAAAATGAGTTATAATTTAGTTTTATAAACTGTGCTGTTGGTTCTTGCTCTCTTTTAGTTCCTTGGAGTGCAAACATCTTGCATTTCCTCCATATAATCTAATTGGCTTTTTGGTTTGGTTCAGTCCCTGATTGGAGTTCTAAAAAGACACGTCCCCTCAATGGGGGGGGGGGGGTACCATCTCATCCTTCACCTCAGGCAGCAGATTGCCTTAAGCCGCCCCTGAGAAGAGGAAGGCAAAAGTGGTATTGTCAGACTCAAGGGTGAATGGGAGGAATATGCAGAAGCTGATGAGGATTGCTTAACAAATATTTCTGTTCTGTGTTCACAGATGAAGAACCAGGAGCAGGACCTCAGAAAACACCCACAGACAGGAACAAAAGTGAGGAGCATCTTGAACAATTTTCGGAAAACTGTATTTGTGACGAACTAGCTAAACTTAAAGTAGACAAAGCGATGGGACTGGAGAGGATGCACCAGAGAATGCTGAGGGAACTTGGGGACATTCTAGCAGCTCCACTGACTGACCTTTTCAATGCCTTGTTGGAGTCGGGAGTGGTGCCAGAGTACTGGAGAGAGGCACATGTGGTCCCTTTATACAAAAGCAAAAGTAAGGATGTGGTTGAAAACTACAGGCCGGTTAGTTTAACCTCGGTGGTGAGTAAATTATTGGAAGCACTGCTGAAAGAGAAAATAGTGAGGTTTCTGGAGTCCAACGGATTACCAGATCTGAGGCAGCATGGATTCACCAGAAGCAGGTCTTGCCAAACAAATCTGAACTGATTTCTTTGACTGTGTGACCAGGGAGTTGGACTGAGGGAGAGCCCTAGATGTGGTGTATTTTGATTTCAGTAAAGCCTTTGATACTGTTCCTCACAGGTGACTTATAAACAAATTGAGCAACCTAGGGATGGATCCTAAAGTTACTGCTTGGGTTAGAAATTGGTTGAGTGGGAGGCGACAAAGGGTACAGGTAAATGGAGCTCACTGTGAAGAGAAGGGGGTTATCAGAAGTGTGCTCCAGGGATCTGTCCTTGGTCCGATTCTTTTTAACACCTTTGTTAGTGATATTGCGGAAGGGCTGTTGGGTAAGGTTTGCCTCTTTGCGGATGATACCAAAATCTGCAATACAGTAGACAATCATGAAGGTGTAGATAACATGAGGAGGGATCTAGCTAAGCTTGAAGAATGGTCTAGAATTTGGCAGTTGAGATTTAATGTTAAAAAATGGAAGGCCATTCATTTGGGCTGCAACAATCCAAGGGAGCGATAAAGTATAGGGGGTGAAGTACTTCTGTCCTCAAAAGAAGAGCAGAACCTAGACATGATTGTGTCTGATAATCTTAAAGTAGCCAAACAAGTAGAAAAGGTGACAGTGAAAGCTAGAAGGTGCATAGGGAGAGGATTGGCCAGCAGAAGAAAGGAGGTGATAGTGCCTCTGTATAAGTCTTTGGTGCGACCTCATTTGGAGTATTGTGTGTAATTTTGGAGACCACACCTTCAAAAGGATATAAATATGTGGGAGTCAGTACAGAGGGTGGCTACTAAAATGGTTAGTGGTCTTCATTATAAAGCATATGAGGACAGGCTTCAGGATCTTAATATGTATACTTTAGAGGAAAGGCGGAATAGAGGTGATATGATTGAGAAGTTTAAATACCTCCATGGCATAAATGCACATGAGGAGAGCCTCTTTTGATTGAAATCAAGCTCTGCTACAAGGGGACATAGGATGAAGGTGAAAGGGGATTGACTCAAAAGTAATATGTGGAAATATTTTTTATGGAAAGAGTGGAATAGTCTCCCAGTGGACATGGTAGAGATGAGGCAGTATCTGAATTCAAAAAGGCATGAGATAAACACAGAGGATCTCTAAAGGAAAAAAAGGGGACTGGACTGTTGTAGTGGTTGATATGGAAGGGCAGACTAGATAGGCCATGTGCTCTTTTTCTGCCGTCATGTTTCTATGTTTCTAAGGCGATCCAGAGATATGGTGCCAAAAAATATAATGCCATATGGCACATAGATTCCAAATATACGCTGAAAACTGATGGAAGCACCAAAAGATTAGATGATTGTGAGCGAAGGTCACAAATTGGAAAGTAGGGAATGAGAAGAGTAGATATGTACAAGGAAGACCTGTGTAGTAAACCTGGTGTGCTAGCATAAGAACCTTAAAGTGAAAATAGTGGGTAAGAAATGACCAATGATTCTTATGAAATAGGAGGGTGACATGATCAAATTTGGCAGCATTTGACAGTATTTTGCACCAATTGTAATTTTGTTTACAAGGTTTGACCAAAGTCTACAATAGATGGTATTCAAGTAATTAAGCTGTGATGTTATTAGTGCATGTAATAGAGCGTGAAGGGCAGAATTAGAAAGATATGATTTGATAGAATGAATCCAACGAAGGGCATAAAAGAATGACCAAACTGTGGAAGCGACTTGAGATCCAAACATAAGATGTGTTTCAAGAATGACTCCCAAATGTGTCAGCAATGAAACCAGAGGAATTGGCTGTCCTGCAACATAAGGGCACACAGTTGGGGGAGGGGAGGCAAACCGTCCTGTGACCCATAACACTTGAGATTTTGAGGGGTTCAGTTGGAGACCATGTGAAGATAATCAGGAAGATGCAGCATTCAAGCAAGTGTTAAATGACACAGGGTGAGGCGAGAGGGAGGAAGAGTAGTGAACCAGCAAAATACCATCTGCATAGTAATAGCCACTCATTCCATGATCTTGTACTAGAGTGGCCAATGGGGCCAGAAAGATGTTAAAGAGTGAGAGGGAAAGAATGGAACCCTGTGGGACTCCACATGGAAAAGACAAAGGCAATGAATCAGAGGACAATTGGGTATGAACTGTAAAGGAGCAGTTATAAAGGAACGAGGTGGATCATTTCAATACATTACCCCTAATACTGATATAAGAAAGCCGTTGAAGTAGAAGTGAATGAATAATGCCACTGTGGAAAGATCTAGGGAGACAATTAAGGCAGGCTTGTGAGCTCACTGAGTAGGGCTGTAATTGCAAACTGTGCTATGGCCTTTGCAAAATCCTGACTGCCTGGGATGTATTGTTAGTTTTTTCAAGGAAATCTGAGAGTTGGAGGAAGATGACTTTTTTTCATTTATTTTTGTTAGGAATGGATGATTAGAAATCAGCCGGTAGCTATCTGGAACTGATGCATCAAAACTGTTTTTGTTTTTTTTTAAGAACTGGGCAGACAACAGCTTGCTTTAAATGAGAAGCTAACACACCATTCTGGAGGCTAGAGTTTACCAACATACAAAAAAAATTGGAGATCTGCAAATTAGAGACTTTCAGCCAAGGAGATGGAATAGGATCCAGTGAAAAAGTTGTTGCTTTAACAGTTGACAGCAATTTGGCCAAACCCCCTGGCGTTAATTCATTAAAGGCTGACCACATACTGGATAAACTTACTGATGAAGAGTCCCCAGGAACTTCAAGGGAGGAGTTTTCCAGAGGATCTGGTACTGACGGAAAGGACTTTTAAATAGATTTAGCTTTGGTTATTCAGAAATGTGTGAGGACATCAGAAGAGAAGGCATTATATGGGACTCTTAAGAGCACAAAAGTAGTCAGAGGGAACAAAGTCGTAGACTTATTTGGAATCTTTTCAATCAGAGTGGGGAAGTACATAGTCTTTGCAGCCTTTATTTAATGACTGTACATTCTCTGTTGTTCTTTAAAGAATGTAAGGGTTGATGGAGTTTGGGATTTCCACCACAAACATTCTGCCTTGCGAACTTATATTTTCAGGATGCGCAAACCCAAATGGAACAACGGTTGGTGTCCCTTGAATGTTAATGATATAGGGCGCAGTATTGAAAGGCATTTACATGGTTTACAGCCCTTAAACCATATAAATGCCGCTCAGTGGGATATTTAACGGCACTAACATGGTTAGTGCTATTGAATATCCCCGATCTTCTCCCCTGCACGCCCTGATACTAACTGCTTAGCATCGGGGCATGTCGTGGGCATTCTAGGACATGTTGTGGGCGGCGACAGAGGCTAACTGAGTAGCAGTGATATTGCATCGCTAACCAGTTAGTTTCTATGGGCAAAAGATAAGCGCTGCAAAAACTGGCCAACCTTTACCCTTAGAAGCTAACCGGGCAACGAGGCAATATCGTCGCTACCTGGTTAGCCTCTGTGGCTTCCAGGCATGTGCAGTGACCCAGATATTCAATGCCAAGGCCACATATGACCACTAACCCAATATCAGGCACATAGTTCTCAAGGGAGCAACAGAATTAACATAGCTACTCAGAGCCGCATTCCAGGATTCTTCCTGGGATTCCAACCGGAGATCACTAAAATCTGGTGGGAAAAAGGAAAAGGCTGACTCTAAGTAGTCTATAGTACTTTTATGGAGTGCTCTAGATGCCAAAGAGCATGGTGAGACTCCTCGTAGGACAGTGGGAGTTATGATGGAGAAGCTTAACAGAAAGAAATCTGTCCACAGTACTTGACAACAGTCAAAGTGTGACAAAGTGAAGGCAATGTTCTTGGAGGAGAAAATTAAGTCAAGAGAATGATCAGCTACATGTAGGGAATTACACATGTTGTATGAAACTCAAATTAGAGAAAAAGTCCAGAAAAAAGGAAGATTTGGCCTTTGTGGGATCATCAACATGGACATTAAAATTTCTCATGATGATGAGTTCGGGAAAACAAGTAACAAATCAGCTACCATGGAGAAAAAGGAACCTCAGGAGGCTGAATCGAAATTTGGGGGAAAGTAGGCTAGGAGCAGAAGCTATGAACAACTAGAAAAGTTAAGATGCCATAATAAAGCTTCTGGATATGTAAGAGATGATTCAACACACTGTGAGAATGATAGGTAGAGTATGAAAGTGCTACTCCCCCACTGCATTGACTCGGTTATGGACAGGATAAAGATGAGTAAACAGAGGGCAGAGCCCAGATCAGATAGCCCTTCTCACCAGATTTAAGCCATGTCTTTGTTAAACTGAGTAAAGCAAATATCTGGTCTATAAGTATGTTAGAAAGTTGAATAGACTTCAATTGAAATGACCTTGCATTAAGTAAACCAATCTGATGCAGTGTTTGTGGACTACATGGTAACAGTTGAAGTCCCATCTGTGATAAATCCAGAGAAATACAAGAAAGTAAAGTTTTCACCTGGGGATGACCAGGAGGAGGGAAAGGTCGAGGTTGACAATGACCCCAGTGAATGGTAAGATTAGACACCATATCATTCAAATAATAGACCACTAGGAAATGGACAATGACCGCTAAGATGATGAACCAATATGTAAGACAGCCTGTAAGTACTGGTGCTGGATAAGCAGTTTGCCCAAAGTTTGTGATGTCACCTTTCTGTGCCAGATGGGCGGGGTTATAGTGCTGGACCGGGAGCCAGGAAAAGCACCAGGGGATTTGTTTTGGATCAGACAACAGCAGAATCTGTGGGGTAACAGTAAAAGATACAGGCACAGGAATCAAAAGTATGAAAACAGACGCCACAGCAGGGCTTCTTTTAGGTATTGCAGTCTGTGATGTCACCTTTCTGTGCCAAGTGGGTGGGGCTACAGTGCCAGATTGTGAGCCAGGGAAAGCACCAGAGGACTTGTTTTAGGGCAGACAGTAGCAGAACCATCCTGCTGGGTCACTGCTGGTTCATAGCTTGGGATCGCTGTAGACCAAAATTGGTTGGTCTGGTAGGGCCTCTAAACCATATCAGGTGGTATAGGACCGGCACATGTCTGGCTCTCGGGTCCTCACCTATGATGCGCGTGTGTGGGCAGAACCTACCACCTTGATGCATCACTGCTAGCTTGTGGCATATGAGTCTTCCGGTCCTCTGTTGCTGGGAAGAGTATGGCAGCTCTTGCCTGGCTGATTTGTGGTGACCTCTGGAGTCTTCTGCTGGGGTGGTTATGCAGATGAGTGTAGCATCTGTGGCAGCTCTTGCCCGGCTGACTCGCGGTGACTTCTGGCATAACTATTAACTATTATTCTGTTTTCCATGTGCAATCTAAAATATGTTTCCAGAAACACTTACTTGTTAGGTAATGCTCCAGGACCAAGTTAAGAAACATTTATCTCAACAACGGAATTTGACAACCTCTTCAGCAGGGAAACATGTTTGGTTGCCATTACTAAGGTAATGGAAACATAAAGAGAGAGACAGAATGATAACTAAGCAAATTTTCTATGATGTTAAAATAGCTACAAATGTTTTATAACACTTGTTAATTTGCTTCCATCATGGAGCGTTTAGTAATTTGTTTCCATCTGTTTTCGATGTCTACAGTCATGAAGCTTTAAAAAAATCTTGGGAAGTTTTTCCTACATAGTCACACTGCATTGGCTTTTGAGATTTGAGCCATTATGCTGGACCAGCCTTTTAATAACCCCAAGTATCGTCTTGCAGTTGCCACATTTTAATATTACAAACCTGATAACGTAGCATTAGCAGCTATAAATTGGTCTAATAGTACTTCTCCTTATGAATATTAATGACAGACTAATCTCTGGAAACCAATTCTGCTATGTAAGAGAAAATGTTTCTCGTGCAGAAAATCAGGTAAAACTCTGAATCATCAGGCAAGTAATTAGCAGGACATATAGACACGTAGCATCCTACTTGCAATAGGCACATAGTACCATATTTAATGCTATATTATTTTACTCCGTGCATAATCATAATGTCTCCAGTGTTATATATATATATATATATATATATATATATATATATATGAAGCAACGTTTTTACACAGTCAACTAAAAGTTGGTTTAGTTGAAATAGTGGCAATGTTATATGTTTTTATTATATTGCATTATGTACCCTCTTTAGAAAAACAATTATTTTTAATTAAAAGAAGTTATTGCATCCATATTTTTCTACTTTTTCAACACATAGTTGGCCTAGGTCCTCCACAGGCTCAACTAGAGAGGAATTCCCAGAGCTCAAGTCCTATAGAGGAACAGAGAATTGTGCCTTCGTGGATGGAGAGAGATACATAAAAACACATTTTAGATAGTACGCAGAGGTCAGAATTGAGACATTGAGGTTGTGATGTACAAAATTCTGGCAAAGAGAGCCTGTTCTAAAACAGTGCAGGAGTGTGTGTGTGTGTGTGTGTGTGTGTATTTGCTGAAATTTGGAGCCATAGGGCCCATTTCCAAATTTGCACATGGGAAAATCAGCAGGGGTGACAGTACTTATTTATTTATTTTATTTATTTTTTTAGCTGCATTTATATCCTGCTTTTCACTGGGCCACGGCGGTTACTTACACATGGAGATTGGTATTTCATAATTATCACATGGAAGTACCAGCATTTACATATGTATGTTGGCCATTTTGCGGACCTACACATATAAATGCTGTAAACTAACTACAGATGCCATTATCTTCATCTAATTCCAATTTAGAGGGGGAAATAAAGGGCTGGTCAAAACGAGCAGTTTAGAAAACTCTGTATGTGCCAGGGAGCAGTTGTAAATCTTAGTGTGGACAATTGCAGGCTTGCACATGTACTCCATGTATGAAATGCAGAATATATGTATAGATTTTTGACCCATGTAGACCACCGTCTAACCATAACCCTGACACATCCCCTTCGAATTCTTACATCTAAGGACCTTCATATGTAAATTTAGCCCTTTCTAAAAATTGCCCTTTACATCTGCCTCTCCATGTGTAAATGCTTGATTCTATACATGGAAACTGTGAATAACGCTGTTAAAATACCCCCCCCCCCCCCATTGCATGACACTAGCATAGAAGGCTATCTAAAAGTCTACAAGCTTCCTTAGTGGCTTATTTTTTGAAACTGACAATACATCACAAGACTTTACTTAATTCTGCTGAATGATATAAAGAAAAAAATAAAGGAAAGTATAAGTTTGTTGTGCAATTTTGTAATGCTGATTTGATGGATTTTTTTTATTCATTGTTTTGTTCCTTTCTTTTTGGGGATCTCCTTAGTCCTCCTTGAGCTTACAAAGGTTAAATGGATAAAATATGTACGTACTACATCACTCAAAAACGTTACATGATGGAGAATTTCTAAGTACATATCCGAGTGCGTAACCAAAAACAGTACTAGAATCAGCCATTTTCATTTCTGTGACAGAAAAGATTTTGAATTTTGTTTACCAGTGGGACACCTACTGATGTTTGAGTTTATTGTGCTTTTAACTATAGGCTTCATTTTTGAATATGAAAACATAAAAGGGATTATTAAGGTTTATAAATCTAAGAAATCAGCACTGTATCCTTTTAAACAGCTCCATATTTCCTACACGCCCATTACTGTTAATGAAGTTTGTGATAAGCTTTTAAAACAATAAAGCTGGTCACGAATGTTACTTTTATAAAAATAGTATCACAGACAACCTTACTTTATAAACATATAAAAATCTCTCTAATCATTCATACAAAAGAAACATTTATTAGAAGAAGCTAAGAATACTCCTAGGATCATCCCTCCCCACCCCATACACTGCATTTTTAAATGATGCTGGAGGGAGATGAGAACCCTCCAGTATCACCTCTCTCCCCCAAAGAATTATAGAAATTGACAAGTAAACCCCCTCACAGTCTCCTCTCTCTCTTCACTTTAAAAATATCATCCCCATTACCCTTCATAATTGCTCCTTTAAAAATCCCTTTCCAAACTCACCCAATTTGCCCCAATGCCAGATAACACGGTAGCTTACTCTATCCTCTTGCTGACTCAGCATTACAACTAGTAGTGTTGCTGTGAGGTGGCATTTTCTCAAAATCAGTCATTTCTGCAGTTGGTTTGATCACTGAGTACGGTAGATGTTCTCAGACATCACCCTGAACAACAGTGTTTGTAGTGGACCCAGTTTCTTTGCTTTAGCTAGCCACGAAAGCAGTGGGATATCTTCAGCCCCAGGGGTTAGTGACTAGCCAGTGGGGGTTCGCTAATCCTTTCTGCAAAAAATATTTTTAAAACCTTTTTGCAGCGTACCAGCAGGTCAAGAATGACATAGAAGGAAGGAGGTGAAAAAGGAAGGCACACTATTTATTTATTTAGTATACATTTTTGTATACCGCTACTTCCAGCGATCAGCAGCGGTTTTGATTACAGATTGGAAATTGTCAAATCATGACAGGAAATTTTTTTTTTTGAGGTATAAACACATTGATTAGACAGGAAAGCACAGCACACAGAGAACTATTTTACAGGGAACACTAACACTCTTTGGTGTTGCAAAATTAAATCCACCTTTGCTTTTTACATAATATAAATTTCCAAGAAACAGATTGCCACCTCTCAAAGGCTTTTGGTATCATAGACTTTGTTTGGTCGAACTGTAGGCATTCCAAAGTGTGAGGATGAACTGTTCTTTGAAACTCTAAAGCTTCTATAAACTCACCAAATGTTTTGGTTTGTGTAGAGAGTTCATTTTTGTGAGAACTGAGATGGCAGCAGGCCATGTGGTACAGCCCTTATGGTGCCTAACCTACAGAGAGTTTTTAAAATATTTTAATGCTCTTCTGAGTTAGAGCAATCAGATTCCTCCTTGCCATCATTCCTTCTGTCCTGAATCTCCAACCATTGTCTGAAAATGTATACTGACACAGATTGTTCTGTCTACCAGCACCTTGTAGTGTAGGCACTGCAATTTATTTTAAAAGCCCATATTTTATCCATTTAACCTTTGTAAGCTCAAGGAGGACTAAGGAGATGCCCAAAAAGAAAGGAACAAAACAATGAATTAAAAAAATCCATTAAATCAGCATTTTAAAATTGCACAACAAAGATTCCTCCCCCACATCATCACTCTCTTCCTCCGTCACCCTCAACAGTCAAAAACAAATTATGGACATTAAAATTGATCATGCCTCCCCGCTTTAAAATCGCCATCCATACCTCCCCCAGTCCCGGCCCACAAAAACTGAAGTCCTCATCTTCAGAGGGAAATTTGATCAATGAACCAAGTTTTCAATTATCTACAAAAATTCAGGTAACTATGTTTTGCCTTAATTTTAAGGGTAAGGGGTTCCAAACCTGGGGCACTCCTTTCAAAGTTCTAGATCTGGCACATCTTATTTTATCTTCTTTACTGTTGAAACAACTATCTGACATTCATCCTGGGAGCACAAATAAGTGGGTCTATATACTACTTGTTGAAAAAAACAGCTCCAAGATTGAAATACCAACACACAAATTCTGAACAATATTCTAAACCTAACTGGAAGCAGTGATCCCGCCAAGCTGCATGGGAGTCCAGTGCCCACGTTGCTGCTGGAAGGGGGGGATGCGATATCATGATTTTAGTCACAAGGAGCTTGCTGCTCTTGATTAGAATGAAATATTGTAGCATTTTTTCATATTGCCAGTAGTATGGGTGGAGGACTTCTGTGCATCTTGGCAGGAACCTTGACTTGAAGTCAAGATAACTATGATAAAAGGGGAGATGACAATTCGTATTTACTTTACACAAAATAAACTTTGCTGCAATCATTTGAACAAGTTGAAGACACTCCAACATTTTGTTTTTGCAAGACCTACAAACAGGGCATTACAATAGTCAATCTATGACAGGACAACAGCCTACATAACTTGTCATGAATCTGATTCTGCCAAAGGAGGGATGAATTAGCTAATCCACCACAAAACTATACTTTTTGTTGGTTTAATAACTAATCAATTGGCATGCACCCCTGCTGCAGACAGATTTTATAGGAAATACTATTTGGATATCAATGGCATACATAAAATATGTACATCTTGTCTCCAGAATAACAGACCCCAATGATTGCATATTGAATAGAATTAGGGAGAGTGGTAACCCCTAGGAAAGCCCAGAATTGAATATCAGGGGGAAGAGAGAAAACTACCTTGCTTCACTCATATAGATCATTATTTAGAAAATCTTTAAAGCACTGAAGAGCACTTCCTCTAATTTTTATGGCTTCTGATTTATTTACCATAAGATGGTGATCCACCAAATCAAAGGCAACAGTAAGGTCTAGCTGAACCACCAAATCCTGACTACCCTTTTCTACCAAATATTTCAACTCCTCCAATAAACCCAACTTCGATACTAAATGATTTTCTAAAGCCTGTTTGAGCATAAACCAAAAAATTGTGACCTTCTGAGGATCTTGCAAATGAGATGCTTCTCTTAAATCCAAACCTTTAGCCAAAAACGTAGATTTTATCTGTAGGATGATAATGAATAACATCTGCCTCAAAAGCAGTGTCTTTTAGAAGTGGTACCACAAAAATAGCTTTAGGCCAGCAGGATAGCAACCATTTTGAAGGACTAGATTAACACATTTTGTAATCCAGAGAAAAAGATAGATTGGCAAGTTTTTCAGAAAATCTGGAGTACAAGAATCCACTTAAGAATCCCTACTAAACTTCACCACCAATCTTTTTAACTCTCCCATAGAAACCTTGGAAATTTCTAACCAGAGTAGAGGGAAATTCTGCCTTTCTATCCAAATCAAGAGTCCCATCACCATGGACAATCTTGCCTGAAGAATTCTTCAGTTTAAGACCATCCTGTGTATTCAAATGATCATCATGAATATTATTCCCCAGACCATTTGAGAAACCATCTTTCAAGTTTTTTGTGGCTTAAAAGCTCCTTTGAAGATGCTAAAGCAGCTGGATGGGAGGAACGTCTCAATTTCTCTACCTTTGAAAGAAAATAACAAACAAAATTCAAAGCCCTTGACACTTCGGATGACAGATCACTCTGCAAAATTCAGACAGTAGTCAATTATTTTAGCATCAGAAAATGTTATCTTGATTCACTCAGAGTCTCCAAAATTTTCTTAGTAAAATAAGCTATTTTAGCTACCCCACTTTCCTTTTTATAAAATGAAATCTGTGTCTGCCACAAAAATCCATCTCACAATCTGATAGTTCCCGTGAGGCCTCCAAATCTCTTCTCTTTCTCTACCTCTATAGGCAGCAGTCTTTTGATATAAGTAGTATAAAAGGGAAAAGGGTGGCAAGGAACAGAGAGAATAATTTTTCATGGGAGAAAAGACCTCCTCATCCTAGGAATCTCAACCTCCCTTCACTGCACATAACAACCCCCACACATGAAAAAGATAACATCCTTGGCCTGATATTTATGCCTACCCTACTCTGAAAAACACAACTCTGAATGCTAGAGAGAAAATGACAAAGAACAGCACTCGAGAAAGACCGCAACAACTTCCTAAATCTGCTACCGGACCACCATAGAGCCACAGACAAAGCTAAGCAGCAATATCATACAAATCTTATCAACTCATCAATCAACCACCCTAGAGAATTCTTCGATCTTGTCAAACGGCTCACAAACCCATCCACAACCCACCACTCAGCCCCTTCTCTCAACCACCAACAACTAGCAGCCCTCTACAGGCAACTCCACCGCCTTCCCAACCCCACCCCCACCCACCATCCCACCCAGCCCGAATGGACCACCTTCTATACTATCACTAGAGAAACCTTCACCTACCTGCTGGACCGCCTTCCAACCCATCACCAGAGATAACATTGAATCCGTCCTAACTACAATCGATACCACCAACTCCCCCCCTCGATCCCTGTCCTGCCAACTGGATCAAAGCAGCAAAGATGGATCTCAGCCCTATATTCACAAGAATAACTCAAGCAGTATTACAAGGACAAATGCCTGAACCCCTGAAACTCTCCTCCATCCAGCCCACCCTGAAGAAACCAAACCAAATCTTGACCCATCAAATCCAGCCTCCTACAGACCCATCGCCAGCCTCCTTTTCCTAGCAAAATTCATAGAGAAGACCATTCAACTGCAACTACAGGACCATGTTGACAACAACTCCCCCTTGGACCCACAACAACATGGATTCCGTCCCCAGCATGGAGTGGAAATCCTGATGACCGCACTCGTCAATAACCTAATCAAAGGCATACAAGATCTAATCCATGACTTCCTACTGATCTTTCTTGACATCTCAGCAGCCTTTGACACTGTTGACCACAAAACTCTCCTCCAGTGCTTGAAAACAATAGGAATCCAAGAAACAGTATACAGATGGTTCCACTCTTTCCTCTCTAACAGACAGCAATAAATAAAACAAGGATAAAATACCTCCAGACCTTACCAGCAAACACAGGGAGTCCCCCAAGGATCCACTCTATCAGCACTCCTATTCAATCTTTACCTCCAACCTTTCTGCAAGATCATCAGAACACACAACATTGATTTCCACATCTATGCCGATGACATCTTGTTGTACAGTCTTCTCCACACCAAGCAACTGTCATACACAAGGATTCAAGAATGTTTTGCTGATGTCTCCCGCTGGTTGACAGCCATTAACCACTCAATCAATTACAAAAAAACAGAAGCAATGTTCATCATGAGAGACAATGCATTCACACCCCACCCACCATACCGATGAACAACATCCAAATAAACATACACCAAGAACTTAAATACTTAGGCGTAATCATTAACCGAAACCTCACCTTCAAGACACAAATAGCAGCTACAACCAAAGCAATATTCTACAAATCCAAGACTCTGCAACACCTATGGCCCATCCTCGATTCATCAGATTTCCACTCAGTCCTCCAAGCCCTAAGCCTTCCGCATGCTGATTACTGTAACACAATATACCACAGTCTCCCACAATCCACCCTCCTCCCACTACAAACTGTCTTCCACACTGCTGCACACATCATAGAAGGAGCATCCAAATACATCAGAATCACCCCTCTACTCAAACAACTCCAATGGCTACCACTCTCCTACAGAATCACATACTAATCCCTACTACTAACACACAAGGCTATCCACTGCACCCCTGCTACCCATATAAAAACCCTTCTTCAGCCCCTCAACCCCAACAGGCCATGAAGACTCTCCATGATCCACAAACTCACTATACCACACTCCAGAACAAAACAATCACAACAAACATGCCACAGAGCCTTCGAACTATATGCACCCTCCCTCTGGAACACACTCCCAGACCATATAAGAAATATCTCTGACCACCATTCCTTCTGCAAACTCCTCAAAACCTTCCTGTTCCCAAAACACTTAAACCCTGACTCTGAACTAGGAACATACTAATCCCCTCAGTAAATGTGCACACCGAAAATGCCAACTCTATGGACCTACTTGTTACATGTATATAGTTATAATGTTCCATGTATATACTTTTTGTACATAGTTGGCTGTTATATGTAATTCGAATTTGGTTCAATGTAAGCTGCTTTGACCCAGTGAAATGCAGTTTATAAGCTCTGCTAAATAAATAAAATAAATAATTATTAGTGGCATATCAAGAGAGGGGCGGTGACTGCTGCCTGCCCCGGGTGCCATATGGGAAAGGGTGGTGCATCCTCACCAGACCCACGGAGGCAGCATGGAGAAGCTAAAGTCAGAGAAGAAAGAGAGGCAATCACAGAACTCATCAGAGGTTTCCAACACTCAGCAAGACGAGAGAAGGAGAAGTACCACAATGACACACAAGAACATAGAATCAGAAACTATTAGAGGAAGAAGAAGATCAGCTTTCCTAAAGTTATGAGAGTTAAGGAGAAAATTCTAGCCTCAAATCAGAATGCTACAAGATGCTTAAGGATCCATATTGAATGATGCTGAGAAGATCAAGATAGATGGAAAGAATACATAGAGTTATTATACCATAAATATACGTGAACCAACAGCCATTTCAACCTGTATCTTACGATCAGAAACTACTGATGATGAAGAAGAAGTCAAAGCCTATTGAAATCATTATCAAACAACAAAGCACTAGGCATTGATGGCATTTATGTGGCTGTTACCATACTTACAAGGCTCTGCCAGGAAATCTGGAAGACAACATCATGGCCAACTGGCTGGAAAAGATCTGTGTTTATAAAATACTGAAGAAATGTGTCTCAACTGTGAAAATTATCGCACAGTTGCTCTGATCCCACATGCTAACACGATTCTACTCAAGATCATTCAGCAGACATTACAACCATACATGGAACAAGAACTGCCTGAAATGCAAACAGGGTTCAGTAAAAGGCAAGGAACGAGAGACAACATCACAGAAGTGTCTAATCCTTGAAAAGATAAAAGAATACCAAAAGGACATCTGCATGTGTTTTATTGACTACAGCAAGGCCTTTGACTGTTTAAATCCTGAAAAACTCTGGGCCACATTAAGAAGCATAGGTATACCAGAACACCTGATTGTTCTCTTGCACAACCTTTGAATTGATCAAGAAACAGTTCGAACAGAACAAGGAGAAACAGAATGGTTTAAAATCAGCAAAGGCATGAGGCAAGTCTGAATACGTTCTCCTATCTATTTAATTTATATGCAGAACAAATCATCAGAGAATCAGGAGTGTATGAAGACAACCGAGGCATGAAGATTGGTGGAAGACTCATCAACAACTTTTGCTATGCTAATGATATCACATTATTTGCTGAAAATGACGATGATCTGAAACATTTGCTTCTTAAGTTCAAGGAACATAATCTTAAAATGGGCCTGCACCTTAACGTGATGAAAACCAAGATCCTGGCAACTGGCAAAATCAATAAGTTCATTGTTGATGGAGAAGAAATAGAAATAGTGGACAACTTTAAGCTGCTTGGATCAATAATCAATAAAGACATGACAAGCAGTCAAGAAATCAGATGACACATTGCTTTTGGCAGAATGGATATGAAGGACCTAGACAAGATTCTCAAGAGCAAAAATATCTTTCTCCAAGCCATGGCATTTTCAATAACGTCATTTGGATGCGAAAGCTGGACAGTGAAAAAGATAGACAGGAAGAAAACTGATGCCTTCAAATTATGGTGCTGGTGAAGAATTCTGTGTATATCACGGTCTGCCTGAAGAACAAACCAGTCAGTACTAGAGGAGATTAAACCCATGCTTTCTTTAGAAATGCAGATGACAAGACTTAGTCTTTCATACTTTAGACACATTCTGCGGAGAGATTATTAGAGAATGACATCATACCTAGCAAGGTTGAAGGTCAACTCAAAAGAGGAAGGCCAGCAATAAGATGGATTGATACAATAACAACAGCTATGGATTCCACTCTATCAACAATAAGTCACAGAGTTTAGGACAACTATCCAGAGGGTCTCCTTCAGTTGACACTGACTCGAAAGCACTTAAAAACAACAGGGCTGCAAAATATAGCAAAAAGCGACTGCAAAAATATAGGCAAAAAAAAGGCAACATTCACAGAATTCAGACAATCACAAAAAAAGGAAAATAGAAAAGAATACCAGAAAAAGCTGAAAGCGGCAAAGAGAGAAATCGGGATGGCAAAAGCACACGCAAAATTAAAAATGGCTATAGATATGAAGCGAGATGACAAGATCTTTTTCAGGCATACTGGGGAGAGGAGGAAGGCCAGAGGAGGAATTGCAAGATCAAAGGTGCTGAGGACCAATTTATAGAAAGTGATAAGGTAAAAGGGGCATTGCTAAACAAATATGTCTGCTCTATGTTCATAAAAGAAAGTCCTGGAGAAAGACTATGTATGATGGATAAAGGTACTAATGGAAATGTAGTAAATACTACACCATTCATGGAAGGAAGTGTTTATGTACAGCTTGCAAAACTGAAAGTGAACAAGGCCATGGGGCCAGATGAGATACATGCCAGCATACTGAGAAAGCTCAGTGAGGTTCTGGTGGCACCTTTAAAGGATGTGTTTAATAGATCCTTGGATAAAGGGAAGGTTCTGTGGAATTGGAAAAGATCTGATGTGGTCCCTCTTCACAAAGGTGGTAACCGAGAACAAGTCAGTAAGCCTTACCTCAGTGGTGGGAAAAGTAATTGAGGCACTGCCAAA
Organism: Ichthyophis bannanicus; assembly: GCA_033557465.1. Classification (NCBI taxonomy): domain Eukaryota; kingdom Metazoa; phylum Chordata; class Amphibia; order Gymnophiona; family Ichthyophiidae; genus Ichthyophis; species Ichthyophis bannanicus. The sequence goes on from CM066036.1 coordinate 718,346,186, forward strand.
ATAGAGGATAGTGAACTTTTTAAAATCCAGTGGTTTACAAGATCTAAGGCAGCATGGTTTCATCTAAGGAAGATCATACCAAATGAATCCGACTAGCTTCTTTGAGTAGGTAAGCAGAGAACTAGATCGAGGGTATGTGATATACTTGGATTTAAGCAAAGCCTTTGGTGCTATTCCTCATAGGAGGCTTATGAATAAACTGAATAGCCTGGGGATGGTGAACAGGATCAGAAATTGGTTGGCTGACAGATGGCAGAAGTTGGAGATAAATAGAATTCACTCAGAAGAAAGAAAGTTGAGTAGTGGAGTTCCTCAGCAATTGGCCCAGGACCAGTTCCGTTCAATGTCTTTGTGAGTGGTATTGCTACAGGGTTAAAAGAAAGTTTTCCTTTTTGCAGGTGACATAAAGATTTGCAACAAACTGGACACCTCGGAAGGAGCAGACAACATGAGAAAGGATCTACAAAATTAGAAGAATGATCTAATGTTTGGCAGTTAAAAATTGCAGATGCAATTGGGATGCAAAAATCCCAAGGAGCGTATGTAATAACCAGCAGAAGCAAGGAAGTATTAATGCCCCTATCATTAGTGAGATCACATATGGAGTATTATATTCAGCTTTATTGTTTATTGTTTACAGCAGACTTGATATACCGCCCCCCCATTACATCGGGGCGGTTTACAATATAAAAAACAATAAAGTCGGAAAAGGAAAAAGAACTACAATAATATAAAGGAAAGAGGCAGAGGGTAGAAATAGCTGAAAGACAGAAGATGAGAGAAGTCAAGAAGGTTCACAGAGGGGTGTCAAAGGCAGAGGAAAAGAAATGGGTCTTTAGGAGGAAGCAAAATTTAGGGTAGGATTCTTCTAGTCGAAGGGCAAGGGGGAGGGAATTCCAAAGGGAGGGGCCCAGGTAGAAAAATGCTGATTTCCGAGTGGACTGTAAGTGAGCTTGAGAGGGGGCTGGGAGGTGCAGACGGTTTATATGAACGGACCGGAGGCTGCATGAGGGGGTGTGAAAAACCAATAGATTGGACAGATATTGCGGCTTGCGAAGATAGAGAGCTCGGTGCACTAACGTGAGGATCTTGAAGGGGATCCGTAACCTGAGGGGCAACCAGTGGAGATGTTGTAATATTGGGGTAATGTGATCCCGAGGGGAGGCATGCAAAATCATGCGGGCAGCTGTATTTTGTATTAACTGTAAGCGCCGTTGTTGATACTGTGGGATACCAGTGTAGATGGAATTGCAGAAATCCAGTCGAGTTATGATCAAGGAGAGGAGGAAGGAGCTTTGGAGACGGCACCTTGCAAATTATATAAATGATCAGAGGAAGGTGATCAAATGATAAGGGGCTTGCACCAGAAGGTGTATGAGAATAGGCTTGAAGACCTAAATATGTATACCCTAAAGGAGAGGAGGGGTAATTTTGGATCCTGATTTGCTTAGTCTCCTATGTGTTTCCTTACCATTCCCTTGCCCTCGGCTGTTGTGTTGTCTGTCTTGACTAGATTGTAAACTCTGATGAGCAGGGACCCTCTTTTACATGTCCCTGTACAGCGCTGCATACAACTTGTAGTGCTTTACAAATGATCATAATCAGTAGTAGTAGTAGGATGGAGGGGGGGGGGGGGGCTATGATACAGATGTTTAAATAGTTACAGAGAATGTATGAACAAACCAACCGTTTTCCAAGATGGAGAAGTTATAGAACAAGAGAACATGAAATTAAGCTGTAAAGGAGTATGCTTAAAAAAAACACCAGGAAATACATTTTCACGGGAACGGCTGTGGATGCCTGGAGTGCCCCCTTCTGATTGAGGTGGTGGGGACAAAAGCAGTGATGGAATCATAAACAGCATGGACAGGGCTGGTGCAAGGCGATGAGGCACACACAGAGCAAATCTTTATAGCAAGAGGAAAGAACAAAATCAAGCTTAAATAACTTTCACACTTCAAAAAATAGAGGGGGTGGGATAACCTGCCCAGTAGAACCCTAAACAGAGTCACAGAGGGGGGTAATCTGCATGGAGCAGTGGGTACAACGCTAACCAAAGGCATAGAGGGGGTAACCTGTATGGACCTGGGCAAACTAGATGCGTCATGCTGGTCTTCGTCTGCCATGAGGTAATAATGAGCTCACAGTGTCAGTGTTTTTTTTGAAACACCAGATGCAGTAAAAACCAAACAAACACATATTTCTGCCACTGTCCTGACAGTGCGTGATGCTGGCTGTGCGGATTGTGCGACCACTCTCTGGGTGATTACTTTCACTATCTGGATAGTGGCGATTTTCTGTTGCTGTTTGGATAAACTATCTAAACAGCAGTTAGGACAGTTTTTCATCTGTCCTAAGTTATTTGGATAACTTGTCTGGGCAGTGGCTAAAAATGACCACTATCCACTTAATTCCTTTCTCTGCCTTCCCTCTGCCCCCTGACACCCTGGCACTATCTGATAGTGCCACTGAATATTGGCCTTGGCTGCATTTATCCGGGGAGCAGGTGCTGCTACCCAGAAAAAATGCTTTTGAATATTAGCGCCTCTGTTTTTCTACCAAAGGTAATAATTTAAGCTGTAAAGATAAAAGGGTAGCCGCCTAGATTTATTTATCCTCTGAGCACGACTCAATATATATATAGGGTAGAGATATCAAAAGAAAGGAATAAAAATTGCAGGCCTGATTATTCAAAAGCGTTTTCCTGGTTAGCAGGACCTGCAACTGGATAAACCCAGTGAGGCCAATAGTCAGTGGCATTATATGGACGGTGCTGCTAAATATTGGATCTATTCGGATAGTGCTGGGGCAGTCTGTGTGTGAAGCTGTGGAGGAGCCAGATGGCAGTGATTTTCAGCCGTGACCGAATCTTGCCACTATCTGGGTAGCCACTGGCACTGATATTCAGGGAAGCCGCTGTCTGGATTTTGCTTGCTGAATAGCTGGCCGGAGGCCGGAATTTGAAGAAGCCTCTGAACTTCCCAAAGAACTTTTTGAGTAGCTCAAAACACACCCTATGCTCCCTGAATAGCTTTTTTTTTTATAAGCATAGCGATTTGCAACAATCTCATATTGGGCAAATACATAAGGATGACCCAACTTTCTTGGTGAAAAGCAAAGCTCAGGTGTTTAGGATACAGAAATGACAAGCAGGATGAAGTGTCAGAGGACACTTTAATATAATGTCATGGTTTCACATATATAATGCCCACAGAGAATATAAGAATCCTAAAAGCAGAATATTGTTTTCCAGATAAACACAGCTTCTATTTTTATGTCATGCTTTATGGAAGTAATTGTGGAAAGCTAACAGTAAGGTTTAATGTAACCTTTAATTCAGCAATTGTTAGCACTTTTGTATGCCATTGAAATCTTCTGAAATTTGCTTTAGGGTGTATGCACTCCTAATATGGATAGCTAATTATTCCCTTAGTACTGTATAGCCATCATTGACACTTGAGTTATACACTGTGCATATCTCTAACCATCACCTATTAGCATGCTTGTACTGCATGAAGTATATGATGATAAGGAGTTTTTAAAATGCTGCTTCAGAAACTTTGCAATTTGAAAGTGTCTCCTACTGAACTAATGTTTTTCTTTCTCACTTTTTCTTAAGTACTTTTTTATTTGATCCAGTAAACACCAGAATGGAACAACTTCCCAAGATATAGCGGAGATCAAACACAATCGGCCCTCGGCCCACAGTACCAATAAGGGTTTAGGATAGCATGGCAAGTTTCATTCAAACTGGATCCCAACATGCTTTATAAATTTGGTATTTCAGAAAAAATACACAGTCATCTCTTGGATGGATGGTCTGACAGCACGTTCTCCATTTTGCATGAAAGCTTTGGAAAACAGGAAGAGAAAGAAAGCACTGTTATATTTATTACCCAGTTACATTTTGATAAGTTACATGGCAACATTTCCCTTTGCAAATCGACCCTGGAAAACTATTGGTACCAGTCTGCTCCTATTATCTGTAGGCTCTCCGGCCATGAAACTTTATATGCGTATTTTAGGAAATCCAAAAGTATGCGTATAAATACATTTTCCACCCCAATCCTATCCCCACATAAAACTTCCCAATATGCACATATCCTTAGATGTGCATTTGCAAAGTATCTAATCAGGAAATTTTCAAACACCCATTTATGAACATTGCATCCTGTTTCGTGCAGAAATTAATTTAAAAATGAACCTCTTAGGAATAATTTTCTAAAGGATTTTTGTGCATGTGACTTCCTGTTTTAGGTGTAAAAATGACTTTTATAAAATTGCCCCAATGGCAATGTGATTGCGCAATGTTTAGGGCAGAATATGGGCAGAGTCACGATCTACACATATTGATTATAAACATTTGTCTACTTCTATCTCCTACATTTACACCCACTCTTGAGCAGGCAGGAATAGCTTCCAGCTGGCTTTCCGCAGCTTTGCCTCTATGCGTTTCCTTACCTCTCCCCGAGATATATCCTAGTCCCCAGTCATTGTGTTGTCTGTCTTGATTAGACTGTTAGCTCTGATGAGCAGGGACTGTCTCTTATCTGTCTCTGTGTGAACACAAAGAAGAGAAAGACGCTCTTGCAATAGAATCCAGAGAACACAAGGAGCAAGAGACATGTGATGGTCAATGGAACTTTTTATTAAACCCCAACGTGTTTCAGCGAAACCTTCTTCAGCGGGTATGCAGCTGATAAAACAGTAAAGTACAATCATAAAACAACATGGAAATATCATAAATAAATTAAAAACATGTATATAATGAAAAATCTGTTAAAACATGTGGAAAACAAATAAATCATGTGACAGTATATTTATTTGTTTTCCACATGTTTTAACATATTTTTCATTATATATATGTTTTTAATTTATTTATGATATTTCCATGTTGTTTTATGATTGGATTTTACTGTTTTATCAGCTGCATACCCCACGAAGAAGGCTTCACCAAAACACGTTGGGGTTTAATAAAAAGTTCCGTTGACCATCACACGTCTCTTGCTCCTTGTGTTCTCTTACCTGTCTCTGTACATGCCTGGTAGCGCGAAACACATGATTAGTAGCAGTAGTAGTAGTAGCATTTTGTAAAGACACAAGAAGGTCAGTTTTATATAGGTCATGTATGAGTGAAAACTGATGTGAAGTTGTAAATGTGGAGCCCGTATGTGTAAACCAATATAAAATATGTGTATCTCTGCCCCCTAGAAATGACATGGAGAAAAAATACACAGAGCATAAAATCTATGGGCCCGATATTCATTTGCGATGGTTATGAAACTCTATGGTGCATAGAGGTCGCCGCCAAACTTCAACCCTGGAAATTCAATCCAGGGCCATAACTGGACACCGACATTGAATATCCGGGGTTGCTGCACAGCCACACATAGCGCAGAAGCTAACTGTGCAGTGGCAATATATATTCGGCTGCTGCCTGGTGAGCTCCGGCGGCAAAAATTAGGACAGTTTTTGCTGCTCCTAACTTTTGCTGCTGATTGATAGATAATCAGACAGCAGCTGAATATCACTGGTGCACAGTTATCCCCAGGTACCATTATTTATTTAACAGGTTTTTTATACTGCTTTATCATTTCAGTCAAAGCGGTTTACATTTTAACTTAAACTTGGTAATGTACCTTAAACAGGGACTTTGATAGCTTGGATGTTTCTGAGGCAATAGAGGGTTAAGTGACTTGCCCAAGACCACAAGTACCATCCCCGGGTATGGTCCCTGGAACACCCTCGACATGCCCCAATGCTGAGCAGTTAGCATCACGGTGTATAGTGGGGATATTCAGCGGCAGAGCTTTTCAGTGGCCCTAAAGTTTGTTAGTGCCGCTGAATATAGAAACATAGAAATAATGGCAGAAAAAGACCACATGGCCTATCTAGTCTGTCCTTCCATATCAACCACTACAACAGTCCCCTTTTTTCCTTTAGAGATCCTCTGTGTTTGTCCCATGCTTTAACTCTGTAAACCATGCTAATGCTTTGAAAATCAGGCCCTATGTGTCAGTTGCATAAGTACTGCCACTTCCATGTGTAGGTGCCCACCTTAGTGACCCCCTGCCCTGGTCTCGTCCGATCTCCACCAACATGTTCAGGAATCTTCACACTATCGACCCCTCATCTCTTTGCACTGATGTCTTATCACCTGTTTCCTCCACTATGTTATCTGAGTCTGCTGAGACGGTATCTTCCTATAACACTAACTCTGGATGCACTTGCTCCTCCCATTCTATGCCCTGTGAGGCATACCATACCTCAACCCTGGCTGTCCTTGACATCCGCTACTTATGTTTCTGTGCCCACATAGCTGGCGCCTTTGGTTTAAATCATGTTCCCTTGCTGACTACCTACATTTCAAATTCATGCTAACCTCTTTTCAGTCAGCCATAACACTCACCAAGCAAGAGTACTATGTCTATGTGACTAACTCTCTTGCCTCTGATCTCCTCCCCAGTCCCTCCTTCACTTTCTGCCCAGACCTTAGCTGACTATTTCTATAACAAAGTCCAAGAGATTAGTCTTGAATTCGCCACAGGCTCACCTCCCCTCCCCTCCATCTCTTCATTCCCAAATCCTTCCCTCACCTTCTGTCACCTTTTCTTTCTTTTCTAAAATCACTGAGGAGGAAAC